>JANBPO010002057.1:0-648357 GCA_024336825.1 Amorphophallus titanum | reverse complement strand
ATCTAAAATAACTGTAGAACTAACACAATTAATTAATAAATACAGAAAAATAAACGCTTAATCACTAAACAGATACATGGTCCAGAATATCTCATGTCCATAACAAGTACAGTCAACAGAAAGAAAGGATACAAGTACACGGGACATACCGCGGCTCTGGCAACTGGGAGCTAAACCTGATCGGTGGAACCATGCAGAGCCTCGGACGTGCTCCGCAACAACCTCGCCTCACCTGAAAAATACAAAGGTGAGCCTCATCTCATTGGCTTAGTAGAGATCCCGCAGACCCCTACCTCACAACGAGAAAACAAGATAGCAAGGCTAATACACGAGAGGAAAGTAAACAAGTAAGGAAGTGTGGCAGTAATAATAATCAAGAAATAAGAAACCTGGCTACAACTAATCTTACCGACCATGTGTCACGCCGAATGGAAACAACCGCAACCCAACGGGGAAAATAGAGTCACTACCTGCCAGAAGACAGGAGCACCACCCACTAGAAGTAAGGCTGGACGCGTCCACTGACGACTTACACCGCGCCACTGTTTCTCCCTACTCATCTCAGGTGAAAACTGAGACACACAGTAAGTACCACGAATAAGGACTAGTTGGGGTCGCGCTCGTCATCGCGGGTACGGCACCCCTAACCACGTGTGCATATACAGACCATGCGCTCTAGGTCAGGCTCTCTAGCTGATTTTTCCCCCAGCCCGGACACAGGCTACAAAGACGAGGGGCCCTACGGTAACTAGCCTAAAAATCATCTCTCTGGGTCACGCTCTCCACCACTCCCAAGTGGGTCCACACACGTGCGCAGGAAAGCTACGACTAGTGGACGGGTCACTGGAGGTAAGAACTCTCAAGCCAACGGAAACCACCATTCGTCACACTGACGAGATGCGGGAATGACCCTCCGCACCAACACCGACTCCCAGTGACATAGACCAACGGAACATGAAGTCCGAAACGCGAACAAGGTCCAACAACCCTTAAATCACACGGGCACACTAACCGAGATAAAAACCACTCCTCCAGGACCCCTTGGCACCCACACAGCTCTCACGAGGTGCTCGAGGCATCCCTCAAGCCAAACCCCACAAGGGACTTAAAACTAACTCATCCGGAGGCTCGAATGACACTATAGAAACCCAGTCAGCGCTGAAACAAGGTGGCGGTCCTCCCTAGGCCGTCACCTCAGGTGACGGTCTGCTCTAGACCGCTACCTACATCTAGCTGTCTCCCCAAGACCGCAACCATGAGGATGCGGTCATTCCGTGACCGTAACATGAAGGACCTCAGGGGCCAGGTGGCGGTCAGCACCTGACCGTTACCACCATAAAGCGGTCACTCCTTGACAGCAACAGCCAGAGAGCGGTCATCCCTGCGGGATTGATGCTACACTTCATAATCTAATGAATTTTTCTCTTGTGTTTTGACTTTGTTTTGCATGAGAGCATCGTATGAACATAAGGCTCTCTTCCTCTAGTCGGCTGGAAGGAGAGGAGGTTTGATTCCACAAGTTCTCCGCGTCCCGTTGCACGCACACGATCACATTGTAGCGGTCACCTTTGGTCGCGATTTTCTTCTTCCTTTCCCAAGGTACACAATACGTTTTCATTCATTGTAGCATCTATTTCATATTACTAATCCTTGGGTGGTGATCACAGTCTACTTCTATATCTCCATCGCCCTTCTCTTAGCCTATATTGTTGCATGTTCATGCACATATTAGTTTAAGGGGCGGGTGTAGACATGGCAAGCGAGATCCGAGAGATCGCAGGCATCTGAGCCACGGAATATCAACGGTGCCTCACTCAGTATTGCAATGCCAAAGTTCGAGACAGATACTTCCGCACAGGAGACTTCGTCCTAAGAAATGCCAAAGCCTCTCGACCGCTGGAGGCGGGGGGAAAGCTGGCCCTTAATTGGGAAGGCCCCTACCGAGTGGTCGAGACTCTCAAGAAAGGGGCGTATCGACTACCTACCATGGAAGGAGCACCTATCCCCCGGACATGGAATGCGACAATATTACGAAAGTTCTATTTTTGAGCTTTTCTCAAAAAATATAAGTGACATATAACAATAACAACTTTCCTTTCCCTTTCATTAATGTTTCTTCGTACATCAGATAGGCCAAAACCAATACAATGCATATCCAAAAATGAAGACACTACATCCACTGGTACTATATCACTAGTTGATTACTTGGCTTAGACACGGCTAGCACCCCTAAGCCAAGCCACTGACTCTACCTGGCAAAGAAACTGGCTTGGATAACGGGATGGCTGACCCTATCAGCTTGGGAAGCTTAGAGCAAAGGTATTAGAGGAAGAGGAGAAGAAAAGGAAGGAGTGACCAGATGTCAGAAAAATAAGAGAAGGCCTCCTCTGCTAACTCTTTGGAAGGCACAGAGTTAGAAGCCGAACAGAAGGCAAGCACCCACGAGTGGCGCAAGCAGGGGTCAAGCTATGAGCATCCTCTAAAGAGTGAAAGAAACAAGGAGTTGGTTGAAAAGCAAAAGCGGGAAAGAGGAGGAGTGCGAAAGGTGAGGAAGGAGCAGGACAAGGCTGTAGTGCTCAACGACCCCCTCCCTCGAGCCTCCCTTCAATTCTACCTTCCTCCTAATATAGGGGTGGCAGTCTAGAAGTTGAGAAAAGGCGCATCACTACGTGCTAGCCCTTCTTCTACATTGCCCGCCCATCACTAACCATTCTTCTATGCCGGAGTAGCAAGAACACCTCTATGGCCGCAAGGGTCATTGTCTTCCGAGTCGCCCTCCATGTTCTGCTGATAACCTCCCAGCATGAAAGGTAGACGTTTCGCAAGAAGGGAGAAAGAGGAGAAACTACAAGGGAAGCCTAAGTGGTGAACAGAGGTGGAGACGTCTTTTGTGACCTTTTTATAGGCTGAAAGGGGAAACCCCCACCTTAATTGACTCTCCCCTCAAAAAAACATGAAAGGCAAGAACCTTTCCCCATGGGCAGTTACTCTATTTCCCTTAGTAGCCCTCCCATAGGGACACGCAAAGTGATAAGTCATTCAAAGCATGGAAAGCAGAAAGGCAGAAAGGCACCAGTGCCACGTCAGCCGCACGTGAGATACCTGCAAAACGTATCAAATCTCCACTTTTTCTGACAACTGCAGATACGATAGTCAAATCGTGCCAAAGGAGGCAAGGAATGATCAATCTAGATTCTAAAAATTACTGCCATTGTATATAGAAAGGAAAAATCTTACATGACAACATTCAAAAAGAAAAATAGCTAGCACATCGAGCTCGTGATCCTCCTAGTATATGGAGTTGGGGGACTTTGAGAGGCCCGTGGCCTTTCCAGAAGTTCGAAAAATAAACCCAAAAAAGATTAGATTTTTATCCACCAAATCACCCGAGATCGATGTGATCTGGCATGAGAACTTGCCTAAGACTCTTAGGGGATCAAATTGACACCCCATAGCACTCCTAATTCGACCTAATCCCTTAGCCCTAGGTCATTCCCTATAAATAGGGCCCAGATTTATCTTGCACGAATCCCAATTTTAGATCGCGTGGTTCAAAGATATGGTATCCTTATTTCGAGTTCTTCCTTTAAGAGATTTTATTCCCCTTAGTGTCTTCTAACCCTCTGCAAACTTTCGTGTTAGGAGATCAAGCATCTAAGGGGTTAGAGTACTCGGAAGTAGCAGTTTCTACGTAGCATGCACAGGGACCATACCAGAGGTAGGTTATCTCATGATTAGCTCAAATAACATGTTAGGAACAAAAGTCCTCCCCTATCTCTTGATTTCATGCTTTGTACATGGAGAATTTTGTGTTTTTCCATGATTGCATAGTAGGGCTCTATCCTCATGCTATTCATACTATGGTAAATCAAAAACATAGGAACTCTAGTAGAAATCATGCTTTCACAAGCATTAGTTATGTTTTATCATACTTTACCTTTCAGTTTCTATATAGTTTTCATCCTTATTTGTCTTAGAATAGGCTCTGCACGTCGGATGCTAGCTTCTGTCTGATGCATATAGATAGCCACAGATAGTGCTCAACCACAGACCGCAATTACTTGATAGCGATCTTCGACCAACCGCGATCTGGTTCCTGTAACCAGATCAAACCCTGTTTATTTCCACAATATATCTATGCTATTATACATGTCTTAGTTCGTTAATTGCCTATCTTGATCAAGGAATAACTTCATGTTAGTGTTGCATGTTTTAAAAGCTTATTTTCATGTATGTTATTTTCATACCCAAACCATATAGTTTTGTATTTAATGGTTTTTGATGCAAGTTCTTACACTTTGATTTTTGGCACATTCCTTTCTCACCTTTATTTTATTTTATTACTTCACATATAGCACGTACTTCAGTGAGTTCACTATTAGTCACATGCACATGCTAGGAAACCTTTCTTGCACTTGAGAGCCTCTCTGTTGGATATTCCATCTGCCGGACTAGGTTATCTTATTTCAAGACCTCCGTAAGTCTCTGCGAGATAATGATTCTCACTAGGATGTCAAGCTGGTTGTACCCTAAAAACCCAAAAGTCTAGAGAGCACTTGAGTTTTCTGTATTTTTCTGCACTCTATCTTGATCGTGGCTTGGACTTGACCACTACCTCATGATAGCGATTGTCTCTGAACTGCGTTCTGCCAGCATGTTCTATTGAGTCGATGTTTTGCTTGTTCGGCGTCGACTCCACTTGATTGCGGCATAAACTCGACCGCGAGCTTCTAATAGTGGTCCTCATTGAACCTCGTTCTGCCATCTTTTAGTCCAACCCGTGGTTTGACCCAAGGGTTGATTGTGCTCTATTTCAGGTGGTCTTCTGATTATCTAGAACCCAAATATTGTACAATAACTCAATGTTGAACTATGAAAATGTAATGAATGTACCGTTATGCTGCTACATTACTCCCGTGGCATGACCTTCTCATTAAATCGTTCTTGACCTCTCATATTCATCTTGGTGCGTTCTTACCTTAGTGTTGTTGTTATGAAACCATTGTTTGAACTTGATATTATTGGCCTATTTTTATCTCGTGGAAGTAGCTTAATTTATAACTTGAAGATCCAAGGGCCGGCACGGACGATGTCTAAGGTGTCACGCCCCGAGCTATACAACAAAATTAAGTCAGGAACGTGAACAGTCGGAAAGATAAGTCTCACGCTAGAATGACAATCAGAGTGCTAAACATTCACACATATAAGAGTGAACACAAGATCATATACTCAAAAATCTAACTTTTAATCCATCAAAATAATCAAAGTTTAAAAGACTCTTCACTTGACTTTCTTTATCACATGTTAACTCTACTAGGCAGATCTAAATCTGTCCTGCCAGATCTGGTTCTGTGAACCAGCAAGTTGTAAAATCGACCAAGGGGGTTACAGAGATATTTAAAATTCTTTTTATAGCCTGCGATCGTAGCTCTTTGAAAGAGCTTTCCAAAGGCACTGGTCTCGCATCGATCCGACATCGGGACTGATTGCAACAGGTGTTGTCGCCGGGTCGTGCACTGTAGAAACAGAAGATCCAGTTCGTGGATAGCAAGCCACGTCGATCGCCCGGCCGGCCGCCTCGCCTTCCACGGGACAACCAGCATGCTTCCATCTAAAGGATCGTCCCTCCAGGAGTCACCGCTGCAGCAGTACCACTCTCGGCCCATTCAGCCCACCAGCCAGGACGCGGGCCCCACAGTTATCGGCGAACGCTATCATCGAAGTGGCTCAAATTACTACCCGTCAACCCATGAATGGTCCTCCCGGGCCCCACTTGTAGCCCTTTACCTCCCTGCATGGAGTGGGCAGTGATTTTTAATTCTGTAATTATTGATTACTTGTATTTATCGGGAGTTACCGTCCTTGGCCGGGATCATCGTCCCCACTCCCGGAGCGTGGAGGCATCGTGTTCGCTCCTTACTCGGCATCTTACTTTACTTGTATATATTTTATATGCCGCTCCTAGAGAGCATGCTAGGATAGTTTAGCTCGCTATGTCAATTCAATCACCGCTGCGAGCGAGAGAGTGAAACCCGTCCCGTGACTCAATCTGAGTACACGTGAAAAAGTCGATACCCAAGACTCATAGCCGGTTCCTCAACCGTGCACGGTCCCACATTTCCCTCGCTTAGGGACGCCCATGAGCTAGAGTCCCAGGTTCGCTGACTCGTCCCGCATCAAGAAGAAGACTTTAAAACATGGATAGTAAAAATCAAAGATAGAACATTGAAAAGTAGAGAATAACTTGAAAACTAGAAGGAATTAGAAGATGACGAAGAAGAAGAAATTCTAGAGAACAGAAAAATGCACAACTTTTGTAAAAGGATCAAGATGAGAAGATGAGTAGAAGGGGGAGAAAATAGGGAGAGAACAGAGAAAAATGCTATTTGTGAATGTACAGGATAGAACAGTGAAAAATTAAGTATAACTTGAAAACCATGTAGAACTCGCTGAAGAGGAAGAATAAGAAATTTAAGAGAACTAAAAAGTGAAGAACTTTCATGAAGACAGCAAGACGAAAAGAGGAGCAGAAAGGGGTGAAAAGGTTGACCTAAACTAGGGGAAGAAAGAAAGATGGGATTCTAAGTTAAGAAGAAAAGAAAAAGAAGAAAACTCTCTTTCCCCCTCTTGACTGTTGGTCTCGGGGTAGGTGAGCGGATAAGAAGGGGGTTGCATTGTCCCTCACACTAGATGCCTAATTAAAAATGCTACGCAACAGAATTAATGGCTTTTAATGAGATTGAAGAATTAATTAAATAAAGTAACTAAATTCTCTCAATCTCTCCGTTCCCACACGATCACACAAACAGATATAACATGTAAACCACACAATCACACATATCACATAGGCACAGTGATTTTTAAGGTGGTTCGGGACCACAACGGGCTCCCTACGTCCACCCTTACCAAACCGGTAAGGCTTTACTCGGGGATAAATCCCCAACATGGAGGCGACGCTCCAAACACATGTGGGGACACGCCCCAACACACATACACATGGAGATGGAGTCTCCCACACTATCCGACAATGGATCTACACACACACACACGAGCTACAACATGCACAGCACAAGGAACACAATCGTAAGTAGACGGTCTACACACATAGTGTATTTCAGATTCGGAAAATAAACACAAATATCCAAATCATGCTTAAACTAATATACAAACCATGAAAGACAACAGAAGGAACATATAGAAGATATAGAAATTATCCCCCTTTTATTTTCCATAGCCGGATGACGATATTCTTTGATGCTCGGGTCGGAGGGAAGCCGGATGCCGTCTTGTAGTTAGTTATTTATTTCTGTTATTATATCTATTGTCCTACTTTATTTCCTATTTCTATGTACACCACACCTATTCTTTTATCCCTTCTGAATCTTCGGGCTCGTGGGAGACAGGCCGAAGTTTGAGTCGCGTCGGTTCCTTTCCGGTACTCGAATCCCGGGTCGCCACAGTTTCGCCTTCCGCCTCCACTTGGGATGGGTGTCCTTCTACAATTACTTGTGCCAAAGATGATCAAGAGCCAGATAAGAAGGAATTGGCCACGGCTATGCTATTCAAGAGGCAATAGTTTATTTTCCGGATGCCCATCTACATTTTTGTGCCAAGCATAGTTGAAGAGGCCATGTCAAGCTTTGATGCCATATACATCTACGCCCAAGGGCCAGGCAACTCACCCCTTGTTCCAACCCTCTAATCTCGAACCCATTCTTCCATACAAGGGACGAATCCCATTTTGTTTAGCAGTCTTTATACGTCGCAATCCCTGAGCAACACTATACTTCCCATTTTAACTTTCCAACCCTCTCATGTTATTGCTCTTCACCCTTCAAGGGGGTTATCATTTGTTGTCGAATCTTCGTCATGGGCTTTCACTTTATCCTTTGGGCCAATTGGTTGTACACTCTCGCTGCTATGGAAGGGCAGTTATTCTTCTGCTAGGAGGCCTTCTGCTACCCTATCCATCTTCTTGTCAATCATCGACTTCATCTCAGGAGCCACCTGTTGGGTGAGGAGGGAGTTCTCATCCTCTCAACCCTCATATTCTTTGCATTTCAAGCATTCCATGAACCCATCACATTGCATTCGCATGCATTTGCATTTCTTCTTTTTCGGGTTTCCGAACCCGTATCTTCCCCGTCTTCCGATACCTCTGAATCCTGCACATCCTCCGTCTCATTCACTTCTACCTTCGGGATCTCCGGGTCCCCTGACACCAGTCGAGCATTGCACCCCCTACAGTTTTCTCTCAGGGCATTGTGCCCCCTCACACTTCTTATATCCAGACCCTCTGGATTTTCCTCTATTTACCGGGCATCGCACCCCTGCCAGTTTTCCCCCAGGGCATCGCGCCCTTTAATACCTTCCTTCTCTGGAACCTCCAGACTTTCTCTTAGGGCATCGCGTCCCTTATGATTCCACTCCTCCAGAACCTCTGGACCTCCTAGGACATCGTGCCCCTTTTTATCTTCTTGCCCCAGAACCTCTGGATCTTCTAAGGCATCGCGGCCTTCTCTATCTTCCTCCTCTGAAACCTCTGGATCCCTTCTCTTTCTTCCGATTTATCCTCCTGTTCCTCTGGGACATCGTGTCCTTTGTTCTTGTCATGCTTTTTAATCATCTTTTTCCATCCCTTTTTTAGGGGCATCATGTCCCTCACCACTTTCTCCCTCCGGAGCCTCTAGATGATTTTTACCATCATGATTCTCCTCCTTTACCTTCGGACTCTCCGGATCCACCACTTTTCATTTACCAATTCCTTCTTTTAATTCCTTCCAATACTGGGTCCAACCCAACTTCTTCTACATCCACTGCTCTGGGCATCTGCCCTTTCTCCCACTACTTTCAAGACTTTAGTCCTCACTCCTCCTCTTGATTTCGTTTCCTTCTGTAGACCTTTCTTATGATCAGGGTCTCCGCATCTTAGTGAGGGAGTTCTATCCCTCGCTTCTCTTCCTTTTCTCCTTATTTGTCTGAGTCTGGTCTTGGTACCATTCCTTCTTGTTGAGCCACTTCAAATCTTTGCTTCCTCCTTTTATCAGTCATTGAGGACAGATCCCGTGTTCATCAAGATCGCCTCCGACAGCAGCTGCTTCATAAGGTTGCAAGGTAATATTTTCGCATAAGGTTTTGATGTGAAACGAACCTCGGACCTACACAAGCAAGCACAAGAGCGAACCGAATGGGCCGAAGTCGGCGGCCAACTCACACGGCACTCACCCGAACCCGTGGGTGACTCGGCGATGCCGACATTTAGGGCATGTGTGGAAGGACGAACCAGAAGGGCTGGAGAAGGGTCTATGCAGGTTGGGCAGAGGTCTATGTTAGCTGGACAGGGTCTGTGCTAGTGTAGGGTCAAGGTCTGTGCTAGTGTGGGTAGGGTCTGTGCTAGCTGGACGAGGTCTGTGCTAGTGTAGGGTTAAGGTCTGAGCTAGTGTGGGGTAGGGTCTGTGCTAGCTGGGGTTGGGGTCTATGCTAGCTAGACAAGGTCTGTGCTAGTGTAGGGTCAAGGTCTGAGCTAGTCTGGGCCAGGGTCTGTGCTAGCTAGACAAGGTCTATGCTAGTATGAGGCCAAGGTCTAAGCTAGTCTAGGCCAGGGTCTGTGCTAGCTGGATAAGGTCTATGCTAGTGTGAGGCCAAGGTCTAAGCAAGTCTGGGCCAGGGTCTGTGCTAGCTGGATAGGGTCTATGCTGGTGCCAGGCCAAGGTCTAAGCTAGTCTGGGCCGGGGTCTGTGCTAGCTGGATAAGGTCTATGCTAGTGTGAGGCCAAGGTCTAAGCTAGTCTGGGCCAGGGTCTGTGCTAGTGCCGGGCCAAGGTCTAAGCTAGTTGGGGCGGAGGTCTATGCTAGTTTGGGGTAGGGTCTATGTTAGTTTGAGTTGTGGAGGGCTGGGATGGCTGGAGGGTGTGCCTGGATGAGGGTTGATGAGGGGTTTTCTCTTCTGTCTCTTAAGTCTTCTCTTCTTTAGTTTTATGCAATGTGCATGAGTTTTCTCTTACGTTCTTTTGATCATCTCCCCTTTCTTTCTTCTTTGTGTGACGAGTATTCAAATTGCGTGGTTATCATTCAGTCCGGTTCTCTTCATGTTGTCTGTAGTTCCTCGGCTTTAGATGAAGCATTTCATCGTTGTTTATTTCGCTGGTTTATTATTTCCTTTTGTCTTTTAACTTATTACCGCCATTTTGTTTGTTGCTCTCTCTTGCCTTTGTCATGTTATTAGTTTCCAATGAAATTTTGACAGCATCTCCCCTTGACCCGAGCATAAGGGAGATAAAGGGAACACGCCCACATGGAGTGGTGGAACCCGACGATCTGAGGTGGGCGTCCGAGAGCGACAACACCTTTAATAAAACCTTGGAAAAACTCAGAGGCAATGGCGAGCGGAAGATGGCTCTGGGACTGGCTGTAGATGTCCTGGGTGAGGGACAAGGCCTGGTGTGCCGCTGAGCACAGGGAGAGCATGTCGGAAAGGAGGCCACGGGAGCGTATCGGGTAGAGGATGGGGGCGTGCCGGGGAAGGCCTGGCTGGGAGTGTGCCGGGGAGGGATAGGCCAGAGGGCACATTGGGCTGGGGTGGCCGGTGTGTGCCGGTGAAGAGCTGGCTGGGCTGTACCGGGTAGAGCAGGTTGAGGTGTGCCGGGGAAGCCCCGGGGCAGGGTGCACTGGTGGAGGTTGGGATGGGCTGAAGTGTGCCAGCCAGCGCGGAGATGGAGTGTGCCGGCGAGAGAGCTAAGGGAGTGTGTCGGGCCAGGGCTGTCTAGAGTGTGCCAGGCAAGGGAGGAAAAGGACCGTGACGGCGAGCGGGTAAGCCAAGGGTATGCCGTTGAAGGCATATGGGAGGGTGTGTCACCTGAGGGCCCGGGAAGCTGGGTTGAGGGTTAACTGAATGGGATGGAGCCAAAAGGGGGAAAGGTCCAGGGGTCTTGATTTGGCCCGTCCAAAGGGGAGCTTGAGTTGGGGAAAGGGACGGTGGGTCTGGGCATCCAGGGAGGCTAGAAGGGCATCACCCTAGCCATAGAGGAAATTGTGATGGAGGGACCACTAACTAGGGCCAAGGGGAGGGGAAGCAAGTAGATACACGCGAAGCCCAAATGAAGGGGATGAGAAACCAAAAGAAAGGGGCATTTTATTCATGAAAAGGATGGGCCACAGACGGCCATATACATCCAGACACAGGGGGAAGGAGATACAACAGTAGGGGGAAAGAAAGTGATGCAATGGGGAAGAGGGACGGAGCATGAGCTCCTCCCCCTTTTTCTCTTCTTCTCTTCTCTCTTTTCTCCCTTCTTCTTCTCTTCACACGGACGGTGGTGGCGGAGCAGCGGCAGGGAAGGGTAGCATGCCCTCCTCTCTTCCTCTCTTCTTCTTCTTCTATGCTTCTCTGGGCCTCTTCCTTTGTCTCTGCGTGCCTCTTTCTATGAGGTACTTCCTCCTCTCTCTGGTTCGCCAGAGAAGAAGGGGCTTTTATACCCCCCAGCGATAGAGGCGCTCGAAAGTGAGAACAAGTTGGCATTGATAAGGATTTGACTCCCTCCCTGGGTGACACCTCGGTGGGTTCACTGTGTGCCGAGGATCCTTAGGGCATGGGCGTCATGTTTCATCTGCCGGATGCACCGGGCGAGGAAGAGCCAGGGTGTGCCACTGAGCGGGCGGGCAGCTATGTCGCTAGAATACCCAAAAGGTGTGCCGCTGAATGGGATGACAAGCGTGCAGCTGAAAGGCCACTAGGGCATGCCGTCAGAAGACTGGGAGACTGTGCCGCTTAGGGGCTGGCAAACTATGCCGTTGGAGCGCTGAGCGACGTGTGCCGTTGGGGGCACGCCAGGTGTGTCGGTGAAGGTGCTCGCAGGTTGTGCCACTGGGGAGGCTGGCCTAGGCATGTGCCGGTGGAGAGACCATGGGCTGGTGTGCCATTGGAAGGGCCCCTGCAGGTGTGCCGATGAAGGCGCCATGGTGGGTGTGCCGGTGAAGGCTTCAGGAGTGTGCCGGCGAAGACCCACGCAGGGCGTGCCGAGGAAGAGCTGCAAGAGCGTGCCGGCAAAGACCCACGTAGGGCGTGCCGGGGAAGACTTCAGGAGTGTGCCGCCGAAGACCCACGCAGGGCGTGTTGGGAAGACTTCAGGAGTGTGCCGCTGAGCTCGCGCCAACGGGTGTGTCGGGCAAGGAGCGTGCCGTTGAAGGCACTATTGAGTGTGTCGTTGAAGGCATTATTGAGCGTGTTGTTGAAGGCACTAGGGAGTGTGCTGTTGAAGGCACTAGGAGTGTGCCGTTGAGATAGACTTGAGCCCATTTTGAGCCTGATCAACTGTCCACTTAGCTCTCTTCGGGGCCCATGGGTTGTGAGCTTCCTGGTAGTTGATTTCTCTTCACTGTCGTGACTCCAGAGATGGCTTCACAGTAGCGTGCGTTTGTTCGGAGCGTCTGGGTGGGACATCTTCTCTGCAGTCTCTGCATTTGAATTTATTGTTGATGCCGGGCTGGTCGGGACACGCGGACGTGTAATTTTACACGTCCACAGCAGGATGTACGCTCAACCCTGTCTAAACCAAAGTTGGATTTTGAGCCAGGCATTCATAATATTAGTAATGGCCCTCTCCTCTTTGGAAGAAAGTACGACGACTTCCAAACCTCTATATCCCCTTTAGGGGTCACATGGTTGCTTCAGATGTACAAAAACCCTTCGGAGAGCCAACCTACTCTACGAAACCTGCGAGCACTCCGCACGAAAGTAATCTGACTGAGTCCAAACAACACTCACGTAATTGCGCCACGAACTAGCCCCGAGAACGTGTCAAAAAGAAAAAAAGGAGAAAAATAAGAACTCAGTGGAAGAAAAATGTCGTGTATTTATTCATTTGATGTTACAAGGCCCTCACTCACTATCTACATACTCATCCATCCGAAAGAAGAACGAAGAAGCATGGTGAAAGTGAATCGAGCACACCAGAGCCATGGCAGTGTTGTAGCCATCACGATAACCAGCCATCCAACCCTGCACGAAGTCACTGTCTACATCGACCTACTTGTTGGGCGTGGCCGGCGGAGGACCTGACTTGGCTGAGGCACCATCTGTAGGGCCTACGCCCTTAGGAGGTGTCGGGTCTGAGAGAGTTTGGTCACAGACTCCGTAGGCGGAGGGTCCGTCCCCACCACAACAGTGGCAGGAGCACCAGAGACCTTAGAAATTTCCCCTTCCACTGTGGAACCAAAAGTTGGTTGAGACATGGTGGCAGCAAAGGTGAGTTTAAGGGAATCGGGTAGCACACGACGCCTTAGAGCAGTCTCCTAACCCTACTATTTATAGGAGAAATCTTCCCTTTGAAGCGGATGGTTTCGTCCTTGGGACTCACACGCACTATGGGAAAGTATAGACTAGTTAACAGCAATTAAATCAAGAGGAAATCAAGCAACCGACATACGAGGAAGAAAGTTTCAAAAAGGAGATTTTATTGATAAGGGGGAGGAGTACAAGCGGTTAGGCATCCTCCTTGGGATGAAACCGGTCAGGTTGGAGGTTCATCACCCCCTTGTTATAGTAAAGGTGGTCCACCTTCGCCAGGGCGTAACACCAGTCTTGA
Source organism: Amorphophallus titanum (assembly GCA_024336825.1). NCBI lineage: Eukaryota > Viridiplantae > Streptophyta > Magnoliopsida > Alismatales > Araceae > Amorphophallus > Amorphophallus titanum. The sequence continues at coordinate 634,775 of JANBPO010002057.1, read as the reverse complement.
AGGTAACCCTACCTATACTCCTCAGAGACTCCTCTGCTGCTCCCCTCGCCTATCGGTGGGTCCGGCGCCGGCCGCCCCTCCTTGCGGAAGCACAGACGTTTGTAGGGAGCCCCCTTCAACGGAGACCCTGATTCTTCAGACGACATCATTCCTGCAGACGCTTCCCGTGGAAAAGGGAACTTTGGGTGCCCTTAGGGTTCCTCACGGGGTCCCTATTTATACCAGTTCTAAATCTGTGAGTCTGTCTGTTCAATTTTCTCCCACGGAAAATACATCACCAAAAAAATTCCTATAACACCATGAGTTCGTATATCGTCGAAAGAGCTTAGCAATGGCGCTAGTCTCACCTCGATCCGACATTAGATCTGGTCGCAGCAGGTGTTTTGGCCGAGTCACTCAGGTCTGTCCCGAGATAGGTCAGTAGAAGGAGGATCCCAATTAAATCCTCAAGAAATATGCCGATGCAGATTCAGTGACCGCCACCCCCGAGGGTCGACCAGGGACCCTCTGCCATCATCCTGGTGAACCGCCGCCTTCATAAGGTCCCCAGAGATCGACGTCCATTTGGAAGACCTTGTTCACTGTCCTGTCGGCCAACAACTTCAGATCCCGAGCCGTAGCCCTCAACTGCCCGATACCTCGCCAACGCGCTGCCCGTCATCCCAGGATCGGCGCTCCCAGACCATTGTTGTGGCCTTTTACCTCCCTACGTGGAGTGGGCCATAATTTCCATGCTATAATTAACCATATTGATTATACCGGGAGTTATGAATCTTGGCTGGGAAGGTCTTCCCCATGTCCCAAGCGTGGAGGTATGTTTCTACCCCTCTAATTGTCACATTTATTTTTTTCGTATAAGTGTTTATTTGTCGCTACTTGAGTGTTAGGATATCTAGCTCATTCTAATTTTATCACCGCTGCGAGAGTGAGTGAGTGTGACCCATCCCGTGACTCGACCTGAGCATGCGGAGGAACCGAATACCCTTGACTCATTGCCGATTTCTCAACTGCGCAGATCGACACGCTTTTCTCGCTAGGGATGAGTAGCGAGCTTGTGTTCAGTTAGTTGCGTCTTTACTAGTCGTGTCATCATCTAGAGTCCCAAGTTCGCATCAAATTGGCATCGAGTCCGCATTTCATCCCACATCATAATTACCTTATTTAGGGCTCCTAATTTACAGATCTTCTTGGGTCTCTTGCACAGATTCCTGGGTTACTTGTGCTGAACCAGTGACTTCGGAGGCTTCTATCACTCTGATGGCTTGATCTCCTAGAACGAAAATTTGAGGACAGTTAAACCTTACTATTAAGAATAAAAATCTTTAAAGAACCTACTTGAAATAAATCTTCCTTACCTTAGTTTCACATGAGCCAAAAGTAAGGGTCACGCAGGTTGAACTTAAGGTCTATTTATAAGGTTAGCTAGGGTTTTATGGATTTGGATGACTTTAGAGTCCTAATTAGGCCATCAAACCTATCCCAATCCATTCTAGAGTCTTCTAATGAAAAGATGGCATCGGTCTCCAGAGATTTAGCCTGAAGAAATTGGAGTTTTCATGCTATTAAATATGTTCGTGATCGGACTCTTATAAGTGGTCTAGCTTGGACCGTTTTCCAGGGCCAAGCGATCGCCTGATAGATCATTTTTTCCCGTGAGCGCCGAATTTCAATTTAATTCAAACTCCTCCATTATTTATCCATTTGTTTATCTAGTAAGGACTAATTATCCCCTAAATTTAGTAAATACAACAATTTAAGTTTCTAGAATATAGGCCAAATCTTATGGGCTTGGTTTTTGGTCCCTTGAGCTTATTTTAAAAGGCTAAGTCAATTGGTTATTATTTGGGCTTCCATAATAACAAAAAAATTTATTTAATAATCTATTTAAGTTCTCAGAAATCTATTATTCCCTAAAAAATCTCAAAAAATTTTGAAAATATTTTATAAAATTTTGGGGTATTATAGTTGGATCAAGTCAAGCTCTACTGAAAGAAGGTGAGAGTCCAAGGAAAACACTTCAAATTTGAATTTGTCTTATGACAGATTTCTTAGAGGGAAATTTTCCACTGGCTCTTCTATTTATACCTAAGCTTCTATTGAAGAAGCAGCAGCTATAGCTGCCGTCTTCGAAGATAGCCACACTCTTGAGCATTCAAGAAGAAATCTGTGAGAAATAAAAGAAGGGAGTAAGAAGAAGAATAAATAAAAGAGGGGTCGGCCCATTCGGTCAAACCATATTATTAACCCCTTCCCCAGGGCAATCTACTATTTGGGCCTCCCTGTTGGTTTGGTCGACCGAACCGCTCGTTCGATCATCCGATCAACAATGAGGTCGACCTCTTCAGCCACCCCTTGTTGTTGGGCTTTTTGGTCGACCGAATTCGTTTCTCCGGTCGACCAAACTCCATGTCCTTAAAAGAAGAGATAAAACAAGAATGTGCACATGTTGACAAACATTTTGGAGATCTCCTCTCCCCCCTTGACCCTATACAAGGGAACATCAATGCTGCCCTGTAGGCTGGCTTTGAGCCCCAGGGATCATTCCCTGGCATGGTCAAGAGCCAACCTTAGTTTGGGCCAATATCCCTTTGGAACTTGACCCACTCTCACATTCAATATTAAACGTGCCGTGTTTTCGGTAGACATTTGCACGGGTTCATCACCGTCTTCGTCTTGCTTTTAATACGGACTTCCGTCTGAATATAAAATGGTCCATGAGTGATCGACATGACTCTAATATTCACACCCTTAACATGGGGCTTTTCATGTAATTCTAGATGTCCATCGTCTTGCTTTAATCCATACAATTCTTTAGGCCGTAAGGCTCTTATTCCTAGCGACTAATCAAGGGTGTTCTCTCCTCTGAAGAGATGTAATTAATGTCGTGACCTTTATGACGCGGTGAGTTTTGGTCCCGACTCTAATTCCACTTTCGTCTGATTAGTCAAACGGCACACACCAAGGGCTTTCTCGAGGTCTGAATAAATTGTCACTTTATGACTGGCACGCCCTCACACTAAATAAACCAATAAACTAAACTAATAAATAAGTAAAATAATATGAGAATTTTAATGCGTTCACAAGTCTGGCACGTCTGGTGGGACCAAAATCACCCTTCATCTCCTTGGAAGGACTAAGGGCCCTACGGCCCCTTCTCGAAGTACTAATTATTTAACCTCTAATTGCAAGTTGCATTCCTGTGATCGTGATGGCCACCTCCATTAGACTGCTCATTGTCGCCAGCCATGCTACCCATGGCCACTTGGCTGTGCCGATCCAGTTCGACAACTTCTTGCCTATCATCGGCTTCCCAAACTTCTTAGGGGTCACATTCGTGGAACTCCTGGATACCCGGGAGATGGACTCCGTCACCACTACAATGGCGACAACTGACAAGACCAAGGTGGTGGGCTGCTACGTCCACCAAGCTGACTCTCGCACCTCCGACAACCGAAAGCGCACACCGAGTACTAGGAGGGCTGTCAAGAGGAACGTTGGCACGCTACAAAGCCGGCTATCTACCTCGGGCAAGTCCGTTCTTATCGGAGGAGTCCGAGTATTCCTGAATGGCCACCAGGCCAGAATTACACCTGAAGGGGTGATTGTAGTAGTGCCAGTGCGCAACTCTTTTGAAGCATTAGCCCACATCAAGATGGACCGCACCACGTCCAAGACAAGGGGAAGGTTGCCCCCAAAGTCAACCGAGCTCAAGCAGATCTGGGCGCCCAAGGGGACCTATGTTGTCCCCACCATCTGGGGAGAACTCGTGACGGTCTGTCAACCAAGACCGAAGGAAGATGCACGGGCTGAGGTGACAGCCCCAATTTACCCCTCGCTGGCATCTACTACTCAGCCCCAGCCGAGGAAGGTGTCCCACCACCATAGGCTGCATACTCCACTAGGAGCAGGGCCAGTGTGCCAGTTGATGGAAGAATGGATAAGCTAAAGATCTAGAGGGGGGTGAATAGATCTACCCCAACAAAAATGATTTACAGCAGACTGACAAGATGTGGAATAAAAGACAAACTACTGCAGATGCAAATCCAACTACTTGTGAGAGAATACTAAGATAATCTGTAAAGGTATAATAGATAAATTGATGCAGACTATCAATTGACAAAATTTAGCTGAATTGATCAATCATAGAAATAGCAAAGGTAAAGACGTGGGAATCATGCATCAAACTTAGCTTGATGCAGGAGAAAGGACCCATTAATTTAATTTTATGCGCCTTGGTCACACACACACACACACACACACACACACACACACACATATATATGAAGGCTAGCTATGCTTGTTAATTTGAGAGATTTAATTGGCATTCCGAAGTTGATTAAGTAGCTGTCGTCTTTGGTTGTCCTTACAAATATATGAAGCTGGGCTTCAGCTTAAAGAGGAGGAGATCGATCGATGGAGGGTGGGTGGGTTAATTAGTGTATACCTAGAAAAGACGGTGCCACAGTCACAGCGGTACTCCCGGGTGCCGCAGGTCTTGGAGTGGGCTTTCCAGTCGGATTGGACGGCATACTTCTTGGAGCACTTATCGCACTTCCACTTCTTCTCGCCGTGCTTCCGGCAGAAGTGCTTCTTGATGCCGGTGAGGTCCCCCAGCGCCCGGGCGGGGTCGTGGTGCACGCAGGTGGTCTCCGGGCAGATGTACACCTTCTTCTTGGCCTCGCTCGAACGCTGCCGCAGCTTCCACGGGAGGTTGTGGCCCCTCCGGTGCAGCTGCAGGTTCTGGTCCCTCTGGAACCCCTTGTTGCAGATCTCGCACACGAACCTGTTCGTCGACAGCAGCGTCTTGGGCGACAGTGCCACCACTTCTGAATCTGGGTCTGCAGATCCAAGCCCCCCATGAACCCATGCTCGATTAAGGTTGCGGGGGAGAGAGAGAGGGGCAGAGAGAGAGAGAGAGAGAGAGACAGAGAGTTATCACCGGAAGGCTAACCTGGATTGCCCGGGAGCTTCCTCTTCTTCTTGGCTGGGTTGGGATTCGGATTCTGAGAGGCGAAAGACTGCTGGTTGGAGGAGCCGCTGCCTTCGCCGGATGCTGAGGTGAGATTGGACATGTTCTCCTCTGCAGCAGCTGGGTGTTGCTGAATTAGCAATCCTTTCATCATAAGCTCCACACAGCACTGGATGGAATCCCAGGGTTCTTATATGTGGTGAGAAGGAGGACTATTCTAGGGTTTGGAGAGGACCCAGCTAGTGGAGGAAAACTGAGAAGAAAGAACCCAAAGTATATATAGTCCCACTAGATCTATGACTCCTCCTAGTTCTGATATTCAAAAGGAACCCATATATATATAGGGATCAGAACATCACAAAGCACCAGCTATACATTCCCACAGCCTGCCATGCATCTCTGATGCATATTCCATACTATACAGATTGCCAGGAGGCTGAGAGCAGAATATCCACTAGAACTACAGGAGGAAGCTAGCAGCTGGGATGATTGTGGAATTACCCACACAGCTGAGCATGAGATTCTCTGAAGTACCCAGAAGTTGCTCACTTATAAGAAAGAAAAATGCTTTCTTGGAGAGCAAGAGAGAAGGAAGAAAAAGAAAGAAGAAAGAAGGCTATACTGAAGAAAAGGAGACCAAAAGGGCCTTTAAGGACGAACGGGGGGCGGGGTATGGAGCTGCACCAAACACGCCGAATTAAGAATTAGGCCTGCCATAGAACAGCACCAGTCGAAGGAAGAAAACTGATGAACAATCCAATGATTTAATTAGAAACCCAGGAGCTACAGAATTTATTCTAGGAGAATCGAAGGATAAAATCAGACATAAATGCTTGTAAGAGACCCAGAAGAAAGAAGAGGAGCAAGGGGAAAAGAATGTATGACAGTTTCATGAGAGAGAGAGAGAGAGAGAGAGAGAGAGAGAGAGTTGGGTGTGGATGAGGGGAAGCAAGCAAAGGAGCAATCATCCACTCATTCAATAACCTCACCCTGCAGGCCCTACTCTGACGTTGCACTTCTGCCTTTCCCCTGTGTTCCCCCACTTGTACGTACCTGAGAAAATTCCTTTCCCCTCCCCGGCCCCATCTCTCTCTCACTCTCTCTCTCTCATCTTGTATTACATAACAAGCTAATTCCATATAATTATTGGCAATATTACAATAGAGCTCAAGTATTTTGGATCAAAAATCAACTGCTTGATTTGAATGTTGAAGTGAAATGAGTTCCAATTTTGTGTGATAATACCAATGCTATCAACTTATCTAAAAATCTAGTTCAACATAGAACTAAACACATTGACATCCGACATCATTTTCTAAGAGATCATATAGGAAAAGGGAATTTGAAGTTAAAATTCATTGATACACATAATCAGTTCACTGATATCTTCACAAAACCCCAAAACCAGGAGCAATTCAATAAAATCAGATGAGAACTTGGCATTTGCAAGGGCGAGAGCATACAAACCTAAGTATGCATTAAGGATAAGTCTTGCATATGTAGAAATGTTAGTTGCATATGGGGTAGATTGCATAGAAAAACATGTATACCTTGTGTGTAAATTGTTTTTTGTATGTTGACATACCACCATTATATGCTTGATTGTAATTATTTATATAGCCCTTCCTTGAAATTTTTCTAAGGCTAATAATTCCTTGATAAAATAAATGTGGACCTAATGATCTGGGGATTAGAGGCATTTACTGAGGGGGAGCTTCTGAAAAACTCCTAAAGCAAAGGTGTCTTAGAAGTCTCACTCATTCCTTCCTTCACAAAAAAAAGGAGAGAAGGTGTTTTAAAAAAAGATGAAGGAGTTTTAAAAAAAGGGAGGAAAATAAAAAAAATGAAACAAAAAGAAGGACAAAAGAGAAAGAAAACGAAAGGTTGAAGGAGTCAAAAAAAAATGGGGTAGGCTGACCATTTTGGTCGACCGATGCCCCGGTTCGGTCAACCAAAATCGACGAACTGGGTCGGTCGACCACCCATCCGAACCCACTTTAATGGGGTTTCAACACCCCATTTCCTCACTCATACGCCCCCATTTACTCTCCAACTCCTTTCTTCAAACCCTAGACCACCCAAACACCCATTTCCACCCCAAAAACCTTCCCCTTCTTCCATCCGCACAAGATCCGGCTTCTCCGACGTCGTTTGACATGAAATCTTCACGGCGGCCTGTGCAACCTTGAAGCCATTCCTTGGGTTCCAACTTGTGGAGAAGTTCTTTTCACAAGCCTTTGGTGTGTCTTCCAGTCCATCTTCATCCCAAGGGAAGAGGTTGGTGATCTAAGGGTTTCCACCTCGATTTCTTGTCTAGATGGCGCCTAGAAGAAGCTCTCGAAGGTTTACCCAGGGGGAGTCCAGTGCTAGGAGAGATGAGAAACAAGTTCATCCACCACAGTAGGCTCCTGCACCTCCACGTGCACCGCCGATGCCCCCATGGCCAATACTCAACCCCCGTTTAGTTGATTTTGATAAGGTGAATGAAATATTGCTAGATTTGAGTGCTATTTTTGAAATACAAGATGGCTAGATTGATTTTACTACAAGACACTCTAGGTATTATCCTAGTCCGGTCCAAGAATTTTATGGGCACCTGAACATGAGAAATGATCATCTATACATAGTTGTAAAAGGAGTTGAGATTATAGTCGACTCAGCACTGTTTGAGAGGGCCCTACGAGTGTCCGCTAGGGGCGCTGATATGACATTTGGTCATGGTTATGTTGCGGAGACTTTTATGCTCATGACCTGTAGTAAGTACATTCATGGAGTTAGTAACCTGATCAAGCTGAATGCCAACTTCTTTCAGCCACTACAGCAGATTATGCATCATATGTCCACTACTCTTATCTATCCTACGGGTGCAGCAGGGATGAGGTTAATGAAGTGCATAAGTTTATGTTCTACCATATTTTAAATGAGAATTTTATCAACATGGGACGCCTTATGACGAATTTGATAGAGTCATGCTATACACAAAGAAGGCGATCCTTGGCTTATGCTTCACAATTGACAGGGGTGTTTCTTCATGCTGGAGTTGGCTTGAGAGGAGAAGTGTCAATTCAAGTACGACAGGATGATTTCTACAACAAACATAAGCTCTTCACGAAATTTGGCTATTATGCAGACTCGAATTGAGTGTGAGAATGAAATTAACTGCTCATGTCGCACAACTTTATTCATTCAATGTCCAAAGATGACAAATGCGATGCAATTTATGATGTAAAATGGGATACTCATCAGGCACAAATTCTCACGAGCCGCCATACTGCCAAGGCACAGAACACGTCTCGCATAGACTTCGTGGCACACAAAAGGAGGCCAACCAATCCGAACAGACGATGCAAGATGACAGAACTTAGGAAAAACATGATTTTCTCTGACCAAGGAGAAACCAACATGCCACCTACAAAGCGGGAGGTCTCTATGCTTGACCTAACCTTGAATCTTGCGCACGCTTGGAACCTCACCTTCTCGCAACAGAAAAACCATCTCTACCATCAGGTCAGCTCTTTCAATAACACTCGCCAAGTGTCCCGTTAGAGCACCATCAATGCAATTCCCTAAACTACAACTCTGGACGCCTCGAGCACTGGCTCAGCTAATTGCCAGCCAAACTCTGCCACAACGGTTGAGCTAGCCACTGCCACATGCTCCCTACCTAAGCCTGTCTCTGATCCCAGAATCATTAACACGCCAAAACACTCACCGAGGAGCGAAGAAACCACAAAAGATTCTAGGCTCGAAGGCTACTACACCTATAACCATTGGATATCATTCTCTCGAATATGTCCTTGCTAACATCAATCCATTCTCAATCCTTGGGTCCTCAAAATATCCATCTCCTGAGTTGCTGCCGCGCAGACCACCACGCTGAGAGCCAAACGTGAACCATGGTCAGCACCTACCAATGCTCATCCTTAAATTCTGAATCTACCGCGAAACCTTCACGTCTCATCTACCAGCTCACACAATGCATCTAGGGCCATGCACAATGGCCTCAAATTCATTAATCTAGGCCATAAACCAAGCCATCGCCACTTAATCTCGCATCAATTGTAGGACTAACACAGCCCATTCATACGCAAAAGTATAGGACCAAGAATGTACTAAGACAATCGTGCCAAATCCTACCTCAAAATCTGAAAAAATAATTAGGACTGGCATATCATCTCCGATGCCGCAAAGCATGATGAGAAAATCAAGCTCGACAATCAACAGCTCACCAGGGAGATCCTTCGCTCGCCCAAACACATCTCTAGATCATAGCACCCACTCTGCCACCTCAACCATGATCTTGACAGCTCAGGGGCTGGCTAAATATCAAGCCGGGGTGGCCAAAACGATAATAATTCCCTCAGAGCACACTCATGGCCAGCTAACCACGAACAATTCTCTCCAGTCACCTGAGCTTGCCGCAGATTCCTCAAACGCTGCACCACAGACTCACACCTACCAACAAAACTTTGCCCAACACATCACAACTGGGGCCACCACCTCAAGGGAAGAAAGCTCTCTATCTTACTCTCCAAGCCCCACGTCGAAACTCCAATGATGATCGAAACTGCCTTCACAGTGCCAGCGATGCAAACACTAGCTCTCACGCGAGAAATGAAAGTGGTAAATAAACACAAAATCCTATGCCAACTACTGATTGTACTAGACCTTATGGAATTTGATCACTGTAATTATCTTAAATTCCCATGTACATCTACAACCAACGCCCTAATGCCACGTGCAATGACCTAAGATCCTGATACCGAGAAATACCTGATACCATTCGAATCCTGACTCGCCACCCACGAGCCAGAGGGCTTAGAAGGGTTATTAGAAGTGTGGGGATAAATTGAAATTTAAAATAATACAGGAAACATCTATATAATTAACAATTTAAATGATAGAAATAAAGGTACATTTTCAATTAATAATCTAACTACAGTGTCCACTCCTACAAAGTACAGTTTACAGGGAAAAGGAACGTAGCTCTGGCGAGTTGGCAACTATGAACCTCCACGTTGCACCTTCGAAGCTCAAGGAGGAACTACTACACCTGAAAAGATAGCCTTCACTGGACATCTTTTAGGTCATCTACACTGTCGGATTCTTCCTGTAGCATGACCTTATTTTAATTCATTCTTGAACTCACATGTTCATATTTGGTGCGTTCTTACCTTGATTTTTGCTATCATAAACTTATTGATTGAACTTTACATTGTTGACCAAACTCTATATTTCTCATGGAAGTAGCATGATTTATAACTTGAAGATGTAAGGGCGAACACGGACGGTGTCTAAGGGCTCCACGCTAGCCCCCTCGGCAGATGGCCAGAAACATACTATTAATCATGGGGTATGATATATAAACACTGGTATAGCATTACGTTGGGAGTACTTTTTTTATAAACTGGTGAAATTCACGAGACTCATCATGAAATTATATTTACTTGTTACATGACTTTCTAGTACATACCTTACATGGTTATGAAAAGTACATTCTTGATATATGCTAGTACATTCTCGTTCGTGACATTTTAATCTTGCGTGATCATGTTCACATATCTTGTTCGTATCTAGATATCTTGTTGTTACTTTGGTTTTATCCGCATGATTTATCACATTTTCTATTATTTTATCTTCTAGAGCTAAAATGTTTATTACTTAGATTATGCCTTCATGTTGATACGAAGACACCTAATGGACAAGCGTGTTCATTCTCTACTTTTCCAATCTTTTCAGGAGAATCTAGCAGTTCAGATTCGGATTACTCTGAATGACCCATCCGAGGATGAGAGTGATTAAAGAATGAGAGAAGCCCTAGAATGCTAGAGTGTCATGAGTCGATTATGTAATTTTTATTTTTATTCTAGTAGGTCAAAGAATGTTAAAATAAAATCAAGTGTCCTTTGTAAACTTTGATTATTATGATTTAATAAAGTTAAAATTTTGAGTATATTATCTTGTGCATTCATCCTTCATATGTGTGTGAATGTTAGCACTGTGATTATCTCGAATTCTCGAGGCTTATCTTGCCGATTGTTCACATTCCCGACTGAATTCCGTTGCATATCTTGGGGCATGACACATGCAACGAAAATGGACCAATCACCCAAGGAAGATCAATGATTGATTAGACAGACATGCAGACTGAGAGACTCTAGCATATAATGACTCATCAACAACTTCAAAGTTTGATCATGCAGTAGGTATTGTTATAAATATCGTGAAGCACAAGCATCTAATACATGCAATGAAAATGGACCAATCACCTAAGGAAGATAAATGATTTATTAAACAGACATGCAAACTAAGAGACTACAACAGATAATGACTCATCAACAACTTCTCCCCCTTTGTCATCATTAACACACTAGGGAAGTGCGTAGAAGGATAGGTGAACAAGGTATGTGGGAAAGATTTTATAGGAGAGATTCAAGTCTAAGACAAACATGAGCATATGACTGAGCAAACTCTAGATGCAGATATCTCCCAGCACAAAAGGCATTGCATGGAAGTAAAACGTGGCTTAAAGAATTAAAATCAACAACGTGATAAGTATTAGAAGCCAAGTGACTAACGGGAGGGCGTCCACTCAAGATTATAGACCAAAGTTCAGGAGAGTCCCAGTTCAGTCTTGTTCATGAAATCCAGTGACTGTTCAGGATCAACTACCACTAGTATTGAAGTCAAACAAGCTGGGACCGTGATATGGTATCCATGCATGCACCTCTAGTCTACAAAATAGCTGCATTGTTAATCAAGTTCAACTAACACCTTTTCACGTGAGGAGTCACATTTGTTAGATGCAAGTGCCCTAGTTACTCAGTGCAGTTAACTATCATGTCTCATTTAGACTAGAGATAGTTTGCCACTTCATGTCTGACCCTCTATCACTTCATTGGTGAAGGGGTGAAGGTTCTTAGCGGAGCAAAGCCATTGCTCTGTTAAGCTTTTGCACCCTTTTTTTGTAAATAATTTTACTAGATCAAAGTTTGTCAAGATATTATCTTTTGACGTGAACCACTTCACATCTCAGGTGAAGTGCGCCCAGTTACTCGGTAGATAAGTGCGGAAATACTCCACGGGGTGGCGATACACCACATATTGAACCCGTGCGTGGAGATATCCCATGAAGTGGCGATGAGCCAAATATGGGCCTCGGCCAATACGAGGGTAATATCCCAACTTTCTTTGAGATGAATAATGGGTGTAACAAATGCCCCCCACGGGACATCCGTCAACGCCAGAGACAGGGGGCGGGTGGCACGTGTCTTCCATGATTTTTGTTAATCCCCAAGTTCCCTGACAAAACAAGGGGTTTTGTAGGACTGCTCAACAATCTTATTACTGTCCAAATGCTAATTTAGCCTTTGACTGAACTTTGTTACTCATCTTTGCCTTTCCGGTCTTGGCTTTGCAGCTCTTGTAGACATGGCTCACCCAAGCCGAAGCAGAGAGACCTCCCGGAGGCTCAGAGTTGGAGGTCCTGATGACCACTATGTGTAGAGGACGGATAGACCTATGCCACCATTCCCTCCTCGCAGCATTACCTCTAAGGGTTTTGATGCGGTGGACCGTGGATTTACATGGGTCGCTGAGGGCCCAACAGGGGAGACTGCTACCACCGAGGGTACTGTTGATGTCTCCCGTATTACGAGAAGGCAGGGAGGCTATGTCTATGATCGCTCGAGCAGCTATCCCTCGCACTTCCCATTGGATCGACATCTCCTGCCTTTTGTTCAGAGTTTTGTGCCTCCTGGTGTAGAGGCTGACGATTCCCGCCTTCCGGGAGAGAGGCGTCGTCTTGAGCGGGCGATATTGCTCGGAAGGGACAGCATGCAAGGCACTTGCACTTTCTCTTATCTGAGTTTCCCGGAGGGCTTTGTACGGCAGCGACAGTACCCTGATCAGAGAAGTCTGGGCTTCTTCAGGGACTTTGACAGTTTTACAGTCTGAGCAGGGCCGTCCTCACCAACTATCTGGCATCTGTTTGGGCACTACAAAGCCGTAGACGTTACTGTTGATGGGATGTTTCTGACTCCCTCTGGCGCGACTTTTGCACATGATGACTATGATCACGACTGCTTGCTGGAGAGGATTTTGGCACAGAAGGCTCCCAGCTGGTATGGGAAGTGGGCCGTTATTCCTTCCCACCGCTACCGTCGTGGTGCTACAGAATGGTTATGGGGCATACTGACAGTTTACAGAGCAGCACTTGACAGGGCAAGTATTCGCCACGCAGTGACCACGACTTTATATTCTAACCCTTGTTACACAGGGTTGATCCAGGCCTTGGCTAAAAGATTCAATCGGCGTTGGAACACATTTATGACTGATGAAGGAGAGACTTCCTTGGACCTGTGGGCCTTCCACAGGATTTCTGGCCTTCCTGTTTGCGGTCAGCCATATGAGGAGTTGTCCAAGACGATCTACACATTAGTGCTTCGGATGGGGCTGGGCGGTATCTCCTTCCTTATTGCTTTCGATACCTGATGAAGACCTGGGCGGTATCTCCTTCCTCGTCATTCGAAGGCCTTGAGCAACGCCGAAATGTCCTAGCGTCGCCAGCTTCTGCCAGCCAGCGTATGCCCCAAGACTTTGTACTTTTCTTTTGTTGAGTTGTATCTTTGGGACTTATATATCTGAACTAGAAACTGTGTAAAATTATGTAAATCTGTTTATAAATGTAAAGTTTAATTTCAGCATTTTAATTTCTACATTTATTTTAGATTTCTGTACACTCTCGTGACACTTATTTGAACCCTTCCAAGCTTCCCAGCTCATGGGTGGCAGCGTAAGATTCGAATGGTATCGGGTTTGACTCGGTATCCGGATCTTGGGTCGTTACAACCACGGTCCCAAACAGGGAAAAGTGTTGCTACTGCTCACCCAGGGAGGGGCTGCTGCCATGCCCCCCAAGTCGAAGGAGGGGCCACAACCACCATGTGCTCAGGGTGGCCCCCGTCTCCCCTGCCGAAGCAAACCCAGGGAGAGGGGGCAGAGCCAGGGGGGCGTCTGTGCGGGGGAGAGGGGAGGGAAGTCAAATATGGAACCAGGCTTTATACAATTACATATGGCAAAGAACTACCCCAAACTGACAATGCCACTCCTCATCCCAAGTGAATTGCTCACATTACTCCTAAAGTCATTTGGGGCTCTAGCCTTTCTCATTGATCTTCCAAAGCTCCCTTAAAATGTCTGGCTGAACCATAAATTTTTGGATGCAGGGAGGTGTCGACACCTGGTGTCGGTGTCGACACCTCACCCTAGGCATTTTCTTTTCTTCTTCGGGCAGAAAGGGGTGCCAGAGGTGTCAACACCTAGTGTCAACACCTTCCGGTCACGACTGTTCGCGGAGCGATTCGCAATGGTTTTAAACCCTTTCAAACCCCTTTGAACCCACTCCCAAACACGCCCAACCGCCCCTACACCACCAGTGCTGCCCTCCATTCATCCCCACACCATCTCCTTGCCATTCCCTTCACCCTTTCAAGCCCTAGAAATAGCAGACGATGCCGCGACACCTGCGCCCTCACCTTGGAAGAGCATCCACGGCCACTTCTTCGTCCTTTATTCCTTGGAGCGTGGGTGAATCTGTGGAGATCCTCCCATCCGCGATAAGGGCTCCAACGTTGAACAGATACATCCCATCTTCTCCTCTTTCTGATTCCATTTGAGGTGTTTCCACATGGCTCCCAAGAGGCATGTGCTGGGTAAGGAACCAGCAGAGGAACCTGGTTGACAAAAGGAAGTCCGGGCTAAGCACAAAGAACAAGAAGCCCTCATGTAGAAACCCACACCCACACAGTTCAAAATGATGGATCGGAAAGTTCTCCGACCGCGATTAGTGGATTTCAATGATCTACACAAGGCACTCCCTGAACTGCTCCCTTTGATACAGCTTCAACCGAATCTTGCCTTGTTTATGGCAGACCACCACAAGATCTATCATTCCCTTGTCCTTCAGTACTGTGGAAACATGTTTATTAAAGATAACAAATATATGACAAGGGTGAATGGACAAATTATTTGCATCTCACGTCAGAATTTAGCTGCTACTTTTAAGATGCCTGATGTTGGGGAACTCTATGAAGAAGCAATGTGTGATGAAGATGTGGTATATGAACTCCTGCCAGGGGAAGAAATGCAGGATAGATCAGTTAGTGGCTTAAATGCCAATCACTTTCCCCCTTTACAGCGCCTTCTTCATCATATGGTGACTACCATATTGCTTCCCAAAGCAGGAGCCAGGGAAAAAGTCACAGATCAGCAAACATTTATTATCTCTAGCTTACTGCAACGATAGCCGATTAATTTCTCTGCTATCATCTATGCTCATATCACTAGCTATCTCCATAATAGGAATCGAACCCTTCCGTATGTCACCGCTTTAACTACTATTTTTCGGACAGCTGCCATTGATTTGAGCAAGGAACCTTGTCAAAACTTGAGAGAAGGAGATATTTACACTATTCACTCTGCTTGCAAAAATACGGGCGATGAAAGAAATGGTGGAACCTGATGTTGAGTCTGATGGGGAAGAAGATGAAAGACCCGGTGGTATGCTAAGACACCACAAATAGAATGCTAGATGGACACTAAGATCAAGAAGGGGGGGTGAATAGATCTACCTTCAAAAATCTTTAACCCTTAAAAATAAAACTACAGTTGATAGAAGGTGCGGAATAGAAAAGCTATCTACTGCTAAGAGGAGATCAGTATATGAAAGAGCGTGAATGAAAAGAGCAAGAACTGATTCTATATGATCAAACGAGCTCAGTTGAGGCAAAGGCATAAGCGCATTACACTAAGGCAGGTAACAGAGGAACGCAAAGCAATCACACGAGACACAAGAAGCTTTTAGGTGGTTCAGCACAAGCCTACATCCACCCAACACTCAACCCAAGTGTGGCTTACTACTGATTCACAGCTTCACACTGCTGATCCGCAGCTTTGGGGAAAATCTTCCCTACAACCACTGAGCTTCACAGCTTGCTACTAGTTAAACAAAATAATCTCTTTCAAATTCACGCATACAAACACACACCAAACCTATTTTGCTCTGCCATAGGGGTTTAAAAACCCCCAAGTAATCTAGCCCCCTTTTACATGCTTTCAATTGGAAATAGAACTGGATTCTACACTTAATCTCATTCTAATGGGCATTGTTTGTTGTTTATCAATTCTTTGCAGGCACAGGAACTATAGGACGTGAGGCCCTTGCGCCTTGGCCGACCTTGGAGCAAGGAAGGAACCCAAATCTACAACCCCACTACCTTCACTGATAACGTGATGCTCCCTTACAGTGCGTTCCTGAGAACGCGACGCCAGCTTCCACCGTGTTCCATAGAACGCGCTCTACACGTACACCGCGTTATCAACCAGGGGCTTCTCTTTCAAATTCTAAGGTAAGTAGCATGCCCTTTCGTTAATTATTCATCACTCTTGGCATGCTATAGGCCCCAGTGGCGATCACGGATCTGTTTTATCACATTCCATGTGTTTTTCCCTCTTTTAGTCACATTATCCACATCTTATATTATGACGATTATTTATCCCTTAATGATTTGGTGATTTTTGACATCTACATCTTTTGGCGATCACGGTGGGACCCTTTGTGCCCATCACGTCTATTCCGTCGCCTGCTTGCTTGATTGATTTGTTTTTGTGTGTATGATTTATGCGTAGTTGTTCATGCTGTATAGATCGTAGTCTTAACCAGGGGCGCATCTATAGACACGTCGCTGTATATGACTGCATTCTTTGACATCCCTTCTGTCAGTGTTATATCATGTGATTGCACGTTTCTGGTATTCTGTTGAGTGTCAATAGGAGTTTCAGTAGTCGCGGTGTATCCTCTGACAGCGATATTGATCGCGCCCTCAAAGGGCACCACGTTCTACTGAGTCACCCGAGAGCACTGTTACCACATCATTTGTCGAGTTATTATTCATTGTATTATTTATTTGCATCTTTCATATCTCCCGCACATTGTTATATGTTCATTCATTTAACATTCTCTTGCCATTTAGCTTAGATTTTGCATTACTTTGCATTCATAGCGCGCTTGGTTTGAGAGACCTCCTCTCTCCACACTCCTAGGATTCCTTACACCCTCTCGGACTTGGAAGGACCCTCCATTGAGCATTCCGTCTCTTTGGACCGGGATTTCCTTATCTGAGGCCTCCGTAAGCCCTCGCACCCATGGATTCCCTCACGGACGCCGGGTAGGTTGTACCTTAAAGTTCCCCGAGGATAGTTGGCCGAAAACGTGGTGAGAGAAGTCTACCTAGTTGGCATCGGAGCAAATTGTATTGCAACTAGGTCCCTACCTTGAGTGGATTGTACAAACATTGTTAATGATCATTTAATTCACACTAAGAAGAAAATAAAAGAAAATTTTTGAGCATGAGCATTCCATGTCGTCTGACATTTTTGCAAGATTGTCTTGATTAAACCATTGTTTGCTTGCATAATGTTTTGCTTAAACAAAGAGGATAACATGGCTAATTCAACATATAACCATGAGAATGAACAACCAAGCACATCTTATAACTCTCAATTTCATAATCTTCACCATAATTTCCTCAAGGCACCACATCTTCACCCTCATGGAACTGCCCAACCTCAGGGCAATTCTCAGTCTTGTGGTCCCTCGCACCGATTGCGAGCCGCTACCTCCACGGGACAACCTCCTCCCAATGACGAGAAGGTCTATCAGATCTTACGTGCTATAGATCATCTCACCCCTCAACAAGTTCAGGCCCTTAAGGCCGTTGTTGAGGGAGCATCTCATTCCCCTCATCCTCCTTCCACTTCTATTCGGGTGGCTCATCACCCACCTCCTCACTCCTCTCCTTCTTCTTCTACACCCATTCGGGTGGCCCATCAACCACCTGCATCTAGTGTATATGTCCCTCCTCAGGTGGCCCATGAACCACCTCCTTTTCCAATCCATCCCCCTCGGGTGGCCCATCATCCACCTCCCTCTCGTGATCATACTCCTCTTCAGGTAGTCCATCACCCACATCCTTCTATTCCCCCTTCTTCACAATCTCAAGGCCCATTTACTCCTTGCAACCTGGCCCGTCCGGGGTCTTCTATGGGTCAGCCCATTAGCCCCTCTTCACGGCCTTCTTATGCAAGCCCACCAAGCCAACCCTCCATTGCTCAGGTCACACATCTCCAGCAGGCCCTCGCGAATAAGGTCACCTCACTGGAGGAATAGTTAAAGAGGGTTACAGGTCAGTGACGCTCGCCTCCTTCTCCTTCTCCAGTCAATCCTCTCTATGCTGCTCTGAATGACATTACAAAGATGGAGAAAGATTTGAAGGATAGAAGAGAGGACTACGGCATCGGCAGCTCAACAAGCAAAAGCTGGCGGGTTTCAACGAGCAAGTGGACGTCATCCTCCCTCCGCCCATCCACCCCGTTCATTCATATGACCTTCCGCCTCCATGTACACTACACCATTACATTCCACCATCCATTGTTACACCTTCGCCACGGCATCCACTTGAGCCTGATTATGAAGAGTCGGCATTTGAAGAACCAAGTATGGCACATGATGTAGAAAGCCCGAAGGCACCCCTTTCGAGTTTCCTTCATTTTCCTCTCCCTCCACTACCATTAGAGGAACCTCCTGCTCAGGACGATGCCATTACCCCCGAACCAACCCCTGTTTCTAAGTCTTATTGGTGTTATGATGATGGGTCGATACTGCAATCACCCATGCTGGTGCATCATGAGACTTCTCAAACCCCTAACACCGCTCGCCCCATCCGGCGCTTCCTACGCACTAAACCTCCACCGACTACACCACCAGCCTCCACCACATAGGCTTTCGCCAAAATTTCTTCCAAACCACTGCCAATTACACCTCCGCCAGTTACACTATTAACCTCCACCACACCGGCCTCCGCCACACCCACCATTCAACCTCCTCCAGTTAACCTCCCATTATCGCCACCACAGCCCTCCACCATACCCCTAACCCTTGACCCAACTACCCCTACTCCACCATTTAACCCTCCACCTTTACCTATGGCTAGTCCTGAGCAGGACTCACCTCCTTCTTTTGCACTCGGGTTAACCCCGACCGCTTCCGAGCAAAGGGGGACACTCGACGTGCTCGAACCTCCACTTCCACTCACCCTTCCTCCAACACCATCCATTAAACCATCACCCATGACACCTTCTGCCTCCACTTTATTTCCCTTTACCACTCAGAAGGAGTGCCTTCCCACAAACACTTGTGTCAAAGATTGTCGAGAGCGAGACCAGAAAGGTTTGGTTAGCTTGTTCAAAGTCAGAGATTTTATCTACTGAGCGCTAGCCGCTGTACTCGTCAGAACTTCACAAATGTTTGCTGAGGAGAAGTGCCAAGAATTGACGCCATGCCAGCCCAAGGATCGAAATATCAAGGTTATTATACTCATTGGACGTGAGACATTCAGAGCCCTCATTGCCCCTCATTCTATTATGATGCAAGTTTCTAGTCAAGAGAAGGAGTTTTTCTCAAATGCCATGATGCATGTTTTTGGCAAGTTAGCAGAGTCTATACTCACATGGAGAGTTGGGCACCCTTTGCTGGAGGCCTCCGGTGTCAGGTCTACCTTATAGTTGTCTCCGCATAAGGGGCAAATAGCTACGTTAATGCAGTTGCCCAAGCTCTTCACTTTAAAAGGGGAGCCCCCATGGGCTGACACTCTGAATCTGTCAAGGGCCCACATGCAGGAAACTTGCTCTATCAATGCTCCCCATGCTTGTTTTACAACAATTGATGCCGCGGATAAAGGCAAAGGGGCAATGACATCACCAAATATTCACCTGAGAAAGGCCAGGCCTTCTGCACGGTGGGCTCGTTACATGAAAAGATGTTCAAGAGGTCGAGCTAAGCCATTGCACCATCAGATATTGTTCACCAAGAAGAACAGGAAGGTCAAGATCCAAGGAATGCATGGTGGGTGCCCAGTTAGGACACTTTCTTCTTGTTCTCCTTCCTCCACGTTCATCTTCTTAAGCTCTTCCCCTTGGATCATCTATCTCCCTCCTCCAAAGGTGGTCCTCTCCTCCCTCTTGAATCATATCCGTCATTCTCAAACTCCCATTCAATTTGATTCCTCTTCCCAATTCTCTGACCATCTTCTTCAGCCGTCATTCCATCGTTATTCTTCCTTTTTTGGGGAATTTACCAATTGCCCCAGATCCATGCCATCATCCCAACATCTGATCACTCCAGACTCCATGAGTCGTTCATCCAATTCATTCACTTTTCAAGAGGTTTCGAACCCTTCTTCCCCCATTCTTTGGGACCCTCCAAATCCACGATCTACCATCCCTTATTCTTCACCAAATCATCATCTTCGCCCTTTCTCTTGCTGCTCTCGAGGTTTTAGTCCCCCATAGTACCCTCTGCTTCAGCTATTTTCTGTAGACCTTCATGTTTTTAGGGCTTCATGCCCTAGCAAGGGAGTTCAAGCCCTGCCTCTTTTCCTTTTTCCTTCTTCGTCTGAGTCAGGTCCAATTATCATCCCATCATGTTGATCGAGCCAGATAAAAGAGAATTGTTTAAGTGAAATCTGTCTTCCATCATATTTTTGTCAATATATGTATTATGCATAGATACATATACATATATATCACTTTAATGCATGCTCGCCTGATCGAGCCCTCGGTATATCAAATGAGATTAACAGAACGTCAGGTTATGCCCGACCAAAAGCTTTCACTATGCGTGATGGTGGTCTTTGGGTCTAAGTTCTCTGCCTCATACCAGGGTTCAGATTCAATAAATTATGCTTGCTCTGCCTGATTAAAATGACAAACGAACCCCCTTATGTGGTCTTGTCAATCTCATCTTTGCATGCATTCTCATTCGTTTTTATCTTAGCCCCGAATGGCTCATTATCTCGGTAATTAATTAAAGATTTTTCTTCTCCTTGGAGGATGTAATTAACGTCATAACCTTTACAGTATGACAGACTTTTAGTACCGACACCGATCTCACTCTCGTCTGACTCGGGTCGGATTGAGCGCATAATAAAACTTGTCACTTAGTGACTGGCACGCCCTTTCTTTCTTCCTCCTTTAAGAAATAAGATCGGAGGGAGGGAAGTAACATCTTCACCCCCACACTGGGGTCACCTACCTTGACTACTGAGAGGGTGCACAGAGGCTACTCGGATTAGAATTATAGGACAAGAGGCACAAGGCAATGGCTAGGGCGTCCCTCACAGAAGCATTGGGACTCGTTGATGCTCGCTAACGTGGCAATGAACCCTTTGATGAGTTTATGGAGAGGGCATAAAGATGGTCTCGTGTTGTGTATTGTACAGAAGCGAGCAACTGGGAGAGGTCGAACAGGGACCTGAGGAGATTTCTTTTCTTCTTATTGGGGAGGCTGCTATTGGGTTCAAAAGGAGACGACATCCATTGTCATTTTCTAGAGGTCCTAGTAGATCTCAAGAGGGTAGGGCAGTATGCCTAGGGGGCTACCCTGCTGGCGCATTTGTTTGCTAGTCATTCTCAAGGGGCAGATCGAGAGACGACTGTGAGTGGCTTTACACCGTTTCTCCAAGTATTTTTTTTAAATTATTTCATGCAACTAATCTACTTTATGAAATGTTAATGATATGTGATGATGCAGATTTGGAGCTACTACTACATCCCAATGGGGAGAGCTCGACACTAGCATTTGACGATGGTGCCATTGGCCCGACAGTGGCAGCCTATCTTGAGTGTCGCCCCTCCATCCTACCGGTTGATGACATTGAGGTGGGAGTTGCAAGAGTTCCCTACGACGATGGTGGGATTTTTATTATATAATTTTCTCCCTCTTCTCTCTTTTTTTTTCCCGACTAACAAGACACACATACGACAACGTAGGTTGCTTGGAGGCCTTATCTAGGCATGGTCGATGCCAACCAGCCATGGGTTGAGGCAAGCCATGCTCGATTCTGATGAGACCATTGGGTCCATTGCCTGAATGAGAATGAGCCACTTTGGCTGTGATTGGCCATGAGGACCTTGGGGCTTGCCCAAGATGGGTGGACGTGGTTGCACTTCTCACATTGGGAGAAGGACACGTGGGAGGGCAGCGCGTTAACTGGCGAGTGTGCTTCCCCGAGCAGTATGAAGACTGGCAACGAGGTGGCACACTTGTGGAGTGACATGCGCAGGACAATGAAGAATATCTGCATCTCTACAGGATGATGTATGTGGAGCGACTCTAATTTTGGGGGCCTGCAGATGTAAGTGTGATTTTTTTTTGGGTACATGTGCGGCGCTAACTTCATGTCATGGGTATAGGATACGCATGATGTCATGATCGCGAACTTGAGAGCTCACTTGGTAGACACAGAGCAGCAATTGACCGACACTCATACAGCCTTAAATTCCTTAGTGAGTCTATGAAATGCACATTGCTTCTTGATGTCTGCCAACCAAAACTGTCAAAGCCAGGCTTTCCGTTGTAAGATGCACTCGAAGATAGCAATGTGAAAATTGATGTATTTGAGAATAAAAGCTATTCAGAGACTTTGATGGTCACCTAAAGGAAACATATGCAGAGTACAAGACCCAAATGCCTCCGTAGATTAATGGAGTGCATCACAAACTCTTAGATATCCTGCCATGAGATATTACCCCAACCTAAAAGTATACATCCCACATATTTTTTGATAACTATGGCAATGAATTGGTCATAAATTATCAAGTAACGTGGATTACATAAAAGATGCCATTAGATTTTCAGTTTCCATGATCAAAGTGATTTCAAAAGCCGATGTGGGCATATGCAGGCAAAAGGCAGGAAAACATTTATATGTGATGAAATTCATCACTGTTCACGAACTAGTGGTTGGCATGCTAGACAATCATAGAGAGTTCCAAAATAAAACCAACCCAGTTGGATGAGTAAACATACCTTTGACATCAACTTTATATTTTTTGCATAAGGACCAAGAACCTGACGGACATGAACAAGGTCAGACCCTTTCCGAACAAATGATAATGCAATCATATCAATGCTGTTCGGTACACCCCATCCCAGAATGTCTTCCTTGTCCTTCTCAGTGAGTGTGGGGAGGTCCACCACAACACCTGGTAGATTGACATTCTTTCTCTCACCTAATACAGCAGTGTTTTCACACCGGCATCTCACTGTCCCGGCAGCTGGGTCACATGACAGAACAGTGAGGGTTATAGTACCATCAGCACACAAGATAGTATTCCCAGGCTTCAAATCCACAGGAAGCTTCTTATAACTCATAGTAATTGTGCTTCCATCTCCTTTGAGGCTGTAATCAGTGGATACGGTGATTTCCTGACCCTCTTTCAACTGGACAGGTTTTCCATCCTTTAAGAATCCAGTACGAATTTCTGGTCCCTGTGACAGAGTAGCAAAATGTTGATCACAACTTTTGAATCCATGCAGTTGGTCAATTATAGAATCTTAAGAAGAATTAAATAAAACAGATTCAGAAATGAGTATCAGATATGATTAAAATTAGCACCCCCAAACCCACATGTGCATGCACACCCAGACGCACCCCACAACCACCCACTCATCGATGTGCGCAGATGCATGCTCGCACAAGTCAATCTTAGCTCATCTGCTAGACCATTCATTTCATGACAGTATTAAGATATAAGAAAAACTAAATATTCACTTCATGTCACAATTTTATGGTGATCAAGGTTGTACATTGGCAAAACTCTCCACTTTTCCGAATCATATTTCTAAGACTTTCAAAGTATGCGCATGCATGCAGTGACCAGCAGAACCCAACTGAAAGAAAACAGAGGGATAAAGTGGGAGAAAATGAAGACCAAGAACCAATCCACTTGATCGGCAATCAAAACCTTATCCTTGATTAACTTGTACTGGCTATAATCAGGTGGGCATTTGCCCCCCATTTAACAACAAAGTAAATGAGATAGGGACTTAACCAGCCTTAGGTGCCAGAAAATTGTTTGACAACCACAATATGAGAGGTAGAATATTTGGTCAAAGAGCAAAGTAACCCGATGATTTCTACTTGGAGTCTTCCCTCACAAAAAAAGAGAGTGAGATATCTCATTCCCATGATGATTTTTCTGCCTCCTCCAACTACATCTTTGTGAAACAAAAGATTGGTGGATGAAGGATTAATATGTATGGTTCGAGTATCCTTTCCTGCATTATCTGGTTGCCAAATGGGAGCTAACAGAATCGATTAAGCAGCAGCCAGATGCCAACTTGATCTCACCAGCATGCTCCTATCCCTTTCCCCCAAAAACTGATGTCAACTAAGCAATACCAATTGTTGCCTTGTTTCCATTTGCCACATGTCTGGAAGCTAAATTTGCTTGTGTAATGTCAGAGATTACGAGAATATATGAGAGCGTACACACCAAGCTCACGGCATGAAGTATGAACACTTCTTCAAAAAGACATAAAGTGGAATGATGTACTTGTAGAAGCATTCTAAGAAAGGTAGTTACTATAGTTTATTTTAAATTTTAATCTTTATTAATTGGCTGGGGTGTTACAGTTAGTCAATGGTTTTAGGATTTATTCTGCGTCAAGTTGTTAGTCAACGGTTTGAGGATTTGTTCCTCATCAAGCTGTTAATTACGGGAAGCTGTAAATCAGTGGTTTGTAAGGGGTTTGTCCCCGAAAGTTGTGAATCAATAATTTTTCCAAGCTGTTAGTCAGCAGAATCCTCACTCAATTGAGTGGGGGTGGATGTAGGTCTACTAGTTATAGACTGAATGTCATGCCCCGAGCCATACGTGTATCGCGAAAGACACTCAGGAACGTGAGCAGCCGGCGATACGCCTCGAGCTAGTAACGAAAATCAGAGCATAGTCACATCCACATAGGAGGAATGCACAAGAATTTGGACACAATTCTAACTTTCATTGACAATAATGAATCAAGTACATAATGATGACCCTAGACTCAAGAAAAAATGAAAATTATATAATGACTCAATAAAGAGAAAATTACATGACTAGGTTTTAAACCATTCTAATGACTAAGGACAACTAGGTCTTCTCTCGATCATCATTCATCGTCACCCTGGGACCCGTTGCTAGTATAATCTGAATCTGACTGACTAACTTTCTGAAAAGATTGGAAAAGTAAGTATGAGCACACTTGCCCAATAGAAATCTTCGTATCAACATAGAGGCATACTTTAAGTAATTACATTTTACCTCTACTGAATGGGGTAAAAGAGAATGCGATGAAACACACAAATAAGAATCCAAGTAACAATATACCACTAGAAGAATATGAATAGATCACAGAGTATGGTCAAGTAAGATAATGAGGTAAAGTAACCTTTCATTAACAGGAATGTACTTCATAACCATAAGGGCTATGCACCAGAAAGTCATGAGCAAGAAAGTACTAGGAAGCATGTAGTTATCACAATGTTGCCTCATGATTTTCATCTGTCTATATAAAAAAATACTTCCGGTGCAATGCATCGCCAGTATTCATCGTACCCCATGATTTTCAGCACATTTCTAGCTCTCTGTCGAGGGCGATAGCGTGGAGCCCTTGGACACTGTCCGTGTCCACTTTTGCATCTTCAAGTTACAGATCAAGCTACTACCATGAGAATATAATAAAGTTCAGCCAATAATGTTCAATTCAATAATAGTTCCATGATAATGTAACCAAGGTAAACAATGCATCAAAGTATGATCGTGAGAATTCAAAGAATGATTTAGGAGAAAGTCATGCCACGGGAGAATCCCGGTAGCATAACGGTACGTTCTTAGACCTTCATAGGTCATTAATATTTTGTTGATAAGGTGTTTGGTTCCAGACAATCATCAGACCATCTAGGAACTCAAGAAAACCAACCCAAAGGTCCAACCTCGGGTTAGATAGGGTTAGGAAAGAGGCGGTCATTTCCTAGACCATTTATGGACTTAAGCGGTCAAGACAGGACTGACCTAGGGTGTTTATGTAGTCAGGTCAGGACCGTTTCTGGGTGGTCGACCCTAGAATAAGGAAAAAGGGTCGATAGGAAGCATGCAGTCAGATGGAGGCTGCTAATCAAGCCTTGCGGTCTACCAGATGGCCGTGACTATCCAAAACTCAGAAAACTTTGGTAGTGTATGTGCTTTCTAGACAAATGGGATTTAATGGTACAACCAGCTCGACGTCTTAGTGAGAATCCCAGGCTCGCGGAGACTTACGAAGGCCTTGAAACAAGATCACATAGTTCGGTGGAAGGAATATCTAATGGAAAGGATCACAAGTCTAAGAAAGTGTGCCTAAAAGTGCAAAGGTGTATCTAATGGCCACGCACCGGGGTACGCATCATGTACTTAAGAAATACTATAGATGAGAAGAGATCGTGATAAATAGTGATCAAAACATCACTTAAACAAAGTCCATGAACATGTAAAATATCATCCTTAATAAAGGAATATATGTTTTGGCATGAAAATAGCACCTTCAACGGCCTACGATGGGCGTGAAGGGCTGAGGCGGCGAGGCGACAATAGTGACGGGCGGCGAGGATGAGGAAGAGATCGAGGGCGGCGGGTGCGGCGTGCTCGTGAAGGAATTGAGGAATGACCACGGGGTTTTGGCGATTTTCGGTGTGTATCGGCATCTCCTTGGCATGGAATCTTTGTGAGAGGTAGGGGGGGATTCTAAACCTTGTGCGTTGATTTCCCGCGATTTCATATCGATTCGGGCCAGTTAGAGTGGGTTTCCTTTTTGCCAGGGAAAAACACATATTTTTGGGTGAGTGGTATTTTTCGCCGATTTGGGCGGTGTTTCTTAGCCAATCTCGTGGCATTGGTAGAATGGATATTGGGGATTATTTCCCCTTACTTTTCCCACATTTCCATGTGGTTTCGGGCAGAGGTGAGGCTGAGAGTGGGTTTCGTTCATGTTTCAGGAAGGTTTAGGCATGATTTCGGGGTGAGAACAATTTTGCTGATTCGAGTGATTTTATGGGGTTTAAATGGGTCCTCCAGGTAGGTAGGAGGTCGGGGAAAGGTTTCCCCATGTTTTCCCCCTCGTACGGAGCAAGCGGGGCGTGGATCGGGACCCCACGGTGGGGTTCCAACAGTTGGATCGTCGGAATCAGTCAACCGATGGCCTGAATCAGTGACTGTTCTGGCCCAAATTGATCAGGCCAGTTCTGGAAATTTCGGTCGACCAACCAGGCATGTTCGGTCGACTGAACCCCCTTTTCAGGTTGGTAGACTAGAAGGGCCGGTAGGCCTACTCTTGGCTCTGGACGATCGACCACCCAGGTAGGTTGACCGACCCAGGCCCTTTTGGCCTGTTTGACCCCCGTAACTTGATTTTCACCATCGAAGCACCTAAATAATATTATAATCATAAAATCCATTAAAATAGGGCCATCTTGACCTTGTTTGGGCAATGGTCGCCCCAAGTTCAGTTTGCCATGGGCGAAGCCTTATAGTTCTCACGAAGGGTTTACCCTCATCTTTGGGTATTCTTAGGTGAGTCACTTGGGGTTAGTGTTTCTAGGTTCTTAGCCGGCCTTGTGTGCCGACTCGAGGGACGTGCGAGTGTGAGTAGTTTAGCTAGTTTATATCAATTCTTATGCCACGGCTTGAGGCCGTATTCTACTCAGGTTTTGTGTACGTGCGTGGGCACTCCGATGGTTTCCATGAGACTACAGCTTTACTATTTTACCGTAGTACTACCCTAGGGGCATTTCGTGGACAGACCTGGCGAGGACAGCCGGTGTGCACAGCACTTGTGCAGTAGAGGCGAGGACAACCTAGAGCGTAAAGCACCTTGGTTAGGACAAGTGTACATTGCTGATGGTCGTAGGGGTGCGTACCCTGTGTCAGGTTACAGGACACGGTTGTGTTGTTGGGTGTAGAGGTACG
This sequence comes from Amorphophallus titanum, assembly GCA_024336825.1. NCBI lineage: Eukaryota > Viridiplantae > Streptophyta > Magnoliopsida > Alismatales > Araceae > Amorphophallus > Amorphophallus titanum. The sequence goes on along the minus strand of JANBPO010002057.1, from coordinate 606,925 downwards.
GACCCTAGCCAGTCCTAGGGAGAGGTGTGTGTGTGTGTGTGTCTACCCCACTTGAGGACAGGGTGTGGGCTACCTGTGTGAGACGTGAGAGACGGCCGGCCGAGGTAGAGATACCGACAACATTGTCTTGGCCCTCCTGGAAGTTGAGGCAGAGCTTACACGACGGCGAGATCGTGTCTCCCATCTTGGTTCTTGACTGAGGTTTCTCTGACTTTGAGACCGTAGTCCTCCCGAGAGAGAAGGTTGTGCCCTTGACTACGTAGTCTAGGTTGTGGCTCCCGTCAGCAAGGATGGGCCCTCACGACAGAGGTGTCATGGATCTTTCCTGGTAGCGTAGCCGTGGTTTACCGTTGGCTCAGTAGTTCCAACTGTGAGGTCTAGGTTTTCCCACTGAGATTAGGAGGAGCTTAGAGAGCCGTGCTTCCTCTGACTGCTATCATTACTACTCTTGCTACTACAGATACTACTGTTGTTATTGTTGCCTTTTTTTTCTACCGCTACTTCTGCTATTGTTCTCATTGTTTACTATTGTTATTATTGTGGAAGAGCATGATAAAAGACAGGTTTGACTTAAACAATTTCTTTTTATGCAACTCATGGTCGATTAGGTTGATCAATCCCTGTCATAGAAGGCAAGGGTTAGCCCGGGAATGAGTGAAGGGTTAAAACGACGCGAAAGGGGACAGTTTATTCAGACCTGGCACGGTTGGGCATAGGTATAGGATAATATGGTGTGGGCAAGGTTGGTGTAGGCTGAACCGAGGTCGACACAGGTATGGGCTGGGGGGTCAGCGCACAGGGGGCAAGGTCCGTGCATGTAGGCCTGAAGGTCGGAGCAAGTCAGCGGCATGGCTGGCGCTCACAACTGGTGGAGTCGTTGCAATTGAGACGAAGGTCGACACTCATTCACATGAGGGTCGAGGTAGGCGTGGTGAAGGTCGACCCTTACAAAGGATGGAAGTCGACGCTCGTGTGAGGCTATGAAACGGTGCGGATGGATGCAGAGGGGTTCAACGGCGTAGGGATATAGTACGACGGATAAGGCTGCGTCGGGTAGGTGACCTCGCGAAAAAATTGATTTTGAGTGCGCAGTTAAAACGGCACGGGGGGGTACTGCGTCGGGTTTAGCCCGCGTCGAATTAAGGCATAGCTCCATTCTTTTAATATGTTTGAATCACAGAGTTGTTTATTGTCCTCTTGGATTAGTTAACGGGTGAATTCAGGTCCTGAATGCCCTAGAGACAGGGTCAAGACTTGTGCGAGGTTCATACTCGAGCACAATGACTTGCCAATAAGAAATACGCTTTATTATAACTTGAATTATAGTGGCAATTGGTTAGTTTGGGCTAACGAAATTTAGGTAGCATCTGCCCATATCCAGAGGGTCACGGGAGAGAAGCGGAGGCATACCCACGAAGTTGGGGTAAGCTCCTTAATACCGGGAGGCCAAGACGGCGACCGGTAGACACAGATGGATGAAAACCCCGAGGACTAGCCTACAAGGGGCACCAATATTCCACGGGCCAAGGCATGTCTAAGAGGGATGACCAAGATGGGAGGAAACCCCGAGGGTTAGCCTGTGAGGGGCACACAACCCATGGCCACCACCATTCCCCCTATGGGGGCAGTGGATTTAGTGTTGGGTCATAAGCCCTATTATTATTCACCATTTAGCGGCCCATAGAGGCACCTGTCACAGAGGGACAAGACCTTATGACCTTGTGGTGACTCGTAGAAGAACCATGGACACGGATGTCGATGGGGAATGTCCCCCTTCCCCGGTTACTGGACTATAATCCTCAAGGAAACCGAATGCAGCATTGCAACCCGCACACAGGGAAGAAGAAATATAGCGATTAGTTGAAGGGGATTAGCAGGTTAGCATACGAGGGTTAGCAGGTTAGCATAGGAACTCAGAAAGTTAGCATATGAGCTACGGAAATTGTAAAGGGGCAAACCCTCGAATAGCCATCGGGTAATATACAGGGAAATGATCATGCCAAGACCCGCCCAAGTTATAGGGACAGCCATGTTCACTTCGGTTCATAGCGATGAACTGATGAACTACAGAGAGGTAGTCCCATGGGTAGCCAGAACGCACATATGCGTGTGCTTCTGAAGATAAAACCTCGATAAACATGAGGAAGCTCAATGGGACCGCTCCAGTGAAAAGAACCCTGAGGAAGGGGGGGTATAACCTTAATGTTGCACTGGAGAGGACCAGGGCTTATTCGGCGTCGATAGGGGAGAAAACCAAATGGACACGCACAGAAGACGATTAATTGAATGGATTCTAAGAGAGAAGTGGAGACTCAAACACATACAATGCTTTGTTCGGGCCCAAAGTTCATTACATAATAATAATCAAACAGGAGATTACATATATAGATGCGGCTCGGCGTTGTCGCACGGTGCCGATTACATCCCCAGATTGAGAACAAAAAGGGGTAGGGGGAACAAAAGCCAAAGGCTAAGGGAAGAACTGCAGGCTCATATCATCGCCCGGCGCATTAGGAGGTGCCTAGCAAGATGTTCACTACCCAGAGCTCTGAAACTTTTATTTAGCTTGTGCCAGGCTTGGAGACAGGTTGGAAGAGTGTAAAGGGAAAAGGATTCCAAACCATGTACTGGATCCTGGCGCTGAGCGCCCCTCCTTAAAACCCAAAATTGTTTGGCAACCGGTTGCTCCTAAGAAGGATGCAGTAGTCAGTGAAAATGTCCCTATGGATTCACCATGTAATGCCCCTGCTCAATGTCATTTGAATGACCCCCCTACCAGACCGGATCCTATTAATATAGTGGAGTTTGATTCGGTAACTCATGAATTGAAATTGTGTTCTTCACCAAAGGGAGAAGCGGTGTTGAGGCATCTAACTGCTAATCCTGTTGGGTCTATTCCTGCTTGTGTCTCCACCACGCTGTTAACAGAGTCCGATCATCTGAAGGCTAAATCACCCTCTTTGAAGACTTTTGATATGCTTCAGAATAATTCTTTGGCTCCGAACTCTGCTACAATTGCTCAAGACACTTTGGCTACCTCTCATCTGGAGCTCCCTTCAACCCAAAATGTTGTTTCTTTGGACACCATTGCCCTTGTCCCCGAGCTTGCGGTAGTAGATTCCTATCACTCCCCGACAGAGCCTGACCCCAACTTAATGTCCAATAAGGATGCCATGTAGATTGCTGACGCTGTTGCTCGAAGACAGGTTATAGCTGCTTCTGCTGATTTTAATAATGTGCGGACTATGCACAATGAGCATTAAGGGATCATCACCTGGTCTATGACGAGGTCTGGATCCATGGGCAATATCCCTGAGATTCGACATTCCTGATGAATTTTATTATCTGGAACATAAGAGGTATAGGGAATGATATCTCCCTAGGTCGTGTAAAGCTTTTAATCAGAACTCATAATATCGATTGCATTGTTCTGTTGGAACCGAAAATAAATGTTTGCAAACTGGATGGAATCTATAAAAAGATTGGGTATGGCTAAAGTTGTTGCAAATAATGATAGGTTGGCACATATCTGGGTACTTTGGAAGGATCCACTGGATTTCTTTGTTATATGTAGGGATGATCAACGGATTTCTCTCCTCCACTCCAATGTTGTCCTACCTCAGTTTCATATATCTTTTGTTTATGCTAAATGTACTATTGCTAAGAGACAACTTCTATGGGCCTCTTTATCTAATTTCCATTCTCAGATTAACGGTCCTTGGCTAGTAGCAGGAGATTTCAATTACATTTTGAATGTGGATGAGAAGCTAGGTGGTAATTCCCCTAACCTGAGTGCTATCTTAGATTTCAGGGACTGTGTTTTAGACTGTGCTATTTTTTATGCTGGTTTCATGGGTTCTAAATACACCTGGCATAACAATCAGCTTGGGGGTAGAGGAATTTGGGCAAGGTTGGATAGGGTGCTTATTAATGCTGCTTGGTTAAACCGCTTCCCTATTTCAGTTGAGCATCTGTCTAGGGAAGCCTCTGATCATGCCCCATTACTTGTTAAATTATCCTCTGAAGGTAGGTTTAAAAGTAGATTCTGCTTTCAAAAAATGTGGACAATGCATGACCGGTTTCTTGTAGATATTCAATCTTGTTGGCATACCAGTCCGCTAGCTTCTTCTCCCATGACTACTCTCTACCTTAAGCTTAAGTATTTGAGAAAGATGCTACGGGTTTGGAACAGACAGGTTTTTGGAAATGTTCATTTGAACCTAATGACTACTGAAGATGCTATAATTAAGGTAGAATACTCTTATGATCTCCTTCCAACAGAGGAAAATTCTACTACCCTAGATAAGGCAAAGTCTACTCTATCTGACCGACTTCTTCAGCATGAATGTTTTTGGAGACAAAAGTCCAGAATTTGGTGGTGATGGGAATCGACTCTATCCCTACTTGATGGAGGCATCACCGCTACTTCTCTTTGGCTCGGGTCATCCACACACCCGAGGTTGGATTGAGTTCGAGCATCAATCCTCCCCCAGAGGGAGAGGAATTTCTCAATCCCCCAGGCAGTTTCCAATAGACAAGAATATTTTATTAATAGAAATGCTGATTACATTGTCAATGGGGAAATCCCCCGAAAGTAGAGAGAAAACAAGGTATTTCCTAATGAAACAGTGGTGCCGAGAAATACAAATAGCTGCACCGGGGAGACAGCCCAAGCCATGCGACCACCTAAGAGCTAGAATTGGCAGTGGGAGATAAAGGGGGTTAGAGAACTCTAATACTACTGCATGAGTGATAATCCAACTTAACATTGGCTTTGCAGGCACTAGGGAGGTCTTCAGCAGACGCAAAGAAGCTATTTACTGCAGTCCTGCAAGCATGGGAAGCCAGCGAATCAGTAACATGGTTGGCTTCGCAATAGATGTGGGCCGTAGTAATCTTATGAACAGTGAGGAGTTGTAAGGATTCTCGCCACCAATGAAGCGTACTCCATGCGGAACATATTTTACTGTTGAAAGATTGAATGAGGGCCGCAGAGTCCAATTGGATACTAGATAAAGAGATACCAAACTCAACTGTCAGTTGCAGGCCATCGCAGAGAGCTCGGCTTTCTACAATGAGGCTGGTGCCGGAGCCGTAGAAGTGAGCAAAAGCCAGAATCACCTTGCCCGTATGGTCTCTAATGCAACCACCTCCCCCGCAAGATCCTGGGTTACCTTTACAAGCACCATCGATGTTAAGGCAAAATCCATTCAGAGGTGGGATCCATCTGATCAACTTGATAACCTTGGGCTTGTGTTTAGGCTGGAAATTAAAGAGTGCCAAAGTTGGAGCTAAGTCACGCGGGCAGCTGGCCTTGAATATAGTTTTGTCCAGGGCCCAGTGAATTCAGAATTTGATGGAAGCGATGATATGCCTGGTGTTGATAGGAGTATTTTGAAAGCTTTCCAGGTTTCCCAAAGCAACAGTAGCAGCGCGTAAAGAGAGGTGAAGTCGAAGGGGGATTCCAAACTACAGCGCTCCAAAAAGATCCAAAGGCGAGTAGTCACTTGACCATGCAGCAAATAGCCTGGGCCAATTAGAGGGGCAAACCATCGCCAAAGTTCTGTAGCAAGATCACTATAGAGGAACAGGTGATTGAGGTCCTCGGAGTTTGGCACTGAGCAGCAGGAGCATTTGGACACCATATACACGCCACATTCGGTAATATGACCATCAACCGGGATAGCTCTTTGGAGGAGCTTCCAATAAAAGATAGAAGCACGACGATGAAAGGATGGATGCCAGAGCTTCCGAATGGTAGGCCGCCGAAGCCCCGTAGTCCTCACCATTTGGTAAGCAGATTTAGTGGAGAAATCCCCTGAGTTGGTGATGGACCAAATGCAAATATCCTATGTGTCATTGCAGAGAACTGCTTCATCCAGTAGGGGGATGGTCAGAAGATAATTGCGAATAGGATGGTGGGGGTTGCTAATCACCTGGCAGACAGTGGCAAGGGGACCCTCATAGGGACTCAACAGCCTGGTTCTAAGTGGGGTGTTGCCCATCCACACATCATCAAGGAAATTCACCAATTTGCCATTGCTGATGACCCACCTTGAACAGTTGTGCACCAATTGGTAGGCCAGAGTAAAGACACCCTTGGAGATGCCACGAGGGAAAGGGACAAGACGCTTAGTAAGATTCTCAGTCTTGTATCTGCATCGCGCATAATTGGACCAAAGGGAGGTCCCATTAAAAATACCCCATAGCTGTTTGGCCGCTAGGTAGATTTGAACATGCTCAAGACTTCTTATACCAAGGCCGCCTTCTTGCACCGGCTTCATGATAACATCCCAGGAAATCCATCGCCATCTGCAGATGTCATTGCTATCATTCCAGAAGAAGTTGGCAGAGAGCTTTTGGATGTAGGTGATGATGGATCTTGGGATAGAAGAAGACGCCGCCAAGTATATGGGCATGGAGCAGAGAATAGAGTTGATTAAGGTAACTGTTCATGGTTTTGTTATCATCAAAATCACCTGGAGATAAACAACAAACTTCCCTTAGGGGTTAGCTGCCATTACTTCTCTTCTTTTAACCATAACAAGGTCACATTTCTTGAATTCTTGCTCTTTGACCAACTTATCAAAAGCACGGGCCATACGAGCCTAATATAATTGGTTATTTTGATGTGCCCGGAGTCGCTTACTCTCCAGCTCAGCAAGCTCCTCCAATCTTCTTTCTATGTTGGTTTATTCGCTGCTAGCCAACCCATGCTGAATGGAGACCCGCAGTGATGGAACCTCCATTTCAATTGGCACCACAGCCTTTGACCCATATACAAGGGAGAACAGCGAGCAGCCAGTTGGGGTTTTATAAACTGTATGATAAGTCCACAGCACTTCGTACATCCTTTCTTCCCAATCCTTCTTATTGGAATTAACGATCTTCGCGATCAAAGTGTAGAGCATTTTGTTGAAGGCTTTTGCAAGCCCATTGGCTTGGGGATTGTAGGGGGATGATGTCCTCTAATCAATTTTATATTTATCCACTAGTCTATATACTTTCTGGTTTCTAAAATGACTACCATTGTCAGAGATAATTCAGTTGGGGACCCCAAACCAGAATATTATATTCTATCAGAAGAATATGGCGACCAGCTCCCTGGTCACTTCTCTTAATGCTATCACTTCTGCCCATCTAGAGAAGTAGTTCGTGGCTACTAAGATATATTTACATCCTAATGAAGATACTGGCAGTGGGCCCACCACATCCGTGCCCCATTGGGCAAACAGCGAGCTCGGGATGCTAGGATGCAGCGGCGCTGGTGGCCTTCTTGACACAGTGGCATGTTCTTGACATTTTTGACAAGCTTTGACGAACTTGCAGCAATCATCAAACATAGTGGGCCAATAATAGCCTAGTTTCTTTATTTCAATCTTCATCTTCGGATCGGCCTGATGTGTCCCAGTTGACCCGATACAAACTTCTTGCATCACCTGTTGAGCTTCTCTTGTGGACAAGCAATGGAGCAAGTCTTTCTTTCGGGCATCTGCCATTATTCGGAACAAGGTTCCATTTCTCATCTCACAAGAACCCTTGATCTTGAGGAGCTTCATTCTTTGTTCTTTCTCTTTTGGGAGTCGCTGGTGCTGGAACCATCGTAGGAGATGCTCTCGCCAATCGGGCTATTGGATTTCCTCCACAGTTGCTGCTTCATTTTCTTCTTCATTAGTCAGGACCTCTGTCATACTGGGGAACCGGTGTCGATTAATCACTATTATATTCAGGCTTGTGTCTTGCGGGATTGCCAAAGAACTGGCCAACTTTACGAGAGCATCTGCCTGAGCATTTTGTCCTCGGTTAATGTGCCTGACTCTGATGAAATAAAATCTTGCCATCAGGCGGAGCGCCAATTGGTAGTAAGGGAGGAGTTCTTGCTTCCGCACATCAAACTCTCTTTCTAACTATTTTACAACTAGCATGGAGTCTCTGAATGCCTCAAGCATCCGAATTTCCATGGATAGGGCAATCTGTAACCCGATTATCAGGGCTTCATATTCTGTCTCGTTATTTCTGCAGGGTTTGTTTATTGAGCAGGAGGTATATATGACCTCTCCCTCAGGGGATTTCAGGACTATGCCTGCCCCGTCCGTGACTCTGGCTACTCTAGTTGCTGGGGTGTCAATTCTGGACTCGCCATCAAAATATAACTGTCATAAGGTGGGCTACACTTGGTTGGCTTCCAGGGTCTCATCTTCAGGGAGTTCTGTCTCTAGTAGATAGTCTTCAGGTACTAGGTGCACAGCAAAGAAGTCTACGATAGCCTGGCCTTTGACAACTCTCTGCGACACATAGGAGATATCAAACTCCATGAGAATCACTACCCACTTACCTAAGCGACCTTTGAGTGCGGGTTGTGATAGGATGTATTTCAGTGGATCCGCCTTAGATATCAGCTTTATCTTATGCGACAGCACGAAGTGAGAGAGAGCCCTATCCATGCAGCCTGTCTCCTGAGTGCATCGCTGTGGACGGAGAGAGAGAGCTTGTATGATCCCATCCTTAAGCCCTAGAACTATCACATTAGGGCACCATAATTGTCAGGAGGTAGTTCCACAACTACTTCGTCTATGGGCGAGCAACTTTTCCTGACCGGTCCCTTCGCAAAAAGAATTGACCCTTTGCATACCAGCCAACAAATTCGGTCCACACCTTGCTAATTTTCGATCCCAAGATTGCATCATTTAGGTCCGAGCTCATGCATGCCATGTTGGTCTAGGAATTCATCGGGCCGTCTAGAGCGTACTTCAACCTTACAACCACCCATGAATCAGGAGGGCGTGAATGCCATGTTAACTCAACTCGAGCAACATCTTACGGCTCAAATTGAAGAGTCTATAGCCAAACTGCGAGCGAAGCTAGATGAGAGGATCCGAGCCTTAGAGGATCGTGTGAAGAGAGAGGAAGGAAGGATGAACGGTTGCGGAGATCCCATGGCCAACCCTAGGGAAGACAGAGACCAACCCCGTCGGAACCAGGCTCCTCGGGGTGGAGAGCCAGATGACTATGCGCCTCTGGGGAGAGACCACGACGATGAGGAGATCATCTTACGGAATGTCAAGATCGACGCTCCTAATTTTGATGGGTCCCTCAATCCCGCCGTATATCTTGATTGGGAGACCGGGATGGATCAAGACTTTGATTGGCATCACCATATGACCCCTGCTACAAGGGTTAGGTTTGCCAAAATGAAACTCCAAGGTCAAGCCAAGACCTAATGGTGCAATGTTGAGAATCTCCTAGCTAGGAGACGAGAGGAGCCCATAAACATGTGGGAAGAAATGAAGAAGAAACTAAGGGAGAAGTACATCTGCCACCCTCTTACCATCAGCGTCTTTTAGACCAATGGTAGAAACTCACCCAAGATAGAAAGTCTGTGGATGAGTACATAGTCAAATTTGATGAATTCTTCCTTCGGAGTCGAGTCATGGAGGATGCCTCTGTCACCCTCTCTCGATTTAGGGCTGGCCTACACGAGAGTGTTCAGCGGGAGCTATTCTTACGAGAGGTTAACACCCTCGAGCACGCCTACCAGGTTGCTCGAGATGTTGAGCGGTTCTAAAGAGTGGCCCCACTCTGGGTTCCCACCTACCATCAACCTGAACCCCGAAACCCTATGGTCCACTACACTGAGAGAGCTGGCCCCTCCACTTCCTATGTTCCTACTGCTACCCCACTTCGGGCCGTTGCCCCTGCTGCCCCAGTCATAAGAAACCCCTTACCTGTACCTGCTACTGTGCCCAGGCTGGAGTACACTCCACTAGCCGATAGGAGAGATGACAAAGGAAAGGGAGCCCTTCCTAGCACCTCACAACCAGTCCCTGTCTCGGGAGTTCGTTGTTTTCGGTGCCATAACCTAGGACATGTCACCACCAATTGCCCCACCCGAGCCTTGGTCATCACTGACCCCCAGCCTGTGGAGCTTCCACCTCAAGAAGGAGAAGACATTGAGAGATATATGGCCGATCCTGACCTCATTGCCCAGTTTGAGAAAATAGATGCAGGAATTAATGGCATGCATATCGAGTACATGCAAGTGGGAGATATTGTCGAGAGCTCTAGCCAGGGAAGATTGGGTGTAGTTCACTGCATTTTGACACACCCCCAGGAGGACGACTAGCGTCGAACCTCCATCTTCCAAACTTATATCATGGTAAAATCTCAACCATGTAAGGTGATCTTTGACAACGGGAGCTATATCAATGTAGTCTCTTCAAACTTTGTCTCCCTTCTAGGCCTACATACGCACCCTCATCCTAGGCCATACAACGTGACTTGGGTTGACGACACTTCTATCCCAGTCACCACTACATGTGCCATTCCCATTCAGTTCCAGTCCTACCAAGGATAAATTTTATGCGATGTAGTGCCAATGAAGGTCGGAAGCATCATCCTAGGACGACCGTGGATCTATGATGTAGACCTTACTACATTTGGTCGGTCCAATCAGTGTTCTTTCTCCCACAATGGGAAGAAGATTCAGTTGTACCCGGCACCCCCAAAGGTGACCTCGAGGAAGAGTCCCACCTCCACCCCCACTGGAACCCCCATGGTTCAGGACAGTTCCCGAACTCCCAATGAAGGGAAACTTCTCATTCCCTCTTCTCCTACACCAATCACACCCGTTCCTAAGGCCCCTAAGGTTGGTCATGACCCAGTTAGGCGCCTTAACTTTATAGGTATCCGTGAGCTGAATAGAGAGGTTGCAGAGGGTGCTCGAGTTTGGGGTGTTATCGTCACCATCACATTCGAGGAGTCCCAAGTCTCAGTCCCACCTAAAGTCCAGGCGATCCTACAGGACTTCCAAGACATCTTCCCTGAGGACTTACCTTCTAGACTCCCTCCCATGCGTGATGTACAACACGCCATTGACCTTGTCCCCGAGTCCACCCTACCCAACCTTCCCCATTACAAACTGAACCCCAAGGAGCATGCTGAGCTCCAAAGAATTGTCGAGGACCTTATTCAAAAGGATTTCCTCAGGGTGAGCAAGAGCCCATGTGCTGTCCCTGTCTTGCTCACACCCAAGAAAGATGGCTCCTGGCGGATATGTGTTGACAGCCGCGTCATCAACAAAATCACTATCAAGTATAGATTTTCCATTCCCCGTCTTGATGACATGCTTGACATGATGAGTGGAGCCACCATCTTTTACAAGATTGACTTAAAAAGTAACTATCACCAGGTCCGAATCCAACCAGGAGATGAGTGGAAGATAGCCTTCAAAATAAAAGAAGGTATGTATGAATGGCTCATCATGTCATTTGGGCTGTCCAATACCCCCAGCACTTTTATGAGGCCTATGATGGAAGTTATTCGCCCTCTCATTGGTCATTTTGTTGTTATCTACTTTGATGACATTCTCATCTATAGCCAGAACCCTCAAGACCACATCCACCATTTGAGGGTAGTCTATGAGACTTTGAGGAGAGAAACCCTGTTTGCCAACCTAAAGAAGTGTAAATTCATGACAAATCGGGTCACTTTTCTCAGATTTATGGTTTCGAGTCAAGGAGTGTCTATGGACCAATCTAAAGTCCAAGCCTTAGTAGACTGGCCAGAGCCCCAGAACGTCCATGACTTCGAAGTTTTCACGAGCTAGCCATTTTCTACAGATGCTTTATTAAGGGATTTAGCACCATTATGGCATCCATTATGGACTGCATCTGTAAAGGGAATTTTGAGTGGACTAAAGCTGCCTCCTAGGCTTTTCTTACCATAAAAGAGCTTATAACCAAAGCCCCTGTCCTCCCCCCGCCAGATTTTTCCAAAGTCTTTGAGATCTCCTGTGATGCATCTGGCGTAGGTATAGGAGGAGTGCTTAGCCAGGAGAGCTACCCTGTGGCTTACTTCAGTGAGAAGCTTTCTGATGTAAAGCTTCGTTACTCTACCAATGATAAGGAGTTCTATGTCGTGGTCTAAACTCTCAAACACTAGAGACATTACCTCTTACCACAAGAGTTTGTCTTATACTCAGACCATGAGGCTTTGAAATTCCTTAGCTCTCAGAAGGGCTTAAATCTCAGGCATGGTCGGTGGGTCGAATTCCTCCAGTCCTTCACCTTTGTCCTAAAACATAAGGCTGAAAAAGAGAATAAAGTGGCCGATGTCTTGAGTCGAGGGGTCTCCCTTCTTTCCACTATTCGGGTAGAGGTCACCGGATTTGATCGTACAAAGAAACTCTATGGAGAGTGTCCAGATTTTGGCCCTATCTGCTCTACCTTGTCCGCTGGATCCTCGACCGTATTTGCTGACTATCTACTCCAAGATGATTTTCTTTGTTGAGGACAGCAACTCTGTGTCCCGAAGACTTCTGTACGGGACTTTCTGATTTAGGCAATACTTGCTGGAGGTCTTGCTGGTCATTTTGGATGAAACAAGACCATCCATTCTGTGGAGGAGCACTTTTATTGGCCTGGCTTGAAGAAAGATGCGGCCAAAATTGTAGCCTAGTGTCAGACATGCACAATGGCCAAATAGGTCAAACAAAACACTGGTCTCTACACTCCTCTCTCCATTCCTAATAGACTATGGGTTGATGTGAGCATGGATTTTATCCTTGGTTTACCTCGTACTGCTCAAAAGCATGACTCCATCTTTGTGGTAGTTGATCGATTCTCTAAGATGGTCCATTTCATTACATGTTCCAAAATATCTGATGCATCTAGAATAGCCCACCTTTTCTTTGATGAAGTAGTGTGTCTACATGGTCTCCCTCAAACCATAGTGTCTGACCAGGATGTCCGATTCACCAGCTATTTTTGGAAGACACTTTGACACCTAGTTGGCACTAAGCTTAAATTCTCCATTGCCTTTCATCCACAAACTGACGGGTAAATAGAGGTCATCAATAGGAGTTTAGGGAACCTTTTGAGGCATCTTATAGGGGAACATTCTGGCACTTGGGATCTTCTCTTGCCCAGAGCTAAATTTGCATATAATAGCTCTGTCAATAGGTCCATGAGGATAGTATTACTGCACTTTGGCTAATCCATCCTGTCTTCTTTTTCCTTTATTGTTTTGTGCAAGGTAATCAAATTGAAGACCCCCTTCATCGGCTGGCCGATAAGAGGAGGAGGAAGGAACTCTCAATCCCCCTCGCTTCTCACAAGGTATTTCGCGATCACTCTTCTTGAGGTAACCCCTCTGGTGATCACCCTTCCCCTTAAAGCATCTCATGCTCTCTTTACACGTTATTAGTATTTTGCCCTGCCAATTTCTGCATATTCTTTTCTTTTCTTTTTAAAGTCTAAGTGACACGTTCACATACATCTTGATGGAGTGTTGATCTTTTGATTAATTCTAGCACTGAAATCTTGGCGGGCACCCAGTCTAAATGATGTAACAAATCATATTGTGTACCAAACAGTGGTTCTGCCTCCTCTCGATCAATAGCCTATTGTGAGGACTGGGGATTGGGTGCAGGCGCACTAGTGGTAGTATAGCTATAGTGAAACAAACGCCCACTCCGTAGGGCAAGATTCTGGGCCGACACAACGTCAGATGGGCTCATAGTAGGCAGCTTAATGGGCCCAATGGGGTGGATGAGTGGCGTGGGGGTAGGCATACTAGAGGTAGTGGGAGTAATGGGGGTAATGGTGGGCTGTGGAAGGAGGATGACTGGCGAGGGATTAGGTGACAGTGTGGTGACGATGGGTGACGCGGGTATTTGTAGGGGGATAAAGGTAGGCGTAACAATGGGGGGAGCTAACAATCGGATGAGGGGTCTAGCGGATACGGAGGGCGTAGGGGTTCGATAGTTTAGCGGGAGGATAACAGGCAGAGAAGGTGGAGAAGGATTGCGATAGGTGTGGTGGAGGGCCATGAGCCACTGGACTGAGGTTTCATCATCATAAGACCACCCGATGTCGGGAGCCAGGCACTGAACACAATTAACCTGGGCCGGTGCCGATGGCTGAGGCTGCGGAGTGGGTGGATGATTTGGAATGGGGTTTTGGTGAATCTCCAAGTCCTGAATAGGCTGCTATTGTTGTGGCTGTGGCTACAGTGCTTGCTGCTGCACCTGCTGCCTCGACGCATGCCTTCTCTTTTCTTTAATTTCAGTAATGCCCTTATGCATCTCGGCCTAATCAATATGCTGCCCTTCATGTAGATCATATACAAGGTCACTGAACTGGAAGCAACCTTCAATACTATGCTCGAGCTGCCTATGGAACATGCAATACTTGGACTGATCAACAGTCGGGTCCAGTTAGGCCGTTCCGGAGGAACTTGAATTGCACCAATGGACATAAGAGATGAGAAGATGTCTTGGAGGGATTTGGGCAGAGGAGGATACTGTGCCCTTTTTGGAGCCAAGCGCTTGTTTGCATAGCCATTGGGTGGAGGGACGTTGTGGTATTGCGGAGGTTGTTGTGGTTGCTAGGGAATGGAGCAGGGAAGGTAGGCTGAGTGTTTTGTGGAGCAGGGAAGACAAGTTGGTTATTTTGTAGCATGGGGATTTGAGGGTTGCATGGAGTTTGTGGAAAGCGGAGGGGAGCGAACTGATTGGGGAAAGGGAAGGCAACGGCTTGCACCTGCTCATTAGTCCGGACTCCCTCAGTGACAGGCCCCTGAGATTTTCTATTGTATTTAGACTTTTGGGCCTCAAAAAGAGAATGGATGGGGGAGTCCTTGAATTAAGTTTGAATAAATCTCTCCCGACTATATAACTGGTGCATATTGGCAATATCATTCATGGCCAATATGTTGCGGAAGATAGGTGTAGCATTGGAGATGAGCAACTTGACCTTTTCCTCCTCTTGGATATGACCGGGCACACGGGCAGCCATCTGCCTCCATTTATTAGCATAAGTGGCGAAATCCTCATCAACTTTCATTTTCTCAGCAACCAGATCTGTGAATGAATATTCTGGGCCGACCCAGTCCTAGAATCTTTAGATGAATTTCTCTTTAACAACTTTGAAACTTGGGTAGACACATTCAAAAAAAAATTCTAGTGGCTCTTGAATGTCTCTTTGCCATGAAGAGTCAGAGGAAGAAAGGGGTAGTGCTAAAGTTGGATTTCGAGAAAGCATATGGCAGGGTCAATTGACAGTGCCTCGTTGATGTTTTAGGGTGCGCGGGTTTTTGTGGAGAGATAGATTGACTGGATACATGCCTGCATTACATCTGCCACCTTTGTTGTCCTAGTCAATTGGAGTCTACTTTGCCATTCCATAGTGGTAGAGGGCTATGCTAGAGAGACCCTATGTCCCCTATCCTTTTTGTATTGGTGGCCCAAATATTGAGCAAGATGTGGCTAAGAGCAGAAGAGGCAAGATTGATTAGAGGCTTTCAGGTTGGGAGAGGTAGCGACAGTATTACTCATCTATAGTCTGCAGATGACACCATCTTGTTTTTAGCAGAGGATAAGTCTTAACTTTATGGGGCCAAGTGGATACTGGAGCTGTTGGAGGAAGTCAGTGGACTCAAGGTCAACTTCAACAAGAGTCTATTGGTGGGCATGAACATGAATGAGAGGACACTTCAGAGGGTGGCTTGCATTTTTGGCTGCCATATAAGGGGTTTTCCTCTTACCTAATTGGGCCTTCTACTATTCCCGGGGGCCCTTCTTTGTAGTGAGTGGCAGCCTATGGTGCAGAGATATGAGTCCAGATTAGCAGTTAGAAGGCTAAGATGCTCTCCTAAGGGAGAGATTGGTTCTTTGCAAGTCAGTGCTGCATAGTCTACCCATCTACTTTCTCTTCATCTTTCGAATTCCTAAGATGGTGGCTAAGAAGATTGAATCTATCCAGGCGAGGTTCTTCTGGAACGATAGTGGGCATAGGTGTAGGGCATGGCATAGCATGGGGAAGAGTCACCAGAAGGAAGGAATTGAGAGGAGTAGGCATGAAGAATATCAGAGATTGCAACTTGGCCCCTTCTATGCAAATGGTTGTGGAAGCTAGGGGCGGGAGAGGATGGCTTGTGGACACAAGTTATTAGGCACCAATATTATGACAGAGTGAGGGATTGGGATATGGCACCATCATCTTAGCACTACATGTCACCCATCTGGCGAGGTATCTTGTTTTGTCTTATCCTCTAGTGTCTGGGTGCGGGTAGGGAGGGTCGATAAGTGTCTCTTTTGGAAGGATAGATGGTGTGGAGACTATATACTAGGGGCATCTTTTCTGACGTTTTTTGCAGTTTCAACAGTACCTATGGCTTTAGTCTTTTAGTCTTTTGACCCTCAGTTGTCAGGAGCTTCTTGGACACCAACTTTCAAGAGGAACCTTAGGCTAGAGGAGATGGAGTAGTTTGAGGACCTTATTTGTCTCCTCCTTGACTTTGCCTCCCAGGTAAACAGAGACGACGAGTGGTGGTGGAGCGTACTCTTTCATCTCCGACGAAGGGGTGTGCCACCACCTTGCTTCACGGATTTGGTCTCCACGGAGCTCGTTGAAGGTGAAGTTACTCATCTGGAGGATCTCCCATGGGAGGTTGTTGAATCAAGATAGGCTTGCTTCTTTCCTATAGGATCTATCTAGTGCTTGCAGTCTGTGTGGAGAGGAGGATGAGACTTTAGTCCACCTACTTGTAGGATGTCCCTACACACAGGACATCTGGGGCTTGCTCGCAAGACAGACGCAGAATGCTATCAGCCTACCAAGTAACGTGCGTACTTTGATAGAGAATTGGGGTAGAGGATGGAGTCTAAAAGGAGATCGGCTCACTTGGTGGATCGTTATTCATGCTACATTGTGGGCTATATGGGGAGAAGGAACAACAGAACTTTCCGAGGTGCAGTTAGAGTGGTGGAAAGACTGGCCTCCTTTATATGTGAAAGAGTGAGTGAATGAGGGAGGCTCTCTTCTAATGTGAATGCTCACAACTCTTCCCTTTTTATTTTGTTGGGAGGGTAGTGGGGGCCACACTATCTTGACGTAGGCCCTTTATATGCATAATTATGAAATTATATGCACATAAAATGGTGTACATGCGATGAATTATGCATAGAAAATGGACACTTATTAGCACCCTTGATTTCTCTTCTGCATCTTGTATCGGGTTCGGGCACTTGAAGTGTCCCCGTGGGGTACATGTATAAGTGGGGGTTGTGGAAGCTCATAGCACACCCTCGGGCGATTGCCAATACATGGATATCATGCTAACTGCCTTTAGTAGATCGGGCGTCTTGTGGGGTTGTGGGGGATCCACCTTATAATCGCCTATATGTAGTTCCCCTGGGGAAGGCATATAGTTTCTTCATCTTGTTCTGCAGGGGAGGAACCCTTCGACGTTCGGCGAGTTCGGTGGGCGGAGTGTTGAATACTCCTTTCCCCTTTGTTGCCTTGAAGTCGACAGAGTGAACTACCTTGAGTGGCTATCGTTCATTGATTCGCCTGATCCCCTAGTTTGAGGCAGGAGGAGTAGCAGGGTATCTTGCCAGAAAGACATCAACTTCTGTCACGACCCTATTCAAATGGTCGAACGACTTAATTTCAATTCCAATTATTCTTTCGAGAATCTCCCGCTTCAAGCTCTACTTGCAAATTTGGACTGCGTCCTCTTGATGTGGCGGGCGCCTACATCTCGTGCTGAGACTCTGCCATCTGCTGATGTATTCCAAGGCTGTTTCATCATTCTTCTACCTGACAACATATAGTTCGGTCATGGTCACTTCCCTCTAGGGGATATGGAACCATTCCTAGAATTTTCGTTGCATATCCGGCCATCCACTGATAGACCCAACCAGTAGGCTCGAGTACCACTCGAAGGCAAGTCCCGTAAGTGATAACCCAAAGAACTTTAGTAGATAAGATTCATCGACCGCCAGATCGCCCATCATGTTGATATAGTGGGCTATATGTTCTTTTGGCGAACCTCAGCCGTTGAACTTATCAAGCTTCAGTGGTTTGTAAATGTTGAGAGGCAATTTCTTGGCCGCATGATGGCTAGAGTAGGGTACTCTGTACATATCAAAAATGGCATAATCATCATCGCCTTTGTTGGCCAGCTTCATCTCTATCATTTGTTCTACCATTATCTTGTTTGCCACCGAGTCCATAGGACTAGGGTAGAAGTGTATCTGTGGCATTGTCGACATCATCGCTTGAGGTATAGTGGCGATTCCCTGTTGTTGAGAGGCAAGGTGGGGTATCGAGAACATGCCCCCAATGTTATCGGGTGCCGGTGGAGAAGCCATCATTTGAGGTGAAATCTTGAACTGAATGGTGCCTTACTGTAAGGCTTGAGAGGGAAACTCGACCTGCTTTGAGGTTGAGGCATGTGCATTCAGCTCATTGAGTTACTTTTTTAGTGTTTCGACCTCTTACCGGTATCTTGTAGCAGCAACATCGTGGCTGGATCTGGCCCAGATGGGTTGGGAGCCTAGCCTCCTTCTTCCATCGGGATATCCAGAAAAGGTGTCGGCCTCTCACCACCATCTTCAGTTGTAATCACATTCTCGGCCACTAAGACCACATCTAGATTAGTTTTGCCTTCAAGAGCCTGTATTGCTTTGCTTGCAACTTTTCTCATTCGGGTAACAGGACCTGACCTTTCATCAGGCCTGGTCTCCTTATTGTGCTTTTCAGGCAGAGCTCCAAGGTGGGCGGCCATGTCGGCCATATTGTAGGTGAATACTTGCAGTTTCTTGTTTCTTTGAATTACTTTCCTAGCTGTGCGCCCAAGGAAAGTCAATCTGTCAAATATTGAGACTCTCGGTGTATCTTCTTCATGGAGGGGTAGCTCGTAACAACCCGATCCTGCATCTCTTATACTTCTCAGGTCGACTCATTGCCCCCGGCTTTTATTTGCATCATTCATGGCTCCTAGGAGCCATTGTGTTCCCACACAGGTGCTTCCAAGGTCGCGGAGGTATTCTTGTATGGCCAGAGCGACATCTTCTTGCCCGTTGGTGGCTCAAAGGGGCTCATGCCTGTAGACCTATTTATCGAGTCATTATAAGTGAACTCTGCTAATAGTAAGACTACGTCCCAATACCTGACAAGATCACAGACTAGACACCTAAGAAGATCCCCCAAACTTTATTAACTACCTCAGTTTGACCATATACCAGATACGAGAATGAAATGCAACACCTTAGACTGACTACCCTAGACTCAAACCTACTCTGATACCAATTTGATGCAAGACTAGATGCGATTCGAGACCAATTTGATGTAAATCTGGGACCCTAGGCGACGACGCGACTCATTGGATGCCATGACCAGTGACGACATGAACAACTCAGCACCTAAAGAGTTTCAGAAGAGATGAACATTCCCCCAATAAGAATTATGAGCTCATAATCGTCCTGTCGATCTACGCAGTTGAGAAATCGACGTAGAGTCAAGGGTGGTCAGCTCTTTTCATGTGTTCGGATCGAGTCACGGGACAGGTCACGCACTCACTCTCACAGTGGTGATTACTTTAATCGAGCTAGGACCCTATCATGCTCACGAGTAGCGGCATCAACATCATATACGGGATAAGGAAATGTGACAAAAAGAGGTGGTATGCATACTTCCACGCTCGGGGCGTGGGGAAGACGTCCCGGCCAAGACCTATAACTCCTGGTACAACAATTAATCAATAATTATAGAATTAAATCTACAGCCCACTCCACGCAGGGAGGTAAAAGGCTACAATAGGATCTAGGAGCGGCGAGCTTGGGTTGACGGGCAGCGTTTTGGGCAGCTTTGACGATGCCGACCCATTGCTACTCAGTGTTGGCCGGACGGCTCGTGCTGGCGATCTGGAGGATCACGCTTCAGTTGGAGGGCCGATCAGACTGGGAGTGGTACCGTTGTGAAGAGGACTCCTGGAGGGAAAATCCCTTGGAGGGGATCGCGCTGGATCACCTTGTGCAAAGTGAGGTGGTCCGACTGTTGGATGTTGTTGCTTGTTGTCCCAAACCTATTCTGTAGATTCAGAACTGTGCGACCCAGCGAAAATAGGTTCTGCGACCAGATCCGATGTCAGATCGAGGCGAAACTAGCGCGGCTGCCAAGCTCTTTTAGAGATATGCAAACCTATGCTGTTACAGGAATTTTTCTATCGCTGGCTTTTCCATGGGAGATTTTTGAGCAGATTGGTTTCCTATCCGAGAATAGGCTGGGCAGAACCTAAGTCACCGAAAGATGGCAGTGGAACGGGGGGAAAACATGGGATCTGGAAGGTGGTGTGGCTATGGAAGGTGGTGCAGTATGTGTTGATCAAGCCCTCAAAGCTTGAGGTCGATCAGAGGTGGTTTTGGTGGTGGGAAGGATTTTATGGAGGAAGGGGGTCTGATCTGGACTGCAGGGGCAGAACAAGCTCCGGTCTGAGACACGAATTTCACAAAGGGGTAAACCAATGATAAAAATTATGAAAAAAAATGTGGAGAAGGTTTTTGATGGACAGAAATCTCAGTCCAAATTTCAGCTCAATCTGAAATTGGTAAGGGAGTGAAAAACATGAAAAGGTGGGCTTGCTGGATCACAAATCTGCATAGGGACAGACTGTATAGATCGGGGAAGATGGTGGTGGGCGGAGGGGCAAACGGCAGCAGATTGCCGTGAAAATTGATCTGGAGATGGGGGAGGACGTGGGGAAGAGACCGTCAAAATTTTAGATCGATCAGATCTGCGGATTGGGCAGAAGAAATCAAACTCCTGGCTGCTGTCCAGTAGGGGACAGATCGGAGACGGCGAGGCAGTGGTGGTGCGATGGCGGCGGTGGCGGCACGACTAAGCTTCTCACCCACAAGAGGACCTGATAGGGAGGCTTCACACCTCAGAATGGCAACCTTCTCAGCTGCAAAGGGGAGGGAGAGAGGAGAGAGAGGGGGTGCCCTTGGCTCCTTCAACAAAATTCTGATTTTTCTTCACTTAATTCTTCATGAAAATAGCATGCATCTTATTCCCATCTTTCACTTGCACTAGATGCATGCTTAAGATTGTTTAAATTCTGATCTAGGTGAATTTTCTTACAGTAATCGTTACTGTTGTAGTTAATTTTAAAGGGTGATAGATCCATTCACCCTCCTCTGGATCTCATACAGACACTATCTATAGGGATCTAGGTCATTGATCACCTGTCCAGCATCCATATACTCCATCATGCAAGACCGCCAACCGAAAGTGCTGGTATCGGCCTCCAGGACTTGAGGCCCGTATGGAGAGCTGATGGCTGAGTGACTAGGGCGTAAGCTCTTGCCTGAGCTGACAAAAGTATTGTCGATGCTTGAGATGGTGCTCTTTAACCGAGAACTAATGTTCTGGAAGTCACTGGGGTGCCAGTAACCCGAGGTTGTGAGCCTGTGTCAAGTGCTGGAGTAGCTGGAGTGTTAGGTAGAGGGTCCATGGTGGGCGCTGAGGTTGACGCATCCCAGAGAGGAAGACCTATGCTCCGAGATGGTGTTGCTAGATTGCAGGGGGAAAGACCCCGCGATGGAGTTGGGAAGCTAGAGGCCCAATGCAAAGAGTCTGCACCGGGAACCGACCTTGGTAAGACCCAAAGTTGTGTGCCCGGGCTAGATGCTAGGGAGCCTCGAACTCAAGGTTGGGAACTCATATTGAGTGATGGCTCGTTCGTGGTTCGGGTCAGAAGGCCTCAATAGAATGCTAAAGAGCCTAGGCCCCGGGGCGAGGAATGCTGGGGGCAGGCTCGATTGGAACTCATAATTGGACACCGAAGTAAGATGCTGATGAGCCACAAACTCAGGGCAGGGAACGCGTGTCGAGTGTCGGCTTGGCGGGGGCTCCGGATTGGAGACCCGAGTAAAGAGATGGGGAGACCTTGCCCCAGGGCGGAAGACCCGCATGGGGGGCAAGCTTGGCTGGGATTGGGAGCTGAGAGCCCAAGTAGGGTACTAAGGTGGTGCCTGAGGTCTGGGGCATAGAGCCAGTGTTAGACACTGGCCAGTACTGGGCACGAAAGTTGGCATTTGTCTAGGCAAGAGATGACCTAGGGCCCCTGTGGGGATCGGTGGTGGGGACCCCAAGCCTGACCCCAGGCAGGCCACTGATACTAGAGAAGGGCGTGGCACATTGACCGCATGAATTGGCACAGGCACTAGGAGCAGTTGCAGAACAACCACAGGGACTACACCCATGAAGTAGGGTGATCTGACAATGGGGGCGAAGCTGCCAAAAGTGATCGGCATCGTCAAATATCCCACCCGTGCATGGGTGGCAATGACGATGTGGCCATAAGTCATGACCACCATGGTTACTGAGCACTGGATGCTGCATTGGGGCGGTAGTCGAAGATGGTCGCCGGGCGTGGTCTGGCTGTCGAAACGTGAACTGGAAGCTACCAGGGAGTGCACACGTGTGCCCCCCCTACCTCTCCTAGAAGGACAGGAAAAAGGGCACCATGGCTTAAGGGCTGGCACAGGCTTCTCTTTAGTAGAAAGAAGAAAGGCGGGAGACATCCCACTAGGCATGCCATCCTTGTTGTAGGGGGGTATCAGTGGCGGGGATGAGGGAAGGAATAAAGTTGAAAAGGAAAACACGGGAGTTTGATATATCTCAGGTATCCTCATTGTTGGGAGAAATGTTGTGGGAGATTATGTGTTTCATGACATGTCTCCTTTGACTTAAACCTCTAAATTTAATCTCCTATTTAGCTTTGATGATTAGCAACAATACATTTTATTTTCAGTTCTTGGCTTTTGTTACTCTAAATGTAGTTTTATTTTTGGCAACAATGTTAGCTTTTTATAGCTTCATATGTATGCATTTCATACTAAGGTCGATGCACAACTTGCCATAGGCAGACTAAGGTCAATGTACACTTCCCCGCCAGCTGTAACAAAGGTGTTCCATCGGCGGCTGAACCTCTCTACCAGAGCCTGTAACAGGCCGGTGTAGCATCTCCCTCTTGCTCTCTCTCTCTCTCTCTCTCTCTCTCTCTCTCTCCCCCCCCTTGTTGGTCTCTCTCTCTCCCTCTTAAGGGAGAAAGGCTTAAGGAAGAATAGGGGGGTTTTGAGCATCAGTGGTTCGCGTGCAGGGGAAAGAACGGGTGGACGTTGTCACCGCACGAGGATCCATGTGGATCAGCTCTAGAGGCCGTACATCTTTGCCGCTCGACATTCGTGAAAATCTACATCGGGCGCTGCGGACAACTTCGTTCCATGCAAGGTAAAGATCTACAACCCGCTATTTGGGGTTGGGTAATTTTATTGCATCGATTAGAGCACAGATCATGGATTCCACAAAGCCTGGGTTCACGATTTAAATTTTTATTATCCGCTGCGTTGCCCGAACCATGCTGACCGAATCCTTACACCTTCTTGTTCACAAACAACACAAGCACACCCCAAGGAGAAAAACTAGGGCGAATGTGCCCCTTGGCAAGTAACTCTTGCAATTGCACCTTCAACTCTCTCAACTTAGTTGGTGCCATGTGATAAGGAGCCTTAGACATAGGCGCGGTGCCTGGCACAACCTCAATAACAAAATCAATCTCTCGCTGTGGAGGCAACCTAGGTAACTCCTCAGGGAAAACATCAGGAAACTTACACACAACAGGAATATCCTCCACACCCTGCTACTATCGATCAACCATGACCACAGAAGCTAGGAAACCCTGACACCCAACATCTAGCAATCTACAGGCCTTAATGACTGAAATAAGGAAACATGGAGAGGAAGACCGAATACCTTGGAAGTAGAATGCGGGTCTACGAGGATGCTAGAAATAGACCCTCTTCAAGCTGTAATCTACCACAGCACCATGGGCCGTGTGCCAATCCATGCCCAAAATCACATCAAAATCTCGAAGTAGCAAAGCATAAATCCTAGCCGACAAATTCTATCCCTCAATCCACACTCGCACCTTCTCAAGGCAATATGGAGTAAAGATGAAATCATTGGTAGGTAGCTCCACAGCCAAATTACAAGACATCTCGGTCATAGACTCCTCGACACTCTAAGTAAAATCCTCCAATATGAATGAGTGAGACGTGCCAGAATCAAACAAAACTCGAGCCGCACAGCCCAAAATTACAATGGTACCTTTCACTAGTTGCGACGCCTCTGCCTCTGCCCTGGTCAAGTGCGTAACTCTACCTCAGGACCTCTGCCTCCCTACGCTGGCTGACCACGACTGTGGCAGAAACTAACCCTGCTGCTGGTACTGTTGCTACTGTGGTGGTGGCTGCTGGGACTGGAACTACTACTGTTGAAATTGGTACGGCTGACGCGGCCTTTGAGGACAGTCACGTGCCATATGCCCCACCTGGTCACACCTGAAGCACGTCACGGGCATCGAGCACAGTCTGCCTAGATCATGTAAGGAATCACAGCAAACAAGCAACGAAAACAAACGATTCCTCGAGATATCGGTGCTGGGATTGAAATCAAATATTAGAGAGATTCTTCACCTTTGTGGTGTTGCAAATCTCCCATGCAAATCTGTGGGATGTAAATTGCACAGGTGCACGATCTCTAGAAGTATTCACATGAGCACTCGAATCAGACGAGCTCCTCTCCGCGATCTCCACGTGCTGACTAGACCTCAACTCGACTATGCAGAACAAGGAGGAGAGAGGGGAGAGAGGGGCGCCCCAGGGAGAGAGAGAACTAGGGAGAGAGAGAACCAGGGAGAGAGAGAACCAGAGAGAGAGGGTGGCTAGGTTAGACTTTGTTGCTTGGCCCAGGGTTCTATCCCGTGGCAATTATTTATAGAAATTTGGCATTTTTCATAAAAACCCAAATACATTCTATAAATCACAACCCTTCTCGTCTGAATAGTACTCTTATGTGTCTGACCCTCTAGGCCCAAATTTCAGTCTGATTTTCAAGCCCACTGAAGCCAAGAGCCCATTCTTGCACTTATTATTTCTTACTTCACGTTTATTTATGTCTTTGACTGTGCACCCTGGTTAGTTATTCGACCACGGGTATTTCTATCATGTAGTTACTTGAGCAGTTGCCCTATTGCATAATATAAGAAGAAAAGAGGCCAGCGGCTAAGAACAGGAGAGTTTCTCAGGACTGCAGCCTTCTCTTGTGGTTCTCCCACATTCTCTTCTTCTTCTTCCTCCTCCGCTTGGAGCCTGGAGTTTTCATGGTATCAGTGCCAGCGGTGCTCTGAGAAGAAAGTTGCTACCAAGGAAGGAAGGCTCAGGTATCAGGCTCGGATCGGGGGCCCAAAACCCGATCCGGATCGGCCAGATAGGCTGATCCGAGCCCGATCCCGAGCGATCCTGGACTCTGCCATTTTTATTATTTTTAATAGTTTAGAGTTCTAAAGTTGTTATTGTAGGGGTTTTCTGCAATTTTGTTAGGAAACCCTTTCCCTCCGCTCTCTCGATTCTTTCTAGCACAGAATCAAGGTGGCAGTGGAGTGGAGGAGGCGGCTGCGATGGTCATGGAGGAGGAGGCTGTGTCGGTGGCATCTGTACTCTGTAGTGGCAGGCTGGCAGCTGCACTGGATAGCAGTGGCACTAGCGATGGACGATGGCGACGGTAGGTAGGTCATTTTTCTACCCTTCTTTCTTATTTCTTTTCTTCTTCAATCTTCGCTCTTCTTCTTCTTCATTTTTTCCCCTTCTAAACTATAGGAAGTGGGGATGACTGGATGAGAAGTGAGAGGTTGTTCGCAGGAATCGGGACATATCGATCGATCCCAATAAGGGATCGGCCGATCCAGATGTTCCCTGATGAGAATCGGGATTGTTGGGTTGAACGGGATCGATCTGGCACACATCCGATCGGATCGGCAGATCCAAGCTGGTCCGATCCGATTCTTCTTTCCTTGGTTGCTACAAGGCAGGGGCTTTTCTGGCCACAGCAGGAACGATTCTACCCTGCGCCTTAGGGTTCTTCCAAGAAACACCAAACGCCTAGGTTTCTCCACTTGTTTTTCACTGGCCGGCCTTGTTGCTCTTATCCTCCGATCAAGGCAAGTGCCGCAGCTTCCACCGGAGTTGTTTTTTGATGGTGTTGAAGAGACTGCTCCACTTCCCAACCTTCCTTCGTGCTTCTGCAAAGGCCGTGCTGCCCTCCTTCTCCTTATTCCTTGGGGCGGTTATTATCTGTCCTGCAGTTTGGAGTCATTAGGGTTTTGTGGCCATCCATCGGAGCACTCAGAGGAAGGGGGAGAATCTCATGGCCAACCACACATCTTCTTCCACATCTGATGCTACATCCGAAGGCGGTGGAGGAGTTTCTGGAGTTAAGAGTACATCGATGTCCAGTCATGAACACCATGCTCTTCAGATTACTCCAGTAAAGCTGAACAAGACCAACTATGTTGAGTGGTCAGCATCTGCCAAAATGTACATCAGAGGGAAGCAAAAGCCTGGTTATCTCAATGGTAAAATTGAAAAACCAGATGAGAAGAGAGAAACATTCAAAGACTGGGTTAAAGAGAACAGTATTGTGATGACTTGGTTAGTCAACTCTATAGAACATGCTAAAGAAAACCGATCATGTGGAAGGAAACAGTGAGAGACATGTGGGTCTTTTTGAAAAAGATGTGTGGAGAGAGGAAAACTGTTGTTTGTGTCTACCAGTTAGAGAATTGTATTTATGGAGCGAAGCAGGGCAAGCTATCTGTCATAGACTACTTCACCACTTTACAAACTCCATAGGATAAACTGGATCATTATGATGCAAATGACTGGGATACTCCAACAGATCACACACGACATTTGAAATTCATCCAAAAGAGTTCTGAAATTTCTTGGATGCTTGAACCTGAGGTGGGAACGTCTAACAAAACAAATTCTCAATGAAATCAATGTCCATTACTAGATGAAGTGTATCAAAGGGTGCTGGTCGAAGAAAGTACGAGGGAGGCAATTTAAGTGTGATAAGTGTATATTTATTCACATTAAAACTTATAAAAATATTATATCATTAATTAACATGTAAAAATGCACACTCATCAGGATCTACACCGACTCCCAACTGGTTGCCAGTCAAGTCAACAGGGACTACGAAGTTCGAAAAACGTAAATGATCAAATACCTCCAGCTGGTGAAAGAAATAGCCCGACTATTCGAGAGTTTTCGAGTAATTCAGATAGCTCGGGAAGAAAATTCCTGAGCGGATGCCCTCTCTCGCTTGGCCTCCTCCATCAGCCCAAAGGGCACCCAATTGGTCCTCCTCGAGGAACTAGAACGACCGAGCGTGAAAATCGAGCTCGTGGCCGTTGTATGCATATCTCCTGGCGACTGGCGGGCCCCATACGTATCCTGACTGTAACACCCTCAAATATAGCTAAGTTGTACTCTATATCACCGAGACACCTTTTGAAGTATCGGCTCAGTTCTTGTTAAGAACTTCGAAGTTAAGCGTGCTTAATAGGGAGTAGTACTGGGATGGGTGATCTGCCTGGGAAGTCCCCCATTCTGGAGCCGATCACTGTTAGAAAGGGACAAAATCGTGAAGCCGGTAGGCCAAAGCGGACAATACCTCGACGGTATAGAGTACGGGGCGTGACACTGGCTCTGAGACTCCCAAGAGCTTCCCGACCCCTAGGAAGTTTGGAGACTGAAGTATCAAGCTCGACGTTTCATCCTTCTCGACGAGACCCTATACTGAAGATCCTTTTCCGGTCCTCTCCTCAAGTGCCTCGATGCTCCATAAGCTCACCGAGCGATTGAAGAAATCTACGAAGACATATGTGGCGCGTACCAGGGGGGAGATCTATTGCAAGGATCCTGCTAAGGCAAGGCTATTGGTGGCCTACTCTCCAGCGTGAATGCTCGGGTTACGTGCGAAAATACAATCGATGCCAGCAATTCGACTATCTAGTCCACTAGCCAGCCTCGGAACTCGTGACCCTAACCGAGCCTTACCCCTTCGCTCGGTGAGGAATCAACATCTTGGGCCCCTTTCCCGTGGCGCAGGCTCAGAAGAAGTTCATCATCGTCGCCTTCGACTATTTCTCCAAGTGGATCGAGGCTGAGGCCACCGCCAAAATTACCGTGGCATCCGTTTGGAGTTTTGTTTGGAGGTCGATCATTTGTCGTTTTGACATCCCCGGGGTGATTGTGAGCGATAATGGTCCGCAATTCGATTCCACTTATTTTAAGAATAAGTGCGCTGACCTACATATTCGCAACCACTTCACTTCGGTAGCCCACCACCAGGCCAACGGGCTAGTTGAAAATGCCAGCAAAACCGTCCTCAAAGGCATTAAGACAAGACTCGAGAAGGCCAAAGGTAACTGGCTTGAGGAACTGCCTAGCGTACTGTGGTCATACCGAACTACTCCCAGGGCTGCTACCGGCAAAACTCCTTTCCAACTAGTGTATGGCACGGAAGCCGTGATTCCACTAGAGATCGGCAACCCTTCCCTTCGAGTTATTAGCTTATTGCCTGAGCTGAACGAGCAGAAGTTGTCAGAGAACTTGGACTTGGCAGACGAAGTACATGAGGTCGCGAGGATCCGAGCCACGGAGTACCAGTGGCGCATTACTCGCTATTACAACGCCAAAGTCTGAGATAGACAATTTCAACCGGGAGATTTCATTCTGAGAAAAGTCGAAGCCTCTCGACCACTAAAGGCGGTGGGGAAACTGACCCCTAACTCGAAAGGTCCCTACCGAATGGTCGAGATACTCGAAAAAGTAGCGTGCTAGTTGTCCACCATGGAAGGGACGCCTATCCCTCGAACTTGGAATGCGACGACATTGTAAAAATTCTATTTTTAAGCTTCTTCCATAACATGTAAGAGACAAATTACGATAATATCTCTACTTTTTATTACATAAAATATCTTTTTTACATCAAAGTAGGCCGTAGCCAGTACAATACGCAAGAAAAAATCCACAAGGTTTAAAACATGCATGGACTTTATATGTAGCTAAGCGAAGTGTGCACGGACTCTACATGTGCATGAACTTCCTATGCCCTACGACGCCCCAGGCGGAGACTGAGACACCGTACAGTAACCAAGAACACCAAACAAGGACTAGCTGGGGTCGCACTCGTCAGCGTGGGTCCGACACCCGCAGCCACGTGTGCACACACAGAGCATACGCCCTAGGTCAGATCCTCTAGCTGGTTCTTCCCCAAAGTTCGGACTCAGGCTGCGCAGAGGGGCCCTACGGTAACCAGCCTAAAAACCGTCTCTCTCGGGTCACGCTCTCCACCACTCCCAAGTGGATCCGCACACACGTGCGCAAGAAAGCTACGACTAGTGGGGGCTCACTAAACGTGAACACTGGAAACCACCCACGCACCATTCGCAAGTAACGCGGAAATACAGGTGGCTCAGAGCCACCCGACTCTGGATAGTCCACTAGACCTAATAGACCCAGCGGTCCTTGAGTCACGAGACTCTGGTCAAGGCCGTCGTACGTGACGGCACGGCGCCATCAATCTAGCCTAATCCCTAGGTCTGAAACCACGGTGACACGATTCTCAAGGCAGCTCACCAGCTGCCGAATTGATCCCTCATCCAGGGGACACACGGGAAACCTTCAGCCCTAGGCTGGTCAAATGGACTCATAGTCCAAGGCCATACACATAGTCCACTCGGAAACCACTTTTCGGAGAAACCCACGTCGTGCGGGGAAGGCCCTCTGCACTCCTACCCACTCACGGCGACTAGATCTAGCAAAAGCACTAAAGTCCAAATCACATGGGATCACCCAGACCCCCAAGACCCACGGGCATGCTAATCGAGATAACTCGACACCTCCGGACACCCCCAAAAACACGAACACAGGACCCATGGGTGTCCGGGACATCCACGAGGCCGAAGGTCAACCACTGGGTCACAACCGGGTCGACCGGAGGCCAACACAACGCGAACCGAACACGGCTAGCACGAAAAAACCAATGGCGGTCCTCCATGGACCGTCACACCAAATGGCGGCCCTCCCTGTGCCGTCACATCTAACAGCGGCCCTCTCAAGACCGCAAAACCTCGACTAGCGGTCCAGTCAGGACCGCAACACCTCAGAGCCACTAAGACCAAAGGCGGTCACCTCCCTGACCGCTAAGCAAAGTGGCGGTTCTTGGCCTGACCACTGCCGTCAAGTGGCAGTCAGTCGCAAGGCCGCTACTCTACCTGAACCCGATCGACCAAGAAACATAAAAACAATCATGCCATGACCGCTACACACTGATTGGCGGTCTCCTCAAGACCGCTACTCTCAGTGGCGGTCCATCGCGGGACCGTAACTCGGAACCGACTTATAGGGGACCTATGGCGGTCTTCATATGACCGCCCCATCAAGTGGCGGTCTCTGGAAGGACCGCATCTACATCCCGAGCGCAAAAATGGCGAATCCGATGGAAAAGCCCATTCTACGCCCCGTTCACACCCATGTGAAGGAAAAAACAAGGAGAAACCAGTCCCCAACCTCTCTAGCACTGAGAGGACACAATTAAACCCCGAAAACCACATCGAATCGCGAAAACTAGCTCACACCCCAAAACATGCATGTTTCCCCAAAACGCGAAAATAACCCCGCTGGGCTTACCACGGCCTACAAAACTCGCGGGAAAGGAAGTACAGGTGTTAAGGATCCGTCCCCCTACCTCCACCGAAGATTCAGCGCGCCACACTGATCCGCCAAGAAAACGCCGCAAAAGCCCATCTGGTTCACGAACTCGCCACGAGCTCCACCGCGAGCCACCGCCCCTCGATCCTCGCCCATGGTCGGCCGCTCCTCGCCCGCGTCACCCCCGCCTCACTCCATCGGCCGCCAGAGAAGAGAGGGGAGAAGAGAGAACCTAAGAGGGGAGACGGAGAGAATAAGAGTGAGGAAGAGAGAGAGGGGGCCGAGGATCGTTTAGACTATTTTTTCATATTTTTTTGAATTAGTGAATTTTCAGGTGAAAAATCAGATTTGTCAAAAATTAGGAAATTTCTATTTTCTTTTTTCTTTTTAACCCTTTCTCCTTCCTCTCTCTTCCCTCACGATCTCTCACTCTCTCCCTTGCCGTTCTCTCTCTTCTCGCCCTCTTTGCTCCGGCTGTAGACGGAGGAGGCTCGGGGATGAGGTGGCGACGACGTGGAGCTGCTGTGGAGTGTGCTGGTGTGAAGATCGAGGCGTGACATTGGCGCTGTTAGAAACTGAGGTATGCTCTGATACCAATTGTTAGAAATTGAGGTATGCTCTGATAGCAATTGATGAGGTGCTAGGCTCGGATTCAGAGGGGGGTGAATGAATCCCCTTCTAAAAATTTACTCTTGAAGCAAAGCAGTTGAGTTCTATTCAGTTAATTATTACAGAATTAAGAACTAATAGACTCAAATGAAACCGATGTTCTAAGTAGGCTCAGTCTCGAACACTTAGCTAGCGTGATTAGCTTGAACACTTAGCCACTCAGTGGCTTCAACAAAAACTGAACAGATTAGATGAACGAACCTAAGCATTCATCTACTGTAAATTGAGTTTACATATGTGTTCCTAAACATGCATCTAGCGAAATCAAATTTGACACACAAACCACAAAGCACAAGAGGTTTTTAGGTGGTTCGGTCCTCCAGACCTACATCCACCCCACACTTAAACCAGAGTGTGGCTTACTGCTGCGCCTCACAGCTTGCGTCCGCTGAGCATTACAGCTTGGCTTACATCAACCGAGCATCATAGCTTGGTGACCCGCTGAGCATCACAGCTTGCTGTCCGAGGTACATACCTCACCCGCTGAGCATTACAGCTTGGCTCTGCTAACACACAGCTTGAAAATAAATGAGAAATGGAAAGCAAAGATGATAGAAAATCAGCTACAGAAAGCTAAAAATTAAGCACTAAAATGTAGCTCGCTTAGGAGCAAAGTAGCTTGGATCTGATCCAGAGGCTACTGGTCTTTCTTCTCCTTCTTTCTTGGCTTCTACCTTTAGCAACTCTCTCTCTCACTCTAACTCCAACTCTTCTTACGAGGTCTCTGGATCTCAAACACTTCTGCTCTCTTGCTCTTTTCTGCTTTGATCTCTACTCCTTTTTGATTAGATTCTCTTGTTCTCTTTTTCTCTCTGCATCTCTTCTTCTCTCTGGTGGCACTCAGCCCTTTCGTTCAGCATCAACTCTTCTCTTCTATCCTCTTCGTTACTTCTCAGATGTCTTCTATTCTACTTCTCATTGTTCTCTTCTCTGTAACTCCTATCTCCTTTTATTTGATCGCAGAAAAGGGGTTTTTGTATGGCTTCAGATCTGGGACCCACGAGCTCATGCACTGGGAGTGTGGAGGGAACACTCCCGCCAAAAGAATTCAGAAATCCCTTAGCCACGTGTCAGAATCTTGGTGCTTTAGCTATCCACGTGGCAGCTTCTTCTGAGGACGGTCAGCCTTGGATCACATGCTAATTATTGGTTCTATTGTCCTCATGAACTCATGCTCTAGCTGTGACTTAAGTGATCACGTGAGAGATGATAATGTCTGCCCCATGCTTCTCAGGTGTTTGATCCTGGTACCTTCAGCTGACCTGGGCTCTTCACACTTAGACTCCTGTCAACAGGTTACAAAGCATTTTGCCAATTGCACAGACTTAATTAAGCAATGTGAGAATCTTGCACAGGCTTGATAGAGCATGTGAACTGATGTGCACAGACTCTAAGTGTCAACAAAGCACATATGCACACATCAAGTAGTGTATAGCAAAGTATGCATAGACCATGAGTATGCAAAAGAGAGTATATGCATAGACCTTATATCACACAAGAAGTATATGCATGGACCTTGAGGAACTTGTTGCGAGACATGCACAAACTCTACATGACATGCACAGACTTCATAGCTGATGACATAGACATATGCACAGACATTGATAGCATATGGACAGATATGCACAGACTACCATAGTGCACAAGTAAGATGTACGCTGACCTTATTCTACGCATGACAAGGTATGCACCAACTCTAAGTATGCATGAACAGCAATTGCACCGACCCAATGTGCCTTAGTCCAGAATGCACGGACCTGTATGTGTGCAAGAAATAAAGATTGCACAGAGTTGCATAGCTGTGCTACGGACTTGGTTACACACAAGTCAAAACATGCACAGACTCTAGATTGCACAAGAAAGAGTGTGCACAGATTTAAGTGAATAGACCAAAACATGCACGGACTTGAATTAGCACAGTAGAAGATAGAACTTGCACTGTCTTCGAATACACGGTGCAAAAATTTACACTGACTGTGTATATGCCTTTGACAAAACTAGCACCGACCTTACGTGCGCCGATACTGTAACTAGCATTGACGTTGTGTACATGTGTATGGACCTTGTGACCATTAACATAAACATGCACAGACCTTTATGCTTGCCCAAAGGAAGACCTATATGCTGAGCTACATGAAGACATGCACCTACGTTACATACTGAAGTATGCACGGACCTTGACAATTGCACGAACCTTGATATATGCTAAGGTTTGAGACGTGCACCGACTTGGATTAACATTATGCCTAATTGTGCACGGACCTCATAATCAACCTAAATCGACTGGCACAGACCTTATGTACATAAGGATGAAATGTGCACTGACCGTCTGAATAAGCAGATAAGTGCACGGAACGGTCCACACAACACGTTCGATGAATTGTGTATGTACTAGAATGAACATGATATGCACACAATCTGCTCGGCGGAATGACTATGCATTCAATCTGATGTGCAGTGGACTGAAAAATGCATAGACCTAGGATGCAATGGACTGAGATGAACACGACCCTCATGTGCAATTAGTATGGATAAGCAATGGCCTCACTTGACATAGAGCATAGATGTGACACACAAAAGCATTGATAGCACAAAAGCAATGCACAGGAAACAATCCTCATTAATGCACAGTGCAAAGACCAGATGCATAAACAAATGCATGTTAAATCATTATTCAATCTGTCAATGCAGACACAAGATGACTTATAGTGTTTGCTATCATCAAAACCTTAGGGGCACAACAGGCGCGATCCCGTTCGTTGATTCAAAGCCAATGTGGGTTGTTCGAGTGATGGTTTTCGACGTGGATTAGTTGTTTCAGCGCGCGAGAACTTCGGTGGAGGTAGGGAGATGGATCACCTACTTCTTTTCTACCTTCCCTCGTGATTTGGAGCCAAACGATGTGAGTATGAGTGGGTGTTGTCGCATTTCAGTGAAATCATGCCTCGGGGGGTGTGCGGCGAGTTCACCTTTCCCGACGACGATTTCATGCTAAATTAGTGTCATTGGAACCTCTGGCATGTTAGCGTTCCATTTCCACTGGTTTTATCGCGATTGGTTGTCATTTGGGACAGTTAGGAGCCCGGGAACCCATGTGACTCAATTAGGGTCGATTCGGTGGAATCACCCATTTCTTGTCATTTTTGTGTCTAATTGATCCCTTCCAGAGTGTGGAAGGCTTATTTCACCATTAGGGTTGTTTCCCCTTCGTTTTAGAGCAAACGGGGCGTGGAAAGGCCGAGTTCCGGCTAATCCCCTATTTTTCCTGTCGTATCGCCTTAGCGGTCCTTCCAGTGACCGTTTGTGTCCTCATGCGGTCCAGTATGCGACTATTTCTCTTATGTCAGTTTGGGTCTTCGCGGTCATGCGATAGACCATTTTCCTTGGCTCGCGGTCCATTGTTGGACCGTTACGTTCCTTCTAGCGGCCCATTAGGTGACCGCTAGATTGTATAGGTTAGTCGGTATTGCCTCGCGGTCTTACGATAGACCGTATGGTTAGTTTTAGCAGCCCTATAGTCAACCGCTAAGAGTCGTTGACTTTCGTCAATGTTTTGAGTTGGTTCGGGCTAGCGATCCTAGCTCCGAACGTTTGAGGTGTTTAGCGGCCCTTCTATAGATTGCTAATTATCGTTTGACTTCGTTCAATATTTTATGTCGGTTCGAGTGGTGTCCTTCGCGGTCCATAGGTAGACCGCGTAGTTCCGTGTAGCAATTGCATTATAGACCATTTTTAATGGTTGACTGGGTAAGTCGGTTCAGGGTTGACTGGGGCTAGCAGCCATTTATATGACCGCTACAGTCACCTTGCGGCCCTTTTTATGACCGCCAAGCGTCTGTGTTTTCTGTGTATGGTTAGCGGCCCTTTGGCTGACCCCTTGACTTACCTAGCGGTCAAGCGATCGACCGTTTATCCCCAAAGTGTTATTTTCCCAATGTTTTGGCTTCCAATTATCTTGGCTCAACCTTGTGGTTTGTCTGTTGTCCCGTGGATGTCTTTAATATCCTATGAGCGCTATGACCATGTTATAAGATAGCCAGGAGTGCGTTTATGTCGATTAGTATTCTGTACTGCTTTAGAGTCGTTATTAGTTTCTGGTCAACCCGGTAAGATCCAGTGGTTGACATGCGACCTTGTGAATGTCTCAGAGACTCTGTTTCCCAGATATGAGTGGGCAGAAAAGCCTTCAAAGGAGATCCCCCAGCCCAAATATCCAACTAGAAGCTAGCGCGTGCATCAAGAGGCGAGATGAGGACGCGATGGTTTGCATGGATGAAGGTTGCCGCTTGCTGCCATAGCACCCTGTACGCAGCAGGGGAGTGACAGTAAGAGGCCGCAGAGTAGTGGTCCGCATGCAGGTGTTTTGCTCGGAAGAAGGTGGCCCAAAGCGAGGATGAAGTGACCGCTTCCCATAGCAGCTTGGTTCTCATGGCAATCTGCATAGCGTGTAAATTGAGAACCCCAAGACCACTACAGTCGATGGGGCGGGAAATGTTGTCCCAAGACTTCCAATACTTTTTGGGAGAGCCCTCATACGAACCCCAGAAGAAATTAGCCAACAGTCTGTGAAAAGCTTTGAAGATAGACTTTGGGATTGCAGTAGAGGAAAGGGTATAGATCGGCATGGCGGAGAGCACGTGGCGAATGAGGGTGAGACGCCCACCCGAGGACAGGAACTCGGACTTCCATGCCTACAGCCTGGCCGCCATCTTAGAAAGGATATAAGTGAAGTGAACCGGTTTCTGCCGTCCTGAGTAGAGAGGGACCCCCCAAATAGGTAAACGGTAGGCTAGTCTTGTTGAACCCTGTGACCTCTTCAATGGACCGCCTGAGAGACATTGGGGCATCCGACACGATAACAAAGGAACTTTTGGAAGTGTTGATAAGTTGCCCAGAAGCCACCTCATATTTCTTGAGAAAATCCATTAGCACCCGCAAGTGGCAGACTGAACCGTTGGAAAAAATTAAGGTGTCATCGACATATAGCAAGTGGGAAATGATGGGGCATCTCCTGGTAGTGAATAAGGCCCCCCCTCGGCTTGTGAGAAACAAAGAAGACAGCCCGCGGCTGAGCGCCTCCTCCACCAAAATGAAGAGGGCGGGGGCAATAGGGTCACCTTGTCGAAGACCTCTTGTGGATTTGAAGAAACTATGGGAATTCCTATTGAAGATGATAGAGAACCAACCGTTAGTGATGAGAGGCTCAATAAGGGATATAACCAAAAGATCAAAACCAAACTTTCAGAGGACCGCAAATAAGAAATCACATTCCATCCGGTCATAAGCTCTTGGGCATGTCAAGCTTGAAGATGACATTCCTGCCCCTGCCTTTATGGCGTAGGTACTGCACCATTTCTCGGGCCAAAGAGATGTTTTGCACAATGGATCGGCCCTTGACAAATGCCCCTTGTTCCTCCGAGATCAATAAGGGGAGGACACCGGCCATCCGGTCACTAAGAACACGGGAGATGACCTTGTAAATGAAGTTGCATAGACTAATAGTGCGGAAATCAGCACAACACTTGGGGGAGTCCACCTTGGGGATTAAAGCAATTAGAGTGCAAGTGAAGGTGCGAGGAAGGAGGTGGTCGCAGAAAAATGTTTGGACAGTCGCCACGACATCGGAGCCAATGAAATCCCAACAAGCATGGAAGAAGTGACCGGTGAACCCATCCGAACCGAGAGCACTGTCCGAGGACATACCGAAGACCACTGCTTTGACCTTGTCACCGGAGGGCACTGCACGAAGCATGGCATTATGTTGGGCATCCAAAACAATAGGGATAGAAGCTAGAACATCCGGGTGCATATGGTGCAGAGCGGAATTGAATGCTGTAGAGAGATGAGACACCATCATATCGGCCATATCAGCTTCCCGGTCCATAATAGTGCCATCCTCGGCCCACAGCTCGGAGATGGAAGCACGTCTGCGATGAGCTATAGCATAAGCATGGAAGAATTTAGTGTTACGGTCACCATCCTTGAGCCACTTAATTCTGGATTTTTGCCTCCAGAACATTTCTTCTTGGGAATGGATCCGATCTAGAGTATCCTTAGCTGCCAAAAAAGCTTCGCGATGAGCATCAGTAGGGTTGTTGTCAAAAGATTCTTGGGCAGAAGAGAAGCAAGAGACCTGAACGAGTATCCAGGCTCGACTCGTGAGGTTTGGCAGGGGAAAAGAAATACCGCCACGGTAGCTCATAGTAGGCCTCGATCTCCTTCACCTCGGCCTCACCCAACTCGCTGCACAGAGGATGGCTAGGCACCGAACTTCCTGCACCTTGCTCAGGCCTCCGGGTCTCAACCGCAAGATCGTGCTACACCATAAAAAAGTGTGAAGAATGAGAGGAAGAAGAGGAAACCACGGAATCTGAGGACACCGGAGGAGAAGAAAGCTGACGGATCGCTGCTGTCGTGGTCTCTGCTAACTCCGCAAAGGCCTCTGCGATTCTCTGCTCCCTCAAGTTGCTCTCACGGCACACAGATCCTCTCATACTACTGGTGCAACAGATGGGGTAAAGCCCTAGGCAGATGAAACGTAAGACGCAAGCACACGGGACATTTACATATTTATCTCGGTGGCCCTAGCGGGATGCGTCACGATGTTTCAAACTTCCAGAAGGGTCTCCCCGTGTCGGCTCGAGGAAAGCGTCATCATCATACCCTCGCCCTCAGAACAGCCACATTAAATGGCCCCTGTCGATGACGACATTCCCCACTTGAGCCACCAATGCTACCCTATAGCATACCACTCTCTGAGCCCAAGTTTCAGCTCGGGAGTAGGGGGACAAGTGGAGAGGGGTAAATCCGCAGTCCAAATGTACGCACAGATCAGGACAGCCAAACTAGGTCCAGATTGGCCCAACCAGGCCCATTCCGACTCAACCAAGTCAAGCTCCCCAAGTGGCAGCCCCACGAACAGGCCCACTTATTTCGAAGCCCAAACACGCTCAGATAAGATCTTCCTAGGCAGCCCCTTTGGCCCGGAAGTCCGAGTAACGGTCGCTCGAGAGAGCTTAATCGGCGTCCGAGCACAACCGTCACAACGCTGCCCCCCACACTCGGGAGAAACCCAAGCGCCTCACCTGGGAGCATCCGTCGCTCGGATCCCTAATGGACAAGGCATATCTCCCGGCTAGGATCTCGATGTCGCTCAGAGAAGGGAAATTCGAAAGGATGGGGAATAAGAAAGAGTCCCCCTATGGGACATAACACCCCCTGGTCCCTCCAGATACCCTATCTCCAGCCACGAGGGCTAGCAACTATATAAGCCCCATGGAAGCCCTCCGGGAAGGTAAGGCGATCCTGAGTACTCAACACCACACTGGTGGAGAGCGATCTCATGCCCCTCACTTCTTCTCCTACTCTCATTCCACATACGCTCTACCAATTCGCTAACTTAAGCATCGGAGGGTTTTCCCATGGGTTCCAACCCTGGGCTCCTGTGACCCATTTCTTGCCTTGCATATCTCTCATTCGTGGCGGTGACGATAAGATCGTACGGCTCAGGACCCTGTACGAGATCACCCCTCTTCAGTTCTTATCATGGTTTATGCATTACTTCTAGCTTATGCATGCACTACTTTTTTTTGATTATACTTCATACCTCACATTATGATTTTGAATCAAATACTATCTTGCTAACCTTTTACCCCATTAAGAGGGAGCTATAGTTTACTACATGCTTGACACTTGTATGCATGTTTGATTGCTTGACACTTCATACATCTTTAAATCAGACATGTAAATAACAGGTCAAATAACCCCATTGTCAGCCGTTTTCTGTTGATGACAAAAAGGGGGAGAACAAAGTGCGTATTTCTATAACATATATGTTCACAGCTCACATGTTCATAGTTCATAGTTTTGAGATCACAGTTTTAGACACATTCACATGTTCATAACATTTTACATCATAACAGTTTACATGGTTCACACATGGTTCATACTTCATGTACATATCCACCTCAGTTCTATATATTTCATAGTTTTCATATAAGTTGTTCATACTGCTCATACATGTTTATAGCTCACAGTTCAATAAATTGTCATTCAGAATTCATGCACACATAATGCACATCATCAAAAAGGGAGAAACTACAAAAGCAATCTAAACTCTTCCAAAAGGATCCAAATAACCTAATAAAGATCCGCCAAGACCCAATAAAGATCCGGCAAAGAATCCAGGGTGTTACACTCAGCCAATGTAATTCCCTACTCAACCAATGGGGGCTTTAGGGCTACAACATTTACTTTTCTCCACCCCAGAAACATTGAAGGCCGGTCCCAGCCAAGCAAAACCCACTTTCTGGTATCCAGGTTGGACGCTGTCCCACCAATGTTCTTTTTCGAAGGAAAATACCAAGAAGATATTTGATCGCCTATTTGAAGATGATCGAATCATGGTGCACAACTCACTGCCCGGTTACACCGAGGTTGAGAAAAGGCACCCTTGGTACTATGAGTACCATGCCACGATATCCCATCCCACTGGGAAATGTGAAGAGGTACAGGATCTTATTGAAGTCCTCATTCAAAGGGGCGAGATTGATATCCATGGGAATAGCATGGTGCAAAAGGGCCCGTGGGAAGCTACTGAGCAGACCTTAAGCTGACGCCACGACGTGGAAAGCCCACCTCGATCCCCTATACAAGAAAAATCATATTTCTCCATAATTGTGATCCACAAAATCTAGGGAAAGAGCCAGGTGGGGGTCATGGTAAAGAAGCTTCAACCACCCCTCCCTGTCGGGCCGCAAGAAGCATCACAAAGGAGCATACCCCTTCTAATGTTTGAATGCTTTGCCATTCGGAAGGCAGTCAGAAAGATTAAAAGGGAAGTCAATCACCTACAACACAACCCGTAGAACTTACTCCGACTCATGGAGCAAATTGAGGACTATTTGTCGGCACCGACTCTGGCCCCTTCACCGTGGCGCTCCATCCTAGCCACTACCTAAAATTCAAAAAACACTGTAGAGCCTTGAAGGTTGCCAGGAGCTGTAGGGTGGTTGTCCGATGATGCAACATATCCCCCCATCAATCATGCTCCATGAAAGTTATACTCTTTCACTCGGCATATAACATTGGAGATATTTCACACGTGTCATAGGGAAGGGTTGATACAGCTCCCCGCACCCGGTAATGACCTCGAGACTAGTATGAAGCATCGACACCACTATTTCCTATACCACCGCACTACGGGCCATGTCATCTACAACTACCTTCCTTTCAAAAATATTGCGGAGGACCTAATTTCCCACTGGGTAATAAACATAGACAACCCTCCTCAAAGGCCCTTAAGGCCTTCTCAATAGGGCCCATCATCTCTCTCGGTCAATGTTATATATGCATTAACCTCTCGTATGCTAGCTACGCCACAAATACAGGAGGTGGGTTCCAGTTCAGGTCAATCCACCATGGGGAACCACGAATGGCAGTCATGGTAGGACTTAGAATCCCTGCCCTTTCCAAAGAGAGAAACCCAAAGACTACTCAAGATCCTCTTAGAGGGGAAAGAAGTCTTGGTACGTGACCTGCCACAACACCACAACAAGAAAAAGTCTCGAAGTCAACACCGGGATTACAGGATCAAGCCCCTACCATTGCGCTAAAAGCTCCAGCTGGTAGCGAAGGCGGAATCATATTTCCTTATGGCAGCACAGAGCCCCATATCTATGACATGCTGTGGGCGGGTATGGGGGGCTTCGCACATGGACCCCATAATCCATGCGGTGGGTTGGGATGTTAAGCATTGATGTCCCACATGGACCCCATAATCCATGTGGGATAGCAAATCCCTAAGGGAGACGTTGGACCCCATAATCCAACAATCTCCCCCCCAGCGACACCCGGGGGATTTGAACCCGTGACCTTGCTCTGATACCAGTTTATAGGATCAAGCCCCTACCATTGCGCTAAAAGCTCGAGTTGGTAGTGAAGGCAGAACTGTATTTCCTTATGGCAGCGCAGAGTCCCACGTTTATGACGTGCTATAGGCGGGCATGAGGGGCTTCGCACATGGACCCATAATCCATGCGGCGGGCTGGGCTGTCAAGCACCGAGGAGGAAAAATGTTTATTGTAGGAAGCCACTGCTTCTTTGCTTAGAACTTCCTGTTCAGAGCACCAAAACTCAGGCTCACCCACTCTAAGTCTGCTAATGAAACTCCTGCGCCAGTTGCATTACACCACAGCATGGTAAAAGGAAGTGTTCCTATCCCCATTTTCTATCCAGTCAATCCGAGCTTTTTGGTTCCAAAACACCTCCTCCCTGTAGAGGGCTTGATGAAGCCCAGCACTAGCAGCATTAAGGTTTTCTTTATTACTTGGGGAGGGAAAAGAGTCATAAGCAGCCTATTTTTGCACAAGTTCAGCTTCTGCCAGCTTGACATTAAGGAAAACATCACCAAAGACATCCTTATTCCATTTTCGAAGAGAAAGCCTGACTGCCTTGAGCTTGATGGAGAGCCTGACCAGAGCACTAGGGTGATGAGCCTGAGTCTGTTGCCAGACTTCAGAAACTACCTGCTGGAAGGATTGATGGGAGCACCACATCTTCTGGAATACAAATCTAGCTGGGCCAAATAAGCGTTGATTCATAGTCAATAAAAGAGGAGCATGGTCCGATGGACCTCTTGGCAGGTGCTTAACCACAAGCTGAGGCTGAGCTGATTGAAAATAGTTATTAACTAAGACCCAGTCCAGTCTAGCTTGAATGTTAGCTTGCCATGCTCTATTGTTGGACCAAGTCATGACTTGACCAATAAAACTAACATCCAGGAGACCAGCAGAGCAGAGGAACCCATTAAAGTCTGCCATGGCAGCTAAGGAAGAGCAAGAGCCACCAATCTTTTCCGAGGACCTCAGAACACAATTGAAATCCCCTCCCACCAACCAAGGGATAGCCACAGCAGAAGCAAAAGAAGTAAGGTCGTCAAATAAACATTGCCTTAAATGAGGATCACAGGCAGCATAGGCAAATGAATAAAAAGAGGAGTACCCAGTACTAGACTTTAATCCAAGGGTGATGATTTGAGAGGAAGACTGAACAACCTCCAAAGAATAACTGGCTTTCCAAAGGACCCAAATTTTGGAATCAGCCAGGTTATTACCTACAAATCTTTCCATGTTGAGAAACCTACTAAGCTGAGCAGCTTTATTCAAGGGCAGCTTAGGTTCACAGATTGCTACCATACTAACCTTATTAAGTTGAACTAAATGTCAAAGACTCCTTCGGGAACTAGGATTCCCTACACCTCTAATATTCTAAATCAGTAATGGGAGCATTATGAAGGTGGACTGGCCTTCGCTTCCTCCGACCTGGCTCGAGATCTAGTTAGGACCCCCCAACTGTAGTTCTTCCCCTTCCAACCTTACTATCCTGCATAGGAAGTTTCAATATGACATTGTCTTGCCCAGCCATATCGGCAACACTTTGACCTGCCCTCTGGAGAGCTTCCAATAGGACACCCGAATTGTTCAGAACAGCAACATCTGAGCTCATCTCTATATCTTTAACTTGACAGGCCTGGCTCATCATAATATCCAGACCTGTCAAAGGCAATTGCAACTCAGACTGCAGAACTTCATCAACTTTTAAGGAGCCATAGGGAAGCGAACTGTCCAATTGAGGATCACTCGGAATGGAGACTTCTGCCAAATGACTAACAGAGTCCAGGGAGGAGAACTGGTTTTGGCTTGAAGAGAGCTCCTGGCCATTGGCTGACTGGGAACTATCCTCAACACTTACTAAGGCTGACTTTAGAATATTGGAGGAAGCCTATTTGGGTACTTCTACAGACTCAGACAACTGATCCTTCGCACCACTAGCCAAACCACCCAAATTGCCATCCTGACAACTTGGCATATCTTTTCCATGAACCATTACTTCAGATTCCTCTTGCAGAACTTCAAACATATTACCCTGAAGGGCATTAGTACAAGCAACTTGAGGGCCAGCCTGCCGAGGCCTGAAAAATTATCTAGGAGTTCTACCTTCTGAAGCTAAAATAGGGAACGTAGAAGGGCGAGCACACACACACAAATAACCTGAAAAAGTCAAACCAAGACAACCCCCTCTCACCCTTCTCTCTCTCTCTCTCTCTCTCTCTCTCTATGTCCCCCCCGCTTCGTCTCTGTCTCTGTCTATCTCTCTCTGTCTCTCCCCTCTCTATATTTTTGTCTCCCTCAATCTCTCAGTCTCTCTCAGTCTCCCACCTATCTATCTTCCTCTATCTTAGACAAATAAGGGGGAGACTGGGAGGGGGGGAGATAGAGACAGAGAGATGGTGGGAGACAAAGATTGAGAGAGAGAGAGGGTGGGAAATAGAGAGAGGCGAGAGACAAAGAGAAAGTGAGAGAGAGAGAGAGATAGAGAGAGAGAGGGCGGGAGGAGAGAGACGGGGAGGAGAGAGTGACAATGAGAGAGAGGGTGGGAGACAGAGAGAGGACAGGAGGAGAGAGACCGGGGGAGAAAGACAACGAGACACACAGAGAGAGAGAGGGTGGGATGCAGAGAGGGCTGGAGGAGAGAAACTCGAGGGGGAGAAAGAGAGAGAGGATGATATCTCCCTCCCTCACTCCTTTCTCTCTCTCACACACTCACACCTGCGGAGAGAGGGAGGAAGACGAGGGGGGAGGAGGAAGAGAGAGATGCATACATGCTCCCGATGCCCGATTCATCTGTCCACTCGGAGATCTGACGCCAACGAACTTGGTTGTACTCCTCTCGTTGGCGATTGAGGCAATCGGCGGGCGGGGAGAGCCACCTAGGGCAGCTCCGACGAGCTCGTGCAAGGACGCAGTGAGAGAGTGTGTGTCTTGGGGAGAGAGGTCTCCAGTACGTGGCAGAGGCAATAACCCGAAGGTCTGACTCGACGCGAGGGGCTACCTATCGGAACTGCGTAACCGAACCTTCAGAGTAACATCTTTTGATATACCGGAGAGTTGGGATGCAATGCAAACCAAAAACACACTTTTTTTTTGTTTTAAAATGATGATGATCCTAGACTCGACTTTAGACCATGCAACGACTCATGTAAAGACTACCCTAGACTCAACCACGCTCTGATACCAATTTGATGCGGGATGAAGGCGTGGACTCGACACCAACTTGAAATGTGCACCTGAGACTCTAGCAAGCTCGCAATCATCCCTAACGAGGGAAGC
This sequence comes from Amorphophallus titanum, assembly GCA_024336825.1. Taxonomy (NCBI): domain Eukaryota; kingdom Viridiplantae; phylum Streptophyta; class Magnoliopsida; order Alismatales; family Araceae; genus Amorphophallus; species Amorphophallus titanum. Next base: position 562,681 of record JANBPO010002057.1, on the reverse strand, counting down.
ATTTGGACCTGCACGGTTGAGAAATCGACAGTGAGTCAAGGGTGGTCAAACTCACTCTCGTGCTTGGGTCGGGTCACAAGACGGGTCTCACTCTCTTTCTCGCAGTGGTGATTGATTTATTACAAGCTAGGACCCTAAAACATGCTCTCTAGCAGTGGTAAAGAAGCATATACTAAGAAAGTAAACACGACTACGAGAGGGTGACGAGTTTACCTCCACGTTCCAGCCGTGGGGAAGACGACCCCGGCCAAGTCGGTAACTCCCGGTTAATAACATCACATAATGGTTACAACAATGGAATTTTACTGCTCCCTCCACGCAGGGAGGTAAGGGGCTACACATGGACCCGGGAGGACCATTCTTGGGTTGACGGGCAGCACTGTAACGGGTCTTGTGCGGCGATTGGAGGCGATTCTAACTCGGCTACGTGCTGGTCGACAGGACAACACTCACGGGCGTACAAAGGAGCGATGTCCACTGGAAGGCTTCTGGAGGTGGCGGGCCACCGGGACGATAGCAGCAAGTCCTGAGACGATCTCTGGGAGCGGCAGACGCTAATTTGGCACTGGGGGATTTGAGGATGAATCAACGATGCCTCTCTTCTTGGCTGTTCTATTCTGAAATCATTTGTGCAATCTGGCGAGAATGGCCGCTGCGACCTACCCCGACTACAGATTGATGCGAGAGTAGCAGTGTTGGAAATCTCTCTCAGAGATCTTCAATCCCAGGCTGGGAAAGGAATTTAGAAACCTCTGTGTAGACCGTTAATGCTTTTACAATGCGCTGGTTCACAGAACCAGATCTGATTGGGCAGAGCTTGAACCTACCTTGGAGAAGGCTTCTCATCCTTGCGACATGAGCTTGCAAGTGTGAAGAGAAGAAATGATAGTAGGGAGCTTCTTATACTTGATGCCAAGGAAAGAGAAATGTGGGAGACTTAATTTTCAATAAGAAATTCTCCTGTTGCGATAATTTATGTAAGCATCATGATCGACCAGCCAGTCTGCACCTAGAATGGCATCGTAGCCTTCCATATCAAGGCATACGAGGTTTGCTGGAAGATTGTGGCCTTCTACCATTACCTGACTATTGGGGTAGTAGGTTATAAGTTTGGTTCTAGGACCTAAAGGTGTTGTGATTGCTAGGTCCGATGGTAGAGGAACAGCCGTAACTGATAAAGTTTTTGCAAAGACAGTAGATATAAAAGAGTGAGAGGCACCAGTATCAAATAGTACAAATGTAGGATGTGAATAAATATGAACAATACCTTCCATCAGCCCATCATCCCTGGGCGTTTCATCATTGTCTAGGACTGCATTAAGTCATGCTTGCCCCTTGTGTCCACCATTAGAGGGCTATTTGCGCGCGTCGAGTCATGACATCCGGGACCCTCGGGGGGGATGCCCTTGAGACCAGCCACCCTACGACGCGGGGGTGTGCTTGGTAACCGGACTGAGGGGTGGGATAGGACGATAGGGGAGATGCTAGATTCTAGAGTACTTCGGGTATCCCCTCCAATGGCAGTATCCTCCTCAAGGCGGTACCGAGCACTCACCTTTTACAGAAAGCCGAGGGAGATTCGAGTGGCATGAGAGGTTTCCTAGTTCTTGGGAAACATGGTTGGGGTGCGGGCGTGCCAGTCCATTTCTAGATAATCACCTATGGAACCAAGGTATGACTGGGAAGCCTCGCCAGGACGAGACACATGGGCTCGGGAGAGAGGCAACACGTGGAAAGAAGGGAGGTTCCATAGGTGCGAGTGCGCAGGCGATTGTGGGGAATCGTGTACTAGACGTCTTTTCCCACCGACGGTAAGTAGTCGGTGTTTATTTACATCAGATTGAATCGAACACCTACATTCTATGCTGAAGAGAAGTCTATATATATCTGAAGCCAAGGATGGAGGGCTGGGATCATTCCATAGCTATGGGCTTGCATTTGACTGGGGGGCATTTTCTAGAGTCAGAGGTACGAGACACACACCGAGTGGTGCAAGGGAAACTAGGACCCAAATGTGGGTGCGGAGATATTTATTTAGGTGGTAACATAATTTAAAAGGGCCATATGGATTTTACAGGTGGGCCATAGCGATCGAGGTACAACTGGTGCAAGCCACGAGATAGTTTCAACAAAGAGGTCGGTCCTTGGGTCAATGCGTGATAAGGTAGACATCTGCATGATTTAGAGGGTCTCTCCTCGAGGCCAGGTGCTGAGGGAGGGCCAGACAGGGTGACCGGAGGGAATACTGGCCAGTGACTAAGCGAGGGCTGGGCATAGCTCAAGTCGAGCAGATGGGTATGGTCTCGGGGCAGCGGGAGGCACAACGTCATGGCATACGTATGATCATTGTAGACCGACACACGTGGACAATCCCAATGGTGAGGGTGTATTTACCGTCATCATAATGTCCCATGTGTAGCGCTAATAGACTTGTATGACATGGCTAAATGCCATATATGGGGAGTACGAGTGATGTACTCTCGGCGTGTGTAAGCCGATTCACAAGCCAACCACACACATAAATCTCCTTGCTTGCTACGTCTGTAGATGACTGTGTTGCTTGCTTGCTTGCCTTGTGTTCATTTGTTGCTTGCCCCACCCCTTGAGCTTCTAGGGGGCTACTATAGGGGAAGTTGAAGGGTCATGGAAGGGGTTTAGCCGGACTAGGTTAAGGGTTGGACTTGGTCCGGGGAAACCCTTGAGAATATATTTTTTTTGTTTGCGGAGTAGGGGACAGAGGGTTTAGGTAGACCAGCCCAAGGGGCTGGGCTGGTCCGCCTAAACCCCTAATGGAGAGTTTTTGTTGTTTATAATAAGTTAGATATGGTGGGAGATAAGATAATAGAGATGATCAGACTGCACAAGGTTCAGTTTCCCGACAATCTTGAAGACACTGGAGATGCTTTCTACCCACATACCACTGAGGCAACATCATCCGGCATAAATGTCGTGGGCTCCCAACAAAAGGCACAAACTGAGCACATTTGTGAGATGCTCCATCAATTGCTCCTGGACATAAATGACAACGTAAAATAACTTCTAAGGTTTATTCAACAGAAAGATGAACTGCTCACTCAGAAAGTGGATACCTTAGCTGCCACTGTTCTTCAACTGCAACAACAAATTCAAGATAGCAGCCCCAGCTCCATGCCTCCTCGGCAACCCCCTCCTTGCTGATGCCAAAGGGGGAGAAGACCGCATCCTATGGAGAAGACTACAGATTGCATCATATAGGGATAGGCATATAGTTCAAGGCATGTAGTTCATGCATTACATCACTATTTGGATTTACGTGTTTAATGAACTCTTGACTCTTGAACCTATATGATATATTTTGTTGTGAATGAAAAGATTTTTGCATGAGCTTGTTGTATAAATGCCTTGAATGCCGTATGGATGCATGTAGATAATCAATCATGGTTGTCATCATCAAAAAGGGGTAGAAAGTTAAGTCTCCGGGTTTTGATGATCACAGACCATAATTCATTATTAAAATCCTTGTGGTATAACTAATACATGTTGTTTCAAGTACATAGGAGGAGCACACTTAAAGTGTTGGCCTACTATATGGAAGTGCCGACACGCCAAGAAGACAAGTTGTTCTTAAAACTACCTCTGTCTGTGCTCTGGCAAAGGCAATGTGTCAACACTGCACCCAACGTGTCGATACGTCGAGAAGGAATCCGAGTATGGACCATTTCTATCGGGCTTCTAGAATGACCATTGTGTCGACACCCTGGGTCAAAACTGTCGACACTTTAGTCTCAAATAGAGGATCACTTCCCGCCACGGTGTGCTGCCTCGATACCTCAAGCGAGCTGCATCGGTGCTTTAGCGCATGTGCATGCCTCAACACTTCACACGGATGTCTCGACACGAAGGCTCAAAATGAGCGTGGGCAAGCAACAAGTGTCCACCTGCGACTGGTGGAGTGTCAACCTGCTTACCAAAGGCAACTTATTTCTTCAAGCCATATGAAGGAAAGTGTCGACACTTCCACTAAAAGTGTCGACACCATCTGGTTCGTACGGAATGGATCTAAAATCAAAAGCATCCATTTTTCAAGATTCATAACTGATCATGGAGGATCCGTTCATGCTAGAGAATCCTTATGGAAGCCCACCTTTTCAGAGGCTCTGATCTTGTGTCAGAAGATTCATTCAGATGTTAGTCTAAGTGGCAGTTTGTGTTCCCTACCTACTATGTATGAGGTGAGCATGGCGCTGGGAGACCAACTGCATGCTAAAATAGAAATAGAAACTAAAAATGATGTTCCAAGGTGAAGTACATCTCAAAGGATAAGGCTGGAGATGATATATCTTGGAGAAGACGTAGAAGAAGGGGCGTCCATCTGTAAAAAGAAGAGAAGAGAGCACGAGACAAGAAGCTGGAAGCGAAGAAGCTCCTGTGAAGAAAGTAGTCTTCTTCCTTGTACCACGGGCGCGTCTGTAAGAGAACAGATCGCTCCTTCATCATCAGGCCCAGTGAAGGCAGTATAGCTGGTCTACCTTTGTTCTAGTGTTCGTGGTGAAGAACTAGAGAGAAGAAAAGGAGAACCAAGGCTCCATCTTCGTCCAGCTCCAACCCAGACAGAAGTCTATGTTTTCATGAGACTTCCATTCTATATTCTATCTAGTCCATCTTTCAGTTTTTTTCTTTCCCAAAACTACTTCTTTCTATTTCTCCTTACCTGCGTGTAGGAAGGTGGACAGTGAGTGTACTGGTCTGTGGTGTTGGGGTGTATACCCTCAAGCAATGAGGCAGCAGATTGGAGTCGCATGCTAACTCTACTCGGGAAAGGAGAGTACAGCAAAGCTAACCAACAAGACCACTGTCCACACAGTGCCAAGATAGATACATAAAATCATAGAGAAACAGTGATAAAATGACAACAACGGAAGCACTTGTAGGATCCCGACTTCGTACGGGACATAGAACCACAGAACACAACTGTAAGCTGGGTCACATCAAGGCACAATGACAGCTGAACGCACGACTACAAGGGACTAGTCATGCATCGAGCAACTCACCAAGAAAAGACCCACAATAACGAGAAAATGATAATCTCAGGGAATGCATCTCAAGGACCACGATCACGCCTCGAGAACACATCACCCAAGAAAGAAATGCAGAGCAGAGGGTACTCAATCAGCAGGAATGCCGACAGTTTCTTCAATACTCACAAATGCCAATGCCAACACCAGAATGACTCCAGCAACAGCACGGCAACAGACAACATCAAGGCACAGGAAGCCAAGATGAAGTCACATCGAGAAGGACAAACCTCTCGACTGGCCAGAATCTCACAACAACGATCCTCGGTCCATGGGTTATCAGCCCACACGCTTCCGTTGTGCACTCATACAATGCACACAGGCATCAGAAATATCTCGGTATCTGTATTTCAGCACACATATGGCGCCATCGTAATTCATGAAAATTGTAAATAGCACGCCACGAGTACTGATCCAGCGAACAATCGATCACAATTAGCCTAAGTGCAAAGGAGGGAGAGTATCAGCTTTAGCACAAAGCCCAAGGAGAAATGCTAGTCTCAGCTCACCTTCACGTCTTGAAATAATTAATGAGCCTTCACAACACATTGGCCACTGGACACGGCATGACAAACACGGTGCGCCATAGCTCTTAACACAATGATGGAGTCCAAAGCCAAGCAACCGTAAGACAAGGAGCAGATCAGGCTCAAATTAAACATTGTCCACACTTAAGCAGACACGGGACAAAGGCATCACTAAGACAGCAATTTCAAGGCTTACCTCGAAAAGACTCCACCAAATGGGACAAGAAGCATCAAGCTCAACCAACAATAGCTCACCAAGAAGGAAAATCCTAGGTCGCCTGAGCATCTTCTCAACCAAGGAATCTAATCGAGCACTTCGATAGATGCAAAACGCATCAGGAGCTACACAGACTCAAGCTGGGACGATCAAAATAACGTAAGAACGTGTACGGTCATCACACCAACGCTAAAAGTCACCAGCCACCTGAACAAACGATGAAAAAATCTTGAACAATGTACCGCAGATTCAAACCTTCCGGCGAACTCTGCCAAGTACAACATGATCGAGATAGACACCACAACAAAAAAGCGCATCCCGTCACATCCTGACAAGAGCAAAACCATCTCACACAGTGCTAACATGGCATGCACAAGATGACACACGAAAAATGAAGCGATAAAGAATCGCGAACCTAATGCCAGCTGAAGACTGTATTGGACTTTCAGGACTCTGGAAACTGTATATCTTGGATTCCCATGTACTTCACACAACAACGCTTTGATACCAGCTGTGATGACTTGGATCCTGGATACCGGATATACCCGATAGGACTACTGAGTAGACCCGATACCACTTGGAACCCGTGAAGCCTCCCAAGAGCTGTAAAGCTCCGAAGGGATAAAAGGATTATCGTGTAGTTCATTGAAGCCCCAGATATAACAATAAGCAATTGAATTTCATTAGATCGATTTGCTAAAGTAACAGAAATAAAATTACTTTTTAATTAACAGTTTTAGTTTAACAATTATACCAGAGTCTAGTCCAAAAGAAAGGCAAGTATAGTCAACAGGAAATAAAGACGTACACTGAGGTCGGGGGAAGCCCGACGCAGGTACCGCTGGCAACAACGAACATGCCACACCAGGAACTGCGGAAGTAGAACGACCCACCTGAAAAGCAGGGGTGAGCCTCATGTCACTGGCTCAGTAGGGGTCACGCTTTAAATGCTGGAAGATATGGATGGTACCCCATTTTGGGGTAGCTGTATATCAACTAAACACTAGAAGGTACAGATGGAACCCTGTTATAGGGGCTGATATATGCAATATCAATAATTGTGTATATGGCTACCGCCGAATGTGTTTCCCCCCTTAATAGGGGCAATGACCACTTATAGTAGTGATGGATGAAATAGTAACATAGGCCTTTTAAGGGCCATCCCATGGCAGATTTCTACACTACACATTTGCTCTGATGTCAGGGCCTATCCAAATGGTGAAGTCCCACATAGCAATGAATGGTGAATGATGAATGAATGAAGAAGGATAGAAGCGCATCCAATTGTCGATGTTTAGGTCGGTAGATGCTCGATAATGTTCAAAAGAATATACAAGATCAATGTGTCTGTATTTGAGCCGATGGATGAACAATAACACTCAAAGAAGAGAATGATGAATCGAGCGGCATTTAGGCCGATAGATGCTCAACAATATCCAAAGAATATACAAGCTGAGTGCATCAATATTTAACCCGATAGATGATTAACAATATTCAAGGATGAAGATGATGAATTCATCGGCGCCCAAGCTAATAGATGCCCAACAATATTCAATAATGCCCCAAGATATCAATTATCGACATCTGCACAAACCGATGTTCAAGCAGCTTTAAAAAAAGGGTCAAATGGCAACCATTGGCGATTAAGCCAACAGATGTTCTTCCATTGGCGGTCAAGCCTGCAGATGTTCAACCAGTGCGGGTCAAGCTAGCAGACGTTCAACCATTGACGTTTAAGCCACCAAATATTCAATCATTGGCGTTCAAGCCAATAGATGTCAAGCATTCAGCCATCGGCATCCGTGCCAATAGATGTTCAACAACATTCATAAATGACAAATATTCAGCCACCAGCGTCTTAGCCGATAGATGTCAAGCATTCAGCCATTGGCACCCTTGCCGATAGATGTTCGACAATCTTCCAAAATGTCTGAGACGTCTAATCATAGGCATTCAAGTTGACAGACGCTCACAAGTATGAATCACTGACACTCTAGCCAAGAGAAGTCAAAATTCTAACCATCGATGTCTAGGCCGAAAGATGTTCCACCGTCGACATTCGAGCCAACGGATGTTCAAATATTTCCAAAGAGATTAGATGATAACCAATGATATGCATAGATGTTTAGCCAATTGGGGCCCAAACCGATAGATGTTAAGTCGATCGGGGCTTAAACTGACAGATGTTCAGCCAATCGGGGCTCAAGCTGATAGATGTTTAGCCAATAGAGGCTCAAATCGAGAGATGTTCAGCCAATCGGGGCTCAAGTCAATAGATGTTCAACCAATCGGGGCTCAAGTCGATAGATGTTTATACAATTGGGGCTCAAATCGAAAGATGTTCAGCCAATTAGGTCTCAAACTGATAGATGTTCAGCCAATCGGGGTTTAAACCGATACATGTTCAGCCAATCGGGGCTTAAACTTAAGAATGTTCAGCCAATCGGAGCTTAAATCGATAGATGTTCAGCTAGTTAGGGCTCAAGCCGATAGATGTTCAGCCAATTGGGGCTCAAGTCGACAGATGTTCAGCCAATCGGTGCTTAAACTGATAGATGTTCAGCCAATCGGGGCTCAAGTTGATAGATGTTTAGCAAATCAGGACTTAAGTTGATAGATGTTCAGCCAGTCGGCGCTCAAGCAAACAGATGTCAAAGCCATCGGTGCTCAAGTCGACAAATGTCCAAATGTCCAGCTTTTAGCGGTCTAGCCAACAGATGATCAACCATCAGTATGGAGCTGATAGATGTTCAATGTCAAGCCATTGTCGCTCAAGCTGATAGATACTCAACCAGTGACAGATATTTCACCTAAGCCAATGATCATCCTACCTTTGGCCCAGACCTTTCGTCTGAGCCAATGAATTACATGACTCTCCTTTGTCTAACACCAATCCCTTTCATCCCGTCAGTCTCTTCTTTTCTTTTTTGCTTGCAGATTAGATGGATTGTGGGTGGTTGATTTGTCCATTCATTTGGTGAGTTAGATTGGTAAGGGGGGGTTAAACATTTTAACCATTTGTTAAGGTGGATTAGCATGAAGATTTGAGTGCCTCATTTGAAGGTTCATTATACAGGAACTCATAGGCTCAGTTCTTGTTTGATTTAGGGGCTTTACACTTGCTCGTTCATTCACCCTTTTATATGTCTGTTCCTTGATCATACTTCTGGCAGAAATCAGGCAGCACCTCCCCCGGACTAAGGGTTGCCAGGAGAAATAAGGGATCGTCAAACGGAGTATTTTGGGACAACCCCCAAAACTCGAAGTGGCCAAACGGTGATCCGATGACCCCTAGTTGAGTTGCAGAAGCCCCATGGACTTGCCTTCTAGGGGTTCTAGCAACTCATGGGCCACAGCTTTGCAAGAGCTCGAACGGGGTAGATATGCACCAAGGAGGGCTGTGAATGTTCTCCCCTTAGGTGGGTTTCCTTGAAGACCATGCCACACAGAGGCAGGCTTCTAAGGGCCCTGGGGATTAAAATAGATGGGAAGAAGGGAGGAGACTAGTGAGACAGACAAGCAAAAATCATCAACACATAACACCTTTTTATTCATCCACGAAGGGCTAAAAGTACAACGGAAGAACGGGCATACAAAGGGGATTTACCCCGTGACGAGAGGGAAACAATAGAAAGAGATGATACATAGGTGGGGGGGAACGGAGCACAAGCTCTCCCCCCCTCTTCACTCTCACCTCTCTACTCTTTTCTTTTCCCTCCTTTGCTTCACTCTGCAGGCGCCGGTGGATGGGCTCTCTCTTCGGCTGGCTTCTCCTCTGATGGCCTTCCTTTTTCACAAGCCTCTCTCTCTCCCCTTCTTTAATCGCCAGCCCTCTCTCTCGGACCTTTTTTTTTACACTTGCCCCTATGGTATGACTTGCGTTATATAGTGCCTTGTTCTTTCTTCCTCCCTGTGTCTTGTTCAAAAACCATCGAGTGGCCTACGCGCAAGGGAGCAGTAGAGTAGGGAAGCTGCCTCCACGTGATTGGTCGATGGTGATCAAAGGAGATGCGACGTGGTGCGGAGCTCGAAACCTTCCATTCCAGGGGGCTTGAGGGGCTCAGGCAGTTGCACATTGGTCAGGTGCTGGCCGCTCATCCATTTCAGGTTAGTTCCTTCTATTCGCACCTGAAAATAGGGGATCAGACTTGCGATGGGATGTCTGACTCAGCTAAAACGGGGTGTGGGGTAAGCGCGTCAGTTTATGAGAAATAGAGGAGTGTGCCATTTTGAAACAACTATAGGTGCGCGCCGAATTAGCACCAAGAGGAGGGGTGCACTAGTTTTGGGCCTATTGGAGGGGGCTCGCTGGTTTAGGACCATATAGGCATGGCCGCGCTGATTTATGTGTCGTAGGGCTTCTTCCAAGCTTGGCGGTGATTTGACCGGACGCTTGTTCTCCTGTGTTGCTTTAGTTGTAACGCACTGCCTCTGGGGTGTTTAGTCCAAAGCCTCCGAGCCCTGGCTTAGGACTTTGAGTAATTTTCGACGCGTATAGAACCCGTGTTCGAATTCTTGAGTCTCTTCTGATTCGGCCTTCGACACCGCCGGATGGAGAGCCGGGGCCATCTCTTTTGCTCGAGGGACTTCATTGTTGGGTGGCAAAGCACCAGACATACGTTCGTCCTCTTTGGAGGAGGTATGGGGTTTGTTCTACCTTTCCATCTTCGGCTACTCTCGGGTGCCGGGACGTACATGCAGCATGATCATTCTTTTTCTTCTTCTTCTTTTTCGACGTCCACAAATGCCCCCCAACGACGGGTGGCACAAGGAAGGAACGAGTGCGCAGGGCCCACAGGTGTAGAGTTCCATAGCATGGTATCTTCTCTTTCGAGCCAGTGGACTATTGGTCCGGTGTGAATTCGCGGGAAAGCACTCACAAGCGGTGGCGGGTCAGCTCCTACAATCGAGACTCGGTGGCTTCCAGCTGTAATAGTTTCTCTTCAAGAGAGGCAGCTTGTCCTTCGGCCAATTCAGCCTCCTCCACACTCTAGACTTCCTGACGCTCAGTCTCCTGTAGCTCGGCCTCGGCCCTGGAAAGTTCAGCATGTAGCTCAGCTATCCTAGCTGTCAAAGAGGTTCGGCACTGTGAAGATGTGCTGGCTACATCCCTCATCTGCTTCGCGGCCCCTCTCAAAGAGGCAAGAGCGGTTTGGCATTCAGCTCGTTCAAGTTTCATGGCCGTTAGCTGATCAACCACTTCTCGATCGAGGAATTCCCTTCGGTTCACATATTTTAACAACAATATCACCCGCAGCGTCCAGTCATCCATGGGGCCACCAAAAGCCAGTAACGAGTAGGAAAGGTGTTCCACCAAGCCCCTCAACTACACATAAGTCAAATCCTGGCTGGCCATTATGGTCTATTGAAGGGTTCCCAAGAACTACTACCCTAGGTCACTCGACGACTGCAGAACGAGTGGTGACGTATCGGGAAGTTGGAACTCTACCCTGCTATCAACGACAACCCATATGTCATCGCTCGGTTCAGAAGACGACGATGACATAACTTGCAGGGCACCTACACTGGAGCCAACCTCAGTAGCTAATGTAGTGGAGGAAGTCTCGACAATGACAACCTCCCTGCCAACCACTTGCGGTGGAGCTCCACCAAGAACCTCGATAGCTGAGGACGTTTACTCTTCACGCCCAGCCTGGCCGGCCTCCACAGAAGTCAATTCTGCAACAAGGGCTAAGGCCCTGGAACTCCCAGCTTATTCTTCAACAATTTCTCCCGCTTCTTTTTCGGGAGGACTCCTCTTCTCTGGAAGTAGCTCTTTATCGGCAATGGGTGGTTGAGATTCTGCAACTTCAGTCGATTCGCCAACCCCCACGATTGCCCTAGGCACCTCCACGCCTGCTGCCGCAGTATAACCCTTGGGATATCACAGAGAGATAGGCTGCACGATTGGTTGGAATGTCAGTTGACCCACACCTAAAGTCAGGAGAGGTATCTGCACAATTATAGTTGGTAGTACCACCTCAGTCTGCACCATGAACGCAATGTGTGTTAGGTAGCTGATATGAAAATAATGAGAAGAATTGTGAAGGGAAGACGACAGAGGATCCCGTACCTTAGTCGGCACTAAGCTCAAGCTTCAAATGGCGGCCTCCGTAGATCCGGCCCCCTTGCCTACAAGTGGACCAGATGGCCCAAAGCCGCTCCATACCAGCCGGGGTAGACTAAAGGTCGTATAATCACTTTCATAAGCTGGAGATGTCCCGACATCTTCAGCCTCCATCTCAGTAGGTGGGAACTCCTTGTCACTGGAGTCACCACCATAATCAACCTACTCGTAGGAGGAAGGGCTTTTTGTCGGCTCCTGATGCTCCACTATCGGACCAGATGCCTCTCCGGTAGGAGCATTCCTCTGGGCAAGAACTTCCCTAGTCGATCCTACAGTGGGAGCATCAGCCGAATAGATCTCGGGAGCAGGCTCACCTCTTGAAGTGGTCCCCTCTCTAGTGGAGGCTTCCTCAGCGGCCTCAGCCACATGAAGCAAGGGTAGTTGCATCTCAACTAAAATTCGAGCAAGGAATAGTCAAGCGGATTGAAGACATAATGGGTCACGGGAGCCCTATGAATAAATAGCAAATTACCTTCCATCTCATGGCTGGGCATCGGAGAAGGTAAGTCTCCCTCCACGTGGGCTATGGGTGCTACCCCCTCTCTCTGTCCAGTCGCGGCGCCAGCTGCTGCCTCTAGTCCAATTACCACAGCAATAGTGCCGACAACTGCAAAGAAAAATTAGCCAAGGCAGCCAGAACAAGTAATGAATTACACAAGAATGAGTAATATACCTTCAGCTTCAGGCCCCTGCACATGAGAAGCCTCAAATTCTTCAAGAGATACTACTTGAGGAGGGACGATCACTGGTTCCTGCTCCACAGCCTTTTTCCGGCATGCCCGCATCACCCAGGTCGTGGCCTTCTTGGCTTTGCCGACAGCCTCTCTCACTTGAGACCTGGTCTGCTTCTGCGAATGACCAGGTGGTAACGGTGTTGTGGTCGGGGCTGGCTAGGGGATCCAGAAGCATGCCGGCTTCTGAGCCTTAATTATCAGCTCCCTGAAGTGTCGAGTCTCCTCTAAAGAGAGTCGGACTGCACAAGCACAAAGGCGAGGGTGACACATGTAGAAATGAAAAGAAAACAACTCAAAGCTGGAATGAAGAAATGAAAGGTACCTGCCAGCCCTGTGTACAAGGGAGAAAGAGGCCAGTAGAATAGCAAAGGCACTTTGTCTCTTGAGGCTGCCTCGCGAACAAGCTAGCATACGTCTCCTATCTTCTCACTTTGTTCGACTAGCGACGCCATGTCTGCATGGTCGCGAGAAGACAGATAATAATACAAGCTCAAATGGTCTAGCCCCCATCCATCAGCATATTTGAAGGAGATCAGAGGAGGATGGTCCAGAATAGCTTCGCTCAGGCCACCAACTGAGAGCTCGTGAGTTCGAAGCAATGCAAATAGCCAGGGGGTGTTACTGTACAATGTGTCTCGCCTATCCTCCCCTCTGATAAAAGTTTGATAAGGATGCAAGCTGTCGGTCTCTGGACACCAGTCGGCCACGGACGGAATGGGCTCCTCCACTGACAAAGGGAGCTGTTGAAGAGCTACCCACTCGCTACTCACCCGGCACAATCCCCAAAGCATCTTCACATAGTCATCCTTCCTGATCTCGGGCGTCCTCGGATAGGCCTTGGATGTACGATGCTTCGCAGTCTTCCGAGCTTCCAGATAGGCCATCACCTCCATGTTGGTCCAAGACTTTAACTTCTTCAAATAAGAAGGTTCAATGTCAAGGATCGGCTCTGGCTGGGAGTCCAAGAATCTGCGCTCTACAACAGACCAGCATTCTCGACGAAAATTTCTATAAAACCCTATCCGCGCATTCCACCACTTGATGTACTCAGGAGTGACGCGAGGGAAACGAGCAGGGGGGGCACCCTGAATGATACCTCCTCCCAATGATGAAAGTAGTCCCACCACGCATGAGCCTCGTCGTTAGCCACCTGGCCGGCTCGGTGCCTGTTCAGTAGTCCAAATTATGTGGAGGAGAAGGGAATGTGATGATCATAGCCAAAATTTTGGTTGAACCAAAATGGATAGTACGGCTCCAGCCACAGGATGCCGCTCTTCCGGAAGACAAGGATGCTTGGTTTAATAGCTAACGCCCAGTCAACCAGCTCTGACTCTAGGATCTGCCTCGTGCACTTGGCACCAGAGATTGGATGTATGTATTCTTCCGTCTCAAACAGACTGCACTTCCCCATCTTATTCACAAGCGGCGTGGAATGAGCCACCAGGCTCCAAAAGTACATAACTCTGGGCGAGTCTGTGAGAACCTTGGTCACCTTGCCCCTAATGGCGAAGAGCTGTTCTGCCACTGAAGATGGTTTGGCACTTGCAAACTCTATCATTCTCAGGACAAGGTGAGATGATTGTAATGCCCGAGGGGCAGCTTTTGGGAACAGGGTGCAGACCCAAGCATTGAAAAAGTGTAGTGGACCAACTATCCACAAATTCCTAGGGATACGTGACCTATACAAGTCCCCCAACATCTTGTAAATAAGGCATAAAGCCACTGGGCAAAGGGACAACTTCATGCCCCAAGCCCTCAGACAGGCGGGGTAGATGGCCTCCGCCCTAATCAGGCTCTCGTCACCTTGCGAGAGCGCAAAGGAACAAAGCCAGTAAGTCAGATATGTAGCACAGTGCATGACTGCATCAACCCCGGCAGGGTTCGGGCCTCCTTGTTGCCCTCCCTTCAAAGTGGACGGGAAAATGACCTGTCATCGGACCCTTTTCTTCCCCTCAAAGCAGTCAGTGCTATAGTGGGAAAGTCTTCATATTTCTGCTCCCCGCTGAAGAAATGCAGGAGCCAAGTGCCCATCCACACAGACCTCTTCTCTCCAGGCTTGCGTGCCTCCCTCGTATCGTATGATGAATGGCAAAGTGTACGATATGAGATCATGAGGTAGCGGTAAGCAAAGCCTGTCAAATATCGGCCTTCGCCGTCGATCTGATCGTTCAGCCAGTCTGGCCAGCAAACTTCTTAGTATGGCTCTCTGTCGATTGGCAAGCCGCTGAGCTGCGAAAGACTCCAAAGATCCAAAGAAGTTTCTCCCTTCGAAGTATAGAAAGTATTGTACTTGGGGTAGAATACCTCAATCATACCGCAGCATAGACCCCTGGAAATAGGGTAGCGGTACCTTGAAGCATAGATGCTAAGATACATGCTAGCTTTCACCAGGATAGGAGTGTAATACTATAGCACATAGTCTATAAACTCCACAGCTCCAGGTCTGAATGCGTGGGCGTCGGTGGCCCTCAACTCGACAAACCAGCCTATAGAAATATGATGTTTGAAACGGACCGCCAGGCAGTCCAGGAAGAAGGATTCTTCTCTATATCCCCACTTCAACGGCCTTCCACTCCAACTTGGGTGGCCCATCACCCACCTCCCTCTCATGTTCATATCCCCATTCGAGTGGCCCATCACCCGCCTCCTTCTTCTACGCATACTCCTATTCGGGTGGTTCATCACCCACCTTCTTCTATTCCTCCACCTCCATGGCCCCAAGGCCCTTGTGTTCCTTGTAACCCGGCCTGACCCGATCCTTTTCCAGGTCAGCCCGTTAATCCCCCTCCACGGTCTTCTTATGCGGACCCTCCTTAAAAGCCACCATGCCAACCCTCCGCTTCTCCCATTACACCCCTCCAACATATTCTTGTCGATAAAGTCGCTTTGTTAGAGGAAAAACTTAAGAGGGTTACAAGCTCGCGGCCCGCTCCTCCTCCTCCTTCTCCAGTTAATCCTCTTCACACCTTCTTGAACAATATCACTAAGATGGAAAAAGAATGGAAGGAGAGGAGAGACGACTACGGTGTCAGCACAGGCGAGCAAGAGCAGGCAGATTCCAACAAATGAGTGGATGTCATCTGCCCTCCACCCATTCACCACGTTCATCAATATAGCCATCCGCCTTCGTATTCACCACCGCATTACACTTCACCACCCATTGTTATGCCGCCATAATGGCGTCCACTTGAGCATGACAGTAAAGAGCTGACAAGTGAACAATTGAAGATGGCACATCATGATGAGGTTCCGAAGGCACCCATTTCGAGTTTCCTTCACTTCTCGCTTTCTCCACCACTCGAAGAATTCCCTACTCAAGACGATGCCACCGTCCCTAACCCAACCCCCATGTTTGAGACTCAGTGGTGTTATGACGACGGGTCGATACTCTGATCACCCTCGCTGGCACGTCATGAGTCATCTCCTTCTCCTAACACCACTCACCCCATTCGGCATTTCCTCCGCACCAAACCCCCACCAATTACACCTCCACCAGATACACCATTAGCCTCCACAACACCGGCCTCCGCCGACCCTTCCACCAAACCTCCACCCATTATACCTTCATCAACCTCCACAACACCGGCCTCCGCTAAACCTTCCACTAAATCTCCACCCATTATACCTTCATCAACCTCCACGCCATCGGCCTCTGCCAAACCTGCCACGAAACCTTCCCCAATTAACCTCTCATTGTCACCACCTCAGCCCTCCAATATACCTTTAACCCCTAACCCACCTACACCTCCTTCACCTATCCCTTCACCTTTACCCATGGCTAATCCTGAGCAGGGTCCACCCCTTGTTGCACTCTAGCCAACCCCGTCTGCTTCCGAGCAAGGGGAGAAGCTCAATATGTCTCCTTCAACACTTTCGCCATCCATGGAGCCTTCCGCCTCCGCTTCACCTCCTTTTACCACTCAGAGTGGGTGTATTATTACAAGCACTTATGCCGAAGAGGTTCAAGAGCCGGGCAAGAAGGATTTGGCCGCAGGTATGCTATATAAGAGGCAAGAATTTATTTACCGGATGCCCATCCACATTTTTGTGCCGAGCAGGGTTGAAGAAGCCAAGTCTCTGCCGCTGCTCATTAAAAGAGAATGTCAAGCTTTGATGCTGTGTAAGTTCGTGCCCAAGTGTTGGCCCAGAGAGATGGTGGACAAGAAGGGGGGTTAAATTATCTCCTTGCTGAGATGGTGGATTTTAAAAACTTTCCTAACTAAACACAATGGAATTAAGATTAACAATGTTAACAACCAAAACTTAAGTGAGATTTAAAACGTTCTCTCAAACTTTTCGATCTCACTCGTAATAACAATGCGACTAATAGGGAAATTTTGCTCAACGCAGATTACGGAGGTAGCAGTGTGTGATTGTGCAGTGAATTAGAAATCTATATAGTGAACCTGTGAATGGAGATAGAAGACATGGACAATCACACAGGTAATCACGTAAGGCACAAGGATTTTTAGGTGGTTCGGGACCACGATGGGCTCCCTACGTCCACCCCTCACCCAACCGGGTGAGGCTTCACATCTGTACTGGTAGAAATCTGAGCACACGGGGAGAGAGAGAGAGAGAGAGAGAGAGAGAGGGTTAATTAATTATACCTAAAAATGACATTATAAAGTTACTTAACATTTTATTAAGTGGACAAGTGTAAGTATATGGATATTTACAACTGGGGAAAAATAATCGTATTTCTCCTGTCTTTATTATTAACAGACGTTTTTTTTTGACAGCCCTCCGCCATTCGGGGGCGGCTCCCTAGATTTACTCCTCTCTCTCTCTCTCTCGTCTGAGTGGAGCTGTGGAGATGAAGCGGCGGGCGAGCGGGGGTGGTGCGGAGGCGACCGCGCTGCCGGCGCCGTTCCTGCTGAGCAGGAGGGCCTTCGCATCCGCCCTCATCGCCTCCGTCATATGCCTCGCGTTGCTCTGCGTCCACTACGGCGCCTCCTTCGGCCCCGGCCTCGGCCGCCGCCTCCGCGGCGACGCCCCCTTCGAGGACGCCGAGGACGGCGGCTCCGACCCTGTCCTCGGGCGACTCGGCCTCGGCCGGGCGCTCGTCGGCGATGCAGCCGTCGCCGCCAAATCCCTCCCCGTGTGCGACATGCGGCTGTCGGAGCTGATACCGTGCTTGGATCGGAATCTCATCTACCAGATGAAGCTGAAGCTTAACCTCACCCTGATGGAGCACTACGAGCGGCACTGCCCCCCGCAGGCGCGCCGCTACAACTGCCTCATCCCTCCCCCCCGCGGCTATAGGGTACGCCTCCGTGCATGCCCGAGCTCTCTCACCTGCTTCTCTCTCTCTCTCTGTATGTGTGTGTGTGCGTGTATTTCTGACTGCTCAGTGTGGTGGGGAGCTCTCGTCAGGTTCCAATCAGGTGGCCGGCGAGCCGCGACGAAGTGTGGAAGGCAAACATACCCCATACCCACTTGGCATCTGAGAAGTCTGACCAGAACTGGATGGTGGTGAACGGTGATAAGATCAACTTCCCCGGAGGAGGAACCCACTTCCACACGGGGGCTGACAAGTACATCGTCGCCATTGCGAAGGTATATTCACAGGCTGCTATTGAGAGCAATGTTTGAATCTCTTTACCCTGACCCTGACACTTTGATTCTGACATTTTTCTATGTTTTAAATTTTGGACCTGATTATTTGTTTGCTGTCTTGGTCATACCGGCTTGTTTTTGGTGAAGTGTAGATGTTGAAGTTCCCAAGCGATAACCTTAGCAACGGGGGGCAAATCCGAAATGTTCTTGATGTGGGTTGCGGAGTTGCAAGCTTCGGGGCATACCTTCTCCCTCTGGACATTATCGCAATGTCGTTGGCACCCAATGATGTGCATGAGAATCAGATTCAGTTTGCTTTGGAGAGGGGGATACCTGCAACCCTAGGTGTGTTGGGGACCAAGCGCCTGCCTTACCCGAGCCGCTCATTTGAGCTGGCCCATTGCTCCCGGTGTAGGATAGATTGGCTTCAGAGAGATGGGATCCTCCTGTTGGAACTGGATAGGTTACTGAGGCCTGGCGGATACTTTGTGTACTCCTCACCTGAAGCCTATGCACAAGATGAAGAGAATAGGAGGATATGGGCAGAGATGAGTGATCTGCTTAGGAGGATGTGCTGGAGGATTGCTTCCAAGAAGGATCAGACTGTTATATGGGTCAAACCTTTAAGTAATGGGTGCTACTTGAGGAGGGATCCTGGGACTCGTCCTCCTTTGTGTGATGCTGATGAGGACCCAGATGCAGCTTGGAATGTGCCCATGAAAGTTTGCATCACACCATATACGAGGAGTAAGTTTAACCACGTGTATCTCTTGCTATAATGGTGCTTAGCACTTTTGGATTGTTCATCTTACCATGTAGATACTTTTGATATTGATCCACTTGCTCTATTACTGAATGCCTTACACTTACAAAGTTTTCATGTGGATATTGTGTTCACTTGGCTGACTATTTGGTGTTCTCTGAATGCTCAAATGGGTGGGAATGTTCATCGGCTTGTGCATTCTCTCCCCTGGCGACATGGCCTATATCAATGAGGTAGAACTGCCCCATGAGTTTTTTCACCTTAGTGTGGTAGGGGAGTAATTCAGGTTTTTAGACATCAAATTATCCCTGGACTTGTTTGACAATCAACAGTGAATCCCCAAATACTTGTAGCATTCGGATCTCCATATGTAGGGCGACCTGGAGACCGATAATTAGGGCTTCATACTCTGCCTCGTTGTTCATATAGGGCTTGCTGATGGAGCAAGAGGTATGTAACACTTCTCCCTCTGGGGATTTGAGGACGATGCCGACCCCGACCCTTATTCTGGTGCACCCAGTTGTGCTAGTTTCTGTTCTCGATGCCTCATCGAAATACAACTGCCAAGTGGCCTGCTAGATCTGATTTACTTCGAGATCATCTTCGTGAAGTTCCATAATCAACAGAGAATCTTCAGGCACCAGGTGTGCCGCGAGGAAGTCCGCGATGGCTTGACCTCTAACAGCCTTCTGCGGTATGTAAGTGATGTCAAACTCCATCAGTAGCACCACCCACTTGTCAAGGCGCCCCTTCAAAGCTAGATGAGAAAGAATGTATTTGATAGGGTCGGCTCTTGATATAAGCCGTACTTCATGTGACAACATATAATGCCTCAGCTTCTTGGCCGCAAAGACTAGAGCTAGACAGACCTTTTCGATAGGGGTGTACCTCGCTTCTGTCCCAACTAGGCTTCGACTCAGGTAGTAGAGATCTTGCTCTTTTCCCTCATCATTATTCTGGGTGAGCATTGCCCCTAATGAGCATTCGGTGGCGGCTATGTACAAGATAAGCGGCCTCCCCTTAACCGGTGCCCCCAGCACGAGCGGCGTCTTCAAATATTCCTTCAACTGGTGGAGGGCCCTCTGGCATTCCTGATTCCAGCAGAACGGCGCATTCTTTGTCATCAGTTTGTAAAACGACTGGCAACGCCCCGACTGGTTGGAGATGAACCTGCGTATGCAGGCCAGCCGGTGTGGACATCAAAATTTACCATGCGACACGTGCATCTCAGTACTCGAGAACAAGTCAAAGACAGAGAGGCCAAATAAACCCTGTACTTCCTCCAAGTAGGACGGGCACGTACCTGGTGCTCCGCCATCCAACGCGGAAGCCCCTCCAGCAGAAGATATGGCCACGTCCTCCCCACTGGCAATGCCGAAAGCCGACTCAGAAAGAAACCAGGCAATTTGGACACGAGTTTGGCACGTGCCAAAAACTAATCAAAGTCCCAGACCGGAACTCAGAAGCTTTGAAATGAGAACCCCGGAGGTGGTGCATTAAAGTTAAAATAGCACGGGAGGACAAGCATTCATCTTAATCACCGTGAAGCCGAGACGAAATCTCTTGATACTTAAACCAGCGCGATCTTGCCCATCTTATACTTAAACCGGTGCCCCCCTACAAGGAAGCCTAAACTGGCGCGCCCCACCTTTGGCCATCAACCCGGCGCGCCCCTCTGATGCCAGTGAACTGACGTGCTAACTTCATGTGGGTTTAAACTGGCACGCCTCCTAGTCACGCCGGTTTAACCCAAGTCCATCCCATCTGTGACCGGATACCCTATTTCTTGCGAACAGACCGGCGAGCAAAGACACTCTTTGCCTGAAATGGAATAAATGCCTGGATCTGACGGATGGGTGACCACCTGTGTGCCTCAAGCCCCCCAAGAATAGGGGTCTTCGAGCACCGCACCAAGCATCGCGTCGCCACCGGATGCCGTCAGCCAATCCCGGGCGAGCAACGCCCCTACTCTACCCCGCCCCTATTCACATGCCACTTGACATCTACGAGCGGGAAGGGATGAAAAAGGAAGAGGAAGGGTTGGCTTCGAAAGGCTTCTTCATCACCACGGATATAAAAGTGAGGCATGCTCCATTGGGTAAAAAAGACAGAGAAGAAAAGAGAGGGAGATGATAGAAAGAGAGAGTCGGTGTAGCTAGGGTAGCACCAGTGGTAGAAAAGGCTGGGACCCCCGTGGTGGAGGGGCAGCTTGGCTATGCTATGCTGGCTAGGGTAGAGTATACAATGGTGGGAAATCACAGGAGTTGACACCTCCCTGTGAGGATTCAGCCTGCATCTCCGGCTGTTTGGATGTGGAAGCCTATTCATTCTTCTTATGTAATTTTTTCTTCAGGAGGTCTATCTCCTATTGATACTTATGCAACAGCATTAGTACAAATGGGTCCAAGGTCGCCGTGCTAGAAGTGCCTTCAATTGCTCCCCGAGAAGCACCTTCGGGCGAGGCGGTTAGCAGAAGCTCCTCTCCTTCTTCTGTTGTCACCACATTAACAGCTAACGTAGTGACTTCTTCGAGAATCACCCCCTTCAACCATTTGTAGCCTCTCCCTGGCAGCTATACTCATTCTAGTGTTCAGCACCGGCCTTGCGACTGATCGGGCCAACTCTTGGGGTTCTTTTGGCAGGCCCCTATATCTTTCGGCCACACTAGCCACGTTGCATGCAACAATCTTCCTGCCATTCTTTTGTCTGGAGATCTTTCTTCTTATTCGATCTGGAAAGGTTAGTCTTTCAAATACTGAAATTCTTCTTCCCCTCTCCTCCTACTGGTGAGGGGCTTCATCGGCCTCATAGTTCGGCCTATCTTCATGTCCGTTGTCATCTACGGATGATGCCATATTTCTTTATTCTTCTTCTTTAACTTCCCTTGACAAATATTCTTCTTCTTAAGCCGCAGCCACTTGTAGCAAATGCCGCTATCCTAATGAGGGGTTTCCCAAGCCTCTAAAGTAATTCCTCACCATATTAGTCATCTCTTCTTGATCACATCCTTGGTGAAGGATGGGAGATAGTTGTCGGCCTCGCACCGGAGGCATGTAAGCCAGACGGGCTCTCTCCGTCGGTTGGTTGAATCTTCTCCCGACAGATGGGACATTGGCCTGTCAGACACAGGCATTGAAAATTTCTCGACGTGGAGCATCCACGGCCATTTGTTCTTCTTTTGGGGCTAAACCCTTCTCACTTCTTCTCCCGACCTTCTCCGATTTGGGATTGCGGAGGTAGACGGGCACTTCTTCATGAACAGGTTGGATCCACTTAGGGACCCACACTTGTTTGAACTTCTTTGGCTATGGGGCCAACTCCTTCTGGCCTTGGCAGCCTTCTTCTTCTCTTTCAGCTCTCCTCCCGGATAAAGCCTAGAAGTTGTGTGTAGGGATGGTAGGGACCACCCGGTCTGGAATAGCTTGGGCATCACGGCCATCTAAAAAGACTCAGACACCCCCGATGAGAATGGATTTCCCAGACGTGGAGAGACACCCGGTAATAGTAGTAGTAATATTCCTCCGGAAGCTCCTCTACTGGCGTCCTCTGGGCTTCTTGTTGTGGATGGGGTGAGCCCCATGTATGATGTGGTGCACCATGCAGCTGGTGACTTCAATTGGGCCTCTCAAAGGGCATGCATAGCATCAGGCCTCCGGGACCCTGACCTTTTTGTTAATCTTCTCCTCGCTCGGCTCCAGGGACTCCACTTGTAATAGATCGGCGAAGGCAAGCCCCAAAAAGTTGGGGAAGTTGACCACCGGTGGAAATGTGCCAAAAATTATGGGCACCACCAGGTACTCGTGTGCAGCATGACCAGCAACAATTGCGGGGCCAAAAGTGAGGGTAGCAAGTCCTGTCGTCATTATCATTTCCTGCAATACACAAACAATCAAACGATTAGTATTCTTGGGGAGAGCCCCGGGAGGCATCTTATCTTGGCAAAGAGATGAAGGGAGACCCAGTCCCACCGGGCGTGCCAGCTTGTGGCGGATGGAAATATTTTCCTAGGAGAGGAAGAAGACGTGCCAGTCACCAGAGCGATAAATTTATAGTGCGCTCGATCTAACTTGGTCAGCCAATTGTGAAGTCCGTGTCAGGACTGAAAGTCCGCCATACTATACCGTTGGGTTTAGTAGGTCTAGTGGGCTGTCCCGAGTCGGGTGGCTCCGAGCCACCTGTTACTTCGCGTTACTCGCGATGGGTGCGTGCGTGGTTTTCAGTGTTCACGTTTAGTGAGCCCCCACTATTCGTAGCTTTCCTGCACACGCGTGTGCGGGCCCACTTGGGAGTGGTGGAGAGCGTGACCCGAGTGAGACGATTTTTAGGCTGGTTACCGTAGGGCCCCTCGTCTTTACAGCTTGCGTCCGGGCTGGGGGAAAAACCAGCTAGAGGACCCGACTTAGAGTGCATAGTCTGTGTGTGTACACGTGGCTGGGGGCGTCGGACCCGCGCTGACGAGTGCGACCCTAGTTAGTCCTTGTTCTGTGTTCCTGGTTACTGTACGGTGTCTCAGTCTCCACCTGGGGCATCGCAGCGAGACACCTGAGGCTACGGACTAAGTCGTCAATGGACGCATCTGGCCTTGCTTTTGGTTGGCAGGTACTCTTGTCCCTTAACGTGAGTTTGTCATGACTCGAGGTCCCATTTCTCATTTACGAGATGAGATTTTACGTGTGGTTTTGGTGTGGGCCTTTGTGTATGAGCACAGGCCTTTGCGACAGAGGTGTCGTGACGTTTTTCTTAGTAGTGTGACTAGGGTGGTACGTGTCCTGGTAGTCCCTCGACCATGGGATCGTGGCATTGGTTTTCATTCTGATAGGAGTAGTTGTAGAGCCATGGTTTCATCGATTGTCAAGTTTTAGGGATTCTTGCACGATCGTGTCTTCTACCGTGTAGTTGTAGCTACTCCTGCTGTTGTTGTTGTTCTAGCTTTAGTTGCTACTTTTCGTACTGCCGTTGTTTTCGGTTGAGGTTCCGCGGGACACCTACTGAGCCAGTGATAGGAGGCTCACCCCTAGTTTTCAGGTGTTGCGATTCTTTCTCGAGGCTCGAGGGCATTGCGTGGAGGTTCCTAGTTGCTAGCTCATCGGGCCGAGTGTTCACTTGGCATTTGGTACATTTTCCTACCTCAGACTGTACTTTTGTTGGACTGGACACTATTGTAGTTAGTTGTTTATTTCTGTTAATTGTTGAATTATCCTGCTTTATTTCCTATTTTAGTGTACACCACACCTATCCCTTTAGCCCTTCCGAGCCATCCAGCTCATAGGCGGTGGGCCAGGATTCGAATGGTATCGGGTATTCTTGCTATCCAGATCTTGGGTCGTTACACAACGTGTCTCTTCTAAGAACGTGCCCCTTGAGAGTTCCGCGTTAAAACACTAAACCTGAAAAACACTAAAATCTGTGGAAATCACTATTCCACGCCCCAATCGTCTCCAGAACGACAGGGATACATCCCTAGACACATTACCGACCTTCCACAAGTCGGAAGGGGCCAACAAACAACAAAACGACTCAGAAACAGGTGATTCCTGTGAATGCAACCAAAATCAGTCACGAGGGTAACCGGACTCCTACCGGCCCCAAATCATGACCAAATGCAATCAAACTGGCAGGGATGGCATCTGACCATGTCAGAGGTTCAAATGGAACCATTTAATGCAAGAAACATCGCCTAGAACGACTATTCCATCGCACACCCCAAAACATATAATTCCACAAAAATTAAAAACTCACTCAAATGCGCACTAAGCGGCACGTAATTCAAGGGGAAAGTAGAACAAGAGATAAGGAATCTATCCCCCAACCTCTTTCGCCGACCTCCCGAGCCAAAAATGCCGAAATCACGACACGAACCCATGCCGTGATGCTTTGAATCCACCGAGGGATCGTGCCAACGCCATGATCCATTCCTCGCACCTTCACGCTCCACTACACCTCCACGCCGTCTCCACGTCATCCCTGGAGCCTTTTCTATCTGCAACCAGAGCAAAGGGGAAAAGAGGAGAGAGAACGGAGAGGGAGAGAGTGAGCACGATGGAGAGAGGAGAGAGGGGGTTAAGGGTTTAAAATAAAAAAGGAAATACTAAATTTGATCCCTACAAAGTACATTGTGGGTGAACAAAATGAGAAGTCAAATGGTAAAATATGTGCTCATTGTTCAAACTAACTTATACGAGGGGTCTTTCTTTAATTTTTTACATTCTCCCTTAACTTTGTGAACAATAATCCACCCCCTCCTTTTTTTTCCCATGTTGGCAGGCATGCATAGGCGGTCGCATAGGGACACACAGTGCGCACGATAGTGATGGGCAGACGCTAGCAATGTAGCAGACATGTAGGCGGTTGGCAGCGGCGGGGATGGGAGGCATGCAGGTATAGGCAGTAGCGGCGACCTTGGGCAGTGATTCCCTCACGGCTGTAGCCTTGGCATGGTGATGCAAGAACGGCTATGGGCCTCTCTCACATGCGTTTCTCGCGGAAGGTCGGACACGGCATTGCCAGCAGGCCGGCATTTATGAAGGCACCTGCAGGAGGGCGGCCGCTCGACAACGTGTGCGCGGGCAGTTATTGGGAAACGATGGCATGCATGGAGGAGCCGCCCCCTTCCTCGCACGGCACTTCTTCCTCTCCCGGGGCTCCTGTAGAAACCGTCGCATCCCTATCCCTCTTCTCGCTCCCTCCTCCTGTACCCATTACAACTTCTCCCCCCCCCTCCGAACCCACCTTCTGCTACTCACCTTCCCCTCCCAACTTTTTCTCTGCTCATCCCTCTCCTCTCATTTCTCCCCTCCGGTTGCACCTCCGCCTGCATCTTCCCCTTCCCCTTCTTCCTCTTCCTTCCTCCTCCATCTCCCTCTTGTTTTTGCCTTTGACCCCCACCAGTTCGGAGCCCCTGTTCAGAACAGGGGCACCGGACGCGGGTTCGTCTCCCCTCCGCGGCCCTCTTCTTCCTGCGTCCCCTCTCTCCCTTCACGCACCTCAACTCCTCTACACTCACTCACACAGCACCGACCTCCTTTCTCCCTGCTATACCCACCGCGGCCGGCCTCCTGCCAACGACTCTCTCTCTAGCCACTGCACACACACACACTCGTGCACACTTGCATGTAGCGTCCTGTGTCCCCTTCTCATTTCCCTCTCACCTGCACTCTCACCAAAGCCCCTCTTCTCCCTGTGGCTTTCTCCTCCCTCGCCCCTCTCTCTTCTGCACACTCACAGCTCCCTTCACCACACTTCACCCCATTCTCCTCTCTCCACTTCCCACACATTCCCTGCACCACTGGACCCACCGCCAGTCTCACGAACACACCGCATGCACGTAGTGGCCTCCCTCTACACACACAGCTCAGCCACCGGACCTCCCCCTCCTCTGCACTACGACTGCCCCTCGCTCCCTCACCTCCACGCTACACCAGCCCCGCGACCACCGTAGATCGTGCTCCTCTTCACCCGGCCACCCCCTCTCCACACACAGCTCCCCCTTTTCCCTTCTCTGTCCACTGCACCGTTTGCACAACACCGCACCGGCTTCCCTTCATGCACCGCTGCACCCATGTCACACACACACCAACACTCACACAGCTCTCCCCTCCTGCTAGCCTCTCTCTCCCTCCGTTTTACTCTCACTTCACACACTCGCACAGATCTTTCCACTACCCTTCCCCTCTCCCCTCTGTCTTCTCTCACTCTCCCTCTCTCTAGCCACGATCGCGTCTTCTCCTCTACACGCACACACGCCGTTGTGCATGGCCCTCCTCCCGTCTCTCTCTTTCTCTCTCTAACCCTTCTAGTCTCTCTCCTCTCTCTCGCTCACCCTCTCTCTTCACTATCACAGTCTCACATACACGTACCCCACACAAACTCTTTCCATTTTATTTTATTTTTTTACCTCTCTCTCCCTCCACTCTCTATATCTCTCTACCTTTCTCTCTCTTTTCTCTCTCTCTCTAAATTTCTCGCTCTAAGGTTCACTAGTGTCGGCGTCTTCTCCAAGTTGGGCGACCCTCCAAAGCCCAAAGACGTGGGCCGTGACGACTTCGTCTCACCGGCTAAGTTAAATGATTAATCAAATAGAATTAAAGTAGTTAAATTTATTTATTTCCATTTAAAATTTCTGGGTGTTACAGCTCTACTCCTTCTGGGGTTCTGAGGAGAATACCGGCACCGCAGCCAATTGAGTTGGAGGATCCATCAATGAATAGGTCCCAGCGGGGCCAGATGTTGGCGGGGACGTTTCCTCGGTCGAGACAGTGCTCTCCGTAATGAAATCCGCATGAGCCTACTCCTTGATGGCCATGCGGTGTCGGTAAGAGATGTCATAGGCCCCGAGCAGCATTGCTCCCTTGACGAGGCGACTTGAAGCTTCGAGCTAAGCCAAAATCTTCTTCAGTGGCTCACTAGTCAGCACCACGATGGTGTGTCATTGGAAATAAGGCTGGAGGTGCTTAGCCGAGGTCACCAATGCTAGCACAAGTTTCTCGATTGCGGGGTACCTTCTTTTGGCCTCAAGGAGCACCTTGTTGACGTAATACACAGGCTTCTGTATTCCTTGGTCGTCTCGAACTAGGACTGAGCTTACTGTAGCGGGAGTTGTCAAGAGATAGAGGTATAAGGTCTCTCTGGGCATAGGCTTCGATAATACTGGGGGTGAAGCCAGTAATTCTTTTAGCTCGGTGAATGCCTTCTGGCACTCACTATCCCAAGCAAAGGTGGTAGACACCAACTTGGGCCCTCTCAGCAATTTGAAGAAGGGTAGGCATCGCTCTGCCACTCGGGATAGGAAATGATTGAGTGTAGCGATTCTTCTAGTCAGGCATTGAACATGGTTGATACAAGCGGGTGGTCGCATGTCCAGGATGGCCTGGACCTTGTTGGGGTGGCCTCGATCCCTCGATGGGTCACCAAGAACCCCAAGAACTTCCTGAATTTAACTCCAAAGGCGCACTTGGCCAGATTAAGCTTCATATTTTATCTCTGGAGGGTGTTGAAGGTCTCGGCTAGGTCGGCGAAATGATCCTCAACCTTGGGTGTCTTGACGAGCATGTCGTCAATATAGGCCTCGACATTCTGCCTGATTTGATCTTCGAAGATATGGTTGATCAGCCACTGATAAGTTACTCCTGTATTTTTTAGCCTGAAAGGCATTCAGGTGTAACAGTATACGCCGAAGTCGGTGACGAAGGTGATTTTCTCAGTATCTTCGAGATTCATCTGGATCTGATGGTACCCGGAATAGGCATCCAGAAAGTTAAGGAGTTCATTACCCAAGGTTGAATCGACCAGTTGGTCGATACTCAGTAATGGATAGCAATCCTTCGGGGTGGCTTTGTTCAGGTCGGTGAAGTCCATGCACATCCGCCACTAGCCTGAAGCTTTTGGTACCAGGATGACATTGGCGAGCCAAGTCGGGTAAAGGACTAGGCAAAATAGCCTGGTTTTCTTCCCCTTATTGATCTTTTCTTTAATGACCGCCTATTTTTCTGGGGCGTGTCTTCTTCTTCACTATTGGACGGGTTTCACTGATGGGTCGAGGTTGAGTTTGTGTATCACCATCTCCTCGAGAATTCTGGGAAGATCTTCATCAGACCATGTGAAGACTTGAATGTACTCTGAAAGGAAATCTTTGTATTACGTTTGTACATCGTGTGGTAAATCCATCCCAATTTTCACTTCGAGAGTCGGGTCGTCTTTGAGGAAGACTGACAGCAGCTCCCTGCTAGGCTTGCATGCCATCAGTTTGTCCTCGACTCCTTCAAACTCTTTATTTTTTTCCTCTGGCCTTACGGCTTCGACCGAGATCACATAGCACCTTCTAGCTATTGCATGGTTACCTCGGACTTCCCAAATACTGTATTTGGTGGGAAACTTCATTTTCTGGTGATAAGTGGAGGGCAATGCCTTTATTCAGCTGATAATACCTTGGCCGAAGATGACATTATAGGCCGACATCCCTTTAACCACAATGAAGTTTCCCATAAATGTGACGATTTTTGGAGGGGTACCGAGAGTAACAGGCAGACTTGGGTAGACCTCCACTTCAAATTTGATCTATGTGAGGAAGCCCAACAAGCCTCTAGGATATTCTCTAAAAGTCCATTCCACTATATGACGGGCGCACTTGAGTTGAATGAAAGAGTTACCAACCGGGTACCTAAGCTCGAGAAACGAGTGGATTGGCGTGGACATCTCAAGACCATGTCACAAAAGGACTTCACATGATCACCGGGATTCCTCAAGACCCAAGATCTTCATGCAAGGCTCTCTTCCGGGGTGGAGCTAAGGCTAATCGGCGCTACCGAATTCGTGCTCTACAACGCCCACCGGTGCCTCTCTCAACTTGGTCTTCCCCGCCATCTATTCGAAGAAGCTTCTCATCTTCCACCAATCAAGAGAAGAGAATTGGGCTCAAGTGGTGACAAAGAGGAGATTAATACCATTCAAGCTCTATGGCGTCGGTCCATGGAACGAGTGGAAGAGGACAAAGAGCAATGGAAAACATATGTAATAGCTCTTAGGAATTTGAGGCCCAAAATGGCTCATTAAGTATGTAATGATTCTTCTTGAATGAATAAAAGCTTGATTCCTCAATTGACCCAATAAAATTGTTTTTCCTTAATTAAGTCAATAAAAATGTCCATTCAATGATCAAATACTCAAAAAATGTTGATTCTGTTCAAAAACGCAAGCTCTGGAAGAAATAGAGATTGCCACAGGGTGCCTAAATTCCCTGATCTGTGCCTTCCTCATGGGCGCTGATTATTTTGGTTTTAGCACTTCAAAAACAAAACAAAACAAAAATAGAAATAGCACCTCTATGCAATGCCGTTGTTCCAGAAAGAGCACCCTTGCGAACAATCGCTCATCATTTGCTGCTCTTCTTTCTTCTGTCTTTTAACGTGTTATTAAAAGATCCAAACTAAACAACACCTCCACATGAATAACGCCCTCCATACTGTCACCTTTCATTAACGACATGCAAATGACAGCCTCATAATTACCTGACAGCTTTGATTGCCCCAATACTCGCAAAGAAACAGTGCTCGTTTGCGCAACCGTGTTTTCATGATATAGCACCTTTATACAAGTCGCGATTACTCAAAATTAGAATTTCCTTGAAATAATGCCCTCGTGCGTGGTCGTTTAATAACTGAATGGCGGCCACCCTCAAGTCATCATTTCGTTTCAAACCGCAAGCAACAAAGCCCCCCGTTAAGCCTACGCCTTTCTACCTCCCTCATTCATTCTCTCCTTCTCACTTCTTTCCCCTTCTCTGTCTCTGCTTACTGCAAACTCCACCAGCGGTGACCCTCTCATTCTCCCTTGGTCTTGGAGTACGCCAATGGTTCAGGCTCCGGGAAGAGACGATGGGTGACGACACCCACCATCGTCCTTCTTGACGATGAAGAATAGGATGAAGGAGAGGCTCCCCCTCCCGCAGCGGTAGACACTCCGGTGGCGGAGCACGACAGCGACGGTGTTGAAGAACACGAGGAAGAAGAAGGCGATGAGAACGAAGGGGAAAGTGAAAATGAAGACAATGGAGGAGAAGGGGAGGAGGAAGAAGAACACTGTGGCGATGGTGTTGATGGGGGTGAAGAACAAGGCGGTGATGGCGGCGACGGGGGTGAAGAAGAACCCAGACCCGACGATGGGGAACCCGGCGACAGAGCACTGCCCCCTCCTCCTCCCTGCCGGCCAATGTGGAGAGGGTTCATGGACCCCACGCCCAAGAAGGTGAGTGCATTTATATTTTTTTATTTTTTCTGAACAAATCATGGACGAAGAAGCATGGCGGTGGAAGAGCAAAGAATGCGCAGGAATATGGCGACCATTCTACTGGCGCCATTCCTGAAATTGCGACCAGAGAGGTGTCACAAAAATAAATAAATAAAAATATTTTTATGGTTTTATGACAGCATGACTGGCGTGGTTTTGAAAGCATTTTTTTAAGAAAATACATTTTTTATTTTTAATTTTTTTTATTCTTATAGAGGTGTCCGTGGAAACAGAGCTGGCGCACCTCGAGGAGCGGAGGGGCCGATTGCACGACATGGCAAACTTTCCTTGCGTCGGGATTCTCCCCCTCAAGGATATCTTCTGGGGCATCAACTGAGTGCTACTCTCCTTGACCCTCCTCTTGTACTCTGCTTCTCTCTCTTTCTCTTCTCTTCTTTTTTTTTTCTTTCTTTTTTTGACATGTAACCAGGGGTATGCCCCGAAGCACGTGTATCCCCCTTTTGATTGAAAGGAATAGAACAACCTTATTGTATATATCTCTTGTGTGTGGCCTCGGCTGTCCTTCTCTCCCCCTTTTTTTCTTTCCTTTTTTTGCGCCTCGCTTGAAATGCATCGATAGGGTATAAGCCTTTACGGTAGCTCGGCCAGGGAGAATCGGGTAGGCGTCCATGTTAGCGCACAGGAGAGTGCTCGCCCTACCAGGGGAAGGACGACAGGACCACTCCACCATGTGAAGTGGACTACTAACCGGTCTCGCTCGGGTGCCCAAAGGGGATGGAGGCGGAAGTTCGTTCATTCGGTGATGTGGACGCGAGGTCTAAATCAAAGGAAGTATCCATCGTCCCAAGGGACAGTGAGAAGAGTTTGTTCGGTTCAAATGACCTGGACGAGAAGTCGAAGTCCAAAGGAGGCATTCGTAACCCGAAGGGATGGGGAGAAGAGTTTATTGGTTCAAATGACCTGGACGAGAGGTCCAAGTCAAAAGGAGGTATTTGTCACCCGAAGGGCGGGGAGAAGAGTTTATTGATTCAAATGACCTGGACGGGAGGTCCAAGTCAACAGGAGGTATTCGTCACCCGAAGGGGCGGAGAGAAGAGTTTATTAGTTCAAATGACCTAGACAAGAGGTCCAAGTCAAAAAGGGGGTATTCGTCACCCGAAGGGATAGAGAGAAGAGTTTATTGATTCAAATGACCTAGACTGGAGGTCCAAGTCAAAAGGTGATATTCATCACCCGAAGGGACAGAGAGAAGAGTTTTTTGGTTCAAATGACCTGGACAGGAGGTCCAAGTCAAAAGGAGGTATTTGTTCTTTGGCCCAAGAGAGGTTTGGGCAAGGTGTTCATTCGTCGGTGCCACCGGGGCGGCGGGACCAACATTGTTTGTTTGTCTTTTGAAGTGTTCGTCGGCACTGGGTTAGTGCTAACGCAAAGAGGGGTTTATCTCCTTATCCCAGGCGTATGGTCCGGGTAAGGTGTTCATTCATCGGTGTCACCAGGGTGGTGGAACCAACATGATTTGTTTGTCTCTTGAAGTGTTCGTTGGCACTGGGTCAGTGCTAACGCAAAGAAGGGTTTATTTCCTTATCCCAGACGTAAGGTCTGGGTAAGGTGTTCATTCATCGGTGTCACCAAGGTAGTGGAACCAGCATGGTTTGTTTGTCTCTTGAGGTGTTCGTCAGCACTGGGCCAGTGCTAACACAAAGAGGGGTTTATTTCCTTATCCCAGACGTAAGGCTCGGGTAAGGTGTTCATTCGTCGGTATCACCAAGATGGTGGAACCAACATGGTTTGGTTGTCTCTTGAAGTGTTCATCGGCACTGGGTCAGTGCTAACGTAAAGAAGGGTTTATTTCCTTATCCCGGGCGTAAGGCTCGATTAAGGTGTTCATTCGTTGGTGTAACCAAGGCGGTGGAACTGACATGGTTTGTTTGTCTCTTGAAGTGTTTGTTGGCACTGGGTCAGTGCTAACGCAAAGAAGTGGTTTATTTTCTTATCCCAGGCGTAAGGCTTGGGTAAGGTGTTCATTCGTCGGTGTCACCGGGGTGGTGGAACCGACATGGTTTGTTTGTCTCTTGATATATTCATTGGCACTGGGTCAGTGCTAACGCAAAGAAGGGTTTATTTCCTTATCCCAAACGTAAAGCTTGGGTAAGGTGTTCATTCATCGGCGCCACCGGGGTGGCAAAACTGACATGGTTTGTTTGTCTCTTGATATTTTCGCCGATAGAAACGGTCTATCGCACGGCCGTTTCTGGTATGAAACGGTCATGACTGGATTGCAACTATCCTTGGGATAGCATGAAGAACAGAGCCGTGGGTGAGCACGACGCTTCGGGCAAGACAGGCTAAAAATAGTCTGCTAGATAACCTTTTCTTGAGTTGGGTGGTCTAGCAAATGACCTCCTTTAGGAGCTGGGAAATCTACCAAAGGACCTCCTTTAGGAGCTAGGCGGTCTACCAAAGGACCTCCTTTAGGAGCTGAGCGTGACTTTGAAAATTAGAGCTTATCTCAAAAATAGTGTAGAACTAGCAAAAGTGATAGAAGAAGAAATTGTAGATAACTGAAAAATGAACAATTTTCATGAAAAGAGCAAGATGAAAAGATGATCAGAAGAGGGATAAAATGGGGCAAGAACAGAGAGGAAAAATATCAGGACGCAAGTGAACAACACAGTCTGCCAGAAAAATGTGAATAACTTAAAATCGGTGCAGAACTAGCCAATGACGTAGAAGAAGAATTTGTAAAGCTTTAAAAATCGAACAACTTTGGAGGGAACATTTTGAATAGAGGAATGGAAGGGGATGAAAAATGACTGCGTTTAAGATTGCGCAGCAAAAAGATCCTGAATACTTGAGGGAAGTTGACCTAAATGGGCCGTAAGTCGACTTGGAAGGCTGAAAAAGATCGAAAACTAGGGACACAACTCCCAGGGCTCAATGGAATCATGATCTCCAAGGCTCAAAAGAAATGGAACAATGAAATGGATTCAAATCTATCCAAGGAAGGCTCCAAAATAATGATTAATTCGGGACATCAGAAATGATGAATAATAGAAATAACGTAACTTGCGGGCTAAAAATGGGTGTCATCAGTCAGGGGTAGGCGTAAGTGAGGAGCGTGTGGCCATGGCTAGCTCAACCACTGTGGCAGAGTGTGGCTGGCAATCAGCAAAGCCGGTGCTCGAGGCGTGGTGAGTCGTAGTTCAAGGAATTGCGATGGTGGTGCATCGAGAGGTGCTGTGAGTGGGCTCCGATAAGATTCTCGACAAGTGTTGTCAGAGGTGTTGACCTAATGAAAGTGAGGGTTTCTCTTGGTGCTGGAAGGTGCGGTTCCTAGCGTGCATGAGGTTCAAGCTTACGTCAAGCGTGGAGTTTTTCAATCTATTTGTCGGATGTATGTTGACTTATCCTTGGTCAGAGAGGATCGCGTTTTGCCAAGTTCATCGTCTTGCATTGTGTGTTCGGATTTGGTTGGCCTTCCTTCTGTGTGCCATGAAGTCTGTGTGAGACGTGTTCCACGTTGGCAAGTTGGTTGCCTATGGGGAGCAATGCCCCTCCCCTGATGTGTAAGGGTGTGTTGGCATCATTCCGGAAGGATGAGTGCCAGTTGGGTGGTGCTTGTGAGAACTCGTGACTGGTGTTGTGATTTTTCAGGTGTTGTGAATCGGAGCCTGCAGAGTTGTCGAGGATTGCCAGATTAAGAGAGAGAATTTATGATCTAGGTTTGAGGTAATGGAGCTTTTCTTACCCTATTTTTCAGAGTTAACTAGTCGAGTTGAGCAGTGTCGGGATGACGAATTTCGAGTCATTGTGCTGGCTATACGAGTGGATCAGAGTGTGGAGCAAAAGCCTGGTGGGCCCATAACCCACAGTTCCCAGGATCGTAGTGTTGGATGCTATGGGCTGATTTTCTGAGGATGAGATGAGCATCGGAGGATTGGTTCCACGTTGTGAGATTGTCTTGGCTGCGTGAGCCATATCCGTTGCCATGCCGTTGTTGGAGACATTATGAATTGTGGCACTGGCAGGATGGAGAATTGGGGGAAATATGTCGGCACATTTGCCGTATGAGTACAGCTTTCAATGGTTGGGAGCCATGTCAGGTGTTGGTGCTAGACCTTGATGAGGTTGCTAGGGTATCGCCTAACAGAGGTTGAGGATATGATGGTCAGAGTCAGTAAGCTGTGTGCTGACGACATAAAGCCCACGCCAGTTGAGTTGTAATTTGCCGCTGGATTTACTTGCCATAACTTCCCTCTCTTTAACCATGACAAGATCACCCTTTTTAAATGCCATTTGTTTTACCAGCTTGTCGTAAGCCTTTGTCATGTGGGCTTGATATGCCTAAAGGTATTTATAAGCTTCCAACCTTTTGCCATCTAGGTTAGAGAGCTCTTCAAGCATCCTTTCAATTTCGTCTTGCTCTTGGGTCTACAGGCCAACGTGCAAAGTTACCCAGTAAGAAGACATTTCAATTTCAATCGGTACTACAACTTCTGCCCCATATACCAGGGAAAATGAGGAACAACTAGTAGGGGTCTTTTAGATTGTTCAGTAGGCCCAAAGAGCTTCGTGTATTTTTTTGCCCTAATCTCTTTTGCGGCTGCCAACTATCTTGGCTAGGAGCTTGCAAAGAGTCTTTTTAAATGCTTCAGCCAATTCGTTGGCTTGGGGATTGTAGACTGTTGAAGTTCTCTAGTCGATATGAAACTTTGTTGCCAACTGGTAAATGATCCTATTTTTGAATGGCGTACCATTATCTAACATGATTCGACTAGGTGTGCCGAACCTATGTATAATGTAATGTTTGACAAACTGTGCGACTGTCTCTCCCGTAACTTCCCGCAAAGGAACAATTTCAGCCCACCAAGAGAAGTAATCGATTGGGGCTAGGATATACTTGTAGCCTTTGGTGGACGGTGGGAAGGGTCCCATGATATCCATTCCCCATTCTGCAATAGGCCATGTAGGAGCCGTGGGGTGTAATGAGTTAGGAGATCTTCTTAGTACAGGGCCAAAAGCTTAGCACTAGTGGCACGTGCGGGCGTAACGGTTATAGTCCGCATACATAGTGGGCCAATAAAAGCCCTTTAGCTTTATATTAGTTTTCATTTTGTCCCCTGCTTAATGAGCGCCGCAGAGCCCCGAATGGACCTAACACATAATTACTTTGGCCTCTTTTGGTGAGAGATGGTGGAAGAGAACAAATTTGTCTTTTTCGTGGACAAGTCTATAATATTGTCTCCTATCAGTTGATATGATGCCGCCTTTCGCAACAACTGAACCCTTTGAGCTCGATCTGGGGGAAGGCAACCGCTCTTTATTTTGATAATTGGTTGGCGCCAATCCTGTTCTTCTTCTTCGGCGGGGTCGCTTTCTTCAATTGCATTGACCTCCGGAGTTATGGGATTGACCTCGTCTAAGACACTTGGCACAAGCTTCTTGTGCCTGACATGACAGTTATGTCCAATTCCCCTTCAGGTGAAGGTTTTATGGCGGACGCTAACTTGGCCAAGGTGTCGGCCTGAGAATTTCTACTTCTAGGGACATGGCCTGTTTCAAATAGGTAGAATTTTTCCTTGAGCCTCGTTACAATGACATGGTAAGGAACTAATTCCTACTTTAGGACATCATAGTCACCTAGGACTTATCGTACGACGAGCTGTGAATCTCCATAAACTTTGATTCATTTGATGTCCATTTTGAGGGCCAATTGGAGCTCGACAATTAGTGTTTCGTATTGCACTTCATTGTTTATTAAAGGCTTCATAAGAGCACAGAAATTATGTAGGATCCCACCTTAAGGAGTCACAAAAACAATACCTGCCCTTGACGTGAGGCTTGTAGTACCATCGGACTTCTTGACTATTCGGGAAGCGCCATCAAAGTAGAGCTCCCAATATGGAATATCAATTGCGAGGGCATCTTCCCCTTCTTGCGATGGGTCATCCTTGACTTCGCCTTCTGCTCCTGTTTGAGGGAGGAGAGCTTCTTCATCGGGCAGTCCAATGTTAAGTGAAGAGTCTGCCGGGACTGGATGTGCCGCCGGAAATTCTACCATTCCTTGTCCTTTAATCGCCTTTTGGGGGACAAAAGTTATGTCAAACTCCGTGAGAAGTAACACCTATTTCCCAAGTCTCCCTGACAGTACGGGTTGTTTTACTGGCATGCCCACGCACTTAATAAACAAATAAACTTGATAAATAATTCAATAAAATATAACGTCCAAAAAGTGTGTCCACAAGTCTGGCACGCCCGGTGGGATGAAAAAACTACCATTCATCTCTTCGTCGGGATTAAGGGCCGTACGGCCTCTACTTGAAATACTAATTGTGTTGTTTGCAAATGCAAGTCACATTCCAACAGCAGCAATGGCAGTCATCTTCGGCCCACTCATTGTTGAGAGCCATGCTAGGGACGGATACCTGGCAGTCCCCATTCGTTTTGGGAGCTTCCCTCCTGTCGTAGACTTCCCCAACTTCCTTGGGGTCGCCTTTGTGAACCTGTTAGATGTGGAGGTGTCCAACACTAAAGGAGTCAATGCTCCCATCCAGGGAGCCACGGCCACCAAGCTTGCTACTGGTAGATCGCTGGCAAAGATTACTGAGCGCGTCCCGGTGAGGACGCTGAGCTACCATGTGCACCACGTGCACTCACCTGCCGACCTATCCAACCAAGGGATGGCGTCTCACCGAAGGAGGCTCCGAAGGGGCCACATCGACATTGCTGCTGCCAGAGACTGGGTTTCCAATACTGGTAAATCTATCATTATCGAAAGCGTCTGGGTCCATTTGAATGGACGACGATCCGAGGTGATCCCAAAATGGATCGTCCCCACCGTGCCAGTGTAGAATTCATTCCAGCCACTGGAGAAGATGGACAAGAAGAAATCCAACAGGGCCAAAAGGCCGAAGAACCCGCCAGCTCAGGCGTCGACAAGAGGCAAGCAAATGTGGGTGCCCAAGGGTGCCCGAATTACTCCACCAGCTCAGGCAGGGCCAGAAAGAGCCCGACATAAGAGGCAGAAGAGAGAGAATCGGGCTGAGTCAGTAGCCCTGGAGTATCAACCAGCGCCTGCTACCCTGGTTCCGCCAAGGGATGTCTATCACTGACACCCCAGACACCACCGCAAGGCTGCCCGCATAGAGCACTCGTCTTAGAAGCCCTTTGCTGAAGCTAGGGTGACATCACATGCCTTCCCCTCTGTGCAATCGCAAGGGGGAGTAAATGAAGTTATGAGGGGCTATCTATACGGCATGGGGAGCACTCCCTTGGGTCGCCAAAGGCTGTTGCAGGCGGTGGCCTCCACCACAAAAGATCATGAAGCCTAATCTCCATCGAGGGCGAAGTCGAGAAACATTCCAGAAGATCCCCACCCAGCCTCGCCTCAGAGGGAGGTGCAAGTACGGAGATCTATCTTTGACAGGCTGACCTTCCCCAACAAGCTATCAAGGAGGACGACAAGAAGAGGCAGAGATTTAATGGTGTACACCTGTAACATGGTCGGAGTATTTGGCCGATACGGGGCTCTACCCATTGAGCCTGAAGAAGTGGCTAGGCTCGCCGAAAGGCAGGGCCCTCTTACTAGAATAAGGAGAGTATCCGGCGAGTTAGTCCAAGCTTGTGTTGAAGAGGCTACCCCTGAAGAAGCCCCGATGGCCTTAACTGCTAATGTTGTCACTGCTGGAGACACTAGCAGGATGTCGTCCACATCATCTGAGAAGGCTCCGGCTGAAGAAAGAGGGGGCACTCCTAGTCTCTCCATAAACGACCCTGCCATATTGCTCATGATGCAGCGGTATCAGTAGGAGATCTAATTGTTGAGAAAGTAATTGAATGAAAGAAATTCTCACCCTTCAACATCTGAGCAAACTGAAGCACCGTTGAAAACTCCCCGGGGCAATGGTCAGGCCTCTGAAGCTTCCTCATAGGCAACGGTGTCTCCGCTAATGCCTAGCTACACCGGGGGTATCCCCCTGCAGCAGCCGCAACATGCGGCACCGACTCCGCCACTGACTTTTCCATTCCAAGGGTCTACCGTCGCACCACAAGCGACAGTGTTGACAACGTCACTTGCACAACCAACCTGCTTCTACCCAAGTCTAGCTGACCTAGCAGCGGTAAGCAAACTAACAGAAACAACAAAGTCCGCCAGGGCCTCAATATTTTTAACCCCGTTTTTTTTTTGGTCCTATAATGCCAAAAGGCAAGGAGAAAGTGGTACTCCCGTAGGGACGTGTGTGCCGTAGAGGTGGGACAACTGGGTGGATTCGACTGCCCTAGTGGGACGCAACTAGCCAAATCCAAGACCCGAAGAGCCGAGGGTTGAACAGGTTGGCAACCCGAAAGAGGTGTGCATGCGCCAAGCCTGGTTGGGACAGCAAATGAGTAGGTTTAATAGTCCAAAGAGGACATGTGGGTTAAACCTGGAAGTTGATAGGCGAGATGGGTTGGCAGCCCGAAAGGGGCGGACATAGGCTAGACCCGAAAGGATGAAAGGAGGGGATTTGACAACCTGGGCGGGACATATGAATCAAATCCGTAAGCCGATAGGCAAATAGGGCTGGCCGCTTGAGAAAGCATACATAGGCCAAGCCCGTGGGGACAAAAGGAATGAACTTGATAATCTCGGTGGGGTAGATGAGTCAAGTCTGAAGGCCAAAAAGGCGAGATGGGTTGGCAGTCCGAAAGGGCCTGCAGAGGCCAATCCTGATAGGGAAAAAATAGGTTTGACAGCTCTGGTGGGACGTGAGAGTCAAACCCGAAAGCCAGAGGGCGAGATGGGTTGGAAGCCCGCGAGGGCATACTGAGGTCAAACCCAGGAATGTAAAATAAGCCGAAAGGCATGATGGGTTGGCAGCCCGAGAGGGCATGTTGAGACCAAACCCAGAAGAGATAAAATGTGCCGAAAGACGGGATGGGTTGGCAGCCCGAGAGGGCATGCTGAGACCAATCCCATGAAGGTAAAATGTGCCGAAAAGCGAAGTAGGTTGGCAGCCCGAGAGGGCGTACTGAGGCTAATCCCAGAAGGGTAAAATGAGCCGGAAGGCGTGGTGGGTTGGCAGCCCGAGAGGGCATGCTGAGGCCAAACCCAACGGAGATAAAATGTGCCGAAAGGCGTGATGAGTTGGCAGCCCGAGAGGACATGCTGAGGCCGAACCCAACGGAGGTAAAATGGGAGGTGAAAGGCATAATGGGTTGGCAGCCCAAGAGGGCATATTAAGACCAAAATCCAAGAGGATAAACGGGAGCCGAGAGGCATAATGGGTTGGCAGCCCAAGAGGGCATGTTGAGGCCAAACCCAAGAAGATAAAAGGGAGCTGAAAGGCATAGTGGGTTGGCAGCCCGAGAGAGCATGCTGAGGCCGAACCCAAGAGGATAAAAGGGAGCCGAAAGGCATAGTGGGTTGGCAGCCCGAGAGGGCATACTGAGGCCAAGCCCGGTGTGATAAAGATAGGTTTTGACAGCCTCGATGGGGCGTGCAAGTGAAAACCGAAAGTCGATAGGTAAAATAGGTTGGCAGCCCGAGAGAACATACTGAGGCCAGCCCCCGTAGGACAAAAGGTGTCAAAGGGCAACTTGAATTGGCAGCCCAAGAGGGCGTACTGAGGTCGGTCCTAGTGGGACAAGATATGCCGAAAGACGAGGTGGGTTGGCAGCCCGAGAGAGCGCACTGAGGCCAAACCCAAGAGGATAAAAACGAGCCGAAAGGCATAGTGGGTTGGCAGCTCGAGGGAGCATGCTGAGGCCGAACCCAGGAAGGTAAAATGAGCCGAAAGGCATGATGGATTGGCAGCCCGAGAGGGACGTACATAGGCCGAACCTGGTGGGACAAAAGGGGGTCGACTTAGATAGCCCGGAAAGGCATACTACCCAAACCCCCAGGAGACCCGAAAGATAAGTGGAGCTGACATGCCAAGGGGCGCATGAGTCAACTCTTGAAAATAAATGGGCAGACTTGACAGCCCGAAGGGCATAAGGGCCAAGTCCATTGCAAATGATGACGTTGGTGGTCCCGGCGGGACGGAGTGTAACACCGTCGGGATGCCTCGGTGGGGTTAAGTGTTATAGAATGATATGGCAGGCGTGGCCATGACAACCTAACCAATGCCTAAAAATTTACAAAAATAGCCGAAACGATCCTGGCGAAGAGTACAATGCAACTGTAGCGTCCACAAGTCGAGGAACTGAAGAATAATTGGGATGAAGTGTACTCAACTCGGGAGTTACAAAAGTAGTTCGAAACTCTTCTAAAAGGATCCAAAAATTTAATAAAGATCTAGCAGGACCTAATAAAGATCCGCCAAAGATCCAGGGCGCTTCAGTCCTCCCCTCCTTTAAGAAATTTCATCCTCAAAATTTAAGGACCAACAAGGGTAAGACAGGGAAGAGCAACCCGACAATTATAGACACAGAGCATGAGAAACAGTGTCCAGAGGAACAACGTCCGACTGTTGTCACGGATACATGCTCGGGAGTGGGCACGACCACAAGTGAACATCAGTCCGACATCTCTGAAACAAGGCAACATCATTTACGTTTCGCAAAGCAAGGGACATGACTGCCAGAGTAAACAACACCGAGAAACGAACCGACAGAAACGACAGAAGCGACAGGCATAACCAACATCAGCTTACACAAGGAAATATAGTCCTCTCAATTGGCAGTCCGATGACATCATTGGCTCTAGTGCCAAAGGAGACAGGGAACACCAGGCACTCAGGACACCAATGACAATTACACGGAAGAATGATAGCAAAATCAACAATACTGGATCACACACAGCATTAAGTCAGTCCTCACTCAGATATCACATCTGATCGAGTCACGAGCCACTCCATCAGGAACAGGAGCATAA
Organism: Amorphophallus titanum; assembly: GCA_024336825.1. Lineage (NCBI taxonomy): Eukaryota > Viridiplantae > Streptophyta > Magnoliopsida > Alismatales > Araceae > Amorphophallus > Amorphophallus titanum. The sequence continues at coordinate 521,100 of JANBPO010002057.1, read as the reverse complement.
CAAGCTACTGACAAGATAATGGTCCAACACATAAGCACAGAATCATACGAGAGCAGCACTTACAAAGATAACAGCCAACGACAGCAGCATTTGCAGGATTCCGGCTCCGTACGGAACACAAAACCACGGAACACGCTGCAAGCATGGTCGCATGAAGGCACGCGGCAGCTGAGCACATGACTACAGAGAACGAGTCATGCATCAGGCCATTCACCAAGAAAGGATTCATAGCAATTAAAACTGATCGCAAAATGACAAGACATACAACAGTCTCAGGGAACGCATCTCAAGGACTATGAACACGCCTCGAGAGCACAACACCCACGAGAATGAATGCAGAGTAGGGGGTACTCTATCAGCAGGGAAGTCGACGATTTCCCCAACACTCGCAAATGCCAACACTAAAACTAGAGAAATGACCGACAACGGCACAGTCACAACAACGTCTAGGCACATGCAGCTAAGACGGAGTCACATCGAGAAGAGGTAATTCTCTCGACCAGGCAGAATTACATGAAAAGAATCCTCGGCTAGCTGGCCATTAGCCCACATGCTTCCGCTGCACACTTAACAATGCACAAAGGTATCAAAAAAATTCTCGGCCTTCGCATCTCAGTATACACTAGGTGTCATTGCAATCCTAGAAACATCTCAATGTAACACACCTCGAGCACTGATCCAGCGAACAACCGAACAGAAAAAGCCTATGTGCAACAGAGAGGAGCACCAGCTTTAGCACAAAGCCTAATGAAAAGTACTAATCTCAGCCTACCTTTATGTCCTGTAAATGACAAATGAGCCTCACATCACGTCGATCGTTGGGCCTGGCACGACGAAAATGTGGTACGCAACAGCTCTTGACACAGGAATTAGGTCAAAAGTCATGCAACCATAAAATAAGGAGATGATCAGGCTCAAATTAAATTATCCACACTTAAGCAGACACAAGACAAGGTGGTACTAAAATGGCAATTCCGAGCTCAACCCCACAAGGAGATCCGCCAAACGACATGGGCAGTATCGAGCTTAGCAATAGAAGCTCACCAAGAAGGGAAGACCCTGGTTCGCTCGAGCAGCTTCTCAGCCAAATGGTCCAATCGAGCACTTCGACTACAACAGAAGCGAAACACATCAGGGGCTGACCAGATTTAAGCTGGGATGACTAAAAAATTATAACAACATGTACGGCCATTGCCACAACTCGAATGGTTAGCCTCCGTCGCTATTAAATTATATTAAATTGGCATATAGATAGCTGTTTAAACTGCTTAGTTAGATTTTACAGCTTTACAGCACATGTGTTGAATTATGCCAATACTTGTTTATTGCATAAATGCATGCTCTAATTGTCTTATATTTACATGCTTGCTTGCTTAGTTGCGTGGTAGGGTTCCGCGTGACCCCTATTGAGTCTGGCTATGACTCACCCTTCTCCTTTTCAGGTGAGCAACCGCAGCCTTCGACCGGAGATCCCCGTGCTTTTCCTGACCGTGTTTAGCCAGCTAGCCAGTGTCGACGGGGTCTTTTCTGTGCTTTTGACTAGGGTATTCCCCGTGTAGTTGTACATTCAGGCTTTGTATAGTAGTGGACTTGTTCTTTTGGTAATTCTGGACTAATGTATATTGACTAACACTATGATATATTTTAATTGCTTCAGTATTTCAGTTTAAAATACTGTTCTAATTCAACTTGCGCACGGTGTAATTCCAATTCATTATATGCTCCCTTGACAAACTCCCCCAACCCTTCAGGGGCCTCATCAGCCTCTTGGGTGACTTCCCCAGTTCCTGATAGCAGTAATTCGATGCTACATCGGGTTATCGGTATTTGGATCTTTAGGTCGTTACATCCAGCCTCTTGCTCCCTATATGGCACAACCCCTGAAGGGTCTTCAAGAAATCATCCTTGTCGATCATGGGAAGTTTCGATTGCGGCCTTGGAGTGCTGCGCTTTGCGGTCTTCCATGCGGCCAGATAGGCTTGTACCTCATCATCCTTTTGGTGCTTCAGTCTCTTCAAGTGGGCCAGGTCAATATCAAACACTGGGGAAGGCCGGGCATTCAAGAACTTCCTCTCTGTCATGTACCAGTAGTCATTTTGCGAGGTCTGAGAGAAGCTTGTGCAAGAATTCCACTACTTAATATAGTCTGACGTTACATAGGGGAAGCATGCAGGGGTGGGCACCCTGAATGAAATGGCCTCTTGATGGTGAAAATAATCCCACCAAGAACGAGCTTCCTCTATTGCTGCTGACCCGGACCGCACTCGATTCTCCAACGAGAATTGCACTGAAGATGGTGGAATGTGCTGGTCATATCCAAAGTTCCTGCCAAAATGGAAGGGGTAATAAGGCTCCATGTAAGTGGTCCCTCCCTTCTAGAAAATTGAGACAATGTGCCTGATAGATAGAACCCAGTCCAGCAATTCTGGCTCCAAAGAAGACCGTGTACAGACTGCGCCAGAAATTGGATGAGGGTAGTCTTCGACTGGGCCAAATTTATACTCCTGCAGATGGTTCACTAGCGGACTAGATTGCGCAACTAAACTCCAGAAATGTAGGGCATCCGGGGCATTCATGGAGACCTTTGTTAGTTGCCCCCTGATGGAGAATAGCTGGTGCATGGGCTGATTCAATTCTGCACTGGCAAACTCTAACATCCTTGGGAAAAAGCTTGATGACTGCAACGTTCGGGGAGCAAACTCAGAAAATAAAATACACACCTAGGTGTTGAAGAACTGAAGAGGGCCTATGGTCCGCAAGTTTCTTGGGAGACGTGAATGATGAAGGTCTCCCAACTGCTTGTAAATTAAGCATAAGGTGGCAGGGTAGAGGGATAATTTCACTCCCCACACCAAAAGACACGTCGGATATATAGCTTCGCCATGAATTATTGTCTCGTCATCTTGGGGAAGAGTGATCTCACATAGCTAATATGTTAAATATGCTGCACAATGTGCGATTGCATCTACTCCAATAGTGTTTGGACCACCCCATTGCCCCTTTTGCAATGAGGACAAAAGGGGTGTTTTTCGCCGAGCACACTTCTTTAACTTGCTCAGGGCTGCTAAAATAGAAGGAAAATCTTTGTACTTCTGATCACCTCCAAAGAAATATTGTAGCCATAAGCCCATCCTCACCGGCTTCCTTTCTTTTCGAGAGTGGGTGTGAGAAGAAGAGGGAGAAGCCGCCTAGCATGGTCACCCGATCAGTCGTGCTGAGTGAGTGGAATAGGAAGGCCAGCACTGCTGCTCCCCACGCGTACTTCCTCACCCGGCTCAGATCTGACAGTAGAGGAAGGAGCCGACAGCTGATCACATCGGCCCGCGTCATGAATAGAAGCTTCCCGAACAACAGCATAAGGAAGCGTTTGAGGACTCTATCTCCTTCCAGTCCCAGCTGCGCCGCCACGCTTGGACGTGCCTGCTCGACTACCCGGTCAATATGCTGCTCCGAGAGTTCTCCTACTGCCGCTGCTGCTCGTCGGAGGCCCAAACTTTCTTGGAGCACTGACCGTGATAGTTGGGACGATGGATGCCCCGGCCTCATCAAGTCCAAGCCAAGTATCTCCTGAGTGAGCTCCCGGTAGTCGACATATGCCCACCCGGTCATAGCCTTGCCGTGCACCCGCAAGCCACTGATCCGGGCCATGTCTTCCAAGGTCGGGATCATGTGCCCCCATGAGAATATGAAAGCTCGGCTGACCGAGTCCCATCTCTCGTGTAGCCCCAGCAGGAGTGCAGTGTCCACTCTCGCCACCTCGATGCTGAGGACTTCCCCAAAGTCCATGGCAGCCAATCTGTCCCGCTGATACTCCGGCTACGTGAGGTAGACCGCCCGGACTTGTAACCATGTAATCTGTGTCCGTCTCTTCCCATGCACAATTAAGTCATAGAGTTAGTCATAGAGTCCCAGGATTTAATAGCATTACATTTGTAATAATTAAAACAACAAAAAAAATTAGAAATTAGCAAACTCAAAAAAATAGATTTCATGTTCTGTTGAGCTTAACGCACCTGTTCAGATGCATTAAGAGCATAACGGCTACTGGTAGAGCCGTTATGTTCCTACGCAGCTGGCATGGTTTGCTCTGTTTCTTAAGCTCGTGGAAACGGCCCCATTGGCCTACAAACAACCCTAATGAGTCCCCAGACTCATTCTATGCCCTCCAAACCCCCATGCAATCCAATTAAAAATTCAAATTTTGATTTTTTAGGGCAAAATCACCTACATCCGGGTCTTGCCCTCACTTTCTCTTCGCTGGCAGAATAGCCCCTCCTTCAACGCCGGCAGCATCTCTAGCCGCTTCTCCAACTTCCTCTATTCCTCCTGGCACCGTGAGAACCTCCTCCGTAGGAAGGGCCGCCGCCGTCGCCGCTATTTCCTCTTCCATCGATGGGCTCGCCGACGGGGAGACTACCCGTTCCGCCCTCGCCTTCACCTTCCGCACTGCCTTTCACTTCTTCCCCTTCTCACGTGTCATCTTGATGGCCGAAAGGGAGCTTCGTTGAGCTGGTCGCCGGAGGGTCACCGGAGGGGTTTTGGAGGGGTTTTTGTTGCGAACGGTTTGAAATGAGCAAATGGGGAAAATGAGGGGCCCGTTATTTTTTTAACAACCTAGAGAATTTAACGGTCTATCGTGCCACCGTTATGTAGTATAACGCATTTCATCTGGTCTGCCATGTAACTGGGTTGTTGAATTGTCGAAATCTTGGTCCAGTGGACTATAATGGGTTCCTTAGCATCCGTTATGTTGGATATATGGTGCATCTTTATAGGTTCGTTAAATTGTTGGCTTATGCTTTTATCTCGTTGAAAGGTTACGCCTTGATTGATTGAATTGCCGTTATTATTATCTGTTTGCTAACCCTGATGGAGCATTATGAAAGCCCAATCATGAAAATCATCCACCCGCTCGCACAGGTAAGGCAGGTATTGTATCTCGTTCTTTATTCCCCTTAATGCATTACTATATGTTAAATGCGATATATAATCTCGAGAACCGGCTGGTCATTCATATGCCCCAGGATTTGATGTTCCCCTCAAACAAAAATGATGATGATCTAGGCGCATATGTTTAATCGTTGGATAGGCCGTTAGGTTGGAAAAGCTTGGGGACGATGGTTCTATCTTGCACGCCGTGGTTGCAGTCTGATCATGCTTGCTTGCGAGAGGCTTACCATGCCGGCTATTCACATCTTCTCGAGCGAGTCTTCCAGTGTAAATAAAGGCTCGGGGCATGACAGCTAAGTTGGTATCAGAGCTAGAGTCTAAGTCTCAGGACTTAGGGAAAACAATCATGTCATAGGATAAGTCTAAGGTTTAAGGACCCCTACCCATGAACTAAGGAAGAAATTTTCACACCCATGTGAGAATTGGGTAGAGCCCGGGATAAGATAAATAACTGTTTTAAGATTAAATGCCCCTATTTCCAAGAGAAATAACAAGTCGTTAAATTTCTCTCAGGTACCTTATCCTAATCACAATGGCACATCGTGTAGATTGGGATGGTATGCAACAGACAGTGACTGGCCTCACTCAGGCACTACAAACGATGGCTCAGGCAGGTGCAGGAGCCAGAGCAGGCAGTTTACATCAAAACTTTCGGAGTCTCAATTCTCCGCATTTTTATGTTTCTTCGAACCCGGACGAGGCAGAAGACTGGATCGATGAAATGAATAGGATTTTCAATGTTATTCAATGCACCGATCAGGAGAAGGTGCGTTTAGCTACATTCCAATTAAACAAGGACGCCCGGACGTGGTGGAAGTCAGTTTCGACACCACCAGTCGATGCACCACACACATGGGAAGGTTTTCTCACACTATTTCATGCCAAGTATTTCTCAGAACACGTTAAGGAAAGAAAATCCATGGAGTTTGCGTCCCTTCGCCAAGGGATGTTATCAGTAGCAGAGTATGAATTACAATTTTCTCGACTAGCGCCATATGCACCACACCTTATCAGCACCGATTCATTAAAAGCAAATAGGTTCATGGACGGGTTACGGCCCGGATATATTCAACAGTTGGGTACCCAGAATATCCGCACCTATGAAGAGATGGTCCAGCGAGCCTATCTGTGTGAACGGACCTTAGAGAAGGTCGAAAAGATGAAAGGGAAAGGAGAAGAATCAAGTTGGCAATCTGATCGGCGATTCAAGAAAGAGAAATTTAGTATCACGGAACCCTATAAGAACTGTGATAACAAGAAAAGGTTTAGGAGCGGGAATGGTGAAAGTTCCCAGAAATACAAGAAGGTAAAAGAAGAGGAGAAGCAGGTCATGACGGCCTGCACGTTTTATGAAAAATTTGGCCACTCAGCAGAGGAATGCTGGAAGCGCCTCGGTGCTTGTCTACGATGTGGTAGCAGGGAGCATCGCATGCCCGATTGCCCCCTTATGAAGGAACAGGCAGCGGGAGGAGGACGCAGGAGGCAAGCTTGCCTCAATGCAGTATTAGAAGAAGAAGAAGAAGAAGCGCCCAGGGACGGTGGCCTCATGGAAGGTACAATTCAAATTTACTCTTGTCATGTATTTGTGCTATTTGATACTGGTGCTTCTCATTCTTTTATCTCTACTTCTTTTGTCAAAACTTTACCTGTTGAATCAGTTCCTTTGCCTTCGGACCTTTCTATAACCACACCTTTGGGTTCTGGAACCAAACTTACCGAATACCATTCTAATAGTGAAATAATCATTGAAGGCCACAATCTTCCCACAAACTTAGTATGCCTTGATATGAAAGGATACGATGTTATCTTGGGGGTAGATTGGCTAGTAAATCATGATGCCAATATCAATTGTCGGAATAGGGTCATATCTTTCCATAAATCAGGTATTCCAAGATTTTCCTTCTTTGACATCAAGTATAGGAAGCATCATATAATCACTTCTCTTCACGCTTGCAAACTTATTTCTCAAGGATGTGAAGCTTTTCTTGCTTCTGTCATAGTTACGGATTCTAAAGAGGTCATCCTAGCAGACATCCCCATTGTAAAGGAGTTTTCTGATGTATTCCCATCCGAGTTATCTAGTTTACCACCTGAAAGGGAAGTAAACTTCACCATTGAACTCATCTCAGGAGCTACACCTATTTCTATAGCCCCTTATAGGATGTCGGGACAATGTTAGCCACCCAATTGGGATAGAGGACGACTCTAACAAATCTAGCCTTATGGAGCTTATCGACCTCTTCCTTCATTTTCAAAGTCATGTGTGGGTGGAAACATCTCAACCGCTGCTTAACTGGAATGGACCCTGGCTTAAGTGTTAATCGATGTTCTACGAGTGTAGGGTCCAATCTCGGCATATCCTCTCAACTCCATGCAAACATGTCCTTGTATTCTTGAAGAACTAGAATGAGTGCCTCCTCCTCAGAAGGCGGCAAGTTTTTACTGATGAGAACAATCCTAGGGTCTTCTTCAGTACCCAGATTAATTTCTTTGGTTGGTTCTTCTACTGAGGCTGATGGTTCGTCGAATCTCCTCATGCGACTGGCAAAAGCATCAGCCTCGTCCTCATATTCTCCATATTCCTCGTCCCCCTCTTCAACAGGGTCTTCATTATTCATAATCTCATAAACACTGAAACCTTCATTAAAGACTCCTGAAACCTCATATTCTATTTTTGGCAAGGTGACTGGATCCTCCAGGAATTCAGGGATGGTTAAAATTGCCTGGCACCTCCTGGCTAGCTCTCTCAGGAATCGACGGGGAATCTGCTTACCCTTGGGTTTCTTAGCGACTACCCCTAGACTCGGGATACTAGAATTAGAAGAACAACTAGCCTGATACCTAGACTCTAACAAAGAGGAGGAAGAAAGGGAAGGATCGGATAAAGAGGGAGGTACAGAGGATACAGAAGAGGACCCCTTGTCGGAGGGGTAGAAAGGTCCACTAGGGGGCCTTGAACGGGTGGCCCTTGGGTCGGGGCACACTCGGGGAGAAGGTAGGAGGTTTCCTCAATGAAAATGCGGGAGGTGGATTGGGGAGTTGCAAAATTGGCATTTTTTTTTATTTTCATGGATGGCAAAGCAATGAGCAGTAGGGGAAGCGGATGATGTTGAGGAAATAGAAAGATTGGAGAATTGTTGGAAGATATCAGAATCAATCAATTGCCCACGCGGCGGCGTAATGGTGAGCTGGGAAAACTACTCATTGAGCAGAGGAAGAATGAGTGAAATCTGAGAAGAATCTGGATTGATGGAAATCAAGACCGCGGGTGGTCTGGGAATGTTGCTGAAAAGTCTGGAACAAGCTAAACGGATCAAGGATGGATGAATGGAATGTAGAGAGAAAAGGCCGGCCCACAGCCTGTCCATTGTGAAACCTTCTTCATATGGGACATCCAGCTCGCCTGTGTCTGTGTAGTTGCTCAAAAGTTGCCTTTTGTCTATAATCACAGCTGACTTTTCAATCACATCACGCACCAATGGCGGCCATTCTGGATCTGTTGGCAAAAACAGTCCACTCAAAGATACAGCAATGTCATCTATGTTGAACCATCTGTACCATTCACATACGGGATCATCTATCTTTCTTCTTTTGTCTAGCCTTAGGGCCTCTAGAGCTTTATATGAAACCAGCGGGGCCACATGCCTGGCAAACTATCGTGCATGTACATCTTGACCGTCCAGGACTGAAGTAAGAATTGTGGCCTGCTCTCCAATCTGCTCAGTGGGCCCCTTTACAAAGTGAGTGTATAGGGACCATGTGAGGGGCCATCTGTTTGGTTTGAAGGTGGAGGACATGGTGGTCCACAAGCCTTATTCTACTTCAACTGATTCTTCTTTTCCTGGCCCTTTGTAACCAAGGCCACCTCGGGGAATAAGCTTCTAGTTCTTGACGGTCTTGGTTCTGCCTTGTAAATTGACTCTAAGGCCCTTACCGGACCTATACCCCATTTTCATCATGATGTCCCATCCCGGGGTAGTTAACAAACTTTTCTTTTTCTTCGGAGTCACTACTGATGTGCATGCTGCAGCTTGTGGCATTAAAATATCATGCCGCTAGTCGGCAAGGTCCAACACTGACAGAAGTGGCATATTTGACGGCCAAATTGAGGGTACTGATGTAGCTGACAATATATGGGAAACAAGGGGGATTTTAATCATTTTAGGAAGGTTTAGCTCTTCAAGTGTATCTCATGTATTTTTAAAATGATTAAGATACCCTTAAGTTGCTAACATACCTTTCTAAAATGATTAAAATACCCATAAAATACATATGGGAAACAAGGGGACATAAAATACATATGTAAAACAAGTGGACGTTTCTCATGCATTTCCCAAACACATCAAATTCGTTCCTGAACGTGTTTCCCACTTCCCCGAGCTTTTCCCTGCAACTATGGTTTTATCATCTTTGCTGATCAGGAGCATAGCTTAGTTGCCTCACATGCAAAATTATACTTTTCAGTTAATGGTGGAATTGTTTCATTACTAAATGTCTGGTCTCCTGTGGAATAAGGACTTATGTCCCTTTTTCCTATTTCTGACATGTTTTTCATCTCTGCATGCTTCTTTTCTTTTCTTTCTTTCTGCAAGTGAATGCCTGTAAAATAAATGAGCTACACAGCAGCCATTCACTCTGTCAGTGGTTATCAAGCATGACATGAATTCATAAACAACATAAAAAATGCACTAGATGATCTCTGCAACATTTACCTTCATAGGCATAAAAGACTAGTTTGTCCCAAGTAAACTAGAGCTTGAGGGAAGTGGAAGTTGAGGTATAGTATTTGTATTTGCCGATCAGGCAGAAAAAGTAAGACTTAGTTTGCCTTCCTTGATCTACCTTTGGGATCTCTAATCCTTAAAAGTAGGATTTTTTTTCTTCTCAACTGTGGTTGATACTAGATCCAGGAGAAGAAATCCAATAAAAAATAATTCTCATACATATGAAAGATTGTCACTTGAGGAGAAACTATGATTTTATTCTCTTTGAGAATCCAGTCAAGAATTATGACCACATAGACCACTATTGAACAATAATTTTCTCTGCTATCTTGGTCATCTCAGTTTCATGTTTGGAAAGCACACAGCGTGTCCTGAATCTTTAATGATGCTGAAAGGTTATCTGGGGCACATTATTTGTAGTTTAGCCATGCTTTTCAATGTCTCCACATGTTTCTCTTAATGGCCATAGGAGGGCTACTTTTATGATTGATTATTTTTTTATCGTATGATTGATTTTATTACTTCTTGATGATTGTGGCAAACCTGTTTTGATTTCTTCCTGTGTCTCTTAAGTTGAGAATATACCTAATGACTAAGATATGTGCCTATACATGCTTTAATCTCCTAAATGATAACTACTTAATTGACACAATTTCTCATGACTGGTGTGCTGGAGTTAACAGAATGTATCCTACCACTCTAAGAGATGTATGGTCATTATTGATGGGGAATTGGGCCATCTCAGGTAGGATGCAGTTTGGAGGTTTGGGTTCCTGGGCCGGGTAGTGCAGCTGGGTCCTGTGGGTTCTTTGGTGAGGCACAGATCAGCACCCCAGGGGCTCACAGTGGGTTTTTCTCCCATATATTTTAAACAACGTGATGATATGTAATACGTTTAATCTTTAAGCTTGGTTTTTTATCTATGGAAAATTCTAATAGGTTTTGGATTGATTAAGGTGTTAAATTGAACTCTTGTCCAACTGCACGCTTAATTTGGCTGCTATGGGAGAATGGGTGGATTCTATTCCTATACTTCTGCATAGTTTAGGTCGAAATGTTCTAAGGAATTGACTTTCCTTAATTTTAGTCTCATTACCTGAATATGTAACAATATCGACATTTCAGTGGTTAAACCACCACTACCAAATCGGTATGTCAGACAACTTGGGTTCAACTGCCAAACCCAGATAGCAATCTCCTCAGCACCTTTTTGAGGGTTTTATCCGAATATCACTTGAAATGGTTCATGTCTTTCTTTAAACTCTACTGAGCAAACATTACTTGGAGACCATAGATTGTTGATAAAAATAGAGTTGGCATGTGTCCTGTGATCTCAGATCTGTATGGTACTGAAACAGAGCTGGTATGGGGCTCCCTTTTATTTTGTAAATTAACCTTGTATTTTTGTGTTTTTCTGAATTTCCCCAAACATATGTTACCTGATTATATTTTCCCTTAATCTAATTGGTGATAAATACTAACTTTTTTCCCAAAACAAGGGTAGAAAAATCACAGATGTGATTAAATTTTACAACACCAGTCATTAGGACAACGATCCTGATGCTATTAATATTCTGTTTAATATCTTCATCTATCATATAGAGAAAAATCTACTTTGTCTAGAGGCTATCCAAACAGTGGCATGTACATCTTAGCCATGCTGCTGGAAGATTGCATGCTTTTTCTTTTTGCAAACATGACATACTTTTCATGTACAGCTACCTTGGTGGAGCATTTGATGTTGAGTCACTTGTGGGGACTTTGCTAAAGTAACTTGCTGGCAGTCGGGAAATTGTGGTGAATGTATATGATGCCACCAACACTTCCATGCCCTTAATTATGTACGGTTCTCAGCATAAGGCTAAATATATACCGCTTTCCCATGTTAGCATGCTTGACTTTGGGGACCCATTTAGGAAGCACCAAATGGAATGCAGGTAAAAATATGTAAATGCATGTTTGCTTTGATTATTACAAATCGTTATTTCCCTAACTTCTGAAAAATCTCTGTCAGTCAGGTATAGTCAGAAGCCTCCCACCCCATGGTCAGCCATTTATACGCCAACCAGAGTCTTTGTGATTGTTATGCTGATTGGGTATATTATTTTCACTGCATACAATCGCTATGTCACTGTTGTGGAGGACTGCCGCAAGATGGAAGAACTGAAAGTCCAAGCAGAGGCTGCTGATGTTGCTAAATCTCAGGTAAGTTTTCAATGGTTGGATGATGCTGATGCGTGTTCCGTAATATATCTCTTGGACAATATTTAGTTATCTGACACCTCAGAAATATTGGCTGGACAATATAAGCCAGTTGGGTCAATGCCTGGTGTAGTAATATGCAGTATACTGATATGGATCCATTTTGGCAAGCAGACACTAATCAGATTGCTGATCTTTGAAATCTTCATCTCATTTTCTCCAAGTTCCACACTTTTGGGATGATAGGGTCTCTTCTCCCTTTTATGGCTGCACATCATTGGCTAAATATGTTGCAATTTTTTTTATTGCAGTTCCTTGCCACTATTTCTCATGAAATCAGAACGCCTATGCATGGTGTCCTTGGTAATTCCAAGCTTTGTTTTTTTCACTTAAGATGTTGTACCAGGGGAACTCATGCTCATTTGACCTAAATCTCATTGCTGCCATTTATTTGAATCCCAGGAATGCTAGATATGCTATTAGACACGGATCTCAGTTCAACACAAAAGGATTATGCCCAAACTGCTCAAGTCTGTGGAAAAGCACTAATATCATTAATAAATGAAGTGCTTGACAGGGCAAAAATCGAAGCTGGAAAGTTAGAGATGGAAGCAGTTCCATTGGACCTCCGGTCCATCTTGGATGATGTGATCTCTTTATTTTCTGCAAAGTCAGGCATTGAGGTAAGTTTGCAATCCCAGATAAGTGCATCAGTCCATACGTTAAGGAATCATTTATGGGTGACAGTAGATTGTTTCCTGCGTCTGTTAATTCATCATTGATGCACATTACCTTTGTCGTACCTGTACAGCTTTTCATTTAGGTGTTCATTGTGATATTACAATTGGCCTTTGTTGTCTTTAACATTGTGTAAAGTGTAAACTGATTTACCACCATTATATTTTATTGCCAAACTGCAGTTAGCTGTATTTGTGTCTGATAAAGCTCCTGAAGTTCTGATGGGTGACCCTGGAAGGTTTTGACAGATACTCACAAACCTTGTTGGCAATTCTATCAAAGTAAGTGGTCCTTCCGTACAAGGTTGTGTATTATTAACTTTAAAGTAACTTTTGTTATTGGACTTAAGATTATGCCCATTATAGATATATTTGTCAGTTGTTTATTTATGCTTCTATTTTGGGAAGCTTAGTGAGATATCTCCAAAATATAATTATTTCCATGCATTCTTGTTTGTTTTCCTTTGGGTTTCAACAGTTTACTGAACGTGGCCATATATTTATCCAAGTTCATTTGGCCGATCATGCAACGCCAGTGATGAACTCAAAATCTGAAGCTAGCTTAAATGGACAACCAGATGAACTAACATCAAGTGAAAACACTTTTGGTACATTAAGTGGTCTTGAAACTGCAGATGGGAGAAATGGTTGGGAAACATTTAAGTGGTTATTATCCGACATGACACCCATACCTGAATAGCACTTCCAATGCAAACATGGACATGCCTCATCTGCTGACAATCATGTGTAGTGGCTAGCTGTAAAATGAGAAACCTATGTAGGGGTAGGGGCAAAGTGATGTAGATGTTCATTCTTCAATATTTTTTTCTATCATTTTAATTTATGCATGATGTTAATCATTTATAATTGACCTTGACTTATGTATAATTGATGGGAACAAGTATCTTTTGTCAGATTTTTTTCATAGTGGTTCAAGAATTAGTATCTGTGAGTAAATTAATGTATGTTCTTCGTGGATGAATATGTGAGTACATGAATGTATGTTTTGGATGGATGAAGTTGAGAATTGTTGGGATGACGGATCCCGAGTCGTTGTAATGGTTGTGCACATGGATCAGAGTGCGCAACGGAAGCGTGGTGGGCCCATAACCCACAGGTCTAGGATCGTAGCGTTGGTTGCTCCGGGCGGATTCCCGAGGATTTGTGGAGCATCAGAGGATTGGTTCCTCAATGTGAAATTGTCTCCGGTTGAGTGAGCCATGTTGATTGCCGTGCCATTGTTTGAGGCATTATGGTTCGTGGCACTGGCAGGATGGAGAGTTGGGGAAATATGTTGGTAAGTGCGCCGCATGAGTACCCTGTTCATTTGTTGGAAGCCGTGTCAGGCGTTGGTGCTAGACCCGAATGGGGTTGCTAAGGAAGTTGCCTGACAGTGGACGAGGATGCGTTAGTCAGAGTAAGTAGCTTGGTGCCCGACTTGTGTTGGAAGCTGTGTCCTTGGAGGGGAGCGTGGTCCTTGAGAAGTGATCTCTGAGAGATTATAGGTCCCAGTTGGTAGCTGCGAGCGGCTGGTAAGGCCAACCGAGTGGTCGACCATGGCAAGGTCTGTGATGTTTGGGGGATCCGTGTGCATTGGTCGCGGCATCACCGACCAGGTTGCTGTGGTAGCAAGCGACACTTGGTTGTCTTGGTGACATGTGCCAGGATTGTTCAGGATGTGTCCTGTGGCTCTGTGGCGAGAGTGGAGTCGAGGAATGATAGACGTCCATTTAGAATAATTGAGATGAGATAGGATTAGATTGCGTGGTGGATGATGCCTGTGTATGGAGGTCCCTGGAGGGACGTCGTCGTTGGATGGCGATCCTTGGTCTGTGGCCAGCATGGGAGGAGATCCCTGTAAGCCTGAGTCGAGTGCTATTGTGGACCGAGGATTGTGGAATCCTACTGCGTGGTTTCGCCATGCTTCCCTGCGAGGGTAGAGTTGGCGTGAGGATCAAGATCGGAGGCGTTGTCCGAGTGAGGTCCGGCTTGAGATGCGGTGATGGTCTGTGCGTGAGTCAATGGATGGCCTGCCGAGAGTTGGATTGCACTTATCGGACCTGGTGAAGGACCAGGAAGGAAGGAAGAAGCTGAACAAGTCAAGGTTTCCCGTTGACGAATAGATGGTGACCGGTGGGTGGTCTTTCTCAGACAGAAGATGCTGGTTGTTGTGGCTTGAGAATGGCGAGAGCCGTGTGCCAGCGAGGCCTTAGGTGGCCGATTATATGATGTGTCTCTTCTCGGATTGGATCTGGGATTTGCTGCAAGTTTGTGTTCTGTCAGAGTTGGTCCAGTGCTGTTATGAGCGTTCGGCTTGCCAGGTGCGAGATGGTTCATGGCGCAGAGCTGACGGATTTGTGGCAGTCAGTTGGGATGACTACGTGGGCTGGTTGGAAGCTCAATGATGGTCATCCTTGGTGCCGGGCGTGAGATCAGTCAGCTGGTCGTGACGCTGACGTTTGGTTGGTCTGCCGAGCATGAGATTTTATCGGTGGTGGTTTCTTGTAACGAGGATTGTGTTTCCTCAGTGAGCGAGACGGTGGCAGCAATGCCACGATTAGATTTCGTGGTGGCTGAGGTGATGCCAGACTTGTACCCTTGTGTGTGCAATGCCTGCTCTGATGATCGATGTGTGTTGGGTTATGAACGAGGCATTTTTATTTGTAATCAAGGTTTGGCTGTGTCCCTCAGGATCCGTGTTTTCTCGAGTGTCGAGGTTCTGGCTAGAGCTCTGGGAGCGTTGCCAGCTGGGTGTGTTCTTCTTCCCCTTGAGCTTGAGATTGCCTCAAATTTTGAGGATGAAATTTCTGTAAGGAGGGGGGGACCGTAACACCCCGGATTTCCCGGATCTGGATCCGTGAGGTTTCGGAGCGCTGTTGCAAGTCCCGGATCGTGTTTTGCGGTTTATGCGGATTTTTGGCTGTCGAGCCTTTGGAACTCTGTGTAGGGTGTACCGATGTGTCGTCGGGCTCCGAGACGTTGCAGGCTGCCAAGTGTATATGCAATGTGCTAGCATCATAACATGTATGAGTCTCAAAATTCATTTACCATCTCAACCAAATTTGAACATCATGAGCATAGATGCTCAATGTAACACATGCCAAGATCATGTGTTCACACTATTATTAAAAACATATGCAAGTAAACATAAAGTTTAGTTATCATCAAAAATATAAACACATGCAAGGCACACAATAGCAAGAAGTTGAAGTGATAAGAGGGAAACTGTAGGCGATGGGTCTGGAGTTAGCTGACCTACACCCGAATCTAACAGTTCTGGCGCCGACCGAAAAGCTAAGCGTGGAGCAAACATGTGAAATGAAGCTGGCTGAAGGGGAAGTCACCAAGGCCGAATCACAGACGATTGAGCAAAGACATGAGAGTCCGTTTTGGACAATATAAAAAGAGGGAGAAATCCTCGTGAAAGATGCGGGCACCCTCCAAGTTATGAAGATGTCATTCGAAGGTGTGAAAGAAATCTGAAAGATGAAATCCTACAAAGGGTGATAGGCATTGAAGTCAGAACCTTTAAACAGTTCAATAATCTGGCAGCTGATGCTGTGGCCTTTTTGGTAAAATATTGCCCGACCACGACTATTCCAGATCAAAGGGATGAGCCAATTGATGAGCGGCTGATGCAAGAAGAGATTCACGCTACCGATTTCATAGCCTTTGTGTTGCAAAGGGAGAAGGTGAAGTAAGTGGCAAGCTCTTCTGCTACTAAACCTGCCAGGCAACAATCCTTGTTGCGGGCCAAGATGATGAAACCTTACTCACTCCCGAAGAACAAAACTCGAATGTTATTTGAGTGGGCCTGCGAGCACGACAAGGTCATCTTCCTGAAGCCTAAAAGGCCGAGTGAGGCAAGATTGAAAGATGACCCTCAATTCTACCCTTACCATCAGCTAAAGGGACACTCCATTGAGGACTGTTATCTGATCAAAGATATCATTGAAAGCCTGATCCAAAAAGATGAAATGTAGATGGGTGAGCACAAGGTGGATCCATCGCGTCCTCATTAAATGCCTGACTTTAAGGGGACAGCCAACATCATCCCTCCTCATCAGCCAAAGAAGAAAGATGTAATTTGAAGGGCGTTTCAAGTCCCTGGATTATGGCACAAGATCGAAAGAAATGTAAAATAAAGATGATGCCCTCTTCTGGGGGCAGATGCCAAAACAAAGAAGACAAATATCCAGGGATAAAGAAGTTGCCATTCCATACTGTAGTATGCTGTCAACACTTATTAAAGTTGACAAAATGCAAGAAAGCAAAAGTCAGCCAGTGCTAAAGTCGACGATTGAATGATGAAGCTAAAAGTCTCCTTGAGAGATGCTCCCCAGAAGATGCCCTATAAACAGGTGTACCAAAGTTGTTCATATCTTTCCACCCTCCACAACCCTTGTAGGGTACTTCATGTGAGAGGGAAACAACTGAACGACCAATCGTCGAGCGGTATCAATTTATTCTCAAAGGGGTAATACTCACCCAAAATGATGATAGGAAATATGATGTGGGCTCCCTACCATCAATACCAAGAGGGGTGAGAGCCAAAAGGGAGGAGTCCTCTAATTACAACAAACAGGCCAATTCGGCCACAAAAAAAAAGAGATGCTCAAGTAGGACACACTGGGGAAGCCCCAAAATTATCAACAGTCCCACTGGACAAAGCAACTGGCACTCAAGCCAACAAATATTCTAAGATATTCCCGAAGCTCAATGGTCGGCATCCAGACCGACGAATGCTCAAAGATATTAAAAATATTCAATGGTCAGCGCCAAGATAGTGAATATTCAAAGATATTCAAGATGTGTGATTGTCGACATCCAGACAGACGAATGTTCGAAGATATTAAAGATATTCAACCGTCGGCATTTAGGCTGGTAAATATTCGAAGATGTTCAACCATCGGCAATCAGATCGGTGAATTTTCAAAGATATTCAAGAAGTTAGAGGTGGAGCAGCAGACTCTTCTCTATTTTTCTCTTCTTCTCCTCTTTTTCTTCTTCGCTCTGCCTCTCTTTAGAGCCAGCCAGTGAGAGACCCTCCTTCCTTTTTTTTTGGAGAGGATTAATCCCCTTTTATACCGAATGGGGGTCAGAACCTTCGAAGGCCAAGACTTCTTCTCCTTCTCTTTTCTCCTCCTCGCCCAGAGCCATCTAGTGGCCTATGCGTAGGGGCAGGAGAGGTGACCAGCGTGTCTTCAAAGGATTGGCCAAGGTTGACGTCGACGACTTGGTACCACTGTGCTGTCGACCGGAGCACGAGCCAGAAGCACGAGCATTCAATGCTCTGTGTTCAAGCGAAACAGAGTGCCATAACGAGGATGGGACTTCTGGCAGGCGTATCGGGTGAAGAACAGAAGGCGCTGCACTGGTTAGGCGGCTGGACAGGTGTGCCGGCCAAGGAGCGTTTGGGCAGTGCCACTGGAGGGGCTAGAGCGTGCCGCTGGAGGGGCCAACAAGGTGTGCCACTGGAGGCACTTAGTGTGCCGTTGGAGGGGATGGCAAGGTGTGCCACTGGGGGCACTAGCAAGGTGTGCCACTGGAGGGGGCTTGAGCATGCCGCTGGAGGGGCCAGCAAGGTGTGCCGCTGGAGGCACTTCCGTTGGAGGGGCTGGCAAGGTGTGTCGCTGGAGGCACTAGCAAGGTGCGCCGCTGGAGGGGCTGGCAAGTTGTGCCTCTGGGGGCACTAGCAAGGTGTGCTGCTAGAGGGGCTTAAGCGTGCCACTAGAGGGGCCAGCAAGGTGTGCTGCTGGAGGCACTTAGTGTGCCGCTGGAGGGGCTGGCAAGGTGTGCCGCTGGAGGCACTAGCAAGGTGTGCCACTAGAGGGGCTTGAGCGTGCAGTTAGAGGCGACATTTAGTGTGCCACTGGTGGGGCACTTGGGCAAATTATGCTCCTCTTCGTTCCCCGAGCTTTGATGCCTGGCATGCTCATGTTTTCATAGATGACTTTGATGGATAACTTGATTCGCCGGTCTGAACACAAGCTGATGGCACGTACTCCACTGTTCGTGGCGGTTGCAGTTTGTTGACTTTCTTCGGGGACTTGAGAATTGCGAGCCTCCCGAGGGTGTCTTTTAGTTGCCAAGAGCCCGGGAGCGGATCCATGGTAGTGCGTAAATTCGGTAAAGTATCTTATCTCCCCCCCATTATTTGATGTGCCCGTGCAAGTACACGGGTTTGCTAGGTAGAAGCATTTTTTCGGAGTCCAGGCATCCAGCTTCTCTGGGGTCTCCTTTCTTTAGTCCCATTTCTGACTCGAAACCCCGGGGAGTGTGGATGTGAAATTTTGTGCATCCACAAATGCTCCCCACCCGCGGGTGGCGCGAGCGAAGGATGAGCATAGCGGGGCCTGCGGGTGCAGCCTATCTGACCATTATCCTTCATCATCATTCTCTCCTTTTTTTATTTTTTTATCTTTTCTTCTTTCTTCTTTTTTTTTCTTCTCTTCCTTCTTCCTTTTTATAACAACTCTGGACAGCTGTTGGCATGGATGCCGATGGTGTAGAGCTATTGGCTGGAGTGCGAATAAGTGGAAGACTGTCGGCTCGGGTGCTGGTGACTGAGAAGTTGTCGGCTTAGATGCCAATAATTGTATAGTTGTCAGTTGGGACGTCGATGATCAGGAAGTTTTCAGCTTAGGAGCGGATGGTTAGAAAGCTGTTGGCTCATGAGCCAATAATCAGGTAGCTGTGGGCTTAGAAACTGATAATTGAGTAGCTGTCGGCTTAGGGGCCGATAATTGAATAGCTGTCGGCTCAGAGACCGATAATTGAATAGCTGTCGACTCAAAGGCCAAAAATTGTGAAGCTGTCGGCTGGGATGCCATTAATTGGATAGCCGATAATTGGAAACTGTATTTTATCATCGGCATTCTTTTCATTCGTTTCGTTTCCTTTCATTCATTTCATTCATTCATTTCTTCGCTGCGAGTCGCCATCCAACATGGGTTGGCTAGCGATGAACAAACCAACATAGAAAGAAGATTGGAAGAGCTCACTGAGCTCGAAGGAAAGCGTCTTTGCGCGCAACAAAATATCCAACTCTGCCAAGCTCGCATGGCCCGTGCTTTCGACAAGCTGGTCAAGGGACGAGAATTCAAGAAAGGAGACATAGTAATGGTCAAAAGAAGAGAAGTAGTGGCCTCCAACCCCAAAGGGAAGTTGGTTGAAAATTAGGTTGGACCATATGTCATCCACTGAGTATATGAAGGGGGTGCCTACGTCCTTGTAGATCACAAAGGAGTCATCTAGTTCTCTCCCCTTAATGGAAAACATATGAAGCTGTACCACACAGCTCAACCGGCATTCCCAGAATGACCGAAGCTTACCTCGATCTAGTGGCACTCCACCCTGGCCGAGCTCTCCCCACCTTGGTCTAGTGGTACTCTGCCCTAGCCGAGCTCTCCCCACCTTGGCCTAGTGGCACTCCACCCTGGCTGAGATCAAAAAAATATATTTACACGACATCGCCATTACGGGCCTTACGTCCGAATCGGCATAAAATTCATCCTTTGCGTTAGCATTCTCTTCCTGCCAATGAATAAACCCCTTTTTCGGCGCAAGACTTTGTGTCTCGACCGACTCTCTTATAAGATCTCCATTGCAGACCTTACGTTTGAATCGGCGGAAATTCATTCCTTGAGCTAGCATTACCTTCTTGCTAACGAATAAACCCCTCTTGGTCTAGTGGCACTCCGCCCTGGCCGAGCTCTCAAAATGTAACACGCCCTAACGGACCTTACGTCCGAATCAGTGGAAATTCATCCTTTCCGTTAGCATTACCTTCTTGCTAATGAATAAACCCATCTTGGTCTAGTGGCACTCTGCCTTGGCCGAGCTCTCAAAATGTAACACACCCCGATGGACCTTACATCCGAATTGGTGAAAATTCATCCTTTGCATTAGCATTATCTTCCTGCTAATGAATAAACTCCTTCTTCAACGCAAGACTTCATATCCCAGCCGACTCTCTTACAACATCGCCATTGGGGACCTTACGTCCGAATCAGTGAAAATTCATCCCTTGTGTTAGCATTACCTTCTTGTTAACGAATAAACCCATCTTGGTCTAGTGGCACTCCTCCATGGTCGAGCTCTAAAAATGCAACACACCCCAACCCCAACGGACCTTATGTCCAAATCGGTGAAAATTCATCCTTTGCGTTAGCATGACCTTCTTGCTAATGAATAAACCCCTTTTTTGGCGCAAGACTTCATGTCCGAACTGACTGTCATACAACATCCCCGATGGATCTTACGTCCGAATTGGCGTAAAATTCATCCTTTGTGTTAGCATTACCTTTATGCTAACGAATAAACCCTTTTCCGACAAAAGACTTTGTGTCCTAGCCAATCTGTTAACAATATTGCCGTTTTGGGCCTTATGCCCTAATTGGCTAAAGCTCCTCCTTTGCGCTATCATTGTCACCTTGCCGACAAATAAATTTCTTTACTGACACAAGGCCCTATGCCTCAGTCAGTAGCTATCTACCGTCACCAAGGGTCAAATATCACATTTTGACCTGTCAATACCTCGTCATCATATGTTTAAAAAAAAAGAGAAAAAAAGAAGAAGAGAAAATGGGGCTTAAAATAGAGGTGTCCCGCCGGCCTTGTTCCTACATTAGGACAAGGGCAAAAATGGCTATAACCCGACTGTGACAAAATCCCGCAAGGGCGTTGCAGGCAAAATCGGGTACCCCGCCACGTGAAAATCCGCAAGGGCGTGTGGGCAAAAGTAAGAGGGGGCCGGATTCGGCGAAAACCTGAAAGGGTGCTTGAGTCAGTAATGTGGTAATTTAAAAGTTCCTCCCCACCGTCATCCTAATGAAACTCCGAAAAGAACAATCATTGCAGAGTCCCACCGGAGATCCTTTTCCCTACAAATTTCTGTGTGTTCTTCTACTGTTCCTCTTCTCCCCCCCCTAGTGGTTCGGATTCCCTTTGAGGAACCTCTGGCCTTCACTCTTGCCCATCCACCACACAGGGAAGCCCCTTCTTCTCCCCAGAGGGCCCAAGCCCCTAACACCACCATTGATCTTCATCCTCCCCAACTTCCTTAGACTCCCAGTCCCTAGCCTCTCCTCCTCTCAGCTGAAGCCCCTCTTGCCAACTGAACCAAACCCCCCCAGATCCCACAGCCTTCTCCCTCTCACTGGCCTCCAACTACTTAGTCTTTACTTCAGTGGCACTCCCCCAGAGCCCTCTCCCATGCACACCTGTTTGGTGCCTTCGCCGACATACACACTAGCCCCTCTGTGCACCCCTTCATCGGCACAGCCTTTGGCCGGTGCATCTTCGGCCACTTTAGCCTTCTTGGCTGGTACACCCTTGGGCTAACCCTTCTCCGGTATGCTCCTAGCCCGGCACAACTTCCCTGGCCAGTGCATTCGCCCTTAAACCCCTTCGCCGGCACACCTTCCCTTACCCTTTGCCGGCACGCCTCCAAACACTTCGCCAGCACACTCCTTGAGCGGTGCACCCCCCTTTGCTAAGCCCCTTCCCCGGCACACTCTTCATCCTAACCTCCACCCCAGCCATTTCTTGGCATCCTAGCCCAGCACAGCCCAACATGTGTTGACCTTACCCATGCATAGCCCCCACCTACACCGACCTTGGCCTTGTGTGCACGGACCCTGCACGGACCTCAAGCTCCCACATGCACGGACCCTACACGGACTCACCCAAGCTTGCATGGACCTCGTTCCTACCTTGCACTGCATGGACTCACTCACAGACTTGCATGAACTTTGTCTTTGGCTACATACACCTGCATGGACTTCATCCAAAAGCTGCATGGACTTCATCCAAATTACATGCCCTTGACCCCGTGCATATGCACAGACCTTTCCCTTGACCCCGTGCATATGCACGGACTTGCCCAACCGCGCACGGACTCAACCCCGTGCATATGCACGGACCTTGCCCTTGACCCCGTGCATATGCACGGACTTACCCAACCGCGCACGGGCTCAACCCCGTGCATATGCATGGACCTTGCCCTTGAACCTGTCCATATGCACGGACTTACCCCAGAACATGCACGGACTTCATCAAACATGCACGGACTTCATTAAACATGCACGGACTTTGTTTATACCTGCATGGACTTCGTTCAGAACCTACATGGACTTAGCCCTGTACATCTACACGGACTTCGTCCAAAACTTGCACGGACTTGCCTAAATGTGCACAAACTTCGTCCTTAGCCTGCATGCATCTGCACGGACTTTGTCCCCTAGCACCGCCCAAACATGCACGGACCTTGCCTCTGGCCAGCGTGCATTTGCATGGACTTTGCCCCCCCTTCGCTGGAATCTGCATGGACTTAGCCCCAGCCCAGTACAACCACTAGCTCCCTGGCCGGTACACCCTTAACCCCTCCTCCAGCGGCATAACCTCGACCCCTCCTTCAGCGGTACACCCTTAACCCCCCTCACCTCACCTTTGCCCGGCACACCCCAATTGTGCCTTGATCGGCACACTTCGCCTGGTCCTTCCCTGGCACGCTCGCCAGCCAGGCTTCCCCGGTACACCCATCACCCAATTCTTCCCCGGCACACCCTGCTCTCCAGCCTTCGCCGGTACGCCCGTCCTGCCTTCCCCGGTGCACCCTTTTGGTGCCTTCACTGGCACACTAGCTCTAACTCACCCGGTACACCTTTTTAGCCCCTTTCCGGCCCACTCCTCCAAAAAAATATATAATAAAATATATGATGACAAGGATAATAATAATAATAATGATAATAAGATTATAATAAATGAATAAATCCAAACATGCAATAAATAAACCAAAAAATGGGAAAGAGCACGTGCAATAAAAAAGGGAGAAAAATAGCCAGGCCGTTTAAAAAAAAGATCACCTCCCCTCTGCGGGATATTCTTCATATAACCGGCCCTACGGTCGTCTTCAATGTCATTGGAGTCTGAGGATGAGACTCCTGGTACCAGGTCTTCTTGAATATCTTCCTCCTCATCAACAGTGCCCAAGGCACGGGATTGTCTTTGCTGCCCTAGGGAAGAGTTCCCTAGGCATTGGAAGTAATCTTGAACCACTCGGTTCATCTCTTCTTAGCTATGCCTCTACAAATCTAGTCGAGGCAGCAACCTCTCTTGAGACTTCGACTGATAGACTAGCCTCGAGACTTGAGCTGTCAGATAATCCCTCCTGGGATATCGGAATACATCGGCCATCCTAGCACAGGCTCTGGATTTATGTGGAGCAGCAGCAGGCATAACATCCTTCACTCCTTCTTCATCTTCTCTCATCTGAAGTCCTTCACCCCCTTTCCTAGGGCAAGTAACAACAACTTCTTTTTCTTTCATTTGATATCTTCTGCCCCCAGCCCTAGGGTAGATAATAGCAGTGTTTTATTCTCTCTTCTGGAATCTCCTGCCCTCAGCTCTGGGGTGTACGATGGCCATGTCTTCCTATTCATGGGCTGGCGCCGAGCCCAGTACTCTCTTCGGCACCCATATTTGTTTGAATTTTGTTGGCTTGGGCGCCAGCGGCTTCCTTTCCTCTCTCTCCCAATTGGCCTTCCTGGTGGCCAGCACTTGGAACCGATTGTTGGTGGGGACCGCCGGGACGACGCGGTCAGGCAGTGCTTTAGCTGGGCGACCGTTGAGGTACACCCGGATTCCTCCGACCATCATTGATTTTCGCGAAGTCGACAGACGACCTCCGGGTGCAGCAGTCCGATTTTTTCGGTAGCTCTTCCTCCTCTTGTCAGCAGTGGCGGGGATGGTAGCTCTCTTGTCCAAATGGTGGACAAAACAGGAAACAACAGTAGGAGCAATCATCGCCTTCTTCTCTTCCTTCTTTGGCACATCTGCGGCCTTTGCCACGGTGGTCTTCTCAGCTTCGTTGTCAGTCTTGAGCAAATCGACAAACACTAATCCTAAGCAATTGGGCCGACCCACCGTCGGGGGCATGGATCCGAATACAGTTGGCACCGCCAGGTATCCGCCGTGGATGTGGCCGTCAATGACCTGTTGGCCAAAGTGGAGGGAAACTAGTCCCGTCTCCATTTAGATTCCTGCAGATAAGATTAATACACAGTCAGAATTTTGAGAGAGGCCACCAGGCCTCCTACTTTGGCGTAAAGATGAAGGGAGACTTGGTCCCACCGGGCGTGCCAATTTGGTGGAACGATTTTATTTGGTTCTGATTGTTAATTAGTTTATGTTTATCTGTTTATTTGTTCGATTTATTAGTTAGGCGTGCCAGTCACCGGGGTGACAACTTTATTGTGCGCTCGACCTGACTCAGTTAGTTGATTGTTAAGTTCGGGTCTGGACCAGAAGTCCGTCATACCATAAATGTCATGACGTTAATTATGCCATTCCTACGAAGGACAACCCTTGATTAAACGCCAAAGCAGGAGGCCTCGGAAGGCATGACAAACATTACTGATGTGCCTATTTATCACACAGGAAAGATGTATTGTGCAGATGAAGGGTCTATTTGTGGTATATTGTAAGTGGAGACGAGGTTACTAGAATGACTTAATCCAATTTGTTTATACGAGTTGATTCCGGCAGCATATCCCCTTGGCATGGATCATGCCAAGTGGAAATCGAAAACCATCCACACAGAGGCGGGGTGGAATCCGGATAAAATTAGGGCACTTCGGTGTCCATATGCTGTTGATAAACTTGAGTGTCTGAAGCCGCTGTTCCCTTGAGGAGTGGAACTAGGGGAGGACGTGCATAAGTAGGACTCTCTTCATCAGCGAGGTTTACCGACGGAGACTCCGGCAGCATCTCCCCTTTATTTTAGTTTATGCCTAGGGGAAAATAGACCACTCACCCACGGAGTGCTAGGGTTTCTCTTCACATCCGAACTAGGGTTTTCTATTTTTTTTCTTATAAATTTTACCCCACAACCTAGGGCTGAAGGGGAAACAACTATGAGGAGGAGGAAGAGGCTATCCTGCGTTGGAGACCCCCCATCTCATCCCTCTATCGACCAGGGAGTAGCATAGGGCTTCTTTCTCTATTTTCATTTCCTTTTCCCCATCATTCTTCTATGTTTTTCCTCAAATCTTTGTGTATTCTTGCATAGCATCGTATTGCTTTTGAAATCACTTTCCTTAGTAATCAATTACACATACACACACCGAACCCAATTTTTGTCCCAACCTCTAGGTAATTGACCCTCCAATTGCATGTTTCCATCAAGTATGGGGTAGATGCTACACTATCTCATGTTCTAATGTGCTTTTCTGTTGTGTGATTATCTATTTTACAGGTTTAGGCAGAAGACAACGTGAGACCCTTGCTCCTTGGCTGGCGTTGGAGTAAGGAAGGAAGGATTCACAACATTCCACACCTCCTATTTTAACACAGCATCCACAGTGGCCACGTTCTTAAGAACGTGTCTTAAACAGTGACCATGTTCTTTCCAGGCCCCTTCCTTAGCCTATTTCCCTTCTTTCTGAGGTAAGTAGCACACCCCATTCATCCTTTCATATTGTTTGCACGCTATAAGCTCTCGGTGGTAATCACGGTTTCATATTCTTTCATATTTTATCGTCATTATTTCCTTTATTCATAATCATGCCATATATTTCCTTGTTTAGATAGATATTTGTTTTGAATTGATTGTTTGATCTCTTTTTAAATATCTACATTCCCTTTGCCTAAATCTTGACTAGTTCAAAAAAATAAGCGGGTGCAACAAAGGCATAGCAACTTGCCCCTGGTCAAGCTGAGATGGGACATTATAAGCCTCGAATATGTTTGATAACATGGCCATCTACCCTTCGAGTGGAGGTTCTAGTTGAAATGTGGTAGTCATGATATCGAGAGCTTCCACCAAGGGTTGCCATGACTTGCCCTTAAGCATAGAATTCATCACATCTTTAGCGGCAATATGTGCCAATATTATGTTTAAGAACCCCTTCTTTTGATTAGCCATTTGAACCACAACTGGGTGAGGTGTCATGAGAGCTTTGAGGATAGCTTTTATGATGAGCAATGTAACTTCTACTGTCCTGACTTTTAGGAACCCTTCTTGATAGCTATTTGTGGAGGTGGAGGTTAATACACGGCGTTGACGTGGCCAACGCATTGATAAAATGAGAGAGATTGCATAAGGTGTGCATAATGTCCTTGGAGAATGCTCAGAATACGGCCAATTACCCCTTGAACATAGAATCCATGATCTGCTTAGCGGACGTATGAGTTAGCACAATACGGGTAGAGAGCCCCTTTTGGTCAGTTATCTGAACAGCAACAGAGCGAGGAGTGATAACAACATCAATAATCGAACCTTTGGCGAGCAATGAGATTGCCACCGGCCTCACTTTTGAAGGAACTGGCACCAATGCAAGGGAGCTCTTCTTAGCGATCGTCATAAGAAATACAAGCTCATCCCCAAAATAGTCAGGGACCAGGACGCGGATCGGCATACGGTAGATAAAATGTTGGATCTTGAAATGCAAAATTGGCATTGAATCATCCAGACTCAGCTCATCGTCTCCTTGGGGACCAGACCCATGCGGCACCATAGGTAGCGCACACCCAACCCGTGGGGTGGAAGTGAATGGAGGAGCGAAAATGGAGGAACTAGGCACAGATGGGGGAGGAGAAAGTTTGGAAAGCATGGAGGCTTCAATGGGCATGATGATGTCTAGTGGAGGTGAAGGTGACATAGTGATGATAGGTTTAAGTGGAGGCATAGGTGATGTGACATAATCTCGGACCTACGCAAGTAAGCACAATCGCGAACCGAACGGGCCGAAGTCGGCGGCCAACTCACACGGCACTCACCCCAAACCCGTGGGTGACTCATGAATGAGGCACATTTTGCAATAGCTGTCAAAAGGTGATTAATAGACGCCTCGATGGCCACAGGTTACTGGGCTGAAGTTTCTATAGTAAAGAGAAGGGAAATTATATCTAGACTGCCCTCACCTAGAGTTAGGGTTCCACTTGGAAATGTTTGTGGTACAGTGGAGCGAACCCCTCATCCCTTCCTTGAAGGGGTGAGCGCTCTCTTTCCCTAATGACCAAACATGTCCCTGACAAGTAGCGAGTCACCCCCCTCCCTCAGAGGTGCATTCCTGATCCATGGCATCCAATGCAGAATGGCTTGGGCTGACACACACACATAAATAAACAAAAAGAGTTCAGGAAAGAAACAACAACCTGTTAATGAACCGAATGAGGCACTATTTGTAAATTTCATTCCATATGAAAGAAAGAGTATATGGCTCCGCAGGGCATTCCCCGACATATGCAAAAGTGCCATAATAAAAAAGAAGAGGAGAAAATAAAGGCCTGAAGAGGCCCAAACAAACATCAGGCTCACGGCCGATGGAAGATGTTGTCAAACTCAAGGAGCCCCAAAGATGGATAATTAGCCAACTCTTGCAAACGGGACTCCTTTGCCTGAAGTCTTGTCAACTCTTCCCACACGGACGTGGCTTGCCCTTCCGCTAGCTCTGCCTTGTCCATACTTTGCACCCGTAGTCATTTGGAACATTCCAGGTCCTCCTCGATGAGATTGGGTTTGGTCCGAAGTTCTGACGTCTGATTTTTCAAGCAGTCAATATGATGGGAGGTAGTTTCAGCGATTCCCCTTTGTTGCTGGGTAGTTTCCTTAGCTACTGGAGGGTGGTTTGGCATTCAGTCTGCTGGAACTTTAAGGCCGTCAACTGGTCCGCTAGGCCGTGTTAAATATATTCCCTTCAGTTTACATATTTTAGCAGCAAGGTCACTCGTTGTGCCCATTCTTCTAAAGGACTTTCGAAGGCTTGAAGCACTGTAGAGATGCACTCTACTATTGCCCACAATTGCGAATAAGTTAGATCTCGACGAGTCAACATGGTCTGCCACAGCACATCAAG
Source organism: Amorphophallus titanum (assembly GCA_024336825.1). Lineage (NCBI taxonomy): Eukaryota > Viridiplantae > Streptophyta > Magnoliopsida > Alismatales > Araceae > Amorphophallus > Amorphophallus titanum. Next base: position 492,627 of record JANBPO010002057.1, on the reverse strand, counting down.
AATTTGCCACACCATCTCGTCCAATGAGCATAGTTCAAGGGGTGCTACTCTAGGAAGGTGAAATTCCACCCTGTTGTTGACTTCAGCCTAGATATCGTCAGATAGTTTTGAAGAGGATGACAGTAATGTTGTCAGTAAACATGGAGTTTCTGCCATCCCCTCTTCAGTTTCCTCGACAGGCGCAGGCGGGGTAGAGATGATAACTGCCAGCTCACCCCTGGCTTCAGGTGTAGAACTAGGAAGTTTGGGTGCAAAACTGGGGAATCGGGCCACTCTAGCAGAGGAAGGTCCTTCATCTCCTTCAGCTTGAATGGCCTGTATAGGTGCTACTTCAATAGCATGTGCTAAGACAACCATTTTCTATGCTGCTTCCTCTTGGGGCTCCACCTGTCTTGCCCCGACATCAGCTGCGTCACCAACTGGCCTATGCTCGATGCTTAGTGGCTGGGGCTGTAGCTGCTCCATTATGTTATCTAGTCTTGGAGTTCTCCTAGGCTCATCATGGCCCGCCACTCGAGGGTACCCACTTGGGAATCTCATTGCAATTGGCCTCAATACAAGGACTACCTCCCGAGCTAGCATGAATATCGTTGCCACACTCATAGCAAGTAGGGTAGGCTCTCCTAAAGCGGCATGAGTCTGCAAAGAAAATAAAGGTGGAGATGTTAAAGGGTCTACACTTTGAAAGATAAACAAGAATGAAGCAGAAAGGAAGCTAAAGTAAGTCACCTCAGTTGGCATGAGGCTCGGCTCAGCCGAGAGATAGCTCCCATAAAATAGCAAAGGGGTGGCCTCTCCTGACCCAGCCTCGAGGGGTACCTCATCACTAGAGGTTGATGCGGAACAAGGTGGACTAATGACCCTAACCTAAGACGATGACCAAGTGCGGCCAGCACTCGCACGCCAAGGGGGAAAGCTCTCTAATTTCGATCCGAATAATCCAAGGCATTACATCCTCCCCTCCTTTTAGAAATTTCATCCTCAAAATTCAAGGAGCTAACAAGTGAACCAGGGAAGAACAACCCAAACACTGGCTACGCTCTCCAAGCATCAGCCAAAACTCGAACACTAACCACAACAACACGAAAACACAAAATCATGATTCTCGAAAAACACAATTCAGAGGAACACTGCCAGACCATGATCACAAACAACATCATCATGCTTCGGATCTCAAGACAAAGCGATCCGCAGAATGAGCACTACACACCAAGGAACACAAGTCTGGCACCTCCGAAACAAGGCAACATCACTATCATCTCACAAGGAAAGGAGACACGATCTATGCCATGAAAACAACCACCAACAACACAAGCATCAGCTCTTCAGGTGAAAGACAAACATCTCAGCTGACTGCTCAAACCATAGGCTTCTGCGCCATAATGAACAAATGAAACTGGCACACAGAATGCCAATGACAGCATTGGACCACAAACACAATCAAGTCAGTCCTTACTCAGACATTACATCTGATTCGAGTCGCATGCTAACTCTACCACAAGAGAAGAGTACAGCACAACCAACCGACAAGATAACGGTCCACACAATGCCAAATTCAGAGTCATAGGGAACTTCTCCCACGCTGAACACATCCAACAAACCAACAAGCAACCTCAACAACACTTGTAGAATCCCAACTCAGTTCTCAGCACAAAACCACAGGACACAACTGCAAGCTAGGTCATAACAAGGCACAATTACATCCAAACACACAGCTAAAAAGAAACTAGCCATGCACAACTTACCAATAAGGACCCACAACAACTCTCAGAAAAATGCATCTCTAGGACCACAATCACATCCCGAGAGCACAACTTCCAAGAAAATACAAACAAAGAAAGGCTACTCAATCAGCATATTTACCAACAGATTTCCCCAATTCTGGAAACTGCCAGTGCCAACAACCACAATACCACAAGCAACGGCACTACAACCAACAACATCAAGGCACATACAGCCAATACAAAGACACGCCGAGGTAATAATCCTCTCGGCTAGCCAGAATATTCCAACCAATGATCCTCTACCAATGGGTAATAAGCCCACACGCTTCCGATGTGCACTCTACACAACACACAAGGCAAAAGGAACAACTCGGCATCCACAACTCAGCACATCTCTCGGCGCCATTGCAACTCACGAACTGCAATGTACCACGCCTCGAGTACTGATCTTGCTAATAGCCGATCACCAATCACCATAGTGCAAATCATTGTGTCAAGAGCCACAGCACAAGCCACCAAGAATACCAATCTCTAATTATCCTCACGTCTTGAAGCGAGTATTGAACCTTCACATTAAAACAGTCGCCAAACATGGCACGCCAAACGTAGTGCACAATGGCCTCCAACACACAAATCGGGTCCAAAGCCAGGCCATCGTCGAAACAAGAGCAGATCAAGTTCAGAATTAACACAGTCGACACATAAGTAGACACAGGACAAAGGCTTCACCGAGCCAGCACTTCTAGAGCTTACCTCAGAAAGACACCACAACCAGAATGAGAAAGATCAAGCTCGTCTGACAATAGCTCACTAGGAAGGAAAATCCTAGGTTTACCCAAGCACTCTCTAAACAAGGCATCCAAACAACCACCTCAAAGCACAACCTTAACACCTCAGGGGCTGACCAAACTTCAAGTGGAATGGCCAAAATAACATAATCTCCTCAAGAGAACATGCACAGCCATCACAGAGCCCACCAGCCACCTGAACCAACCTTGGAAAAAGCAAATGTTGCACCACAGATTCACATCTGCTGGCAAATTCTGCCCAGCGCAGCACAACCGAGACCAAAACCATAACAAAAGAACACTCTCCATCACATCCTGATGAGAGTAAAAATCATCTCACACAGTGCCAACACAGCCCGTGGCAGACCAATCTTAGGTGGTGACTCAGAGAGTTGCTATCATCAAAACAACACACCATCATCAAAGCCCAAGGGGCACAACATTTCTTTGCGCTCCCTATCTCGATTCCTCCTCTTCCCTGGGCCCGAGCTCGGCTCGGATGCCCGCTTCTTGTCCCCTTCCCGACCCTAGCCGGTTGCGCCTCGGCACGCGCTGAGAACCTCTTTGCACTCAGCATGGCATAAAGCCAGAGTCACTAGCTCGACAAGGGTCGAGGGAGGGTGAAGGACAAGTTCACGACGGAGGTTCTCATCTTGGGTGCCTCCGATCAGTGTAGTTGTGGCTGAGGCAACATCCAAGCGGGGGACCCGTAGGGCTTCCAACTTAAATCAGTTGATATAAGCCCGAAGGCTCTCCCCATGCGCCTATTTGAGAGCCAACAGCCCTGCTACTAACCTTGCGGGCCCGCTACCGATGAAACTCTCCTTGAACACTCGCCCGAATTGCTTGAAGTCTCGAATGGATCTGGGGCGAGGGCCCGGAACCACGCTTGGGCACCTTGGACCAGGGTGGTCACGAAGGCTCTGCACTTGATGGCGTCGGACGCCCCATGGAGGGTCATCAAAGCGTCAAAGCTATTGAAATGGTCGGCCAGGTCGCCCTAGCCATCATAAGACTTGAAGGAAAGAATAGAGATTCTGGGAGAAATCTCTGCCTTCAGGATGCAGTCAAAGAACGGGGATTTCTTCTAGTCCTCTACTGAAGGGGTCTTCTGCAGGGCCCATAGGGCACGCTCCTACTCTACGAAGTGCCTCTCGAACTCTCGCAATCGGAGGGACAACTCTGGTTGTCGCAGTATTGAAGGGCTATTGGGGCGTGCCGACGGGTTGTCCTGATGTTCCCCGGGGACTTCAGTCTTTAGTCGTGGACGGCGCCGCCCATGTTTCACCCTTCTTAGCATGGAGGAGGCCTCTTGCTCTGGAGGAGGGGCTTGCAAAGGTCCTCCTGACCTGTTACGGATAAGTCGCTGCCCTTGGAGGGTAAAGTGGCCTCTGACAGTTTGCTGGGACGCATTACCGCGGGGGGGCTTACCTGGGGGACGCACGATCTCTCCTCCCTGGCTGTCTGAGTCCTCAGGAGCTCCATGAGGACGTCTAGTTTGGCATTGAGGGTTTGAAAAGTGTCGGCGTTCCCGGTGGGTGGTAGCCCCACGGCCGTAGGCAGAGGTGGCTCGTCGGCTGGGGTGCTGGCATTGGAGGGGGGATTCTGTGTGGCCTGAGAGAGGGCCTCTCCCGCCGCCCCTACGGCCTTGCCCTTATCACCGGTGGACCTCCTCCCTGTACTCTTTCGCGCCATACTGCTCTTTGATCGTTTCTCATAGATGGCGTCAGATGAAGAGGGACAATCTCGCGCTGGTCCTGAGCTGGAGCAAGTGATCACCGCGTTGAGACCTATAAGGAAGGGAAACGGATCAGGGGGCCCAGGGATGGTTCCCTGGGGAAAAACCCTCTGATGCCTAAGTCAGTAGAGCAGTGGTGGGAGCTGTGAGCGGAGGAAGGAAGAGGTTATGCGAGATCCCTCTCCACCAAGGTGGTAAGGAAGTTCTTACTCAGGGAGTTTAGGTGTGTTAAGCCTTACCTTTTGCCGGAGGGAGTCCCAGGTTTAAATAGTGCGCCAGCCTCATTAGTCGTGTAAGCGGAGGAGTTTGGGCGGGGGTTACGTCCTCGATGTGGGCTCTTTATAGCCTTGAGGACTCTTGGCCTCCCTTATCCTCATAAACTCCTGCTCATAAGGGCTCTCAATGGCAACATGGATAAGCACCCGTCGGTCGACCCAAGCATGGAGGATGCCAACTCCTATCCGGGTGATAGGCATAGCTCGGGTGTAATTCGGTCGGAGTGGGCGCGGGACGCCAGCCCTTATCTCGACATGGGGCGTAGCTCGGGCATGAATCCTCCTCCGACTAGACTGATGCTCGGACCTCTGAGCCTAATGGCTGCCTAGGAGGTGCTTGATTCCGAGTGAACTTATTGGGCTTTCATGATAAGTGGGCCCTGCGGGGCTATCACTTAGATGAGTTGGGCCTCGTTTGGTCTAGCTGGACCTCATTCGGCCGCTCTTAATTGGGCTACAAAAATCTCCCTCTCCACTTGTCCCCCTCCTACTCCCAAGCCTTGTCAGGCTAAGAGGAGTAGCCGTTGGGTTTTGGACCAGCGTGGCTCGGGTGGGGTGGAAATCTGGCGGTGTTAAGAAGCCACGTGTTGTGGTCACCTGAGCCTGTAATAATGATAATCCTGATGGATTTGAAACGAAGAGGCCCCCTTTTTCTTGGAGGTTGGTTGCGCCGCCTTCCGCGAGGGGATATAAGTGTTGTGCGCTGTTGGCATTCCGGACCCCCACTGCTTTAGGGTTTTGCTCTCCTTCATTTTTCCTTTCATACACCGTGGAGATAAGGCGGAAGAGTAGGGACTTGCGGCGGCGTTTGCAGAGTTGGCAGAAATAATCGCAGTGGCAATCCAGCAACTTCCTCTCCCCCCAGAATCTTCGGAGTCTTTGGAGCCTCCTTCCCCAAGTTCCTCTTCGGATTCCAAGGCAGACCAGCGTCCGAACGAGCCTGAGGCGAGAGTGGTGGTGATACCGTTGGCTCTGAACTGTAGCGAGCCGGGGGAGGCAGAGGTGAAGCAATTGGAGTACCAGTTCTTCCTGCCTTGGAAGTATTACTTGGCCGCTTCTACCCCTTACGAGATGACCCTAGATTCTCGTACTGGTCATTTTTGCTCTTTCCTTCTATCGTGGAAGGGTGGATTCCGTCTCCCCTTTGACCCTTTTGTTCTTGACCTCCTCAATTTCTTCCTGTTGGCTCCCATCCAGTTGGTAGCCAACTCTTATCTCCTCATCTCTGCTTTCCGCATCCTCTGCCTCGAGTGTAGGGTTCCACCTTCCTTGGACCTCTTCTATTATTTCTTTGAGCTGAAGGAGCATTCCTCAACTGGCAAGGGCTTCTATTATGTTCAGGCGGGGCGAAACAGGAGCTACGTGTCCTTAGCCGTGAAGGACTCTTCCCACAAGGGGTGGAAGACTCAGTTCCTCTGGGTGGAAATTTTTTCAGTGGAGGAGTCTTGGAGATGCCTCGTGATGCCCAACTTTCACCCGAACATCCCTCCGAGGCAGGATGAGTTCACCTCGGAGGTGGAGAAGTACGCAGCGATCCTGTTGAAGCATCGTCAGTCTACGGAAGAGCTGGTGACCCCAGAGAATATCAAGCAATGCCTTCTCAAGCGACTGCGACCGACAGGTATGGGCACCAGGAATCAGCTTTTCCTTCGGATGAAGAAGCCGTTCTTCTTTCCCTGACCCTGTCTTCCATTGCGTAGACACTAGGCAGTCAGCTGAGGAGGAGGCACCTTCGACTGAGCGAGCGGTGATCGACCTGGGTGACGACTCGGCCGCCGTTGAGTAGCAAGTTCCCGAGGGTTCTGCCCGAGCCCAAGACAAGGGCAAGGGGGTGGCCCGGGAAGGGTCGTCCAAGTAGCGGGGGTCCAAGCGCAAGGATCCTGTGGATAGGATGCTACGGGACGCCGTGAAGGCCAAAAAGTGGGTCAAGAAGGCCGGGGCCATCCCCGCTGTCGAAGATAGGTCTGGTTCAGCTCTCCCCTCTGCTGAGCTAGAAGGGGCAGAGCCTATTCGACTGGCTCTCCTGTCTGCTGGGCAAGAGGGGGCCGAGGAGGCCGGGGCCGAAGCGGGCGGCTCTAGGACTGTGGCTGAGACTGGAGCGTCAAGCAAGGCAGGTGGCATTCAGGGCGGAGACGCTAGGGCCGACCCGATGGAGGTCAGGGGGTCACGAGAAGAGGTGACGCAGCCCCAACCGACCGAGGCAAGAGGGGTGGAGGAAACAACGGCTCAATCCGAGCCAGTCGGTGGGGTTCCCAAGGGGGTGTCGCTCGGAGGGAGAGCCCCTATTCCCGCTGCTCTGGAGAGGCTGGGATCCGGGGCCCTCTATACCAGAAGTGTTGCAGCATAGCCACTAAGGTGGTGCGAGGAGGAGACAGGCAGCGTTCCCCGACTGCAGCCCTCGAAATGGTCATGGAGGGTGGCCTGATCCTGGCCCAGATGGGGGCCTCCCTAGCTGAAGCTTACGCTCAGTCAGAGTTGGACCAGGCGAACCTTGCCTGGACACTCGGTATGTCCGATGGGAAGATAGCTCGACTCACTGAGGAGTGCGATGGGCTTCGGCGGGAGCTCTCCTCATTTAAAGTGCTAGCGAGGGTGAGTCGGGCAGAGGACCAGGCCCTGACCGAGCAACTGGCTCGGGCACGTGACTCGCTTGAGAGGAAGTGCAAGCTTTTGGAGGAGGAGCGTGTGGCCCATGCCGAGCGAGATGGTCAGTGGGAGGCTGAGTGCGCCGAGCTACTAGATCGAGCGGAGGAAGCCGTGCGCCTTCGGTTGGAGGCCGTTGCTGATCGGGCCGAGGAGGAGAAGCAGATGGCCGAGGCAGATCGGAGGTTGGCAGAGGCGGAACGGGAAAAGGCCGAGCTCGCTAGTAGGGTGAGATCTGTAGTGACCCAGAATTTTTTCCCCTCATTACCCTTTGCTGTACCTCCGCTCCTTGCCACCCCACCTCCACCAACACCACCCTGCATAGCTCAGCTCACAGGCAGTAGTAGAGGCCCAAGTTGCAGATCCTGTCCTGGAGTCATTTGGCATCATCTAAAGACGTACCATACATCACCGAAAATCTCATCAAGATAGCTCCGCATCCGTGGTGGTCCCATTGGCATCCGACATTCTCGCTGTCCGATGGGCCCGTTCTTCCCCGACTGCGCACCATTGCCTTGACTGGAAGATAGAGCTGCAATACAGAAGCCTCCATGACTTCATCCTTACTCTCCCTGGTGCGCCGCTTGATCGGGTCGAGATACCACCAGTCCTCAAAGCAATGCAGTAGGTGGAACCTCGTTCGGAGACCAGAGCCTCCCATTCTGATTTTCTTCCCCCAGGCGCACAGAACAGGCCTCTCAAAACTTGAACTGACACCCCTTCACTCAATGAGCTCCCTCTCTCTGCCCTAACCTCGTCTGGTGTTCTTCCTGGTTGCTTCTGGAGGCGGACTCGACCACGGTTGTACTCATCTTGGTCCCGCCACGTTTGGACTTCGGAAGCGTCCGTGGCTACTTTGTCCATTTGCTGCAGTATCCTGGGTCTAGTTCGAGCCAGAGCACTAAGGTTCAGATCCAGAATCTGCCCCAGCCAATGACGACATCAGGTCTGCCCACAAAAATTCACAAGCATACATGGCCCCTTCAGAGACGTTTCGGCACCAGTTTCGGTGACTTCCAAGTTCAGAGGAGTGCGTAGCGGCATCTACAGTGACTCCCTGTCTTGTCATTCCAGACCTGGACAGACCCGAGGAAGCCCCCAAGCGGCACTAGTTTTAGCTAATCTCCCCACCCCCTGGTCAGCTTAGCGCCCCTCCCTGTGTGGAGGTAGTTTTGATGTAATCCACAGTTCCCCACCCCTTGTCTAACCCTCCTACGACAGGTGTAGTGCATGTAAACTATTAAACAGGGAGAAGCTTCACCGACGCAGTGCTCGGGGAACCCACACTTCCCTGCTCGTCCACATCTCTGAACGGGGGTCGGTTTCTTCAAACTGACTGGGTAGGCTATAAACCCTTGCTCTCATTTCAGTTCTTGTTCATTCCATATCCGTCAAACTACTCTGCTGGTGGAGAGAGAGTGCCTGATCCCGGAGCACCTTGCTTCGCTTGGTCACCGTAGAGTGTGAGAGTGTGAGCGACCTTGTGCCCCAATTGGCACTCAGCCAGTCCCTTGAGTGTGGGCACCGTACCCTCGAGAGGGCAACCGTAACCCTGCTGGCCCTCTACCAGCAAGGGACTTATTCCATTACCTCCACTCGGCATCGCCGAGTCACCCCGGGAATCGTGTGCGCCTCGGTGGTTTGACAATTCACGAGGATTCCTTGCTCTTGTACGTGTGTTTGCGAAGTTGGTCCAAGGATCATTGACCTAGTTGCTGCATTCTCTTAAGTGGTGTCACATTAACTCCACCCCGTCAAACGTGAGCAAACTATTTTGTTACTGTCTTCCTCTGCGTACGTGACCCGCATTCCCTTCCTCCTGTCGATCTCCTTCCCATGCTGTGGACGTGAGGTCTTCCTTCCCTTCCTTTCTTCCTCCGTGACGTGAGAAGGCTATAGACAGGAGTCATCATCCCCTTCTTCTTCCCTTATTCCTCCTACGATGCGGCATCACCATCCTCCTATGCAAGGAGCCCAAGGTGTTTTTCTTCTTTCTGTCATCCTCCTGCTGCCACGTGCTGCTGTTGAAGCCTGCACGTCAGTCTTCTTCCCGTTACTGCTCAAGAAAGCCACGGGGGAGTAGGCTTCTTCCCCATCTCCTGCCTCTTCTTTCTATGGCTGAGCAAGAGAAGAAGGCCCTGCATCCATCTTCATCCCCTGTTCAGAACGGGGCACCATTCTTCATGGCGTTCCAGCAAGTCTTTACTGTCATCCCTTCAATCTACAGCTACCCTCGAGCGTGATCTCCCCCTCCTCCAGAGGCTCGTCCATCGACCCGAGGGTACTAGAAGTCTCTGCGGTCGCCTCCTGTCGTAGAGCTTCAAATAAAGACGCCAGTTTGTCTAAGCACGCGTGGACTCCTTCCGGTCCACCGACTGATAGCTCCGGGGGGGTGACCTCTGCAACCTTCAGTGGGGGCAGCTCCTGAAAGTCAACAAGCAGCAGAAACAAGATCAGTGGATGGTCACAGGGGGAAGCCCTACACGAATGGACTCACACTTACAGGGGGTGGCTCAGGAGGTCCGGACTCCTTGAGCATGCCTTCCCTTGAAGCCACCTCGTCAGAGGAATAATCATAATCCACCTTCTCGCCCGACGAGGACGCGGTTCGAGTAGGCACTTCCCTCACCTGCATGGGAGCTTCCCTCGCGGGGTCGACAGTCGGCGCATCCTCGCACGGGCTTGGCGACAGGGAGGTCCCAGACCTTAGCCTCCTCCTCACATAGACCTGATCCTCTGGGCGGACTCTGAGGCGCACCTTCGGCTCAGTGACCACCACGTTAGGGCCTGCCAAATAGAAGAAGATTCGGATCGAGTTGGAGCCAGAGAGCCCCCGAAGGATCAAAGAAGGTATTTGGGATGGCAGAGATGATTACCCCCTCTGACTTCTATGGCAGGAGGCGGCTCGTGGCTGCTCTCCTCGGTAATAGCTGCGGCCTCGGGAACTGCAGTCTCGCCCGCAGTAGGGGATGGCACAAGAGCTAACTCCTCTGCACCAGCTAAAAGGGAGAAATGCGTATGTTATGCATGCATAGAGGCCCTACCCCGGGAGATAGATAAATCTTGAAGAATGCCGGTGCCCTAGGAACCTCACCTATGGAGTGACCCATTTCAGTTCGGGCTATGGCAAACTCCGCAAAAGTGGGGATTGAAGGCAGAGGGGGAGCCGAAGCGATCAGAACAGCCTCCATCCTCCTTCGCTCCACCTCCTGTCGCCCAGCATTTTTGGCAGCTGCCAGCGCTCTCACTACGGGTGACTCCGCTCGAGATTCCTTAATGACCTTTGGCGGGGGAGTTGGGGTGGAAGCTGCCTCCACCCCAACCGCAAGCTCATCCGCTTTTGGGATCGGCACGTAGGCTGGCTCCTCTACGGTAGCTAAAAAAAGGAGAGAAGGAAAGAAAGAGATGCCCAGATGCGAAGTCTTTACACTAAAGTGGAGGTGAATTCTGGAAGACGTCCATGACGGAGGAACCTCACCTGTGGGCTGGCTCGGCTCAACCGGGGCAGCTGCAAATTCCTCAAACGTCAGGACCAGAGGTGTTCAGGGAATGGTCTTCGCGGCCTGGATAGCCTCCCTCTTTCTTCGTTTGGTCTCCCGTCGCCCGGTAGCCTTGGCCTCATCTAAGGCCTTCTTCGTAGGCGATTTCGCCCTGGACCTCTTTGCAGGTGGGGGCAGGGGAGTTGTACTTGGGGCCAGAGGCGTCGCCTCAAAGTAATCCGGCTTCTCCACCTACCGGAGAAGATTGCGATATGTCGCCATTTGAGTGTTGTCGGTTATACCTTTGACATTAAGGGTGCACGTGGGTTAGACAAGTGTCATTTATACCTTTGACATTAAGGGTGCACGTGGGTTAGACGCTAGTATCCCTAGTTACTAAGCATAAACTATCATATTTATCTCTGATCAAAAAGTGCACAGATGATTTATACCTTTGACATTAAGGGTGCATGTTTATCAGACGCCAGTACCCCCAGTCACTAAGTGAAACCGGCTCTATAGATTTGACCATATAAACAGAGGTAACATGAAGCTCTTCATGACATGAATTTCTCTCCACTTCTTTAATGGAGTGTTCAGTTTCTCAGAGTAGGATGGAGTGTTCAGTTTCTCAGAGTAGTTCAGTCATTGCTCTACCACTGTATATGTTTATGGCTTTCATTATCGATTTAATTGTTGCTGCCCTATTAGTTTTCGAGAGACACAACGTGCGAGAGGCGTAAATAGTACCCGGTCAAGAACCAGTCAGAGTGACACTCGTCAGCGTCAGTCCGAGCCTCTGACCCTATGTGCACACACCAACCCCTGCCGAGGGTCGGGCCTCTAGCTAGTTCCCCCCCCCTAAGGACGCTACGGTAACCGCGGGGGGCCACGGCAACTAGCTTACAAACCGTTAATCGGAAAATATCCCTCCACCTCTCTCAGGTGGGCTGACACTAAGGTCGCTGGACTACATCTAGTGATTCCATCACGAGGAAAGAGAAAGTAATTCCACTGGGACTAAAAGATGTAATTTTATTCATAAACTAACTTAAACTGGGCGAAAAATGTATTAGAATACCCATTTATTACCTTTGGGATAGCAGAGAGTATAACGGATCAGGGATGGTCCGCTATGGAGCATAACGGGTCAGCCCTAGGCCGTCAAGGGCATGACGGATCTCATGGGGTGCGTTGTACAATACATGGTGCGCCTCCACTAGACCGTCATCTCCTCCTACCTAATCCCAAGCTTGAAGGGCATGGCGGGTCACTGGGGGTGCGTTATGCAATATATGGCGCACCTCCACTGGTCCGCAAAATTCACCCGAACATGTGTTTTACATAAATTAATTTCTCAGAAACTATAGCGGCCGAGTAAGGGTGCGTTAAAGTCACCCGAACGTGGAAAATCCATAGGAAACTCAGACCATAACGGTCGCTCGAGGGTGCATTATGCTAACGACCTTTCTACGAAAATCATGGGCATAACGGACCTCAAGCGGTCTGCCATACTACCATAATGCGCCTTTATTGGTGCGTTAAGCTCATGGCGGTCACTGGCATGACCGCAATGTGAGCTGGGTGGCGAGCGGGTTCTATTTGAAATTGCACCGTCCCCCGGTCGATCAAATCGATGTCTTTCACTTACAAAACCTAAAACAAAACATAACCTGCCAATCCCACAACTCATACAAGCCCACAGAAGCTAAATCAAGCAATTAAAATGCATATAAATAATTAAAATCACGTTTTAACCTATTTTAGGGCAAAACCTAAAAATAGACGTAACTAGGCCAAACGGCCATGCATGGACGTGCATGTGACATGAAAATATTCCTAACGAGGAGACGAATCCATCCCCCTACCTCGATCGTCGTGAAATCAGCATTCTGGCTGCATGCGGGCGACGAAGGAATCGGGCTCCACTCACTCCGTCTCGCTCCACCGACCCTCGAACCGCGTGATGGAGGGTGCCAACGCGTTCCTCTCGTCGCACTGGTTCGGACAATACCTTCCACGCTGCGGAGATAAGTCGGGCTAAAAGTAGTCTTAAAAGAAGCTACAAACTCGGTCCAGAAATGTGACGGAGTGGGCGAGATTGGAAAGAGACTTCCCATTCGGTGCTCCACCACGTCAAAGCTACGCCTTGGAGCTGGAAGGTACCGAGCATCACTTTTTCATCATCCGCGCATTGCATGGAATGAAACACGCGCTCGGTGGCATCCAACCAAGTTCTAGCAACATCCGGATCGGTCTGGCCTTCAAATGTTGGCGGGTGAGACAACAAGAATTCTTTCAATGCCCGCCCACGACTACCAGGCGAATCCTCTTGGACTGGAACAGCAGGAACTGGAGCAGGTACCCTACTCGCTTCCTGGGGAACCGGAACTCTCCGATGCTGAGGTGGCATCTTGAACAACTAGCAAATAAATAATAGACAAAAGAATTCATTAATCACGCGAAAAACACCCTAAGCCAACAATGGATAGTGTAATTGGACTAGTTCTGGACAATGGCGATGCGATTTCGATTCCTTAAACATTCCTCAACGCTGCTCTGATACCAACTGTAATGACCTAGAGCTCCAGATATCGATAACCCGATATAGCATCGAATTACCGCTACCAAGAACTGGGGAAGTCACCCAAGAGGCTGATGAGGCCCCTGAAGGGTTGGGGGAGTATAGAGGAAATGGCGCCAATCGCATACTCATTTTGGTATTATCCATCGCAATACGTCTTTAGAAAATAGTGCTTCCCCTACGGAGAACATTACAAGAAAGCTTTAGAATCTTACCAAGCGTCACCCGATGACCCTTGGTCATGTACACTCTGGCAGAGAGTGTTAAACATTTCTTATTGGGCCCAACAAAGGGAACCCACCAGTCAGCCCAGGGCCCAATGTCAGACGCGTGCAACAAAAGCTTCAGGTGGCGGCGGCATCAGCACGGACGTGGGCCCGACCATCTGAGGACGTGGACGCCCACACTCCTTAACGGGCCAGCCCATTATATGGAGCTGGACCGCCTCCTCCCGGCCCAATGCCAACAAGAGCACTTCCTTGATGTCCTCTCTGTCCACACAGTGTATGCAGCCGTCGGAGGAGACCGCCGGCGGCAGGAGGCTCCTCCCTTCCAGCCGCGAGATCAGCAGCAGATGCCCACTTGCACTTGCGTCCCTCCGCAGCCCCCCGAGCCCCGCCCGGTCGGCCGGCGATCCTTCCGCCACCGAGTAGATGCCGATGAAGCCCTAAGAATAAGCTTGCCCGCGTCATTGTTACATTTCTAAGATACTATCACAATTACGTAATCACTTGCCTTCGTCGCGTTGTTGGGATAGTGATCGATCTTATTGATGAGACAGATTGGTATTCACTGATTTAATTAAGATGGGAAGTATCTTAATTAAGAAGAGCAATGCAATATGAGAATACAATTAAGCAGGCAGTCACAACCAGAAAAAGCGCTATTTCAGATGTCAATCCCAAGGAAAAAAACTCCATTCCGGCTGGTTTGAGATGTGAAGAATGGCACATCGGCATCTGCTGGAGATCTTACCTCCTCAGTTCGCTTGATGTCAATCCCAAAACGGACCTCGCCGGGCTCCGGCATCAGCAGGACGGAGAGCTCTGAGACCCCCGGCAAGAACCACAGACGGACTCCTTGGACGGCGGGGACGGCGGACGAGTACTGTTTGTGCCGTCCTCCCCGCTTGCTCTCTCGCCCAGAGTTCTGTTGGCATTCGCCGGATGCATCGTCCTGGTAAGTTGAGAAGAAACAAAACAAATTAAATTGAGCAAAGGAAAGAACGAGATGAGATTCTCTCAAGTGTTTAAGCACTCTGGACCCTGATCATAACCTTCACTGAGTACGTTGAATTGAGATACACCCATAGACCATCTGAATTCATCCTTAGTTGATATATTGGAGACTGCTGGAGACATGCACAAAGACGATTCCTAAACAGAAGAAGTGATCTAGAGTCTAGATCTGCAGAGCCCAATGCTACGTAAAGGGGGTGATGGGTGTTGGGTAGAGAGGTGATACCGATGCAGCAGTGATGTGCTCGGTCTGGATGTTGACGAAGATCAGGGGCGCACCGGAGCACACGGCGGCGGAGAACCAGGCCATGCACCTGGTGGTGACCATCTCCACGCGGTCCCGCTCGCCGGGGAGGGGGACGAACAGGATGGAGCTGACCACCGTGGACCGCCGGTCCGGCAAGTGCTCCCACACCTTCTTCTTCCAGTCGTAGGCCACGGCTTCCCTCCTCTGGAACCCTCGCCGGTCGGCGTTAACAACGCTCCTGCTCATCTCTGCGCGCACGTACGTGTCCCCCATGATTAGATCCTCCTCCCATCTTCTCTTTACATGCTAGTTGGAACACAGTACATTTCTCTGACAACCCCAGAACACTATCTATCTGCGATTCTGCAGGGCTGCAGGGCTCCTAAGACCCACTTTTACAATCATGGTTACTGTTACAGTAGCTGTGGGTTCTAGGAAGCACTGTTTTTGGCGGAAGTTTTAGTTAAAAGTCGTTCTTAATTAATTATATGAACGACTAATCTAGTTATTTCGTTGCCAAGAGCTCCATTTTTTGTGTCACATCGGCTGCTCTAATTTGAACTTCTCATTAGAAGTCGAAAAATCACGGCTCACGCCATTCTCGAGCCCCAACAACCAGCATCTTCTATCTGTGAAAGACCATCCACTGGTCACCAGATACGCGTCAATGGGAAACTTTCACCTGCCCAATAGGCATGTTCCAAATCACGACAGGCCATCCGCTGACTCTCCAACAGATCGTTACCGCATCACGAGCCAGATCTCTCTCGGACACCACATCCGATCCGATCCTCACGCCAACTCTACCCTCTCAGGGGAGCACGGTGAAACCAAATAACAAGAGTCCACGATCTTTGATCCTCACATCACTCGATTTAGGCTTACGGAGAATCCTCCCTTACTGATCACAGACCAGAGATTACCATATCCAACGTCAACGTCTCTTCAGAGACCTCCGCACACAGGCATCATCCATTACATAATCGAATCCTATCTCATCTCAGTTACTCTAAAAGGGACGCCTGCCAATCTTGGTTCTGCTCTTACCACAGAGCCACGTGACACAACCTGCTACCACAACAAGCTGGTTGATAACGCCACGACCAATGCACATGGGTCCCCAGGTAATACACTTCTTACCATGGTCAATCACTCGGTCAACCTCACCAGTCGATCACGGCCACCAACCGGGACCCCATAATCTACCAGAGATCACTTCTCCAAGAACACGATCTCTTCCGAGGACACAACTTCCAACACAGGAACAGAGTACTCATGCGGCAACCTCACCAGCACATTTCCCCAACTCTCCATCCAACCAGTGTCATAAATCACAATGCCTTAAGCAACGGCATGGCAACAACACGTCTAATGCAACCCGAGACAATCTCACACGGAGGAACCAATCCTCCGACGTTCTACACATCCTCTGCAACACCGCAAGCTCCTATTCACAACACCTTAGAAAGCACAACACCAGTCACGAATTCTCACGAACACCGCCCAACCGGCACTCATCCTTCCGAAGTAGCTCCAACACACCCTTACGCACCAGGGAACGGGCAATGCTTCTCACAGATAGCCACACACTAGCCACAACAGTTAAGCTAGCCGCTACCACACGCTCCTCTCTTACACCTGCCTTTGACCTCAAAACCAATAACATGCCAAACCCTTACCGAGGAGCGAAGAAAATCCACCAAAATACCAGGCTCGAAGACCGCAACATCTCTAGCCACCGGACATCATTCTCTCGAATCCGTCCGACCTAACACCATCCCATTCTCGAGCTACCACCGCGCAGACCACCACGCCAAGAGCCGTAACAAGAGCCATAATCGACACCTGCCAATGCTCATCCTCGAGTCCCGAACTCGCCACTGCCACACGATCTCAAACCAAATCTAGGGCGACCATAGCCCAATCCAAGAAGATCCTCCGCTCATCTGAGCACATCTCGACCAGAGCACCCACTCTGCCACCTCGAGCCACGATCTTAATGCCTCAAGGGTTGGACAAACTTCGAACAAGGATGGCCCAAACAATAATAACTCCCTCGGAGCACACTCACAGCCACTCGATCCACGAGCAATCCTCGCCAGCCACCTGTCCTCACTGTAGGTTCCTCGAATGCAACACTGCGAATGCATGCCTGTCGGTAACTCTGCCCAATGCAGCACAATCGGGGCCACCACCAATGAGGGAGAAAGCTCTCGACCTCGATCCTCAGACCCCACGTCGGCACTCCGACGATGGCAACAACCACCTTCACAGTGCCAACGCCACGCACACAGGCTCTCACGCGAGAAACCAAGCAAAAATCAAATACAAAATCTTATGCCAGCTGCCGACTGTACTGGACCTTATGGACTCTGATCACTGCAATATCTCAAATTTTCATGTACTTCAACAACCATCGCTCTGATACCAACTGTAACGACCTGAGATCTGAATACCGGGAATGACCCGATACCATTCAAATCTTGGCCCGCCGTCCACGAGCTGGAGGGCTCGAAAGGGCTAAAAGGATAGGTGTGGTGTACATATAAATAGGCTCATTCACACAATGCTCCAATCAGAATTAGGGTACGGTCAAACTGTCAAACCCCAAACATTCTGATCTTATGGACCATTATACTCTAAAGTATAGTTCACTGGAAAAATTCATTCTCTCAGCGAACCCTCATACCCTAGCCAGTGATTTCCAAGTACATGTCTATAGAGCATTCTCTCTCTTAATCCATGCAAAGAGTGAATGATCCCTTATTGTCCACTTAAGTGTCTCCACATGAATCCCACTGAGTCTGAACAACTAACTATACTCCTTTTTCGAGTTGAAGGAGCACACTCATGCGGGTAAAGACTTCTTCTATCTTTAGGCGAAGAGGGGTTGGAGTTGCGTGATGCTTTCTGCCAAGGATTCTTCTCACAAGGGATGGAAGACCCAATTTTTTTGGGTGGGCACATCGAATGGCGGCGTCTCTTGGGGTTTCTCGACAGTTCCAAACTTCCATCCGTCTATTCCTCCGAAGCAGGTGGTGGTTTCCTCAGAGCTAGAAGAGGAGATAAGGATTCTCTAGGAGCATCGCCAATTGACCACTGAACTGATGACGATGATGAACATTGAGGGATATCCTTCTCGGGCGTTGTCCAAGCGAAGTAAGAACCTTAGTGCCCCATATTATGCCTCTGAGCTGGGCAGATGGGTCTCCTTCTAAAGATTTGGCTTCGGTTGCTCAGATTCGAGGCAGACAGCTGATGAAGGGGAGCAGCCGTTGGAGCAGGGGACCACCGACCTGGAGGAGACGCCTGCTCCGAGTGAGTCCCGAGCTTTCGAGGGTCCCTCCCGTGCCTGGGATAAGGGCAAGTAGAAGGCTCGGGATGACGTCCACGAGCGTCGTGGGTCCAAGCGCAAGGAACCTGGCGAGCCGTTGATGTTGTCTTCCATGAAGGCCTTGATCGCTGAGAAGAAGCGATCGAAGAAGGCGAAGGTTGCCCCTCCGGTCGAAGAGTGGGCCTGCCTGGTTGAGGGGCCCTCGACTGAGGAAGTCCGCCAGTCTGATATCCCACTCACCGGGCCAGAGGTGACTACCGTCGGTGGGGAGGTTGTCACCGAGCCTGCCGGTCAGCAGGCAGAGAGGGTCGGTTCTGACGTCCCGACTGAGGCCGAGGGGGTTCGGGGTGAGGCATCGACCCTACACTATTGCATCCCTACGGTTTTGATGATGTCATACACTATAAAGTCAAATTTGATTAGCTTAACATCACACTTTCTTTATATATTACTTTATCTGATTTTACTGTGAAAAAAGGCTATCTTCTAAAGATGACACTTGTTGGTTTGGAAAAAGCCCTAATGCAATAAAGCTCAGTGCAATTTTAGTATGCATTTCTATGTTCGTGCAAACACTGTTTAACTCTGTGTACATTTGCTTATTCGACTTACTTAGTTCGGTGCATGTCGTTATAAAGTCTGAGAATGTCATTTAGAGTCCGTGCATGTTTGTTTATATGCTTACAGAGTCCGTGCATATTTCTCATTGTTTGATTCACGGTCAGTGCATATTCCTTCAAGCACTGTGCATGTCATGTTTCATTCAGGCTCTAAGGTCCGTGCATATAGGCCATCCTGCATAAAGAAGGTCTGTGCCTTGCTTCCTTTGTGCATATAACGTTCATGCAGCTTTTACTTAACTTTTATAGGTCCGTGCACATTCTTGACTGGTCTGCATATAAGATCTATGCTCAAATAAGGTTCGTGCATTTTGCTCGAAGAAGGTAAAGCCAATGATCAAACACTTGAAGGGCAGAACGAAAGAGGCATGTGAGCTCGAACTGAGATCAGGCACGTGATCCAAGGCACACGCATCCAGGAACCAATGATTGGACATGTGGATAGTAATCTCTCACATCTCAACACGTGGACTCCAAAGGAGCGCTGCTTTCCAGACTCCTTAGGCGGGAAACATGGATTCCACATGCCCATTTTTCGAGAGCCACTATATAAACAGAGGCTGGTCATACCTGACCCCCGTCTACTATAAAATCTCCAGAAAATCGAAACCTCCACCAAAAGTAATTTAAAAAATATCCCCATTTTTTTCACTTCCCCTTCCACAACTTTAATGAATAACCCATTACCCAGATCCATCGCCATCCCCTCGATCAAACCGTGTTCTCAGTCAAGTCCACTTTCTGCCCTGTCGGTCCCAGATCTGTAA
Source organism: Amorphophallus titanum (assembly GCA_024336825.1). NCBI lineage: Eukaryota > Viridiplantae > Streptophyta > Magnoliopsida > Alismatales > Araceae > Amorphophallus > Amorphophallus titanum. The sequence goes on along the minus strand of JANBPO010002057.1, from coordinate 473,190 downwards.
ACTAACAACTTCTAAAATCACCAGCGGCCAGCACAGAGGGTTTATAATTCCTGTATCAGTCTGGGATCAAAGCTCTTCGAGAGAGATTTCCAACGCCACTGACCTCGCGTTGATCTGACGATGGGGCTGATCGCAGCGTCCGTTTTCGCCGGGTCGCGCACAGCAAAATAGCAGCTCCGGCTCGTGGACGGCAACCGACGACCACCCCTGAGGCGGCCGACTCGCCTTCCACTCGCCGAACCAGCATGCCTCCGTCCCAAGGACCACCCCTCCAGGAGCCACCATCGCAGCAATACCACTCCCGGTCAGCTCGGCCCACCGACCAACACGTGGGCCCCACAGTTGTCGACGCACACTACCACCGGAGTGGTCCAAATTACTGCCTGTCAACCCGAACCCGCTACTCCCGGGCCCATATTGTAGCCCTTTACCTCCCTGCGTGGAGTGGGTAAGAAATTTTATTTCTATAATGTATTTGACAATTGTCTAACCGGGAGTACGAGTTTTCGACCGGGGTTGTCTTCCCCACGCCCGGAGCATGGAGGTACACTCGACACCCCCTCGTAGTCGTAGTTGCTTGCTTTCTTAGTATAGTTCTTACTGCCACTGCATGTGCCTAGTTAGGATCCTAGCTCATCGATCAAAGTAATAACCGCTGCGAGAGAGAGAGAGTGAGACCGTCCTGTGACTCGACCCAGGCACGAGAGTGAGTAGACCACCCTTGACTCGCTGCCGATTTCTCAACCGTGTAGGTCCGGACGCTTCCCTCGTTAAGGGATGAACACGAGCTTGCTAGAGTCCTAGGTGTGCATCTCAAATTGGCGCTGAGTCCGTCGTCTCGTCCCACATCACCAATTCATCAACGACACGGTTAGGGTGTTCGCGTGTTATGCTACCAGACATCAGCCCGGCACCCAATCCGATGACCTGAACCAGCCTCTGGCCCAGCTCAGGAGGTCTCGTCACCAGACTGATGCGGGACGACAATGAGACTCGACTCAGACTTGTGCGAACTTTGGACTCTAGACGACGCGACTAGGGACTACACACATGACTCAGCACCTAACGTGGTTCCTGAAGAGGCAAGCATGCCCCAAACAAGAAGTGCGCGCTCACAATCGTCCCTAGCGAGGAAAACACATTGGACTGCACGGTTGAGAAACTGACCTTGAGTCTCGGGTGGCCAGCTTACTCTCGTGCTAGGAGCGAGACACGGGACGGGTCACGCTCTCTTACTCCCAGCGGTGATTAAAATAAACTAGCTAGGAACCTATTTAACGCACATGCAGCAGCTTCTAGAACATATACCAGCTAAGCAAAATGACAAAAGGGAGAGGCGAGTGTACCTCCACGCTTGGGGCGTGGGGAAGGCGTCCCGGCCAAGTTCCGCAACTCCTGGTACAATGGTAAAAATTAATTTACAGGAAGATTCTACTGTCCACTCCACGCACGGAGGTAAAGGGCTACATAGTGGCTCTGGGAGCATAGAACTTGGGTTGGCAGGCAGCAAGGTGGCGGATGCCGGGCGGTGGTGACATCGGCTTCGGTTCTGCGATCTCTGGCCGGCAGGATAGTGAACAGTGACATCCAAAGGGACGCCAACCTCCGAAAGGCTTCTGACGGCGGCGGATCAACGGGACGACGGCAGTGGGTCCCCGGTCGACCCCTGGGAGTGGCAGCTGCTGAGTCGCCTCTGGCGTATTTTTCGAGGAATTTCTCTGGTCGCCCCTTCTAGCTGTCCTGGCTCTGGACAGAGCTGAGCGCTTCCACGGATTTGGTCATAGAGAAGATGAAGCCCGACGAGGACTTCATTCATTTTGCCAACCATTGGAGAATCATGGCTTCCAGGATGGAGGTCCCTATCTCTGAATCTCAGGCCATCACCATGCTGGTGAATAACGCCACTCCTTAACTCAGAGCCATCCTAATGCTTAGCGAGCTCCACACATTCCTCAACTTTGCAAACGAGCTCAAATTGTCCAAGCCCAGATGAAGGATTAAACCTTACCTCCTTTCTTTGAGCCTCACGCGAAAGGTTGGAAGGCTCCAACCGTCCCCACCACTGAAGGTGCCGCGGTGAATGAACAAGTCAACACCGTTGGCCCACCCTTTAGGCCCAATAACCGTCAAGCTCCACACCCTAATCAAGCTAGTCCTAATCAGGGTCAAGGCAATCTAAGGCCGTATGCCAATGGCCCGCCACCTCAGAACTACAACCGCACCGGGCCGAAAAGGACTCCTTATCCTCCATTACTCGAAACTTTGGGTGACATATTCTTTGCCCTCATGTCTTCTCAAGCCATCCAATTTCCCCCTCAAACGGATTGGGTCCATCCCAATGCCGACACATCCAAATATTGTCCGTATCATCGAGCTCCCGGACATGATATTTTCAATTGCTTCCAATTCTGAGACTGGGTACACGACATGAATGATGAGGGAAGAATCAATTGTTCCGATGTTAAGCTAGTCATTGTCAACCTCAAGAAACCCAATCGGGACCTCGGCATTGTGCAAAACTCGTTACCCGCTCATCAACCAAACAATGATCCTTCAAGCTCGAGGCAAAATGAGCGAGTCAATACTGTTATTGGAATGGAACCACGTCTACTCAAGAGGATGCAAATGTGGAGCACCGAAGGCTTTCTCGGGTGGTACGGGAAGTTGGAAGTGGAAGCCAGCGAGCCGTAGGCGGACATCAACATGTTCTCATAGGAACCTTAGCCCTGCACCTTGATTTCACCTCCTAGCCAATCCTCAATTGTTACCCAAGGTCCTCTCACCTTGATCACTCCCCCTCGATCACCATTGCAAGAATCCCATGTCTCTACAAATGCTCAATCGGGGCAAGAGCCCCCCTTGGTCCTTCTAAGGTCACCATAGCCTAAACCGGTCCCTCCTCCTGCTCCTGTGACTCCCAGTGAGGAATCGGCTTCTCTCTCATTCATCTTCGGATCTCCCGCTCTTTTGCAACTAATACGTCCAAAACCTTTGGAGTCGGAAGAACCAAAAGAAGCCTCAGTAAATGTCACTCTCTGTAACCGCATTATCCCTCAACCCAAAGGCAATCGCAGCCCGAGGAAAGGGCCAATACCCAAGTTCCCCCTGCGGAGTATGACATCCTCCAACATTTAAATAGGACGCCGGCTAAGATTTCCATTTTGGAACTCATCAAGAAGTCCCCTTCGCACCAATCTACCTTGCTCTAATTTCTCCAAAAGATCATGGTCAACGAGGACCTTCCAGCAAGTGGTGTGACTGATGCCATCATGGCCCTCACTCACGGGCTGTCTATTTCATTCTCTGATAAGGATCTTGCTCCACCTAAAAGTAGATCACTCCCGTTGTGCCTCACTGTCACTCTTTATGGAGTCAAAGTTGACTCCACTCTCATCGACATGGGAGCGTCGATCAATGTGTGTCTAATGAAAACTATTCAAAAGATTGGTTTGCAAGAAGAGAACTTGGAAGTGGTGTGCACCACAATCTCAGCATATGATAATTCCAAGCGGTGCGTGAAGGGTAAGGTGACCTTGCAGCTCAGTTTAGGTCCTGTGGTCCTGTCCTCGGACTTCTTCATCCTCGAGGTCGACCCCGCATACAAGGCCATCTTGGGACGACTATGGATTGAGCAAACCCTAGAAATCTCGTCAACAGCTCATCAATGCTTTAAATTTCCTTACAATAGTAGGATGATCAAAATCAAGAGTATCCCACTGGTGGAAACTCTCAACGCTATCAGTACAGTCTAATAGAAAAGAAACGCACACTACCTCAGGACATACCCCGGCACTAGCGAGCTAGCTACTAAATGATCTCTGACTGAGACACACCACCTCAAGGAGAAGTGTTGCACCTGAAAAAGTAGGGAGTGAGTCTCATCTCATTGGCTCAATAGGGGACCCGTGGATCACCACCACAACGAAAGTGGTAACAGAAGTAACAGCAGTAGAAATAACAATAGTAAAGGAAAGCAGTAGGAACAATAGTAACTAGAGCAACAGTAGTGATGAAGTGACTAAACTAACAACAATAACAACAACAGCGGTGGCTATAATGGTAGAACAGTAAAATAACAAAACCACGGAGTCTCTACACTACTCCTACCCTCACAAAGGAACCACGATCTCGAGTCGAAACTGCCGATCTAAGGGAGGTTACAGTAGCACTGCCGAAAGAACCTATGAAACCACTAACGTAGGAAAAGTCCTCACGGACAGAAGCCACTACGAAAATCACACCATCATAACATCCTATCCTAGCAACCGGGAGAACCCTAACCACGCTTTCGGGAAACCACAGCCTCATAGGCGAGAAAGCATGCTAAAGTCACCCGGTTAGAACACACTACCCCTACTCCAGAGAACCACGGCTCACGATCAAGAACTAAACCCATAGTGACTGAAGTACACCGTCACTAGCACCGACTGGATGCATCTGCTGACAACTTACACCATGTCGACTCTCCCTAACCTGGCTACCTCTCCCAAAGAGTGAGGCAAGGGACTGGGTCGGATGCCTCTCAGAAGCCTTACACCGAAAACTATGCTCACACCTGGCTGCCTCTCCCAGAGAGTGAGGCGGAGTCACAAGACACAAGGACAAGCTAGGGTTACACCCATCAGCGTGGGTCCATTGCCCCCAACCACGTGTACACAAATAAACCATGCCCTCAAGGTTGGGTTCTCTAACTGATTTTTCCCTCAGCTGGACTCAGGCTGCTAAGGTGAGGGGCCCTACGGTAACCAGCATATAAACCGTCACATCGAGAACAACTCCCGACCATGCGGTTGAAACGTGTTGGCACCCAGTAAGCAACCGCTCTCGACCCAACTGGTACGTGCATGACACCTAGTAAGTTGAGCCTAGTGGAGTACTACTCAGAAGAAGGTCCAACTTATGCACACCTGAAACCACGAAGTGGCACAGTTCGGTACAGGTATACCTCCTAAGGCCGGTAATCAGAACCAGCGAATGCTCACCTACTAACTCACGCGGGAATGGACCTCAGCTCCTGGTAACCCCAAACGGGGGAGAACACTCTCTACAGATGCAATTCTTATAGGGATGGCCCATGATGGCTTGTACAAAAATTTCAGATCATAAAGAATCATGCAGACACCTCTTCTGAGAAATTGCATCGCATATGAACATCTCGGGGCAAGAAAAGATGAAGCGCGACACCCTGGGGCCAGAATGGGCTGGGCGACCAACCCTTTGGGAGCCCAGTGACCTAGGCGACCACATCCTTGGCCGCCCAGAATAGGGCCACCCTGTGCCGTGGGCAACCTGGTCTTTGGCCACCTAGTGGCCTGGGCTGCCATCACTTTGGCCGCCCAGTCCATGGCAAGAAAAGGGTCTGGGCAGCCAGAGTGCTGGCCGCCCAGTAGACCAGGGTGGCCAACTCTTTGGCTGCCTAGGAACAGGGTAGGGCGGCTAGTCTTCTGGCCACCTGTAGATAGGGGAACGATGGCCAGACTCCTGGGCGGCTAGCCCTCTGGCGGCCCAACAGTCCTGGGCAACTAGGGTACTGGCCACCCAGCACTGGGACAGACGGCCACTACCGTGGCCTCCCACTACCGGGTTCACAGAAGCGAACTGAACTCCACACGGAGTTTGATCTGGAGCTCCATTCACCTCGATGCGAAGGGGAAAACGAGGGGAATCCATCCTCGGGCATTCCTACCACTGGAAAATATAATCTAAACCGGGTGAGCCTCATTTCATAGGCTTAGTAGGGGTCCCGCGGACTCCAACCTCGCACAAAAAATAAGGTAGGAAACACAAGCAGTGCGAAAGTAACGCTACCTAGCAGGAGTATGGTAGAACCAACAAGCTGTAATAAATAAATGGAAAAACTGTCTAAGCTAGCTGTACCATGCAGCCGAATGTCTATCCATCAAAACTCCAGTCTGTACTTGTCGATAGACAAGAGCACCTCCCACTAGAAGAACGACCAGATGCGTCCCCTGATGCCTTACACCACGTCACAAGTGTCTAGCTACAATGCCTTGGGTGCGAGACTTAGACACACACAGTAATCAGAAGTACCACAAAACAAGGACTAGCTGAGGTCGCACTCGTCAGCACAGGTCCGAAACCCTTAGCCTTGTGTGCACACTCAGACCATACGCCCTAGACCTATCCTCTAGCTGGTAATTCCCCCCGAGCCTGGACTCGACTGTGCACGGGGACCCTACAGTAACCAGCCTACTCACCGTTTGTCTCAGGTACGCCACACCAGTGCTCCTAGTGGGCCGACACACGCATGCCGTGGAAGCTACGACTATTAGACGGGTCACCGGAAGAACAGACTCTCAAGTCACGAAAAATGACTTTGAAAATAGACAAGTACAAGGATCACTCCTCGTACGACATTGACTCTCGATGACACAAGCTGAAAATGCCACCTCTTGGGACCCCCCCGGCTCCCCACACATGGCCCCCACATGATGCCTAGCATCGGTCAGATCATGGGTCAGTACGTGGATCGAGGTCACTCCCCTGGGACTCAAATTTGCACGAAAGAAACCACCGGTTAGGCTTCAGACATTGGACGGTCTATTATGGGCCGTTCAAAGGCTACACGGCCAGCACCGGGCCGTCCCAAGTGGTGAACGGTCAACATGGGACTGTGCCATCATTGGTCCAAATAGGAAACTAAACGGCTCAAACCTGGCCATTCAAAAACGGCACGGCCAGCCCCTAGCCGCGCAGGGTAATGAACGGTCCCAGACAGGCTGTTCAATAGCCCAATGGTCAAAAACACAAAATGGCCAGATCATGGCCGCTCAATACTGAATGGTCAGTAGCGCGTCGTTCAAGGACAAGAATGGACCCCTCTAGGCCATTCCATTGCTCAACGGCACAGAGACTGAACGGCTAGCACCAAGCCGTTCAGTGACTGCACGGCCAGGACCAGTCCGTGCAATCTCAGCACTGTGCAATGGTCAAAAACCCAACTGTCAAAACTCCGGAGTTGGACGGTCAGCCTCTGGCCGCCCAGTGGGTTACACGAGCGAACGATTGACCGTGTAACTCCCAGACGCTCCAAGGCACAGAGTGGTCATTTCCAAGGCCATGTAATGGCCTACATAGCTTCTGTTGATCCCTGTAAGCCCCGCCATGCCGAGAACGATGAACCCACCATGAAAACCCTATTTCATACCCCAAATGAGCCCATTTGAGGGGGAAACGAAGGGGAACTCACCCCTAAAGATCCTAGCATGATTCTACGCCCTCAAAATATGGAATCACAACTCAAAACGCTAGATCGGGCGCTCAAACCCCGCGACATGGATTTTCCTTCCCGACATGAAATAGCCCTCTCTTGACCTCGCCTCGGCCTACAAACCACGGGGAAGTAACACAAGGGGCTAGGGAACGTCACTCTACCTTGATCTCCATTCGAGGCACGCCGGATCGAGCCCAAACCACGAAGAACGCCGCTAGAAGCCCTCGTCCTTTACGCTTCCCACGAACACCACACGTCGCCACGATCGTCTCACCGCTGCCTATGTCGTCATGCCGTCGCCCATCGCCGTCTGTAGCAGGAGGGGCGCGTCACGTCGTCGTTAGTCGAGGAGAGAGAAAGAGAGGGGGCACGGTTCTCTCACGGGAGGAAGACGGAAGAAGAAGGAAGAAGAAGAAGAAAGAAAAAAGAAAAAGGAAATGGATTCAACTTGGTCCGCCTAAACCCCCCTGACCCTTCATATTCTCCTATAAACCCCCCATAGAAGCTCAAGGGGAGACATACACGGAGACACGCAGAGGGACAGATACAGATGGTAACAGACACCATTCGGACTTTCGTAGGGACCCAGCAAGCAAGGACGGATGCAAAGAGCTAAGTGTGCATGGTTGGCATGTTGATCGGCTTATACACGCTGAGGGTATGTTGCTCTCACTTCCCTCATATGGAGTCTAGCCATCTCACACAAGTCCTTCCCTGTCGCATATAAGGCGTTATGACATAGGCAAAAAGCACCCACATCTCAGGTCTGCCCACGCATGACAACCTACGATGGTCACACATACGTCATGATGCCGCACATACCTCCGTCATGGAACTGCGTACCCATCACTTGCCCAGAGCTAGCCACCGATCGCTCTGACTAGTGATTCAAGCTACCCGAACCCTGGCCCAGAAGTAACATTCCTGAGACCAGCCTAGACTTCCCAGCATGAAGATACTCGTCTCTCAGGATTCGTACCCGACTACTCATCTCGAGCCACATCCAACCCTCCTCCAGGCGTCGACCAATATCTCCCCCTATCATCCAGTCTAATCCTCCCTCGACAAATTGGGCACGTCCCTAGCTCATTGTGGAGAGCCTCTGTAAAAACATGCAGATGTCTGCCTTGTTATGCATTAACCCGGGGACCGACCCACTTGTCGAATTATCCCACGGCTTGCACCAGTTGTAATTTGGCCTTCTCGGCCCATTTTGTGGCCCATGAGGCCCTCATGAAGCTTGTCACCAGTTGAATACATGTATCCATACCCGGGGCTTAGTTCCCCTCTGCATCGCCCAGTGTGTGTCCAATATCTCCCACCCTAGTAAATCGAACCTCCCAGTTAAATTCTCCCTTATAGCTGTAGGATGCCCCCGGCCCTCTATCCATGACTTCAGACATATACAAACTTCTCTCCAGCACGGAATAAAGATGTTTGGATTCAATCCGAAGTAATTAAACACCGACTACTTGCGGTCGTTAGGGAAAGATGCCCTGTACATGATTCCCTACAATCGCTTGTGCACTCGCACCCATGGAACCTCCTCTCTCTCCATGTGTCGCCCGATCTCCCGAGCCTACGTGCCACATCCTGGCGATGCTCCCCAGTCAACCTTCGGTTCCATAGGTGATGGTCGAGAAATCGACTGGCACGTCCACACCCTGGTCTAGTTACCTTAACACTGGAAACTTCTCGTGCCATTCAATTCCTTCTCGACTCTCCGTAAATGGCGAGTGCCCAGTACCACCTTTAGGAGAATACGGGTATGAAGGGGGATACCTGAGATATATCAAACTCCCGTGTTTCACTTTATCGCTTTATTCCTTCCCTCATCGTGTTTCTATTTATCACTTTATTCCTTCCCTCATCCTAGTCACCGATCCCCAGAGCACAAAAAGGATGGCACATCCGGTGGGATGTCTACTACCTTTCTTCTTTCTGCTGAAAAGAAGTTTGTGCCAGCCCCGAAGTCGTGGTGCCCTTTTTTTTGTCCTTGCAGGAGAGGTAGAGGGGAGTACAAGCGCGCATTTCTCGACAGCTCCTAGTTCGGGTTCCGATAGCCAGATGGCACCCGACGATTGTCTTTGATCGTTGCCCTAACTCAACATCCAGTGCTCCAACAACCATGGCGGTCGTCACTTATGGCCCCATCGTCATCGCCACCCATGGGCGGGTGGGCTATTTGGCGACGCCTTGCTTTTGACAGCTTCGCCCCTGTCATCGGATCACCCTACTTCTTGGGTGTGGTCCTCGTGGTTGCTCCGCAGCTGCTCCCAGTATTTGTGCCTATTCACGTAGTCGACGTGCCGTGCTTGTCTCCAGCATCGGCAGCCCGTCTTAGCGTAAGGCTCGGGGCTTCCACTACTGGCCCCGGTTGGGGTCCCAGATCATTCTCTGCCCAGGCTACCGTCAGCCCCTGGGTCCAGCACTGGCCGATCTCTAATGCGGGCCTTGCACCCCGAGCCTCGGCCACCACCATAGCAGTTTGCTCGGGTCTCCAACCCTGAGTTCCAGCTAAGTCGGCACCCGACGTTGGCTCTGTACCCCAGGTCCCCAGTTACCCAGTATCTTACTACGGTTCTCAGCCCCGAGTCCTAGTTGAGCTGGCTCTCCATGTGGGCTTCCCATCCTGAGGCCACGGCTCCTCAGCTTCTTACTCGGGTCCCCAGTCCTGAGCCCCAGCCAAGCCAGCACCTCACTCGGGCTCTTGGCCCCGAGCCTCAACCGAGCTTACCCTCAGCATGGGTTTCCTACCCTGGGGTCAAGGCTCCTCAACACTCTGCTCGGGTCTTTCACCCCAAACTCTAAAAGAGCTGTCACTCAGTGCGGGTTCCCCACCCCGGGGTCAAGGCTCCCCAACACCCTGCTCAGGTCTTCCGACCCAAACTTCGAAAGAGCTATCACTCGGTGCGGGTTCCCAACCTCGAGTTCGAGGGTCCCCAGCATCCAACTTGGGCACACAACCCGAGACTTCCCAAGGTCGGTCTTCGATGTGGACTCTCCGCATCGGGCCTCAAGCCTCTTAGCTCCGTCATGGGGTCTTTCCCCATGCCATCCAACAATGCCAACTCCCATCACAGGTCTTCCTCTTTGGGGTGTGGCAACCTCAGTGCCCGCTGTGGGTCCTCTGCACCACAGTCCAGCCACGTTAGCATTCGACATAAGTTCACAACCTCAGGTTGCTGGCGCCCCAGTACCTTCTGTAACATTGGTTCTCAGTGCAAGAGCGTCACCTCGAGCATCGGTAACACTTTTATCGGCTCAGGCAAGAGCTTACCCCTGAGCCACCCAGCCATCGACTCCCAATATGGGACTCGTGCCCTAGAAGCCGATCCCAATACTTTTGGCTGATGGCCTCGTGCTGCCAGCAATGGCAGATTGGGTCTTCTCGGTCTACCATCTTAGAGCAGGATCTTCCTCAGTTCTCGAGAAGAAGTATCGCCAGGGTCACAAATGTGGCGACCCACCGCTGCAACCAGCAATTCTGGCAAGACCATTCTTGCCAACGACTTGAGGATTCGTCTCAACGGGGGCAAGCCAATCGTACTTTGGGAGTGGACCGTGTCAACGGTCCCCACTACGAACTGCTTCAGCCTCCTGCGGTGAACGTGAGAGGATAAAGCAGAGCTCAAAGAAGCAAGGGCCTCGGCAATAGTCCAGGGGCACCTGAACTATCCCGATATCCAGGCTCCCAAGTCTCGTTGAAGAAACAACGATAGTGGAGATTGACAACTTAGCCTGAGAAGAATCTGGGTTACCCCAGAAGAGGCTAAAGCAGTTCAGAGGGCACGTGCCAGAAACCCCCTTCGAGCGCTCAGACGTGGTGTCAGGCAAGACATGACCGAGTCTACATCAGCACTGTCTGATGACACCCACTCACCCAGTGTTTCCCACCTAACGGAAACAAAGACGGGCTAGTTTCGAGCCCCGCCAGCACCCAACCCTGAGCTCTCTTCAGGTCAACACCACAGTAGAAGCTCCACTGCAACGAACCATGGTCTTTGACAAACTGGGGGCACCAGTTCACTCTGAGAAGCATTCCTAGAGGAAGCAGATGATCCAGTTCATCAATGACGCGGTTAGGGTGTTCACGTGTTATGCTACTGGACATCAATCTGAGACTCAGCCAGATGACTTGAACCAACCTCTGGCCCAGCTTAGGAGGCATCATCCCCAGACTCAGCCTCCAGCCTTGGCAGGCCATGTCGGCACTTCCGTCGGGCCTCAGGCGTCGAAACGAGCAGAAGAAGTTCCAGCCGAGGACCGTCCCTCTCCTGTAAACGCGGAACCGATCAACAATGATCTTCTAGTGAATGAGGTTCAAGAGGTGACCCTCAAAACTCTCATGAAGGAGAACCAACATTTGAAGGCCATCTTGCAAGACCTTCATCAGGAATGAGACCTTCACCCTCAGCCACTTGCTAGGCCTCCGGCCGAAGCGCCGGCCCTGCCAATTGGGCACAATGGTGCCAATACCTCAACGGTAGCTGTCCAAACCCCGATAGTAACTAGGTTCGGCACACCGCCAGTCGAAGCTCATCCACGAGCCTCCAATATGCCAGTGCTCAAGAATCTCATGGCACAACGCCAGATGATCGAGCAGATAGTCGAGACAAAGCTTGCTCAGTATGGGGAGGGGGTCGCAACTAGAGATCTCTACAGTGTCCCCTACCCACTACATCACCAGTTGAAGAAGCTACCTCCAGAGTATGCCAAGCCCCCAAAGGTACAGAAGTTCGACGGGCAAGGGTCACATGAGCACTTGGCCTACTATGTTGTGCCCCTGTGGTCATTAGTCATTTGTATTTCATGGTTTTGATAATGGCTAACACTATAAGTCATTGATTATTTTTCCACTCCGATATGACTGACATATGTGTGGTTTTATTCATGACAGGTAAGTAAAACAAAAGGCAAAGAAGGCTACTGGAAGAGGCGGTGCGTCAACGCACTGGGGAGGCTGCGTCAACGCAGACCTCCAACTAGCTTGTTGCTGCAAGTCTGTGCATTTAGGAGAGTCATTGTTTATAGAAGGTCTGTCAGTGCATTTAGGAGGTCTGCATTATCCAAGTCCATGCACGTTTGGGTCTGTGTGCGTCGCCTGACAAGTCCGTGCATGTCTTAGCATACACTTAGAGTTAGTGTATATGCTCAATGCAAGTCCGAGCTTGTTACACGTCTTCTAGGCTAAGTCGGTGCATGGTCAGAGCAATTACTGCAGCTGTGCCTGCGTGCAGAGTCTTCAAAGTGCATCATATAAGGCTAGAGCATGATATCACAAAGTCCATGCACATTCTATAGGCTTACATTTCTCAAGTCTGTGCATACTTGATCATCTGCGTGGCTGGTTTGTGGCAAACAAGTTTGCTACTTGATATTTATAGTCCATACACACTTTGTTCAAAACAAAGTCCATGCATCTTGTTCATACCGAGTCCGTGCATGAACAGTGCACGTCTTGGGTCTACATGCTGTAGTATTGTCCAAGTCCGTGCACAGACATCTCAGTGCACTTTCTCACAAGTCCGTGCACATTTTGGCTCTGTGTTAAAACAAAGTCCGTGCACAAACAACTCCATGCACATTTCGCATTTCCAACTGAGTCCATGCATAATTGCATTGAGGTTGAGTCGAAGACCGTGCATGTACCAATGCTGTGTTAACAAGTCCATGCATCTTTTGTGTCTGGAGTCTATGCACACTGTAGCAAGGTCCGAGCACACTAAAGTCCATGCATCTTTTGACTACCCCAAGTCCGTGCACCTTGTGTTGATGTCCGTGCACATCAAACCCCATGTACATTTTGGACTTAGGCTGATTGGCATTGGGTTGCAATGTAAGTCCTTGCATGTTTTATGCTAAGTCCGTGCATGAATAGCCATGCCTTCAGCTAGTCTGTGCACGATTTCACATGGTCCATGGAAGCCATACCCCGTGCATGTTTTGTTTTTAACATGAAGTCAGTGCATGCCTTCACAGGGTCTGTGGAAGCCTAACCCCGTGCATATCTCATCTCTTCATGCATTGTAGAAGAGTTAAAGTCCGTGCATTTTCTCTCAAGTCCTTGCACGCCTGTATCAAGTCTGAGTAGCATCAAGTCCGTGCACGTTTAACCCCGTGCATATTCTTCCTTTGAGGTTCAACCCCGTGCATGTCTTTTCCTTAGCACGACACAAGTCCGTGTATTTTTCTTTGAAACATGCATCCGTGCATATATTGCTTTCCATGCCCATGACTTACAATCAAGTCCGTGCACGATTGCTCACCTTGTTTAAGTGTCTGTCTATGCATCATGCCAAGTCAGTGTCTGTCCGAGCATACACTATTTTACTGGCATTGCTAGTCGGAGAATGTCATACCCCGCGCATACTGTCTAGTCATGGCAAGTCTGAGCAGATCTGTACTGAGACTGCCTTAGCTGCAGTAAGTCTGTGTAGATTCCTTTGCAGTCAGTTCTCTCATACTCTGTGCATACCCCATGCATATTTCTCTGTTTCAGTATATTGTCATTTGAACTATTGTTTCTGCTCTGTGACAGATCTTCACTCGATGAGGATAAGGCTGGCACGTGATCCTAGAGCCCTGGAAGCTAACACGTAGATTTCTTAGAGAATGGGGCACAAGCTCTCCACATGTCTAGGGTGTCCTCAGAGTGAAGCTGTATATAAAATGGACATCCCTTCTGCAGTTGAAAAAGCATCTGGCAGAAGAAGTGAAGTATCAAGGCGTAGAAGATTCCTAGAAGGCAGAGAGCGAAGAGAAGACATCTGAGATCTAGAAGAAGAAGAAGTAGTAGAAGAAGAAGAAGACGGAGATCAGAGAAAGAGAGAGTGACTGAAGAGAAGCTTAGTCTACACTGGACCGTGGATCAAATCTAGGCCAATCAGCTCATCAAGAGCCATATTTGTGCTTTAACATTTGCAGCTTTCTGATTGCTGTGTTTTTCCCATTCTTATGTGGGCCTCATTAGTTGTGTGAGGCCCAAGAGGAGGGCTGGGTTGGCCGCCCTTGGTCTTGGCCTAGCATGGGGCTGCCCTCCCTCTCACTCTCCTAGTCCTTTTGGGCTGGGGAAGAGGGCGCCCCACCTTCCTCCTCTTGGAGCTGGGTTTTGGGCGACTTTCCTAATTCCCTTTAGCCCAGTTGGATTTCCTCCCCTCCTTTCCTATTTGGAGTAGAATTGCTAAGTAATTAGGACTTTTTTCGTTAAGGAATTAGGGTTCCCTTCTCCCCTTTAAATATTCTCTTGTATCCTAGTAGAAGGAATAGACACGAAAGGAATTTTTTTTTCATGGAAACCTATTGGTTACTATGCCCCCCTCCTCCCTCTTCCCCCCTAGGGTGCGACGCCCTGGCTCTTTCTCCTAGGTGCGATGCCTAGGCTCCTCCTCCTCCTCCTTCTGCACTATACTACTATGGATCCCTCGTCCTCGATGCTTGTCCTTGCCCGTGGAACCCTCAACTATAGCTACTTGCTGCCTAGAAGTGTGGAAGAACCAGGCTGGTCTAGTTGCCCTCTCTGACTGTCTGCTAGGACAGAGCCCGAAAGAATAGGTTGGAACCACTACTTCCCCTCACCTGCCCACCACCATCTCACCCCTACATCTTCCTTACACAATCCCCTTTCTCTAGTAGCCGCCCCACACCACCAAACCTCTGACTTCCCTCCCTTCTGACACCTCCTTCCTGATCTGTGCAGTCTACCTCTATGTAGATCTACAGAGACAGGGTTCTGCACCACACATAGCCCTGCCCCAAACCCTTCATCACTCGCCACGAAACTTGGCCACCACCTTCCCCATATCCCCATCCAATAGCCATCACCTCCCTTCACCCTTCTGAGCCCGTTTGCCCCTCCCACCATCGCCATCTTCCGCTACGTACAGTCTACATCCATAGGACTGTAGACTGGTGCCCCTAACTCCTACCCTACCCCATGCCCAAAACACCTTAAACATGACCCCGGGAAGCCTCTACCACCTTCCCATGTCCCCACACTACCTCCACACAAAATCTCAGCCTAGGACTCCGCTGGAGCACCCCTCCCCATGGTCATCCCTTTCAGTCTATCCGACTGCCTATAGACAGACCAAAATAGACAGTCACCTACCAATCAGGTCGCCCCGGCTTCCACTCCTAGTTCGAACACCCCATCTTTGATGCATTCTTTGAGGTCGTCCACGCCAACATACACGTCGAATTTCACGTTTAGAGGATGACCAAAAGCCATTGATTCAGGCTTCCCATCTTGTTGGTCGCTTGCCCCTGTGCAGACCAGCATGTTTCAGTCTGCTGGACCGTCATGACGCCAGGATGACAAGTCGGCCCTCCCGGCTGCCATCTTTATGTGAGGCACTCATCATCCACTGCAGATCATCAATAGAGGACCCTGCACCATCCCCTACACCCGTGATGATCCCCACACGCCGCCGATTACATGTTGTCCAAAAGACACAGTTCAGTCCATGACAATCAGCAGTGTGCCATTGCCACTGTCACACCATCAACTTGCTGCCTGTCAACCCAAGCACATCCCTCCCAGATTCATCTTGTAGCCTTTTACCTCCCTGCGAGGAGTGAGAATTTGATTTGGGTCTATTCTCATTTAGTCTTCTTTTTACCGAGAGTCATGTGTCTTGGCCGAGAGTCTTCCACACGCCTTAAGCATGGAGGTGCGCATTCCACCCCTCCTCTAGGTCATACTTGCTAGTTCCATATATGCTCTTGCTATCGCTGATTGTGCGACTAGTAGGACCCAAGCCCATTATGATATTTCACTACTGCGAGTGAGAAAGCTTGACCGCCCCGTGACTTGATCCGAGCATGAGAGTGAGTTGACCACCCTTGACTCTATCAGTTTCTCAACCACATTGATCCACGCGCCTCCCCAGGCTTGGGACGATTGCAAGTGTAGCAACTTGAAAATTTGGTTCCCTTGAAGTAGAGAGCCGCATCAGCCAGGTTGCATTCTGCTGGAGTGAATGGAGATAGGCATGCGAAGACTACGCACTGCTCCGCATCCTTGATATACTTGATACATCGATGGAGGGTTGAGGGGATGACCCAGTTTTCATGGAGCCAGGGCCTGCCCAAAAATACTTTGTAGGATGTGTTGGAGTCGATGATGTAGAAGGTAGCCTTGGAGGCAAAATCATTGAGCACCAAGTAAATATCCATCCGGTCGAGGACATCCTTGGTATTCTGATTGAAGCCAGATATCTTGACTGCCTAGACCTTCTGGAGGTAGGGAGTCAGATATAAAGCCTTGAATGTTTTGAAGGGCATGATGTTAAAAGTGGCACCGACATCTGCTAGGATCCCATTTACCTCAGGCCCATTGATTTTCCCCTTCATATAGAGGGGCCAGTTATGGCATAGAGGGGAGAGCAGAAAGTCTTTCTTCGTGAAGGTGACAACGACCTTGAAAGCCTCGTACGTTGTAGCTTTTATTTCTGCTATGTGTGCTTCATAGACTTCCGGCTCTTGGAGTATCTTGATGAGGGTTTCCCTCAAATCTTTACTCCAAGCAATGGCTTCCCAGATCGCGATGCTGGTAGGGAAGCGCTTCATCTGGTGGAGAACCTTTCGGTCAGCCCGAGCTCGAGCATCCTCCAGTGACGGTAGTATGTCAGGCTAGATCTGCTGTGAGCTACCACATCGCTCCTTGTCGAGTAGTTGCGCCACCTTGCCTTTGTTACTAGGATCGGGCTAACTCTGGCCACCCGCAGACTCTTGGAAGAGGGTGGCCAATGACGGCTCTTCTGAGGAAGGCTAAAGGGCTGACCCATGCTTGCTGGATGGCCCTGCTTGTTGTGCAAGACAGGTCAAAATTGGTGCCTGTGAATGATGTCACTCAATCATCAAAGATATGACACACAAAAGATCAAGGAATGAGAAAAAACTAAAAGAACTAAGAAAAACTATAGCATGAGATGCTAAAGAGGAGTGTGATCGCCAGAGAAAAATTCCTCAAAAATTAGGGAGAGATCGCATACCTTGTGATGAAGCAGGATGATTGCAAGTCCTTTCTTCCTCTCCAAATTGGCCGGCCGATGGAGAGGGTTTTAGCTTTTTGATTACCCTTTGTAAAGATGAACAAACAAAGAGAGACAAGTGGATTAGCCAAAAGGGGTGTAGTATCAAATCCCAAAGAAATAGTAACTCAACTGAAACATAAACACACCTTTTTTTTTGTTTTAAAACCCCTAAAGAAGAGGTACGGGAGGGAGAATATATGCAATGCAAGAGAAATAAAAGAGATGCAGTGCTGAACGGAAGAGATGAGATGCAAACGGTGAAAAGAGATGCAAAACCAATAGACTAGAGAGAGCTTCCTGCTGCCCCTGATGGCAGTAAAGGAAGAGGGAAAGAAGGGAGACGACGCGCTTCTGATTCCACAGGGAGGAGAAAGAGCAAACAGCACGCTAAGACCTTCACAGCAAAAACTTCTACTAGCTCGTATTGACCATTACCATTACGATTAACCTTCTACCGAAGGACAGAAGCCACTATTTATAGGCTCCAGAAACCCAGAAAGAACTAGTTCCAATAGGATTGGAACAAAGATCACCCTTACCCTGTTAGACTCCTTTCCCTAATCTAACTGTACGATCAAAACCAGGAAGGACTCTTCCGGGGAAAGACACAGTCGAAACGGAGACGGAACTAAATGACGACACTCCAAGGGTCGCTATTCAATAAATGACGCCACTCATAGAGACGTCATTCCTAGTTTTCCATAGACTTTCTATATTTTAAATAAAAATGACGACTTTCAAACATGCGCTATTCATAAAGCAACGCCTCTATGAAAGGCGTTAATTCAAGGTATTATCTAGATAATTTTCATAAAATCAGGAAATATCAGGAAATGACGCATCTTCTAAAAGGCATTAATCAAACATAGAGAAATAAATCAAAGACCTAGGAAAATGACTCAAATAATAGGGAAAATACATCAAATGACTCAAATAGAAAGCTCAAAATGGATAATTGGGCCCATATAGAGTGAGGCCCGAGCTCACATAACTCCAAAGTGTGACAACGACCCGAGCCAGAGGGAGTCATGGGTGATACCTCCATCAGCGATCCTGAGAGGGCCACCATTTGCTGTGACAGCCCAGGGAGGACTGCCACTAAGCTGGGCGGTCTAGGTGATGATCGCCTCTGTCCCGGAGGTTTCTGGCATGTTGTGGTCCTAGCTAGACTGCAAATCGTGGTTTTGCGGCCCAGTGTGGACCACCACTTGGAGTGACAGTCAGAGAGATGACCGCCACTTGTGTTCTGTGATTTCTATGTTTCGGTCGTGTCGTTTTGGCTTCCGATCGACCCGGTTGTGACCCAGTGGTCGACCTTCGGCCTCGTGGATATCCCGGACACTAGTGGGTCCTGTGTTCATGTTTTCGGGGGTGTCTGGAGGTGACGAGTTATCTCGATTAGCATGCCTGTGAGTTTTGGGGGTCCGGGTGACCCCATGTGTTTCGGGCTTTCGGGCTTTAGGAAGATCAAGTCACCATGAGTCGGTATGTGTGTGGAGGGTCTTCCCTGCACGTTATGGGTTTCTCCAAAAGGTGGTTTCTGAGTGGGCCATATATGTGGCCTCGGATTGTGAGTCCAATTAACCAACCTGGGGCTAGAGGTTTCCCGTATATCCCATGGATGAGGGATCAACTCGGCTGCTTGTGAGCTCCCTTGGAAATCATGCTACCATGGTTTCAGATCTAGGGATTAGGCCAGATTGACGTTGCTGTGTCATCACGTGCAACAGTCTTGACCCGAGTCTCGTGACTCAATGATCGTTGGGTTCATCAGGTCTAGTGGGCTGTCCAGAGTCTAGTGACCTCAAGCCACCTGTTACTTTGTGTTACTAGCGATGGGTGCGTGAGTGATTTTCAGTGTTCACATTTAGTAACCCTCCACTAGTTGTGGCTTTCTTACGCACGTGAGTGCGGACCCACTCGGGAGTGGTGGAGATCTTCCCGGGTATGACAATTTTTAGGCTGGTTACCATAGGGCCCCTCACCTTTGCAGCCTGAGTCTGGGATGGGGAGAAAATCAGCTAGAGGACCCGACTTACAGTGCGTAGTCTGTGTGTGCACACGTGGTTGGGGGCTACAGACCCGCGCTGACGAGCACGACCCCGGCTAGTCCTTGTTTTATGGTTACTAGTATGGTGTATCAGTTCCTGCTGGGCTAGAGGGAGACACTTGAGGTGTGAACTAAGATGTCAATAGATGCATCTGGCCTTGCTCTAGTGGGTAGGTACTCCTGTCACTTGACGTGAGTTGTCGTGACTTGAGGTTTTGCTTCTTATCTATAAGACGTGATTTTGAGTGTAGCTCTGGGTGTTTTCTCGAAACTGAGGTCTAGGGTTTCTAGTGAGCGTCACCAAGGGTTTTCCCCTAGATGGCGTAGGGTTCATAATGGCAAGATCGTGACCATGTTTCTGGACTGCGTGGTCTCGGTGTGGATCTTTGTGTGTGAGGACAGGCCTATACGACAGAGGTGTCGTGGCATTTTTCTAGTAGCATGACTAGGGTGGTTTGAGTTCTGGTAGTCCTTTGACCGTGGGGTTGAGGTGTTAGTTTCCATTCAGGAAGGAGTAGTTGTAGAGCCATGGTTCATCGGCTACCATGTTTAGGGGATTTGCGTACGGCTGTGTTTTCCGTTGTTATTGTTGTAGCTACTCCTACTGTGGCTGTTGTTCTTGTTAGCGCTACTTTCTACCGCCGTTGTTTTCTGTTGGGGTTCTGCGGGCCCCCTACTGAGCCAGTGATAGGAGGCTCACCCCTACTTTTCAGGTGTTGCGGTTCTTCCTCGTGGTTCGAGAGTGCTGCGGGGAGGTTCTTAGCTGCCAGCTCACTAGGACAATTACATATTTACGTTCAAATACCACTTTATTAATAAAGAACAAGATCGTACAACTATTGGGTCTACCCGACCCGAAATTGGCCTGTAGTACACCAACACTAACAGGACCATCCTTTAACCCTTCTGAGTCTTCGGACTCATGGGTGGCGGGCCAAGGTTTAGGTCGCGCCGGTTCTTTTCCGGTACTCGGATCTTGGGTCGTTACAGCTGGTATTAGAGCGAGGTTGTGAAGGTACATGAGAATCTGAAATGACTGCAGTGGTCCAGAAGGTCTATGAATGTCCTGTACAGTTAGCAACTGGCCTAGGATACCATATGTTTTTATTGATTTGTGAATTGCTTCCTTGATGCCAGGGGTGAGTTATGGCGCTGAGGAGGAGGACTCGTTCTCAGCAGGGAGAGTCAGGTGAGGGTCAGGAGGAGCAGAGTAGACCTACGATTCCGGTAGGTGCAGCTGGAGGGGCATGGGCTCCTAGAGCGGAGGAGTTTTTTAGAGGCATGTATCCGTATGTTCTTCAGCAGCAGGGTGGTGATGTTGGCAAGGGCTCGTTGTCTCGAGGTGGTCATGGTCGCGTGCTGAGAGATTTCTTGTAGTTCCAACCGCCTCTTTACAGCGGGCAGCCCGACCCCGAGGTGGCCAATGAGTGGTTGGACGATTTGGAGAGGATCTTTAGTCCGATGGAGTGTGCTGAGGAGGAGAAGGTGGTGCTGGCTACGCATCAATTGCAGGGATCAGCCCGATCTTGGTGGACGGCGGAGTGGGGAGCAGTGTTCCAGTCTCGTCCCCTTCGACAGATCACGTGACGGGAGTTCGTCACGACTTTCGAGCGTGCCTTTTGCCCGTCTTTCATTAGGTCGCAAAGGCTACGCGAGTATCTGGAGTTTGTCCAGGGTGACATGACGGTGATGCAGTACCGATCTAGGTTTATTGAGTTGGGCCGTTATGCGTCTCATATTATGGCAGATGAGGAGGTAAAGACTAAGCAGTTTGTTGGGGGTCTGAGGCAAGAGCTGAGGCATCCCCTATTTGCATCGGGTCTGGCTAACCTGGATGCGGCTTGTTGAGCAGCAGCGGCGCTGGAGAGAGACTTATAGAGGAATCGAGGTCAGGGCAGTGCAGGCCAGACGCAGGTCGATTTTAGTCACCGACGGTCGTACAGCAACAGAGTACTGTCCAACCCTTAGTAGGCAGCTCAGGGGCAGCTCCATCCACCGCTTCAACATTAGGTTCATCTTCCCTTGGTTCGAAGCTCAAGAAGTTGTTCAAGGAGGCAAGTTTTGGCAGGAGGCGTCAGGATCGCAAGGAGTCGAGGCAGCAGTCAACGACCAGTGTTCAACAACCCATGCCCTATCAGCGCCAGCGTTCGGTGAGTGGTTCTCGAGACGGGTGTCCTCGGTGCGGCGATTCTCATCTAGGCAAGCAGTGCTCGTTGCCAGTGGTTTGCTTCAGGTGTGACCAGCCAGGGCACATGGCACGTGACTGTCCGCAGAGACTGCGTTAGCCGCACGAGTTTCAGCAACAGCAATAGTTTCAGCCCCAGCAGATACCATCACAGTCGCAGCAGTACCAGCAGCAGGGACAGTTTCCTCAGCTGACTCGGTCAACTACTGTAGGGAGGCAGAGATCCCAAGGCAGAGTGACTTATATGACCAGAGCAGAGGCTAAGGCATCGCAGTTGGTGGAAGGTACTATTTTGATTTTGGGTTGTGCGGCTTGAGTTTTGTTTGATTCTGGTGCGTCTCATTCGTTCATATCGGAGGATTTTGCTCAGAGTGTTGAGGATCCGGTGGCCGAGAGGTCCTGTGATTTGGCAGTGGAATTACCTACCGGCGATTTCTTGTACATCCCGTATTGTTTTAAGAAGGTGCCTGTGTGGGTGGAAAGGCGGAACTTGCCGGCTAGGCGTTATGCATTGCCACTTCAGCACTTTGATGTGATCTTGGGCATGAATTGGCTCGAGGCCCACCAGAGTGACAAATTATATTATGCACTCCATCTGACTTGGTCAGATGATTGTGAAGTTCGTATCGGGACCAAAAGTCCGTCATACCATAAAGGCTATGTCGTTAATTATGCCCTTCCTAAGAAGGACAACCCTTGATTAAATGCCAAAGATAGGAGGTCTCGGGAGGCAATTTAAAAGTACTACTGTGCGTATTTATTATTATACAAGAACGAGATAGCAAAAGAGTAACGAGTTCATTCGCCTGCACGGATTGATTCCGGCAGCATATTCCCCTTATCCTAGGATATGTTCGGGGAAAATAGACCATCATCCACGGAGTGCCAGGATGAAGGCCAAAAGAGAGGAGCACTGGGCTCGGGAACGCTGTCCACATTCGTGGCATCAATTGGTATTCCCTCTGAAGCCTTCGGAGCACATGCAGTGGCAGAGCTCCTTGGGTTCGTAGGGTCATAAATGAATCCAACTCGGGACGACGTAATGTAGGGGAGGCCATTCCCCGTCATTTTATCCCTTAAGGCCTGCACGATGATCCCTGGATATTCACCTTTGAAGATGTAGCGGGGGTAGGTTAGGATTGAATTGAAACATAGGAAGGAAAGCTCCCGATGCGACCTTCTCGGTGCGGGGCTTAGGCAAAAATTTCTTAGCACAGTGGATAGTAGGCTCTCAGCATGATGGAATGATGGGTCTCGGCGTGGCGGTGTGGCGGGAGGCCAATCGACGCGCCAGGATTCTGCTGGGAGAGCTCTCCCCCCAGCGCGACAACCTCTGCGCCGATGGCGGAGGGGCGTGCCGAGAGGGTTTGGCGCCGAGAGGGTAGGGGGTCGATTTGTTCTCGCAAGCAATACTCTGTTCTGGTTTTCAGGGAATTGGGGATTCAACTCAAGGAGATTTCAAAAGGTATGGAGGTTAATTTGGTGGGTTTTCAGTAGGGTGATGGCAAGGAGACATTGGTTAGGGAACTATTAGGGAGGAATGGGGATTCTCGCGTGTCCAGAGCCCCTGGAGGCTACAGCTCTGATAACAGAACTAGCATCATTATTTGCAGCCAATTGCAAAGGGAGTCCAGAGATGGACTGTCTCTGATTCCATAGACAATCTCGAAGGCTTGAAATGGGAAGCTTAGGGCCACGCAGATGGTTGCGGCACACACATATTCAGGATGGGGTAGAGCCCAATAATCTATTGATGGGGATTGGGGCTTTGCGGTCGTCGTCCCTCTAATAACGGCAAACAACAAATAGGAAAGAAGCATCTGAAATCGGTAGGAAAGAAATCTGCGTCTCGTTCGTTCACCAACCAAACAGTATTATGAGCAATGGATACTCAGAATCATCTGGAAAGAAGAGAGGAGGATCTCAAACTTTTACTCGCCCAACTGGCAAGTCATTCACATACATTAAGCCCTCATAGAGAGAAGAAATTACAGACTCTTACATGATTCGAAAGCAATCCGAAGAAGAGAAAGAAAATGGTTACATCAAAAGGGAATTCATACAATGAGAAAGAAAAGATAAATGATGGGGGGGGAGGGTGGAGCATTGACTCCTCTCCCTCCCTATACACTGACCTTCTACTCTTCTTCTGCTCACAGGACTCTCGTTCCCTCTGTCTCTTCTCGTTAACTGGTCTCTCTCTTTTTTTCTCTTCCCGCCTGTTCTTCCTTTTTCTTCTCTTCTCCTCCCTTTTGTGTTCGGAAGTGGAGGCTTTTATAGACAAGCAACCTTCCCCTTCTCGGATCGAGCTTCCTCGACGCGCCATTCTGTAGAGGAACCTTCTCGGTGTGCTACAGTGAGGTAAATGGGCCACATAGGTTGACACTCGGTGCCAAAAGTATTAGGCCCATTTTGGGCTTTTCCTATGGCCACTCAGCGCCATGCAGCTTGGCCCATTTAATGCCTTTTATTGCTTGGGCTTCATCATACTAATTAGCATGAGTTGAATTGCTGCATATGTCTTGACATTTGCGATCACGGTTCATTTCTTCTCTTCATCGCCCCTACTTTCATTATTCACGTCACATACTTATGCATTGTTCGTTTATCAGTTCGGGGCGGTGTAGATTAGAATAATCTTTTACATTAACAATGGGATGTCGAGGTCAACCAACCTTGTCCAGACAGAAGGTTTAGATCAAGGTTGGAATATAGATGCCGACCTGACAAGATGTTAAGGTAAACCAACCTTGTCTAGATAGAAGGTCTAGGTCAAGGGCAGAATAGAGACATTGACCCAACAGGATGTTGAGTTCGACCAACCTTGTCCAGACAGAAGGTCTAGGTCAATGGTAGAATAGAGACATCGACCCGACGGCATGTCGAAGTCGACCAACTTTGTTCAGACGGAAGGTCTGGGTCAAGGGTAGAATATAGACGTCAACCCAACGGGATGTCGAGGCCAACCAACCTTGTCCAGACGAAAGGTCTAGGTCAAGGGTAGACTATGGATGTTGACTTAACAAGATGTCGAGGTCAAACAACCTTGTCCAAACAGAAGGTCTGGGTCAAGGGCAGAATAGAGATGTCGACCCGATGAGATTTTGAGGTCAACCAACCTTGTCCAGACGAAAGGTTTGGATCAAGGTCTGAATAGAGACGTCAACCCGATGGGATGTCGAGGTCGACCAACCTTGTCCAGACGGAAGGTCTGGGTCAAGGGTAGAATATGGATGTTGACTCGATATAATGTCGAAGTCAACTAACTTGGCAAATGTGAGAAATCTAGGCCAAGGGAGCATAGATGTAGATGTTGGCTCAACAACATGTCAAAGCCAACAAACTTGGCGAAGATAGGAGGTCTAGGCCAAGGCAATATAAGTGTGGAAGTTGACTCGACATAATGCTGAAGTCAACCAACTTGGTGAAGACGAGATGTCTAAGATAAGACTGTATAGGTATAGAAGTTGACTCGACATAATGCCAAAGTCAACCAACTTGGCGAAGATGGGATGTCTACACCAAGGCAGCATAGGTGTAGATGTTGGCTCGATTGCATGTCGAAGCCAACGAACTTGGCAAAGACTAGAGGTCTAGGCCAAGGCAATATAAGTGTGGAAGTTGACTCGACATGATGTCGAAGTCAACCAACTTGGTGAAGATGAGATGTCTGAACCAAGACAATATAGGTATAGAAGTTGACTCAACATAATGCCAAAGTTAACCAACTTGGCGAAGATGAGAGATCTAAGCCAAAGGAGCATAGGTGTAGATGTTGGCTCAACGGCATGTCGTAGACAACAAACTTGGCGAAGATAGGAGGTCTAGGCCAAGTAAATATAAGTGTAGGAGTTGACTCAACATAATGTCGAAGTCAACCAACTTGGCGAAGACGAGATGTCTAAACCAAGACAGTATAGGTATAGAAGTTGACTTGATGTAATGTCAAAGTCAACTAACTTGGCGAAGACGTGCCTGAGCCAAGGCAGCATAGGTGTAGATGTTTGCTCGATAGCATGTCAAAGCCAACAAACTTGGCGAAGATAGGAGGTATAGGCCAAGGCAATATAAGTGTGGAAGTTGACTCAACATAATGCCGAAGTCAACCAACTTGGCAAAGACGTGATGTCTAAGCCAAGACAGTATAGGTATAGAAGTTGACTCGACGTAATGCCGAAGTCAACCAACTTGGCAAAGACGGGATGTCTAAGCCAAGGCAGTATAGGTGTATAGTGGGACCAAAAGTTGGTACCCGCTAAAGGTGTTTTCTTCTTTTTGTTGATCACGCATCATCATTTTGATTCATCTTCATCCTTTTATTTCCATTATTCATTTTCATTTGGCTTCATCATTATTTTCGTTCACTCATCATCATTTTCATTCATCTTTTTATTCATTATTCATTATTATTCATTATCTTCTTCCATTATTATTCATTTTCGTTCTTCTTGATTATTTTTTATTCATCATTATTTTTGTTAGCTATTTTCATTCATCTTTACTAATCTATATGCCAATTTAAATATAAATAATAGCGTCAGAAGCTGTAACCACCAATAGAGGTGAATCACAACTACCCCAGTGATAGGAAAAAGAAGAGACCACTAGAAGTAAGAAATCAGACGCGTCCACTGATGGCTTACATTGAATCTCAAGCAACTCACGAGTCAGACTGACACAACAAGCGAGAGGCATAACAGTACCAGTACCAAATCGAGAACTAGTCAGAGTGACACTCGTCAGTGTCAGTTCTAAGCCTCTGACCATGTGTGCACACACTGACTCCTGCCTAGAGCCAGGCCTCCAGCTAGTTTTCCCCCCCTGTAGGACGCTACGGTCAGGCAGGGGCCCACAGTAACCAGCTTAAAAATCGTTAAATGGGAACGCCCCTCCACCTTTCCCAGGTGGGTTGACACTGAAAGTCTAGGGCTATGACTAGTGACTCCATCATGCGGAAAGAGGAAGCTACTCTATCGGGATCTTAAATAATGC
The DNA here is from genome assembly GCA_024336825.1 of Amorphophallus titanum. NCBI lineage: Eukaryota > Viridiplantae > Streptophyta > Magnoliopsida > Alismatales > Araceae > Amorphophallus > Amorphophallus titanum. The sequence goes on along the minus strand of JANBPO010002057.1, from coordinate 446,692 downwards.
CACAGTTTTATAAAATAGCTTAAACATGGCGTACATGCACAATGGAATGCATTAAAAACTAAACTTGCATCTTTTAGAATGCTAGGGAACGTAATAGACTAAGATCACCCCATTACAAGGTGTGACGGATCAGGGTAGGGGCATTACGTTGCTTGTGACGCACCTCCCCCGGTCCATTACACTCACCTGAACAATTTAGAAACACAAACAAACACACAGACTGTAATGCACCAAGCTTGGGGCGTTACACTCATGTAACGTGCCTCCTACGGGCCGTTACACACACCAGACGCCAGAAAGTCCACAGGTTTATACATGAAACGTAATGCACCAGGGCAGGTGTGCTACACGACTATAATGCATGGGTTCAGGCCCGTTAAAGGCACCCGAACACCTAAAATCCACCGTTTTTGAATAGAACGTAACGCACTAATGATGGCACGTTACGTGACTACGATGGACAAGGGCTGGGCCATCAGACTAACCGCCTATCTTAGTCAATGGTCAAAGGAATGGTCAATGGTCAAGTAACGGACCAGGGTTGGCCCGTTACCATTCAGGTAACGCACCAGTTATGGCACGTCAGGGGACTGTAACGCACCTAGGGTGGTGTGTTACACCGTCTGGGTTGCCAAAATCTGGAGTTCGAAATCGAACCCCCTCCTAGTCGACCGAAATCGATGGGAATCACGGGGAAACTAGTTTTAAAGCTAAACTACCATGCCATATCAACATTCTATAACTAAACATGCCATCAAAGTCAAAAGACAATGGCCATGGTGTCAATTTCATGAATTTAAGGCTAAATTTTACTAACATAGAAGATTGTACAAAAATCGAGAGAACTGGCATCAGATCACGGTGCACGTGGTACCGGCGGGTTCCTAGCGAGGAGAAGATTCCATCCCTCTACCTCTTACACGACGGGAACGGCGTTCGAGGCACGAACGGATGAAGGGTCATCGCGGCTCCACTCGGCCCGACCTGCCTCCACGCTCTTGCGAATCGAGGGAAGAAGGGCGTCACCGCGATCTACGTGACACGACCATTCCAACGGTACCTCCCTTGCCTCGACCAGCGACCGTCTAGACCAAAATCGAGAGAGAAGAATGATTATCAAGAAATTAGCCTAAAATTCACCAAAATGGGGTTTGCACAGAAATCAATGAAAATGGCGACGGATGGCGACGCATGTGGTGTTAATGGGTTCCTGACGAGACGAGGAATCCATTCCCCTACCTATTGCACGGTGAAGATCGGGAATCAGTACAGATAGGGCGACGGGGGCCATGCCGTCCTCTCACTCCCGCACGCCTCCACGCTCCACGATCCAAGAGAAGAAGGGTATCAACGCGATCCTCGCGTCGAGCCCATCCCGTCAGTACCTCCCACACATTGATCGAAGTCCGTTTGGATCGAAACTGAGTGAGAGGGGGAGAGAAGGAGAGAGAACGTGTGAGGGAGAGAGAGAAGAGAGAAGCGGTAATTTGATACTTGTATCGAGTTATTGGTACCCTGAGCTCTGGGTCATTACACCAGCCGCCTAGCTCCAGTTCCAATTCCCAGCTCCCGTTTTCCTAGCTACAACGCCTTCATAGGCCAGCCACCCAGCCCCAATTCTAGTCTCTAGTCCCATCACTTTGGCTACAATGCCTTTGCAAGCTAGCCTCCCAGCCTCAATTCTAGGACCAACTCCAGTACCTTGGCTACAATGCCTCTGATGGCCAGTTCCAGTCTCTATCACCGGTTACAATCCAGTCCCAATGACAAGTTCTACTCCCAGACCCAGTTCCAACCTCCAGTCCCTGTCCCAGTCCCAGTTCCTAGCCGCAATGCTTCCCCCTGGCCAGCTCGGCCCTAGTTTCCCAGGCTAATATGAATTACATTTCCTGCTAACAACATGACATTAGCCGATACCCTATCCCTCGGTCTACAACTGGCACACTCTGGAATCTCCTCAGTAGCCCTAACCACGTGGACCATCACATCCCCATGGGTCTATGCCAGCCTCATACAACACAGGCTTTTACCCTTCAGTGGACTAGCCCCTGACACCTAGCCATCTCCCCTACTTTCAAGTACCCAGCACCCAATCTCTAGTACCCAATACCTAGTCCCATCATTTTTCGTGCTCAGCCCCCTGCGCCTACACCCAAAATCGGGTAAACCCAGTCCTCTACCCCCGGTACCAATACACAATAGAAGAATCAAGCACGACCAACAGTAAGTGGTCACCAGTCCACACATGCAACACTATTCCACAAGAAGAAAATTGGGACAACCTAGCAAATTATAAAAGTCTGACAAGTTGTCATTAATACTCTGTAAAGAAGCCCAAGACATGCCATTGGGGTAATAAAATACGAACAACCCGGATGACACGACAAGAAAAAAAAGGAAAGGGGTGATACAATCAAATCCCAGGCTCGCTCCTCTCTAGTGCCGCCAAACGAGACTCAGTAGCTGCAAGCTCCACCTCCAAGGTCAACACGAGCTGAACACTAGCCTCAGCCATGGTCTCGGCACCCTGCCACTCAGCCCTAGCGAGCTTCGCAGCTCGTAACTGCTCCTCCAAGGCCTTCCTCAAGGCCTCAACTCGGCTCTCAGCCTCCCCTAGCTGCACGATGCAGCTTTGAGAAAGTGACACGGCTGCCTCCGCATGGCCCCTCTGCTCAACCACGACTAACACGAGCTGGTCCCGCTGCCCCTATGTCTCTCGGATGGCCGCTTGCCTCCGAGCCCTCTGCTCCTCAACGTCATGGAGTCGCAAGTACTCCACCCAGATCTTGGCCAGCCCAGACATCTAGAAGTCACGACAGAACCCAAGGGTTTAGTAGCCCTGGGTGCACTCCCTCAATCGCTACCTAAGCTCCTCAGGAGAAGGTAGAGGGTTGCTCTATAGGTAGCCTCGGGCTCGCTGGAACAAGGTGGTGCCCACGCTCGCATCCAGTAACAGCTCTGGCAGGGAGGCAGACGTAGGCCACTCAATCCCCAGGCTTAGGGAAGAGTCACACATCTTGGCCGGCACACCAACGGAGCCTGCGCAATTCCACCAAACATAAAGGGAAATAAGTAATACATCCATAATTTCCTGTGATAACATAAGGTGGAAAACTTGAGAAAAAGTCTCGATCCTTACCTAGTACGGCTCCCGCCACGCTTGTGGCATCTCCTGCTGGGGTCGGCGAGGGCAACCTCTCCTCCACATATGCAACATCGCTTGTCAGGGTCGGAGAGGGTAAAGGCTCCTTCACGACCTGATCGTCCTCAGTAACCATCGGCGAGACGGAAGGCTCCTCTCGACCGCTCTCACCAGGAGCCAACGTGCGCTCCCCTCCAAACTCCAGCCCTATTCACAATACAATAGCATCAATACCCGATCGGAAAGCTCAAACCAGAGCTAAGTTGGGAAGAGGAGAACCCATGTGCACCTTCCAAAGCCGCCTTCCATTACGGTCTCCCAATCTTGGTAAACACTTGGGTTGTGGGATCCATCACAGGTTGGTGCCTCGACCTTGATCAATCTTAAAAGGTGGTTATCAAGGTTTTCCCGGGGGTGCCTTTCCTCGTGCCCGTAATGTCGAGACCTCTCATAGTCGTAATAAGGATCATAGTCCAATCCTTCCCTATCAAACTCATCCCGTGGAGGCCGATCTCTAAGGCCATGGATCCTGGGTTGGGGTTCATTGACTTCCCTCTCAAATTCATCCCGTGGTGACCGAGCTCTAGGACCATAGTTCCTAAGTGGGGGTTCATTGGCTTCCCTATCAGATCCATCCTGTGGTGGCCGAGCTCTAGGACCGTAGTTCTTAAGTGGGGGTTCATCGGCTTCCCTATCAAATTCATCCCGGGGAGGCCATGCCCTTGGGCCTAGGTTCCGAGGTGGGTCATTAGCTTCTAACCGGTCAAGCCGGGTGGTGATGGTCTCTAGCCGACCAAGAATGGTGGCTAGTGTCTCATGCATGGGGTCAATGTGTTGTTGGGGTTCCTCCCTAGGGGTTTCATCATCCTCTTGGGGATTGGGATCCATGAGAGAGGCCGAGGATGAAGGATCTTGCCGGTAGATGGTTCCCCTACGGGTGGACATGCAAAAGGGATGATGGAAAGCACTATGCAAGGGAGACTCCAAATACAAATGCTCTAGGACTAGACTCATAGAGACAAGTCTAAAACTTGCTCTGATAACATTTGATGTGATACGCCCTGAGGAAATGCAGCAACTAGCCCGAAGAACCTTAGACCTATAAAGCAACCACACTTCACAAGAGCGAAGGCTAATCATTGACCACCGACAACCGATGCGCACACCGAACCCGGGGGGGACTTGGTGATGCTGAGTAGAGGGTATGGAACAAGACCCTTGCTAATAGAGGGCCAGCAGGACTAGGATTTCCCTCCCAAGGGTACGATGCCCATGTTCAAGGGGCTGGCCGGGTGCCAATGGGGCACCGGGTCACTCTCTCACACTCCCACGGCGGCCACGGGTAAGCGAGGGTGCTTCGGGGCCGGGCGCTCTCACACTAACCAGCGAAGCAATTGACGGATATTAAATTAAACAAGTACTGAAATTTGAGTAGAGGTGTTGAGCTTACCCAGTCGGTCTAAAGAAACTGACTCCATTCAGAGACGTGGGTGAGAGGGGAAGCATGGGTTCCCCGCACGCTCCGTTAGTGATGCTTGACCTGAAACAATTTGATTACAACACTACTCCTCACATAGGAGGGGGATCTTGGGGTGAGGGTTAACTTGAATTACACCCAAAACTACCTCTACACAGGGAGGGGCTATAAGCCAGCCATGCAGGGTGGGGAACGGAGGTGGTCGGAAGCTGACCGATCTCACTCGGGTAAGCTATCCTGCTGCCATTGCTGTCTGCCACCAACAATTTGTTGGGGATAGAGCTCCTGGCTGGAATGTCCGCTGCGGATGGGATTAGAAGCGTTGGAAAGCTTGACATTTTATCTTACTCCTGGAAGAAACATCGTCTCGTTGTGATCTCAGATGCACCGATTACGATAGATTCGGTAGAACTGTGCCGGGCGTCTCTGTTGCAGGCCAGAGAGGGCTTGGACGAGGCCATAGTCCTAGCTGGAGTATCAGATCTAGTCGGGACCAGGGCCGACTAAAACAGGACTCAGTCTAGTGCACTTACATGAAAATGCTCTGCCTGAATCACCTAATCACACCAGTGGTGGCTCCTAGATGTTGACTGGGTTGAGCTGGTTGCAGGGATAGAATTCTAGACTCAATCCTCTAGTGGTGTAGCTATCTGATTCGAGGCTAGAACATGGAAGGGCTGGAGTCATCGCGAAGAGGGCCGTCACAGGGATCTTTCAGAGCTGGAATGGCCCCGTTCTGAGGTTGGTGACACTGGTACTGATGATTCTTGTGAAGTTGTGCTTCCCAGGACGCCAGACAGATAGGGGAGACTTGTCGAGGGTGTAACTCCCAGTGGGAAAATCAGAATGAGGCAAGACCAAGCTTGACTGAAAGCTGACTGACCTCTGACAAATTGCTCTAGAGGGACTAGGCAGAAGATGACAGCAGAGACTGTGGTGCTTCTTGTGGTGGACTACTTGTTCTGGCCACCAATAATTTAGACTATAGGACTGGTTCAACTTGTCGTCGCTAGTGCTCTCAAACGGGAACTTCAAATGGGTTAGGGCCAGCTTTGGATGAAAGCTGGGCGACTCTAGTGGGGAACCTCCAAGGGGGTTGATCACAAGGTGTGGGATGGGGCCAGAGCAGCTTCTGGAAGTCGCACAGGTCACTAGCTGGACCTGACTTGCACAGTCGAGGGAGAACAGCTCTACCGGGCAACCCAGATGTCAGATGGACGTGAGACCACCTTGCCTGCGAAGCTACTTCAAAGATCATTCCAGAAATATAAGATTTGCCACCAGATTCCTCGAGGAGTTAGTGGGGGTCTTGGGATATGAAGGGGTGTAATGAATACTCCTTGGGGAGATGAAGGGGTGGTGATGTGGCAGAAGGGGAGAGGATGAGGTGGATGATGAGGTGGACTGTGGGGAGGAGAGAGAAAGTGGCACCCTAGAGAGAGAGGGAGAGAGAGAGAGATATTGAGAGGGAGAGAGAGTTAGGGAGAGGGAGAGAGTGTGCTTCTCACAAATTTGGTAGATTTCAAAATGCTTCAAATATTCATTACTTCTCCAAAGGAGGGGGGTGAGGTCCTATTTATAGGGACCCAACCTTTTACATGACAAAACTACCCCTGACTTTACAAGAAATGTCCAAGCTGTCCAAAAAAGTAAACCTAGGGGACTAATGACTCGAACATAGGGAAATGACTCAAGGACCTAGGGACATGACTCAAATAAAAGAGAAATTACATTGATATGTCTCAATTAAAATAAGAAAATGACATATGAGACTCAAAACAAACGACTAAACCATGCAGAGTGCCTCCCGGGCGTGGGTGATGGGTCGTGAGTGTGGGAACGGACGATGATGGCCCCATCATTCTCCTTCATCCTCTTCCTCCTCTTTTCTTCCCTCTTCGCCGTCCTTGGGGAGGGGGAATAGTGGAGCCCTAGGCTTCCCACCCCTCTTATCCTCCCTCTCTTTTCTTTTCTCCCTCTGTTCTTCCTCCTCTTCCCTCTTCTCTGACTTCATGGGAGGGCTACAAGGCATCGTGGGCTGGAGGCGCCAGTCGTGTCGGCGAAGGGGATGCCGGGCGTGCCAGGTAAGCCTCTCTGGGCGTGTGCCGGGGAAGGGCCTATGGGGAGGAGTGTGTCAGATGGGACCCTGGAGAAGTGTACAGGGGAAGGCGACCATAGGCGAGCCGGCGTAGAGGCACGGGGAATGTGCCAGGGATGCGCAGCAGGGAGCGTACTGGCGAATGGCTGGTCGGGTGTGCTGGCGAAGGACTTCCAGGGTGCACCGGGTAGGGACGCCAAGGTGCATCGGGGAAAACCCATGAGGGGCGTGCTGGGGAAGGGTTTCTAAGACCGTGTCGGCAAAGTAGAGCACGGGTGTGTCGGGGAAGACCCACAGGGGCACATCGGTGAAGAACCGCTAGGGCGTGTCGGTGAAGGGCCGCCTGGGGCATGCCGGCAAAGCAGAGCACGGGTGTGCCAGGGAAGACCTGCAGGGGCGCACAGGCGAAGAGCCGCTAGGGCGTGCCGGTGAAGGGCTGCCTGGGGCATGTCAGGAAGACCATTGAGGGTGTACTGGGCAAGGGCACCAAGGGGCGTACCGGCGAAGGGGGGAAGAGTACTTCAAGTGGAGGACTTCCAATGTTGCCCCTCAAGGCCCATCGTGACTTTGTTGGGGCTGTCACTCCTTGTGGACGTGCACCCATGTCTTCCCCTTACGCCCCCGGCCTAAGGGAAACTGTCACGCCCTGACGCGGAATATCGGGATGTACGGTTAGCAACTAATGGGAATCGACGCCGAGCATGGACATTTTTATTTTACATCTGTGTCCTTTAGTTTGCTTTTATATCCTCGGGAAAGTATGTACGCAATTGTAAGGCTTGATAAGCCACTTTGTCATTCCCTTGGATTCTTTGAGTTTTTATGCAATTTGATAGTAGGTCCAGCTAGGGGCCCCCCAGTCCTTCCCCATTGCTCCACCTCATCCATGTGGGGCTGGTCAACCATCTTAGGTGGCCATCTAGAAGGTTGGACTAGTCAATTGGACACATGGGGGACAAGTGGATTGAAATGTCAAAGATGCCATTCCCCTTGTCAAAGGGGCGCCCCCCTCCACTAGGACATTTAAATTTTTGTTTAATTTGGGTCATTGACCACATGGGGGATTAATTATTCCCAAACCCTAGATCTGAGGGTAGTTTAGGTCATTTGTACTTTCATATAAATACCTTGTATTTCTCATTTTGTTAGAATTAATGATGAGAAATTGAAGAAAATTGGCAAGAGCCAAGAAGGGTGCGCCCCTCTCCCCCTCTCTCCTTGCTGTTCCTCTTCCTCCAGCCCTCCAGGGAGTGAATCCCCTTCTCCTTAGCCCCTCTTCGGATGTCCTTTAGAGAGTCCCGATCGAACTCTGCTACTGATTCATTTAACGGTCTATCGTGGACCCGTTATAGTCTCATAACTCCCTCAAGTTGGTCTGTTAAGCTTTGGCTGTCAACCGCCTTCGCTCTGTTGGGTATAACGCATGGACCATGGTCCGTTATGCTTACTTAACGGTCTTAAGGTGATCCGTTAAATGTTCTGTTGCAGGATGAGGATCTGTTTGTTCCCTCTCTGTTTGATCAAACATCCCAGTCTCTCCTACATTCCACACACACATCCATCGCTCCATTCTACATTTATTACCTTGTCCACATTTACATTCCCCTTCACACGTTCACATTCACATTCCCATTCACACAATCATCTATTCACACAATCATGCATTCACACTCACATCCACACATTCCCAAATCATGCATTCCCATTCACACGTTCACATTCACATTCACATCCACGCATTCACATTCACATTTTTACAAACCAAAATTCTATCTTCTTCATTCCATCACATGCCAATTGTCAAATACAAATGTGTGTCAAAAAACCAAAAAAACAACAAGAAAAACACAAAACCAAGAACAAGCATGTCACTCGGCCGGTCTGTCTCCCGGGCCGCCACTATCCCCAATACCCTCATGCCGCTTTGATGGTGGCTCCGTGGCGCTATGCTTCTCCTCCCATGGGCATCTCCGCTCTGCCTCCTCTCTCCTTCGGTGGTCGGAAGAGCTAGACAAGTAATCTCCCACTGATGCGCTCGGTGCCACTCTCCGTGAGCCTCCCACTGCGTCGCTCTGGGACGCACTCCGCTCGGGTCCTCGGACCATCATCTGGATAGTCTGCTCCATGGTCTGGAGCTCGATCCTCAAATCGTGGACCTGGAGTCATGCCTCACGAGCCTGGGTCTGGTACCCCTCTATGTCTACCATCTCTCCACTCAGCTGGGTCACTTCCTTTCGGAGTCGCTCGATCTCTTCTCGGAGATGGGGTACCTCCGCCGCTTCTGCTCAGGATCGCTCCGTCGCAGCCAATGCTACGGGTTGTTCTCTCGCCTGCATATTACATTTTGCATCATGGTCAGCTTAGGCGCATGCATAAATCATAAAGCACTTTAGGAAAAGTTTGGGTACTTACCCGCTCTACGAGGGTAGCTTCGGCCTCCTTGGCTCGAGCTACAGCTCGAGTAAAGTCCGCATCTCGCTCAGCTCGTCCCCCGGCAGGCTGTGTAGAGGAGGACGGTGCATCTGGTCTGGTCCTCTAGGTCCCTCGGCCTGCTGCATTTTTAAAAGTCAGTCAATTTGCATAAACATTTCATTTTTTAAGTCTAAGGAAAGCTCACCAGAAGCTCCAGAGCTATTCGGTACTCGTCCCGCTGCTGCACAGTGGCATGGAGTAGTCCCTCAAGCTCGATGATGCATCCTTGTGGGTCTAGCTACATTTAGAAGCAAGCGTCATGCATATAAGAGTCATTCATATAGAACAGAAAGGTTGAGTTCAGCATTCATACCGATCGTCGGGTACCGCGGAAGACCTGGCTGCCGTATCGACGGGTGTAGGCTTTCAAATATGGCTCATCACTATCAGCCCGTTCTTTTACGGCCTTGCCCTTTTGCTTCCAATCTTGGATGTACTTTCTAGCTCGGCCGCTCCAATCAATATCCCTGGCAATCCCTTTGGCAGATTTTCCCGGGCACTTGTCGTGTTGATGAGGGAATCTCACTGCGGGTTGATGCACTCCCCGCGTCCTCATGATCAAGCAATAGTGAAGCGGCTCGATCACGTTGATGCAGTGGAGCCAAATATCCCGTCCTCTGTAGGCCAGGGAAGCCTCTACCCACGGCTGCCCTGCATGTCCCTCATCCCCGTATGGTGTCCAATGCACCTGAAAGGGCCATTCATGTCATTTGTCAGCATATAGAAACATATAGAAACATGTAGGAGCATATAGGAAATTCAGGCTTTTTACCGCTTCCTGCCTTATTTTTCATGCAAGGTAGGGGTTCGAGGGTTCCCTGCTGAGCCTATGAAATGAGGCTCATCTCCTGCGTATTTTCACCGTGTTTCAGGTGAGGCCGGGGCTTCAGGAGGCGCGACAGGTGTTCAGTGTGGTTCGTGTAGCCGAGGTTAGTGCCAGTTGCCAGAGCCGGGATATGCCCCGTGTACTTGTACCTTTATTTCAGTTGATTGTACTTTTATTTGGACATGAGATGTACTGGACCTAGTAGCAGTTTAATTATTTATTTAATTTCTACATTATTTAGTTGTTATTGTGCTATCTCTACAGTTACTTTAGCTTCTTACACACCATCGCACCATCCCTTTTTCCCTTCCGAGTCTTCGGGCTCGTAGGAGGCGGGCCGAGGTTCGAGTCGCGCCGGTTCCTTTCTGGTACTCGGATCCCGGGTCGCCACATGTGCTGTAGTGCTCCATTGTTAGACCGTCAGAGATTGTGACGACCCAAGGTTGGACGGCCAGGTGATTTTTCTGTGTTACTAGGTTTTTCGTGTGTCGCGTTGGTCTTCGGTCAACCCGGTTGGGATCCAGTGGTTGTCCTTCGACCTTGAGCGTTCTGGACACCGTGAGACCGGTGTCCGTGTTTTGAGGGTGTTCCGGAGGGTCCGAGTGACCCTGTGTGTGTGTGTGTGTGCGCGGAGGGTCCCTCCCGCACATCATGAGATTTCTGGATCGGTGGTCCGTGTGTATGGCCTCGGACTGCGAGCCTAGTTGACCAGCCTGTGGCTGGGGATTTTCCACGTGTCATTGTGGTTTTGGACTTAGGGATTAGGCCAGATTGACAGCTCAGTGCTATCACGTGCAATGGTCTTGACCCTGAGTCTCGTGACTCAAGTACCGTTGAGTTTAGTATGTCTAGTGGGCTGTCCAGAGTCTGGTGGCCTCGGGTCACCTGTTACTTCGTGTTACTCGCAATGGGTACGTGTGTGATTTTCAGTGTTCACGTTTAGTAAACCCCCACATGTCGTAGCTTTCCTGCGCACGCGCGTGCGGACTCACTTGGGAGTGGTGGAGAGCGTGACCCGAGTTAGACGGTGAGTAGGCTGGTTACCGTTGGGCCCCCGCGTACTGCCGAGTGCAGGCTGGTGGGAGAATTACTAGCTAGAGGACAGACCTAGGGCGTATGGCCTGAGTGCACACGAGGCTGAGGGTTCGAACCCGTGCTGACGAGCGCGACTTTAGGTAGTCCTTGTTTTGTGGTACTTCTGGTTACTGTGTGTGCCTGAGTCTCGCACCCGGGGCGCTGTAACTAGACACTTGTGATGCGGTGTAAGACGTCTGGGGACGCATCCGGTCATTCTTCTAGTGGGTGATGCTCCCGTCACGTGACGTGAGTTGTTGAGTTCCGGGTTTCTGTTTCTCGTCTGCGAGACGGGATTTCGGGTGTTATTTTCAGGAGTGTTCCCGTAGCCAAGGTCTGGGGTTTCCAGTGAGCGTCACTGAGGGCTTTCCCTAGACGGCGTAGAGTTCACGACAGTGAGGTCATGACTGTGTTTTCGGACTGTGTGGTTTCGGCTCGGGCCCTGCTATGAGGGCAGATTTCCGCGACCACGGAGTCGTGACGTTTTCCTAGTAGTGTGGCTAGGGTGGTTCATGTCTGATTGTCCCCTGACCGTGAGATCGGGATGTCGGGTGCATGACTTGGTTGTCCCCCGACGAGAGACCGGGCTGTATTTTTGGTACAGTAGGAGTAGCTGTAGAGCTGAGATTTTACCGGCCACCATAGTTACTTTCCTGCTTTCGTAGTTCCTACTTTTTGTGCCGCCATTGTTTCTCGGTTGGAGTTCCGCGGGATCCCTACTGAGCCAGTGATAGGAGGCTCACCCCTGGTTTTCAGGTACGGTGGTTCTTCCTCGGGGTTCGAGGGTGCTGCGCGGAGGTTCCTAGTCGCCAGCTTGTCGGGCCGAGTGTTCACTTGACGTGAGCCCGTAACTAAAATGTCATCCACATAGATCAAGATATAGAGTCTAGATGTGCCCGAGAGCTTGTAGAATAACGAGGGATCTGTTTTGGAGCCTAGGAACCCAAGCTCTAGGAGGCACGAGCTTAGGCGCATGAACCATGCTCAAGGTGCCTAGCGAAGCCCATACATCGACCTGTGAAGCCGACACACATGCCGTGGAAAGAGAGGATGAGAAAATCCAGGTGGTTGCTCCTTGAAGACTGTCTCCTCAAGGCAGCCATGGAGAAAGGCGTTGGAGACGTCAAGCTGCCGAATCGGCCAGCCACAGCTAACTACAATAGCAAGCAGGAGACGAACAGTGGTAATTTTAATCACCAGGCTGAAGGTCTCGTGGAAGTCGATCCCAGGCTACTGACGAAAACCTTTAGCAATGAGGCGCGCCTTGTGTCGATCAATGGAGTCGTCGGCTTTATGTTTCAACTTGAACACCCACTTGCAGTTGACGACATTCATGCCCGGCTGGTGAGGAACGAGGGACCAAGTGCCGTTTCGCACGAGGGCATCGAACTCAGTGGCCATGGCTGCCCACCAAGCCAGATCCTTGGAGGCCTGAGTGAAGCATGTAGGCTTTGAGGTAGAAGTGACGGCGAAGCAGGTCAGAAGAGAATGGCGATGGGTGACCAGTGCCTGGGTTCCGACTGGGGCAGTGGACTCATAGAGATCTGCCAGAGTACGGGTGCACCGAGGGGGCGACTCGGAGTAGGGAGACGCCCGCGGCTGGGGCAAGGCGATGTGGTCAAGTGCAGCAACATCAACTGTGTCCACCTAGAGCGTCGGAGGAGGGGCAGCCAAGGGAGATGGGCTGCGTGGTGGCGATGGTGGTGGCGGCGTAGGCGCGGGGAAGCTCGGTAGCGGCCCAAGTAAGCCGGGCATGCTGGACGATGGAGTGAGAGGCAGAGCACCGGATCCCTGTTCAGCAAGGGGAAACACAGATTCATTGAAAATAACATGGCGAGAGACGTGGAGGCACCCAGTGGTGAGGGAAAGACAACGGTAGCCATGATGCATGGTACTGTAGCCTAAGAAGACGCAATGATCGGAACGCGGCGCCAGTTTATGTGGAGCGTAGGGGCGAAGATATTGGTAGCAGGCGCAGCCGAAGGTCCGAAGAAAGGAATATTTCGGAGGCTTGCCAAATAAACGCTCAAAGGGCGAGAGAGAGCAGAGGACCCGAGTGGGAAGACAGTTAATCAGGTAGACAACTATTGAGACGGCCTCATCCCAGAATTTGTGAGGTAGAGCGGCGGTGGATAAGAGGGCTAGTGCCGTTTCCACGATGTGACGGTGTTTTCGTTCAGTAGTGTCATTTTGTTCGGGTGTGTGTGGGCAAGACACCCGTTGGAGAATACCACTGCGATCAAGATGACGGTGGAGGGATTGAAACTCACCCCCCCCAGTCAGACTGAAGGGCTACGATAGGAAGCCCAAGCAATTGCTCTACATGACATTGGAATAGGAGAAAGACATCCACCACATCGGACTTACGCTTAAGGGGAAACAACCAAGTGTAACGACTGTAATCATCAACAAAGATAACATAATAAGAAAACCCACAATGAGAACCCACAGGGGAAGACCCCCATAAGTCATAATGAACTAATTGCAAAGGTTTAATTGACGACAATGAAGAGCGCACAAAAGGTAATTTGTGACTTTTTGTAACTAAACAGGACTCACAAACAGACTGACTAGGACGATGGGTGACAGACAGCCCATACTTATTTAGAATGCTGCAAAGAATCCTAAAGTTGGGGTGACCAAGACGGGCGTGCCAGACAGGAGGTGAGACAAGTTCGCCGATGAAGGAATGGGGCCCCGACTCGCAGGAGGGGAAGTGATAGAGGCCGTCTTTAAGCTGTCCACGAAGAAGAACCTTCCCCGAGCTCCGATCCTTCACAAGACAAAAGGAGGGACGAAACTCAAGTAGAAGAGTCGGCCGCCAAATACGGCCCGTTTCGGTTCGCTATTGTGCTTGCTAGTAGGTCCTAGCTTGTGTCACATCAGGTTAAGTCAACGACGTCATCACCTACACGCCCCCTGCTGTTCGGCTCCTCCGACCACCCCGCAGCACTCGGTTCCTCCTCCTCAAGTTCCTCCGCTCAATCGTTGGCCTCAGGGCTGAACGACGTTAGTGGAGGGAGCAAGGGAGGCACCAACACACCCAAACTATCAGCGGCGGTCTAGAGGGTAGTCACCCAAGCTTCTTGAAAGCCCTGGTCCCAAGTAGGGCTGTAGATCTTAAGGGTGGCCATGTTAAACTCGTCCCGATAAGCCAAGGATGAATGGAAGTGCTCCATCGCCTCCTCGCTGATGGAAGGCAATGACGAGCGTAGCGCCTCGACCTGCTCCTCTGCTTCATGGGCTTTGGCCTCCGCTACCTCAACTCGACTAGTCACCTCCCGGAGGGACTCCTCAATAGCCTAGGCCTGAGCATAGAGGATGTCTCGATCCATCAGAGCGCCCACCACAGCCCTCTCTTGTGGCTCGACTAGCCCCCTCAACCGGGCAAGATCGGCCTCTTCGGTAGCCTGACGCCGCTGGAGCTGCCTGCACTGCGCTGCCAGCCCTTTCCCATGGCTCTTAGCTGACTGCTAGCTCTCGCGCAAGCCCACCAAAATGGTATACCTTCACAAGCCCAAGGCCTTAGCAATCATACAAACACCCTTTGTGGCCAGGTCCATCAGCTCCTTCTTAGCCCCGGGTCCGAACACCCCGGTGCGCTCGTGCCACCGGATGCACTTGTCAATAAGGTCGCTAGCTATCGACCAGCATGCATACCCAAGCATGGTCTTCTCAAGCAACAAGAAGTAGACACTTGTGGGAGCTTCAGATGGTAGGGGGTGGGCAGGCTCATCAGGAATAGGGGCCTTGCCCTTATCAGATGCCTCCCTCACAAGAGCAGGCACGAACAGGATGTTTGCGGCCTCCACTGATGGTAATGGCGGGGAAGGAACTTCAGGTAGAGGACGAGCCTCGGATGGTGACGGTAGTGGAGTCTGACTTCGGACATGAGTCGGAACCCTCCTCCTCTTCCTCTGGTGATGCTAGCTATCCAGCACCGCTAGCTCATCCAGGTTCATCTAGATATGCCCCCGCCAGGCATGGTGGATTCTACTTTGGTGACTCTAGCGACTTCCTCGGAGATGCCCCTTGGAGCACTTGATCCACCACTAACCATTGGAGTCATAGTCGGACCCTTTGTTGGGAGAACCATGGGGGGCTGATATGGCAAGCACCCCGACACAAAAGTGATGCCCTCCTGGGGAGCAAAGATGGTCACTTGGTTGGATCCCGGCTCAATATGGTCGATGGGGCGAGGAGCGAACCGTGGCAACTCTACCGTTTCATACCACGGTTCAAATGACTCACGTGCCCCTGCCAGACAACACAGAAGGGGTTAATTCAAGCAAGTGGATAACAAGGCCAGGCAGGTGGAATGATGAAGGCATTACCTTGGGTTAATGGGAGGCTCAAACCCACCTCCCAGAGCACCATCGGGGTTAGCACAATGTCAACATTAAGAAGCGGGTAGCGAAGGAGAGACTTTATTGCCCTTGTCTCCTCCACATTGGTGGTAGGTCATTTGTCTGCCCTAAGGGGATGAAAACTCTGAACGAAGCTCCAGTCGCTCAGATGGTTACGACCCCCAATCTTGGTGACAAAGACAAAGCGCTCGGTCTAGTGCTTGATGTTGGATACCGAGGAGGTGACTTGGACTAGGACCCAGTACTTTCATGCCCCGAATAAAAGGAAGAAGGATTGGCAAGATAGCACTAAACACTGTAAAAATGTCGGAAGAGGAAGTAAGTGTTAGGTGCAAGACTGGGATCTAGAGGGGGGGTGAATAGATCCCTCTATAAAAATTATGCTCAATTAAATCTCACGCCCTACTTAGAACGGTTAGGTATTTAATTGAAATTGTTAAAGAATTATTGAAAGTTAATGGGCATATACATAATTTAGAATTCTTAGGGGGTTAAATTATAATTTGAGTAAAATTTAAAAAAAATAAAAAAAATAAGAACCAATGTTTTTAACACACACCCCCCTTCTCTCTCCTCACTCTCGATTTCTCTCTCTCTTCCTCTCTCTCTCCCTCAAATGCTCTCTCTCTTTCTCTCCCAATCTCTCTCGATTTCAGTCGAAACGACATCGGACCGTGTCGTGAGAGGCACCGTTGGAACGGGCTCGACGCGTAGGTCGAGATGGTACCCTCTATTCCACGGTTCAGGGAGCATGGAGACAAGACGGGCTGAGAGGAGTCGCGAGGCCCCGTGGTTCAATGTGCACCGTTTTGCTGGCCTCGTCACGATCGAGGTAGGAGAATGAGTTCATCGTCTCGCCAGAAGCATTTTAACGCCTCATGCGTCGCCGATGGCAGACGTTTTCATCGTTTTACATGCAAAAGTCTTTTTGAGAGATTTTAGGCCTAATTTTAGGATTTTTCTTCTCTTCGCTCAGTTTTGGTCCAGACGGTCGCCGATCGAGGCACGGGAGGCACCGTTGGGAAGGTTGTGTCGCGAGGATCGCGTGGGCGTCCTTCTTCCCTCGATTCGTGGAGCGTGGAGGCGCGTGAAGTTGAGAGGTCACCGAGGCCCTCATCATCCGTTCGGCGCCGGATCGGCTTCCTCGTCGTGTCAAAGGAAGGGGGATGGACTCTCTTCCTCGCTAGGAACCTGCCGGTACCACATGCGCCGTGGTCCGACACCAGTTGCATCATTTTCTGTGCATTGTTCCATGTTAGCATAATTTTAGAATAAAATTGTGAAATTACTTCCATAGCCATTCTATTGTGATTTTAATGGCATGTTTAGTTGTAGAATGGATGTTTGGATGCATGGTTTGGCAGGTTAGTTTGTTTCCGCACATCCCCCGTCGATTTTGGTCGACTGAGAGGGAGTTTGGTAACGAACTCGTCCAACCCGTAACCGAGTCGACATAACGCGCCAGGACCAGTGCGTTATAGTCCTTTAACGGGCCTAAAGTGGTGCATTATGTGCCCTTTGACGGACTCCTCCAGGTCCGTCATTTGACCATTGACCAGTCGTTTGACCGTTGACCCAGTAAGGCAGTTAGCATAGCGGTGTAGGGTAGATCTGTTATAGTCTTATAACGCCCCAGATTTGGTGCGTTATATTGTGCATTAAAACTGTGGATTTTTTGTTGATTCTTGGCGTTCGGGTGACTTTAACGGGCTTAGACCCGTTCGTTATATCCTCATAACGCACCATCCGTGGTGCGTTATGTTTCTGTTGTTTCTGATTTTAGTTCGGGTGAGTATAACAGGCCATGGGAGGTGCGTTATACTCAACATAACGCCCCATGCTTGGCACGTTATGCCCTGCGTTTCTAGTTACATTGCATTATTTGGTTAAGTATATCGGGCCATGGGAGGCGCGTTATACTGAACATAATGCCCCATGCTTGGCGAGTTATGATCTGTGTTCTTGGTTTCTCACCATTGTTCAGTTGAGTGTAACGCACGGGGGTAGGGGCATTACACTGAACATAACGCCGCAGTGGTGGTGCGTTATGGTCTGCATGTCTATGTGCTTGTGTTCACATAGGTGTTCGGATGAGTTTGACGGATGGAGGGAGGTGCATTATGTGCCATAGAACGCCCCTATCCTGATCCGTTATGTTAGGTAACGGTCCCAGCTTGGTCCGTTATATCCTCTGGCATTCTAAAAAGGGTATGTTTAGTTCCTAATGCATCCAGTAGTGCAAATTCGCCATGTTTAAGTTATTTTATAAAACTATGGCATTATTTTAGACCCCGATAGAGTAGCCTTCTCTTTCCTTGTGATGGAGCCACTAGTCGTAGCCCTGCGACCGGGAGTGTCGTCCCACCCGGGAAAGGTGGAGGGTTGACTTATCTCTACACTATTCATCATCTTGTAATTAAGGAATTTCAGTTCTCATCCATCCTCAAACAAATCAAATCAAATAGAATAAATAAAAATCAACAACCCTGAGCGAAGCTTTTTGCTGACCTACTCCTTAATAATGGCCTGTCGCTCGGGGTTGCAACATCTTCGACGTTGCTGAACTGGGCGTCAAGCGGGGTCCAACCTTAGTTGGTAGGTGATGACCTCTGGCGGGATCCCGGGGAGCTCGTCCTCGGACCAAGCGAACACGTCCTCGTGGGCCGTGAGGAAGCTTGCATAGGCTC
The DNA here is from genome assembly GCA_024336825.1 of Amorphophallus titanum. Lineage (NCBI taxonomy): Eukaryota > Viridiplantae > Streptophyta > Magnoliopsida > Alismatales > Araceae > Amorphophallus > Amorphophallus titanum. The sequence continues at coordinate 428,549 of JANBPO010002057.1, read as the reverse complement.
GCCTCTCCTGCTCGGACAGGTTTGCACCTATCCTTCACATCCTACTCAGATTTTCTCCCACCTGGATGAGGAATAAGTCTTCTGCTGGAATGCTCGTGCTCGGGCCTGGGTCTTGCGTCCTCGCCTTCTTCTCGGGCTGTGTTTCTTCGGGATGTCGATTACGCGTGGAGATGAGGTAGCACCTCCGGGACTCCCTTTGGTCTCCCCAGACCTCCCCTATCCCTCGAGGGGTGGGGAACTTAAGCTTTTGGTGGTAGGAGGAAGGGACACCCCGAAGCGTACTGAGGATTCCCCGGCCAATGATAGCGTTGTACCCTATCATCGCTCTAACTACCGTAAAGTCGACGAGGAAGGTTACCTCTCTCGGCGTAGTTCCAAACGTGATCGGAAGCGAGACGCGTCCTTCCGGGTGGACGGTCATGCCTGAGAATCCGTATAGCGGTGTATGCAACGGTTTGAGTTGAGACATATGCACACCCATGAGGACAAGGCAGTCATAGACAATGACATCAGGTCCGCTTCCATTATCGACTAGAATGCATCGTACATTACACTGATTAATGGTGGCAGAGACCACCAATGTGTTGGAATGGGGCATGGTTACGCCCTCCAAGTCGTCCTCGGAGAAGATGATGGGATCTCCCGGATGGTCTGGAGTGGGGGTTCCACGCCGGGTGTCATTGTCGTGGTCGGGGTTGCTGACCGCCGTCGCATATCGCCGCCTCCTGCTCGCGCTATCCCCTCCCACCGTCGGCCCCCCAGAGATCATCATGATTTTCTTACCATTGGGCTGGTTGTCGATTGGCAGGGGCATCTTCTACAGTCATTCCACGGCCTTGGCGAGGAACTTGTCGAGGAGTCCTCTTCGAACGAGGTCCTCGATGGCATCCTTCAAGTTGATGCAATCGACGGTGTTGTGGCCGTGGTCGCGGTGGTAGAGGCAATACTTCTTCTTGTTCCTCGTGCTTGGATTTGACTTCATCCGGGGAGGCCATTTGAGGAATGGCTCTTCTCGGATCTCCATCAGGATCTGATCAGGAGGAGCCGTCAGAGGCGTGTAGTGGCGGTAGCTGCCCCTTTCCCTTTCAGAACGGTCACGGCGGTCTCCATCGCGCCGCTCCCGCTTACTCCGACCCTCTCGCGGGGGGTCGGCTGATCTCTTGCGATCGGACCGATCGGTCAAGGCCGTGGTATTCTCCTCGCAGCGTGCATGCTTCTGGGCTAATGCGAGGAGTTCGGGAAGGGTCGTCGGTGCCTCAACCCCAAGGGCACGTCAGAGGATGTGATCCCGTGTCCCTTGGGTGAGGGCCATAGTGGCGATGCTGACGTTGAGGTGTGGGATCCGCAACGCCTCCGCACGGAAGTGAGAGACAAAATCCCACAGTGTTTCTTCTTTACCCTGCTTAAGGGTGAGCAGGGTTACCGCTGACTTGGCCACCTTTCGACAGCCAACGAAGTTCTCCTTAAACAACTTTTTGAGCTGTGGGAAGGAGGAAATGTGTAACATCCTGGATCTTTGGTGGATCGTTGTTGGGTCCTGCCGGATCTCTATTGAGTTTCAGATCCTTTTAGAAGAGTTTCAGACTGCCTTTGTAGCCCTGAGTTGAGAGCACTTCGTTCTGATTATCCTTCAGTTCCTCGACTCGTGGTCACTGCAGTCGCATGGCCGCGCCCCAGTCGAAGTCGACGAAGCGGTCGGTCAGCGGCTCGCGGGCGAAGCGCATGGCCAGGCCGTGGCTGTCGGCGCACAGGATGTTGACGCCGAACACCTGCGTGCGCTCCAGCGCCGGCCGGATCGGGTTGTTCAGGTCCAGGCAGATCAGCAGCAGCGGCGGATCCAGCGACACCGAGCAGAAGGCGTTGATGGTCGAGCCCACCGGATCGGGGGTGCCGTCGGCCAGGGCGTCCCAGGTGGTGACGACGGTCACCCCGGTGGGGAAGCACCCCATCGCCTGGCGCCATTCGGGACCGGAGGGGGCGGTCTGCACTGGATCCGGCCGGGTCATGACTTGCATCCGGGTCATCGCCGCCTCAGACCACGGGCCAGCTGGTATGGTTCGGCAGGCCGGTGCGGGCGATCACGCCCAGGCCCGCCTGGCGCGCGTCGGCCAGCAGCTTTTCCTCGTCGAACCGGGTCGAGCGGCCCGCGTCGAGCAGTTGCACGCCGTCCACCCAGACGCTGTGCACGCCGTGCGGCGGGGCGCTCAGCGCCAGTTGCGCCGGGGCGTCGAACACCGGGCCCCATTCGACGAGGTCGGTGTCGTGCAGCACGATGTCGGCCTTCTTGCCGGTTTCCAGCGAGCCGATCAGCCTGTCCAGGCCCATGCCGACGGCGCCGTTGATCGTCGCCATTTCCAGCATCTGGCCGGGCGGGAACAGGTCCTGGTTCACCCGCGCGTCACGGAACACGCTGCCCATCAGCCTGGCGGAGGACAGGATGTCGGCGGCCACGCCGTCGGTGCCCAGCATCACGTTGACGCCGGCGTCGATCATCTCCGGATAGAGGCCGATGCGCGACAGGCCGAAGCCGCCCTGGAAGGCTGCATGGGCGCAGTGGATGGCGTGCACGCCGGTGCGCTTCAGCGCCTCGACCTCGCCCATGGAGACGTCGGCCAGGTGGGTGAGGCAGACGTTGGGGCCGAGCGCGCCGATCGACTCCAGGTGCTCCACCGGCCGCTTGCCGGTGTTGGCCAGGTACCATTCGGGGTCGCCGGCGCGGGGGCTCATGTGCGCCGAAACGCGGATCTTGTGCTCGTCGGCCAGGGCCTTGGCGGCCAGCCAGACGGCGTCGGTGTTGGTGGAGTGGCCGACCATCACCGGCCAGGCGGCCAGCAGGGCTTCGCCCGCACGATCGGGATAGCGCTCCACCTCGGACTGCAGGGTGGCGATCGCCTCGGCTTCGGCGTTGGGGCCATAGCGGCCCTCCACCCATTCGCCGACGCGGCCGCGGATGCCGGTGGCGGCCAGGGCGTCCATGGTGGCGTCCAGGTGGCTGACGGTGCCGGCCTCCATGAAACAGGTCGTGCCATAGCGCAGCATCGACAGGGCGGCGCACTGGGCGGCCAGGGCCTCGTCCTGCGGCGTCTGGGTGCGGAAGATCGGGATCACCCACTTCATCAGCTTGTCGGACCAGTTGTCGTCCGGACCGCCGCGGGCGAAGCCGCGGGTGATGGGGTCGCCGGTGATGTGGATGTGGCCGTCGACGAAGCCGGGCGTAACTACGAAGCGCCGCCCATCCAGGGTGCGCGCGGCGTCCAGGGTCTTCTCCAGCGCGGCGCGCTTGCCCACGGCGACGATGCGGTCGCCGGCGATGGCGATGGCGCCGTCCAGGATCACCTCGCGCCGGGCGTTCAGCGTCAGGATCGTCGCGCCGGAGATCAGCAGGTCCGCGCGGATGCGGGCAGGCGCCTCGGCCGGCGCTGTGGTCGAGGTCTCACTCACTGTCGGATCTCCGCGGACGCCGCGTCGGCGCCGGGAAGGCGCGGGGGCTTCAGGAACACGGTGGCCGCCAGCAGGAGGGCGGTGGTGGCGCAGCAGGCCCAGAACACTTCCGAGAACCCGCCCAGCACGTCGCGCACGTGGCCGCCGTAGGCCGGGCCGAGCGCCGCGGCGGTGGAGAGCAGGCACATCACCGAATAGAGTTCGAGGTAGGGCTTGGGGCCCCAGTACTTCAGCAGCAGCATGGTCGCGGCGACGAACGACAGGCCAAAGCCGACGCCGAGGCCCAGGGCGAACACGCTCATCAGGAAGAAGCCGCGCGCCTCCGCCAGGCCCGCCATGCCGACGGTGGTGCCGATCAGGGCGATGATCATCAGGATCTTGGGCGACAGCTTCTCGCCGACCACCCCGCCGATCGACGACACCGCCGCGCCGATCAGCGCCTCGATCGAGAACATCGCCGCCGCCGAGGTCTTGTCGACCCCGCGCTCGATCAGGTGCTGGATGGCGAAGCCGTGCGCCGTGGTGTTGATCAGCAGATAGGTCGTGTAGGCGCCGACGATCACATAGTACTGCGGTGTCTTCAGCGCCGCGCGCACCAGCGGATTGCCCAGCTCGCCGAACATCTTCTTGGGGCCCAGCTGTTCGGGCGGTTCATCCTCGTGCGGGATGTCGCCGCCCCGGCCGGGGGTGGTCAGCACGGCGGCCAGGCCGCTGATCACCGCGGCGACGGCGAACACCAGCCAGTAGCCGCGCCAGCCATGGGTCACCGCGTCGACCACCACATAGACCTGCGGCCCGGCGACGCCGCCCAGGGCGCCGATGGTGAAATAGGTCCCCAGCGCCGTGGAGCGCCGCTGGAAGAGGCCGGCCAGCACATGCGAGCCGGGCACGGTGGTCGACAGGGCGAAGGCCAGGCCGATCAGGCCCGTGCCGATCAGATAGCCGGCCACCGAGTGGGTGGTGGCCTCCAGGCAGAAGCCGGCCAGCAGCACCAGGGCGCCGATGCCGATGGTGGCGCGCACGCCGATCATGCGGATCAGCACCGCCGGCGCCAGACTGGCCACGCCGCAGACGATGCCCAGGATGGTGAAGCCGAAGCCCGCCTCCTCCCACGTCCAGCGCATCTCCTTGACCATCGCCGGCAGCACCACGCCGATCGACGAGAAGGCGCCGGCCGAGACCACGAAGAACATCAGCGACAGGGCCGCGAACGTCGCCCAGCGGCTGTGGATCACCGGCTGCGCGCCGCGCCTGACGGCGCTGGCGGGCGCGGCGCCCACGGGTGGAGTGGATGTGAGGACCGCCGAGGCGGCGCCGTCGCCGGCATCCGGTGCGCGCATGCTCAGCGTCCCATCGTCAAAAGCAAAGCTGCGCCGAGTCCGCCTGCCGAACCCCTGTGCGAGGCCGAATGGCTCAGGTAACGGCCGTCCGCGGCGCCCACGAGTCGGTCTCGGCCGAGGATCTGTTCTTTGGCGTTGCTTTCGGACCGGGAGAAGAGCCGGGCAGACACGGCGCCGCGCACCGCTGAACCAGCGTTGCACAGCCGCAAACTACTCTCCCAGCACGCCACTTTCATCTCGCCGCTCGATGTTCCGATGAGCGGAACACTGTTTCGAAATTTCAGTTAGTCTTTCTCCGGTGCGCGCTGGTGTCAAGGGAAGGCTGGGTCGGCGCAAGGGAAATCGCGGGCCTGCGACTGCGGCAAACAGACTTTGCCGACGCGCTGTGCTCGCCGGCGCGGGCTGTGGCCGGGCCGTTCAGGAGCCGGGCTGGCTGCGCACCCTTGCCATCACCTCTTCGATCGCGGCGACCACCGCGCCTGGCCGTTCCAGCGGGATGGCGTGGCCGGCGTCGACGGTGCGGCGCTGGCCGCCGGTGGAGAGGGTGGCGATCTCGTCGTGCATCGTGCGCCAGACGTGGTGGCGGGCGTCGGCTTCGGCGGCGGTCTCGCCGGGGCGGGGCAGGGCGTTGCCGGCGGCGGTGAGCACGATCAGCGGCAGGTCGCGCAAGGGACGCTCGCCCAGCGCCTCGCGCGCGGCGGCCACCTGATCGGCGCTGACGATGGTGTTGGCCGACTCCGAGCGCAGCGCGCGCCAGTAGCCGGCCGAGGTGCGAAGCGCCGTTCGCGCCGCGAACAGGGTCGGCGTCATCCAGGCCGGTCGGGGACCGACAGCGCGATGGTGGTCGGGGGTGTCGGGAACGAGGGCGCCGCTCCGCGCCAGTCCTGCCAGGCGCGTGTAGTCGGCCAGCGCCTGGCGCCGCCGCGCCGCGTTCTGGTCGTCGCCCCGCGCCGCGTCCAGCCGCCGATCCTGATATTCGCCGGCGCTGTCGACCATCACCAGGCCCGCGACCTCCTGCGGATGCCGCAAGGCGAACAGCCGCATGGCGAGGCCGCCCGCCGACCATCCGACGAGCATATGGGGCGGCGTGATCCCCGCCGCCGCCAGGGCCGCGCGCAGGTCGTCCACGATCGCGCCGGCCGTCCGCGGCATCGGCCCTGGATCGCTGAAGCCGACGCCGGCCTTGTCGAAGGCGACGGTGCGCGTGGTCCGGGCGACGGCGTGCTGCACGGGCGCCCATTCCAGGGTGGTGTTGATCAGGCCGGGCGCGAACACCACGCTGGGCCCACCCTCGCCGGCAAGCCTCAGGTTCAGCCGCCGGCGCCGGCCGATCCGGACCAGGGTCTGCGGCGTGGCGTAGTGCTGGTCCAGCCAGGCGTCGGACAGGCCGGGCAGCGCCATCCGCCATCTCCCTTGAGTCGTGGAGGCGATGTATAACTCTTGTGCCCTCATGAAGGCTCTGGCCAACAACGAAGTCGAGTATGATGCCCTGATCATCAGACTCCAGATGGCTCTCGACATGGGCATCAAATGTCCCAAAGCCTATGGAGATTCACAACTGATAGTCCGACAGGTGCTTGGCATCTATGACGTGCAGAAATCAGAGCTGGTTCCGTACCACGCCGTCGTCACCCAGCTAACCCAGAAGTTCTATTTCTTTGAAATAGGTCACGTTCTCAGAAGCAGCAACGCCCAGGCTGACGCTCTAGCGAAACTCGCTGTGGCCATCAAGCTACCGCCTGAGGGTGAAGTGGACATCATAGTCAAGCATAGAAGGCTAATGCCCAGCTCACTCGAAAGCAACTCTGATCTCATAGTTTATGAGGTCCAAGGCTTCGACCAGGACACTCCTCCAAAAGAAGAAGATTGGCGCGAGCCCATCACCAAATTCAAGAAGGGATGGCTCCCCTCTGACCGGGCACAAAGGGTCTGACTACATCGAGGGCTACATCATATGAGTTGATTGGCGACTCCCTATACCGACTCGTCCACGAGAAAGACAAGTCTATTCTCTTGAGATGCGTCTCCCTAGCTGAGGCTCGAGCTATCATGCGCGAGGTTCATTTTGGGCTGTGCGGCACGCATTAGGCCGGAGATAGAATGAAGCAAAACATCAAACTGAAAGGCTTCTATTGGCCTACCATGTACGCAGACTGTGTTCAGTACGCTCGTACATGCCATCAGTGCCAAGCCTTCCGCCCAGTGCTCGGAAGGCCTCCCAATCCACTGCGTACCATTGCCCTTACCTAGCCATTCGTCAAATGGGGTATGGACATCGTGGGGCCTTTCCCGCCATCTTCCAAAGGCCACAAGTACATTCTGGCCGCCACTGACTACTTCTCTTGTTGGGCGGAAGCCCTTCCCCTACAGGAAGTCATCGGCGAAGTCGTCATCAGGTTCGTCCGACACAACATCATCTACCGTTTCGGTACACCCAGCCGTATAGTCTCTGACAATGAGATGCCATTCAAGAACAAGGACGTATACTAGTAGGCGGCCAAGTTCCACATCGGCTGGAGAACCTCTTTAGTATACAACCCACAAGCCAATGGCCTGGCTGAAGCTTTCAACAAAACTCTCTGCAAGCTCTTGGATAAGATTGTTAGCCATCAAAAATGTGACTGGGGTGAAAAGGTCTCCAAGGCATTATGGGCCTACCCGACGGTCTACAAAACTCCCATGGGATGCTCGTCGTTCTCCCTCGTCTACGGGGCGGAAGCCATCATCCCTATCGAAATCCAACTAGCATCCTACCGCGTAGCAGTACACACCGGCTTGGCCGGCCCTGATGAAAATGAATACCAAAGAAGGCTAGAAGAGCTTGCCAATCTAGAAGGCAAATGGCTCAAAGCCTACAAACACCTACAGATATATCAGGCACGCGCGAGCCTATGACAAGCTCGTAAGGCAACGAGCCTTCAAGCGAGGTGACCCAATCATGATTAAGGAAAGGGAAGTCATGGCAGGCCGTTCCAGTGGCAAGCTCCGGCCGAATTGGCAGGGCTGGTACATCATTTACGACGCCTATGAGGGTGGGGCCTACACGGTCATAGACCACAAGGGCCACCGACCCTTCTTGCCTCTCAATGGCAAGCACATAAAGCATACTATGCACAAGAGCATGAGTTTGCACGCCACACCAGATAGGGCGTACGCTCCCAGTCTCAGCCCTCGAAACTAGTCTTCTCTCCAAGAAGGCCGAACCAGGCACTCTTTCCAGTCCTCCTCTCCAGTCAAGCCAGGGGGCCAACTAGGCCCCTCCTAGAGTCATCATCAGATGCCCTCAGAAGCCAGTCTCCAACCTTCGGTCTTCTCCACTACAAGAGTGGGGGCACCACTGCATCAACTATAGCCCAACCGCCAGGCTCTCAGGTAAGTGAAACATAAAAAAATATATAACTACCCTCACAGTGGGGCCCAAGTCAAAACTACACAGTCTGAAAACACAAACACGACCTCGCTGTCGTGAATTCCACGCCATCTAGAAAAAACCCTCGGTGATGCTCACTAGAAACTCTAGACCTCGACTATGGAAACGCTCTCGAAAATAACACCCAAAATCCCATCTCATAGATGAGAAATGAAAACTCGGGACACGACAACTCACGCCACGTGACGGGAGCACCACCCACTAGAAGAACGACCGAATGCGTCCCCTGACGTCTTACACCGCGCCACAAGTGTCTAGCTACAACGCCCCAGGCACGAGACTTAGACACACTCAGTAACCAGAAGTACCACAAAATAAGGACTAGCTGAGGTCACGTTCGTTAGCGTAGGTCCGAACCCTCAACCATGTGTGCACACTCAGACCATACGGCCTAGGCCTGTCCTCTAGCTGGTAATTCCCCCCGAGCCAAGACTCGACTGTGCGCGGGGGCCCTATGGTAACAAGCCTACTCACCATCTCTCTTGGCTACGCCACACCAGTGCCCCCGGTGGGCCGATACACGCGTGCCGTGGAAGCTACGACTAGTGGATGAGTCACAGACGTGAACACAAAAAATCGCACATGCACCTATCACGAGTAACACGAGGGAAGAAGTGGCTCGCAGCCACTTGACTCTGGACAGCCCATTAGACCTATTAAACTCAACGGTCCTTGAGTCACAAGACTCCAGTCAAGACCGTCGCATGCGATAGCACTGAGCCGTCAATCTGGCCTAATCCCTAGGTCTAAAATCACGGTGACATGTGAAAAATTCCCAACCCTAGGCTGGTCAATTGGACTCACAATCCAAGGCCATACACACGGCCCGCACGAATACTCGGAACATACGCATGGGGTTACCCAGACCCCAAAACTCACGAGCATGCCAATCGACACAACGTGGCACCTCCGGACACCCCCAAAACACAAACACAGGTCTCATGGTGTCCGGGACAATCACAAGGCCGAAGGTCAATCACTAGGTCACAATTGGGTCTACCGGAGACCAACACAACGCACGGACAGATGGACACAACAATAGACACAACCCAATAGCGCAGTCATAAAGGGGCCACTGAATGAACTAGATGGTCAAGGGAAGGCTGCCCAGGGGACAGGAACGGTTTGACCCAAACCGCTCAAGGAAATTTAGTTAAAAGCACTAATAGACTGGACGGTTAAGGCTGGACCGCCCCAAGGCATAGAGCGATTAAGGGATAGCCACTCAAGCCAACCGACCTACTATAGTGACGGTCAGAACAATTTTGACCAAACCGCTCAACGGAACTGACACAAGCCACTGAGTGGTTAACATCCAACTGCTCAAGAGGCAGAGCAGACTGGACAGGGCTGCTCAAAATAATGGTAAGACAGAACGGCTGGAGGGCAGCCGCTCAAGGGGAACTAAGCGGACCACACCTGGCAGCGAAAGCCCCAGCACGGTCTATCGTAGAATTGCGTAGACTCAATCTAACCTACTCTAAATGGTCTGAAGCTAGTCGCGCCATACCTTGAGCGGTTACTGTTAAACCGTGCAAGCGTCACGATGAGTAAACCTTAGGATCGGCCCGATCGTGGCCTTTCCACGCCCCGTTCGACCCGAACGAAGGGGAAACGACCACAATCACACTACCGATCATTTAGACTCCAACAGGGGTCAGATCGGCTGAGAAACGGCGAGAAATGGGCAATTCTATCGAATTGACCCAAATGGGGTTTTCGGGCTTCCCGACCTCCTACCTATCCCAAATGACCACCATTCGACACAAAATCACAGATAATGGAACACTGACGTTCCAGGGAGTCGTTTGACACTAACTGATCTGAAAACCATCACCGTTTTCAGGCGAACCCTACAAAGTCCCAAAAACCACAACGAGCCCAAACTCGCTCAAATAGGCCCACTCGGCTCACCACGGCCTACAAAACTCGTGGGAAATGCCCACGTGAGTCATGTTGGGTGGATTTATGGAAATCTCCAGTTTCTTAGCTGTTTTGTGGTTTTCTGGATCCCTTCCAACTTGTGGAAGGTTGGTATCGAGTCTATGGATGTTTTCCTGTTGTTCTGGGATGATTGGGGCATGGAAAGATCGAGTTTTGAGCCTTCCTATGATTTTCGCACTGGTAGGAAGGAGCGGTCGCACCAGGGATCGCTACTCGAAGAAATGGTCCAATGAGGACCGCTATTTGACTCTTAAAAGTTTCTATGTCGATTTTAGGTTGCGGTCTCGTGATCGACTGCAATGTGGTAGTGGCGGCCCTAGGCTGAATGCCATTTTCGTGTCAACTGTCCAAGGGAGACCATTATCGGGTTTCAACTGTTTTAAGTCAGTTCTGGGTAGCGGTCTAGCTCTCGACCGCAATTGGTAGTTACGGCCCTAGGAGGATCGCTACTTTCGAGAAACGGTCCCAGGGAGACCGTTACTTGTTTAAGTCGGTACCTAGTAGCAGCCTTGCGACTAATCACCTTATGGAGGGACGATCAGGCAAAGGACCACCACCAGGATGGCTTATCATGCTTTCCGAGAAGCTTTCGAGGCGGTTTGGAGTTGACGATCTGGCCATGATCACCACTCTAAGGAGACGGCCCTGTGAGGACCGCAACTTGTTAAGTAGCGGCCTTGAGCAAGACCGTATCCTACCTACTTAAACTGTGCGAATAGCAGCCCTAATAAGACTGCCAATGTGTAGTTGCGGCCAAGGGAAAGACCGCCATTTGTTCAGGGTGTTGTATTCTTGTTGGTTTAGCTTCTGGTTGGCTTGGCTTTGACCCCTTGGTTAGCCCATTGTTCTGTGGATATCGTAGACGTCGTATGAGGGCTGTGATCGTATTATAGGGTGTCTAAAAGTGCCATTGTACCGTGTGGTGTGCCCATGTTATATCGAGAGTCATTATGGTTTCTGGTCAATCCAGTTGTGACCCAGTGGTTGACATGTGACCTTGTGAGTGTCTTGGTTATCCTGTGAGGATCGAGACCTAATTTTGGGATGCTTGGAGGTATCATCTTACCTCGATTTACGTACTTATATGGTTCGAGGGCTTTGGTAATCCCTCGTGTTCTGTGTTTATTTGTTATGCGGAATCGAGAGTCTGATGTACAGCTTAGGGGCTGAGGACTTGTGTTTTCCCATGGTTTTGACCCAGGGACTAGGCTGATTGAATAGTATATTGCCATGATGTGCAACAATCTTGACCCGAGTCGTGTGACTCAAGGATCGTTGTGTTAGCAGGTCTAGTTGACTATCCTGAGTCTGGTGGCAGTCTTGTGTGCTACTTTATGCTCTGTAGTACGTGTGATGGGTACTTGTGTGACATGTCTGTACTTTGGTGTTTTGAGTCTCTGTGTCTAGTGAGCCTCCACTAGTCGTAGCCTGATGACACTTTGTGTCAGCCCACCTGGGAGTGGTGGCGGGGCGAGTTCCCGGTTGAGACGGTTCAGAGGCTGGTTGCTGTGGGCCCCTTTGTCTTGCCGTTAGAGTCTGACGGGAGGGGAAAATCAGCTAGAGACCTGGCTCAAGACATTGAGCTTGTGTGTACACACGTGGTCAGGGACGTTGGACCAATGTAGACGGGCATGACTCTAACTAGTCACTCGTTACTGTTGTTCCTTGGTTCCTTGTTTAGTGTCTCAATTACCGCGTTCGAGGCGAGTGGGAGATGCTTGATGTAGCACCCTGTATAAAAGCTAGAAATAAAATTTTCTAAATTTGAAGTCATAACCCATATAAACAACCTATGCATATATGGGCCTTACACATGACGGAACCCAAATGGGCCAACATAGCAGTACAGGAGACCTCCAAGCAAAAGAGGAAAGGGCGCCATTTGTAAAGGCGCTATTTCAATTGAACGCCCTCTTGAATGGGTGCTAATTCCTAACCAGGAAAAAATTGGGGTATTACGTCCACAGTCCTTGTATGCACGAACCTTTATGTGCTTCAAGCAAGAGTATGCACCGACTTTATTATGCATGTATCAAAAACTTGCATGTACCTATATATGTAAGGTGTAGACAATGCACAGACTTTAGTGTTCAATCCAAAACATGCACGGACCTAGCCTCTCAAAGGCTGAGATATGCACGGACTCTGATTTGAGAAATGCACGGACCTAGCCTCTCAAAGGCTAAGATATGCACAGACTCTGATTTGAGAAATGCACGGACCTGGCCTCTCAAAGGCTGAGATATGCACGGACTCTGATTCATGCACAGGGAAAATAATGCACCTACTCAAAAACATGCATACTCGTATGCCACCAAATATGCACTGACTTCTTCTACTGTATGCATGCTGCAGATAGTTGCACGGACCTTGTGTCTCGCAAGGCAAAAACTGCACAGACATTGTATCGCACAAGGGTGAAAAAGCTACACAGACCTTAACACAACTCAGTGTAAACCTGCACTATATATGCATTGACTACTACAGTGTACGCACAGACCCTATAGCGCGACATGTATGAACATGCACAAACTTCATGCGGTCCGATGAAAACATGCACTAACTTTTAGACAGTTAAAATAAAAACACACACAAACACACACACAGACGTTGTGTGCTAAACAATGAAGTATGCACAGACCTAATGGATGCATCGACCAAGTGTTTGACAAAATGTCAGACACAAGGAAATGGCATGCACACAGTGTATTTGATGAAATCTCATACACATACACAAAGACAGACTCTATGCGAATGCATACTTCATCATCATTCACTCTTATTCACACATATGAATCATCATAATCTTTTATGCACATATATGAATCATCATAATGTTTCATGCACACATATGAGTCATCATAATCTTTTCATGCACACATATGAATCATAATGGTGTTTGCTATCATCAAAATCACAGAGATACAACAATCTCCCCCTTTTTGATGATGGCAACACCATGATGAGTCATAATGATAATAAAGCATAAAGTAAAGCAAGATGCTGACTCATGTCAACCTATTCTCTCCCTTTGACTTCATCAAAAAGAAAATAGATTGACATCAATTGCGAGATGATTGAATCATGAACTGAAATGCAGGTAGCAAATAACTTTCCCCCTGAGAGGATACCAAGGGTCATACATCAAAAGAATGATCAGAGTGTATTAACAAAACACAGGGGCAATAAGACAAGTAAACGAGCCAAGAGGTATGGCAGTGAGGAGTGCAACCAAGGAATATGGTAGTCAAGATGAGCTCAGGATTTCCTTTGAGACAAAATGAGAGCAAGTTAGCAAAAGCTTTCCAGCAGAGTAAAGTTAGACACAATAAATCTAAAATTTGACAAGATAACCTATTCTCCCCCTTTGAGCAAGTTGACCATTCAAGGAATCAAGATATGCAAGAACACTGTCCATGAGATAGCCATGCCATAAATCCAAAATGTGAAGGTATTTCAAAATCCTCCACTAAAAGGACTTATGAAACAATCTTTATTTGACAAAGTGGTTTAAAAATAGTGTATTCAAGGTTTGTTCATGAACGTTACTATACTCATATCTGAAAATAAGTTTTAGTAAACATCAACCGATTGCTCATATAACTTTCTAGTTCAACCTCCATTCATCTTACTCAATTACTTTCAATGACTCCTTTAGGAGATACACAAAGTAGTATTGAGATTAACCATCTATGAATGCGTTTGAATTTAACATAAGAGAAATTTTTCGATACACACATTTTTTAGATTTATTTTTAAACATCAATTTCTTTCTCAATGAGTAATTTACGTTAATCAACACCTTTTTACATGAGGCAAAACATGTCTTAGGTGAAATGACCCAGTTACTCAGTGTGATAACTGTATTACTTCTCAATTAAGAGAACAAAGTTAGCATTAGAAGTATCTTTTTATGTGAGGAGACATCATGGAACGAATTCGAATTCTGTTCAAATTTTAAACGGATAATTACCGGGCCCACGCATATCCTCCCTCTTGGATGTCACAAACGGACACACAACAAAACGGATCCGGATCCTGTTTGGATCCATCACTCATTAATCCGGAGATTACTTGCTGTATCACCATGCATTTGTTCATGGTTCCGTACAAAATATATTTATGTTACTTGAGAACGCATTATTCTACTAGATGGGCTAGTCCGGAGACGATCCTATCTCATTGGCCATCTCATTAATTACTTACGTGCGTTTTGTGCTAACACTGCCGTGTTTGGACGAGAACCCGATGCCATGGTAACCATGCACTTCACCATGTGAGACAAAGGCAAGGCTGTCACATACATTCTTGGCATCTGGTTCATGCCTGCATTGCAATCCATGACTCGTACAAAACTTTGAAACAAAATATTGATCGATTAATCGAGAGACAGAGAGAGATCTGAGAGGGAATGGTGGGTCATATTAATTAACCTTGGAGTTGGATGTCACTTCTTTATTAATTAAATATTAATCATCCATGTAAACTAGCTTACATGTTGGTGCTTATTGATCCTACTTTAATCCCATGGATTTAAGTCTCGCTGCCACGGTGAAACTTCGCCAGCCAGGTCTTTTTTACAAGGCGCGTACGTGCCGTTCGCGAGCTGTGCAAATTCTTTGTACATTAGCGTGCAAATGACGCCGGATTAAGCCTCGTTCTAGTTGTGAAACCTTCTTAAAGCAAACCCCTCTCTCCTTGTGCTGAAGCTTCCTCCTCAACCCTATTTATTCCCACCACCCTCCCCCCCTCCTCGGCAGCGTACAAACCCCACCACTTCCCACAGGATCCACACCGGCCACCACACACGGTGCGCGTGCAGCACAAGACAAAGACATTGCACAACCGGGGTCCTCCACTTCGAAGCAGGGAGCATGGAGGTGATCAGGAAGCTCGCCATCTTCTCTATGGCCGTCGGCTTCTTCCTCTGGCATGTCGGACCAGCCATGTCCCAGGAAGTTGGTACGTCGACGGCACTGACCGTGTCCCTTCTCCTCTGTGTTGTTATTTTCCTTTTCTTGATCGGTGAGGGCGGCGCGATGCATGCAGAGGACGAGAAGGAGTTCAGCTACGAGAGCGGCGCCGAGAACGGGCCGGAGCACTGGGGGGAGATCCACAGGGACTGGGAGGCCTGCCGCTGGGGGCGCATGCAGTCGCCCATCGACCTGTCGGACGAGAGGGTGCAGGTGGTGGAGTACCTCGGCCGGCTGCGCCGGGCCTACCTCCCCGCCAAGGCCACCCTCAGGAACAGAGGCCACGACATCATGGTAAGATCGATATCCGCCATATATATATATATCGTGCATGGTTATGCCAACTTGTCTGCATGTGTGCTTGTGAAGCTCAAATGGGCGGAGGGCGCCGGGGCGATCTGGATAAACGGCACGGAGTACGAGCTCAAGCAGTTGCACTGGCACTCCCCCTCCGAGCACACCGTCGACGGCGAGAGGTGATGTTCTATGTCCTTGTTACCCAAAGGTGGGAAGAGGGTGATGCTTCACCCACTTGCCTCTGGCTCTGGGCATAGCATTAGTTTCACATGCATGTGCAATGGAGCTAGCGCCTTTGCTGAATGGGTCGACCTCTGCTGCCTTTGCACATGATCGCCCAGGTACGCCATGGAGACGCACATGGTCCACGAGAGTGCCGACAACCGGATCGCCGTGGTGGGCATCCTCTACAAGTTCGGCTGGCCGGATCACTTCCTCACAGAGGCCAGATCTCTCTCCTTCTCTCTATCTATCTCTACCAATATATGTACCTATCTATCTAGTTTGTAACTTGTCTATCTATCTATGGTCCTTCACCGAGTATATATGTTTACATATATATAGTTCACATGCCTTCAGAATATTCCACTCACATCGATGCTGCTTAATTTGAAGTTACATACATACACATAGCCTTGAGAGAGAAAATCTCCCTTCCCATACTCTAGTCAGTGAGGCAACAGGTAAATTGAGAAAAATTGCCACTAATGTTTCATATTCCAGAGCTTCATGGCTCCTTCATCTCATTGTGCATTTCATGGCTTGCCTTAGGGCTTCCTATTATTTTGCCTTGGACGAGGGTCTAATCTCTAGGCCCTTCTTCATCATCACAAGGGCGTCGATCATCGTCCAAAATGGCAGTGACCCCACAATGATGCATAGATACCCGCTCGACTGTCTGTCGAGAGGCAGAAGCAGTAGCAGAGCAGAAGATTGCAGTGCAGAGCTCCTCTAAAAGTTCCCCATCCTTGCCTGAAGAACAGGTGGATTATGGTAGTTCTGATCACGAGGAGGCTACCGATGCTGATGGAGGTGGGAATTCTACTTGTTGCCCCTTAATAGAAGGATCATCTGTATTCAACCCGCCACGGCTTATCATCAAAACTCCTGAAGAGACTTTGCCAGAAATGACCGCAGAGGCTGGTCTAGAGGAATATCTGGCCTCCTCTATCGCCGAATCATTGGTGGAAGGACCACCTATTCAAATAGCCCCTGAGCTATTGACCCATGAATCAGCAGCAGCTAAGGTGAATCTTCTGCTTTTGATGCTTCTTTCTTTTCATCCTTTAGTCTATCGGGTCGTCTAACATTCTTTTATCCATTTCTTTCTTCTTCTTTTTTTCAGATGCCAATTGCCCTAAGTCAGGCCATTGCTCCCATCACCAGTAGTGTTTCCACAGTTGAAGCACTATGTCCTCCGTAATGGTTTTAGCATCGATCCTGATGATGATGTTAAAGACTCAATGGTAGCTTAATCATCGGCATGGGGTAAATGCCAAAGTAAAGAAGGGTTTTATTTTAGCAGCATAGTTATAAGGCCTACACTGGATGTGATGTGACACCACTATGGAATATGCAACAACTAGAGTGAGGATCCTTGGACCTACTTCGCAACCATGCATACAAGTGCAAGGGAACCACGTGAATTGCCGAACCACCGTTGCACACACGATCTCGGGGTGACTTGGCGATGCCGAGGGGAGGAAAATGAAACAATTACCTTACTAGAAGAGGGCCAATAGGGTTAAAGTTGCCTCCCGAGGGTACGGTGCCCTCACTCAAGGGGCTGGTCGTGTGCCAATTGGGGCACAAGGTCACTCACTCACTCACAACTCCACGGTGACCACGCGAAGCTAGGTGCTACGGGATCGGGCACTCTCTCTCCACCAGTGGAGTAATTCGACGGATATGAAATGAACAAGAACTGAAATGAGAGCAAGGGTTTAGGGCTTACCTGGTCGGTTTGAAGAAACCGACCTCCGTTCGGAGACGTGGATGAGCGGGGAAGTGTGGGTTCCCCACACACTGCGTCAGTGAAGCATCTCCCTATTTAATAATACATGCACTACTCCCCACACATGGGGGGTTGGACTAGGGGAGGGGGAATTGGGATTACAATCAAACACTACCTCCACGCAGTGAGAGGCACTAAGCCGGCCAGGCGGGGAGGGGAGATAAACTAAACTCACGCCGAGAGGGCAACTCCCGGTTCTGTCCAGGTCAGGAACTGCTCGACAGTGGGTCGCTGTTGATGCCGCCACGGACTGTACCAGACTCCAAAGACACCGAAACCAGTGCCAATCCTTTGCTGACTAGAAGGCTCCTGAATTTTTGTGGGATCGTCTGGTGTCGTTGCTGGTCGTGGCTGGCTCAGGAACTGGGTTGCTCTACGCGGACTGGGACTGCTCTCAGGTCGCAGTAGCAGGTCGACGATGCTGTCACGAACACTCCCGTAGTCGAAATGGTGCAGGACCAAGATAGAGCGTCCGTGAATGAGTCCTCTTCGATCTCCAGCTAGGAAGTACACCAGAGGAGGTCGGGGCAGAGAGATATGTCCAGAAGAGTGGGAGGGGGTCTGGACGGATCCTGACTGACCTGATGCAAGAGCCCCCTTTTCTATTCTCGTTCGCCAGTTGTCCCCCCCACATGACTTATTATTATCATCATCATCATCTGGAATCCCCCCATGTACGCACCGCCAGGATTCCTACCATGATTCCTATAGACGTTTGTTGTGTTCTTACCTGGCACAAGCCTGCCAGTACTGCCCCCTGTGGTTTGCGCGTGAGGAAATCAATTAGATATAGATATTGTTTACATGGCACGACGAACTCGGAGTACTCCAGACTTTTCTCGACCTCTCATGGTGTCATCACGAAGCCTGAGCTTCCCGGAAGCCGGGAAAAGAAGGCGGCGAGCAGGAAGCTCCGACTCGAGAAGATAAGGACCGGCCAAGGCACGCCTTTATTGTAACCAAAAAAATCTAACGTCGGTCCCGACCAGATTTCCAGCGCCCGAAACGTGTCCTAATAAACGCGTCGTCCCTTCTTTCTTTATCCTCCAACGGAAACCTATAAATGCTCGGTCCCCTCTTCCTCACCTCACTTCACATCCCACATCTCGACAACACGTCTTTGTCAGCTCTCTCTTCTTCTTCTTCTTCTTCTTCTTCCCCTCCTGCTGATCATAAGCTTATCTTCAGACTCCCATCTTCTTGCTCTTCTTCTTCTTCTGCTGTTGCCGGCGATAATGGGAATGAAGCACTGGCTCAGTCTCGCCACGGGGAAGAAGCCCAAGTCGTCTTCCTCTGCGGCATCTACCCCTCCATCCTCGCCCCAGTGTCTTCCTTCCGCGGCCGCCCTCCCGATCCAACAGGTCGGCGGCCTCCGCCAACTGTTCGACAACTTCGACGCCGACGGCGACGGGAGGATCTCCGCCGCCGACCTCGAGTGCCTGCTCCGCCGCGTCGGCGGCTTTCCGGGCTGCTCCGAAGACGCGGCCTCGATGCTGTGGGCCGCAGACTTGGACGGGGACGGGTACATCAGCCTGGAGGAGTTCGCGTCGGTGTGCGGCGCCGGCGAGGAGGTGCGGCACACGGAGGAGCTGAGGACCGCGTTCGAGGTGTACGACCGGAACGGCGACGGAGTGATCACGGCGGAGGAGCTCCACCAGGTGTTGAATGGGGTGATCGGGAAGGGCGCCGCCACGCTGGCCGAGTGCAGGGGCATGATCAGGGCCGTCGACTGCGACGGCGACGGCGCCATCAGCTTCGACGAGTTCGCGAGGATGATGACCCGGTCCTCGCTCACCATATAAACTCGTTCCCGTGTAGAAAGTAGATAGATGTAGACAGCTGTAGATACCCCTTGCATGAGGAGGAGATGATTCTTTGTGTAGTGAATATTAAGTGTTTTTGGATGATAAGTTGTAATAATAAGATGAAAATTTGATGTTACAGTGAAATAAATTCGGCTCTTCGATCTTCTTTTATATGTGGAGAACAATTTCTCTGACTAGTAATCCAATGATATATAGGATTCCAAATTAAGGTTCCTGATAATTATATACTGTATACAAATTTAGAGTTTTTTGAAAATCAAGTCCAAAATACGAATAATTTTTATTTCTTTTACATCGTTTGAAATGCTTTTATTGAAGGATCCAAGATCGAGTTGGTCCAATTTCGCGCACACTCGACCCACAACAAATCGAGATCAACTAACTCTAATCAAATTTAGACCCTCCGATTTAAGGGTCACCCTAAATTTTCTTCCGTATCATGGGAATGACGTGCTTCTGCTCCTCCCTTCTCCTCCTCATTCTTGTGATAATGGGAATGACGTGGTTTAGTTTCCGCACGAGGAAGGAGTCCAAGTCGTCCTCCTGTGCAACATCTTCCTATGCATGCATGCTGGGGGGCCGGCCCGCCCGCACCGCACAGTGCCACCTGTTCCAGTCCACAAGTCTGCCCAAGGGCTGGAGAAGATCCAGGCAGGAAAGGCGCCCTCCATCCCGGCGGCCACACCGAGAGACATGCTGGCTCACAAACCGGTGAAGCTGAAACAAGTCGTTGAAGATCCCTTTGGGAGATCTGAAGGCGGTGCGATTCTTGTCTTTCATGGACATCCGGATCTGATTATAGCTAGATGATCTGTCCATGAAAGATAGAGCTTCATGTCTGGTGGTCATATTGACCATTGTTTCTGTGTTTGGAACTGGGAAGTCACCTTTTGGACAGGCTTTATTGAGGTCCCAGAAGTTGACGCAGATGCAGACTTGACCATTTTTCTTTTTGACTGGGACTATGTTGGCAAGCTAGACTGGGTAGATGCATGGCTCAATGAAGTCGACCTCTGCCATTTTATTGACCTCGATCGCAACTTGGAGTTCCAGCTCATGGCGCATACGCCGTTGGGGTTGTTTGACTGGTGTGGCTGAGGGAGATATAGCCAGGTCATGCTCCGCTATGGTAGGATCCACCCTGGCATCTCTCTGTACGTCCAAGCGAAGCAGTCTTTGTATTCGAGCAGGTGTTACTTGTAGTCCTATCTCTCTGCTTCGGTGAGGAGAACACTAACGAATGTTGGCTGAGGGGCTTCATCTTCACCCAAATTGATTTCAACAAGTTCGTCAACGGTCACCAGGCCACCATCCTCCAGCTTAGGAGGTGCAGGCTGAAAGTCGATGAAGTCTTCGTTGCCGGTGTCTGCTTCGTACACCCATGGGTCTTCGGAGCCAACAGTTGAAGCGGGTGGGACTGGAAGGTTGTTGCTGTTAAACCCAGCTTGAGGTTGCCCTCGGCCGTCCCTGTTGGACTGGGAGCCGTTAGTTGACATCCCAGAGGCTTGGCTGGGGTTGTCTGCCAACACCTATGACGCCTCACGATCTTTGTCATGTGGACCTTCCTCATGGGGAAAGTGTGGTGAGCTAGTTTCTTCAATTGGCTGAGAGGCTGCTAGAGTCTCCTCCATCTCGACATCCTCATGGACGGACGAGGATGTCTCATCAGGTGTTGGAACTGGGGCACTGGTCCTGGTTGGGAGTGGAATCAAAATATCCTCTCCCTCGTCTCCCGAGCTGTTGAACTTGGTGTTGGCGACAACTGGGTCAGTGGCTAGCTGCACCGGTCCTATAGTTTGGACCGCGTAGTAGACACAGAAGTCTAGGTCTTGGTCATAGCCGAGACCTCTAGTGTCTTTCTGGGAGAACGGGGGTTGCCCCCAGACTTGTGAGGGTGTCCAGAGATTCTGAAAATACTTCTACTGTGCAGAGCTCTGCCACAGAGGAATGTGCTACTTGAAGTACATCTCCTGGATACGAGGTGATAGGTTGCCTAAAATTTGAACGACTTCAGGGACGTTGTCGGTTTGTCTGGACTAGACGAAGTCATCTTCTGGTGGGACCGGAGGGACCATGTCTCCTTTGTGGAAAATTATGGACTTGTCCCTTCTAGCCCTTTTCTTGGACCGGTGTTGCAACTTGTAAGTGACTATGAACGTCGTGAGCTACTCAACCCTGTGCTCATCTGAGGCACACACGAGCTGGATGCAGTTCGGTGGCAGGCATATGCTCTTGTCGATCGCTCAGCTAATGAGGTTAGCCACGAAATTGACTTTGCGCCTCTCAGGGCGATCTGTGGTTGACTTGGCGCTAAGGCACAGTTGGTGAAGCTTAGCCTTCTCCTCATCAATGAAGAAGAGGTAGCCCTCCTCCTCTTCTGAGAGCCAACCATTGCTCTTGCTCTTAATCACATGAAAAGGGTTGATTCCCTTGAAGTAGAGAGCTGCATCGGCTAGGTTGCATTTTGCTGGAGTGAATGGAGACAGGTCTGTGAAAACTACACGTTGCTTTCCATCCTTGATGTACTTGATGCACTGATGGAGGGTTGAGGGGATGACCAAATTTTTGTGGAGCCAGGGCCTACCCAACAACACCTTGTAGGACGTGCTGGAGTCGATGATGTAGAAGGTCACCCTGGAGGCGAAATCATCGAGTACCAAATCAACATCCACCCGGCCAAGGAACTCCTCGGTATTCTTTTACAAATGTATACCTGCATTAGATGGGCTAATACATAAATGATAAAGATTACACAAGTTGAAAACTAATTAAAATCTCAAAGAAATTTAGACACTTATTAATGGCCAAAGGAGATGGCCACCCTGTAACTGCACTATCCCATCATCCCATGCATCATGATGTGTCTAAGATCTCCCATGCATGCATGGACTTGGCATCGTTCAAGGAACCAGCTGTGTAACTATTTGGGATCAGACTCCGTTTCCGCACCACCGTCCCTCTATCCACCTGCTCTTGCTCTCTATAAATAGATGCTCATAGTTTCTGCTTGCTTCACCCAGCACAGCCACCCGTTGAGATCAGTACCGCATCTCCCCTGGCAGCGTGCACACACCATGAACCGCTCGATCGTCTCCATCCTGTTCGTGGTGGTAAGCAAGCAAATTAAAGGAGTTTCAGCATCTTGTTCTATGTATATGCAATATATATCTTCGAATATATTCTCCCCTACATTGGCTAGTGATCAACCGGCAGATTCCTAGCTACTAGGTCTAATTAATTAACTTCCCAAAAAGTTTTTCCGTTCAGATCTTGGTAGGAATCACCCATGCAGCTTTAAGTACTGTTCGAGAGTTCTGGGAGACAACCATGAATGGCAGCCCCATGCCCGCTTCCATTCGGGACCTGTTGCAGCCAGGTGTCGCTCTGATCGATCCTCGACACACAGCTAGCTTGCTCCAATTAACTTGCCCACTGGTTAAGTAATTCTTGATATGATCTCACGCACGCGCGATGCCTTGCTGGTATATATTTTGCATGCGTTCGCAGGTATGGCTGTAAGACCTCGGGGATTCGGCTGCACTCTAGGCTACAGTTGTAGGTGGAAGTACCATAAGAGCAGCAGCGGCGCCGCCACTGCTGACATCCCGCAGGAAGACATCTTCTTCCTGCAGAAGGACCTGCGCCCCGGCGCAACGATGAGACTGGACACCACCAGGAGCTCCCCTGCAGCAGCCTTCATACCCCGTGGAGAGGCCAGCGTCATCCCTTTCTCCTCCGAGAAGCTCCCCGACCTGCTAGCCCGTTTCTCCGTCCATCCCAACTCCGCGGACGCGCAGGCCATGAAGGAGACCCTGCAGGATTGCGAGGCGAAGGACGCCTCGGAGCAGAGCAAGTACTGCGCCACCTCGCTGGAGTCCATGGTTGATTTTGCCACCTCCGCGCTCGGCACTCGGGCTATCCGGGCCGTGTCGTCGGAGATGGCCGAGGGGGCAGCGACGCCGAAGCTTCAGGAGTACACCGTGGCGTCGTCCCCCATGCAAAAGCTGGCTGGGAGCAGCTACGTCTCTTGCCACCCAAGGCCATGGCCTCATGCCCTGTTCTACTGCCACATCTCGCCTGCTTCCCGGGCTTACATCGTGCGGCTCGTCGGCAGGGGCGGCGCACCGGAGGTTGACGCCGTCGTGGTGTGCCACGACGACACATCCAAGTGGGACCCTGCCCAACTGGCCTTCCAGATGCTGAAGGTGAAGCCGGGGACGCTCCCAATATGCCACTTCCTGCCCGTGGGTCACATATTATTTGGTCTGTCTCAGCAGGGCGCTCGACGCCCTGATCGATCGAAGAAGAAGAAGGCCCTTCCTGCTGCATGCCGGCCGCTGCCACCACTAGATATCTGAGCCATTATCCTATATATATGTGTGTATGCACATGATCACTTCCTCTATATATGATCTCCCTGGGAATCCCCGAAGCTCGGAGTGCACGCTTGCTTGTTGTACATCTGTCGCGCGTAGATATGCATATGCCTCATCTACTCTGTGTGTGCTACCAGCTAGCCGTTTGCTTCAATTATGTACGCTCATATATGTATGGATCGGCACGGTTCAATAATAAAAGCACTTCCTGTAAAATATTCGTACTATTTTTTTCACCTCGAAAATGTGTATTCCAATATTTAATTGCCAAAATTTTCCCTTCTGAATACTACTCGGGTCAAGACCGCTGCACGTGACGGCACAGTGCCGTCAATCTGGCCTAATCCCTAGGTCCGAAACTACGGTGACACGATTCTCAAGACAGTTCACAAGCCGTCGAGTGGATTTCTCATCCACGGGACACACGAAAAACCTCCAGCCCTGGCTGGTTGACTAAACTCACAGTCCAAGGCCATACATGTGGCCCACTCGAAAATCACTTTTCGGAGAACTCACGTCGTGTGGGGAGGGCCCACTGCACTCGTACTAACTCACGACGACTCGGTCTAACGCAACCATGAAAACTCAGAACACTCATGGGGTCACCCGGACCCTCGAGACCCATGACATGCTAATCAAGGTAGCACGGTACCTCTAGACACCCAAAAATATGGTCATGGTACCCACGGGGTGTCCGAGACACACAAGGGCCAAGGAAGGCACACCATGCTGCCTTCCCACCCTTTGGCTCGAGAGACTGATGGCCCACATGAACGCGCACCCGGCTCTGGGCGCGTTCATGAACGCGACCCTCACTTTGAGCATGACAAGGGGAGAACGCGCCCACCACGAGGGGCGCGATCACGATCAACGCGGCGGGTACCCCGGTCATGACAACGGCAGAATGTGACGGGACTAACGACTGCGACTTGGTCGCAGTTGGTCTCACCACCGTGACCCTAACCGCCCTACTGTTCATCTTCCTTGATGAACGCGGCGCCCCGATGCGGCGCCCCGATACAGCGCCTTCTCTGAAGAACGCGGCCACCGTGATGGTCGCGCTCTCAGTCCGCGCCCGAAAATGGCAAAAATCACGGGAAAAACCCATTGCACGTCCCAATCACCCCCATGTGATGGGAAAATCAAGGGGGAACCCTTCCCCAACCTCTCTAGCACCGAGAGGGCTCATTTGAACCCCAAAACATGATCAAATCACTAGATCTGGCTCACACCCCAAAAACATGTTCCTTTCCCCAAAACGCTCAAATAAGCCCGCTCGGCTCACCACGGTCTACCAAATCACGAGAATGGAAGTACAAGGGTTAAGGATCCGTCCCCCTACCTCCACCGAAGATTTCACGCGCCGTGGACGCCGATCCACTGTGAAAATATTGCTAGGAACCCCGCCGGTGTCTCACGCTCGCGAACCGGCTCGCCACACGCCACCGTCTCGTCCCTCGTCCCATCCCCGCCCTCTGTAGGCCCACAAACCTCGCCGCCTCGCCCCTGTCCACTTACGTCGGCCTTCAGAGAAGAGAGGGAGACGAAGGGAGAGCGTGAGAAGAGAGAGTGTGACGTGACCACGACGTGGAAAGGGATCAACGGCAACTTCAGACGACACGGACGGGAATGGATAATGCGCTGTCTCGCATAGCTCGACCTCACGCCGGATGGTCTCACACTGGGCGACACTCAAACTCACAAGGAGAAGGAGGGAAGGGAAGGAGCAAGAGGGAAACTCTCTCACAAACCAATACTTTCATTCAATTTCATCATATCCAAATGACACACCCTAACCTCCTTTATATAGGAGGAGGCCATAACATTCAAACCCTCAAATTTTTCAAATTACACTTATATCCTGGCCTAAATTATATACACACAATACATACGCAATACATAAATACGTGACGCCGAGTCTTCAGGAAGTCGAATCTCTGAGACACAAGCTCAGTGTGGCAGTGCGATGTCCGGTATTGGGTCCAGTGTCCCCACCAACCCTCTTGGGGCGGCTGGAACTCGACTCCGTCGACTAAGGTGGGACACCACTCTGGTAGTGCTCCAGCAGATCTGGATCGAGGCGTTGGAGATCTTCCCGGCTGATCCAGGAATCATCTGATGGTGGATGGTCCCGCAAGCGTACAAGGTAGCGCTGGTACACCCTACTCTGTGTAGTTGTCACATGCTCATCCAGTATCCTCTCAATTTACTCGCGCGGTGCTCTCGAGGTAGTAGGACGCACAGGGGTGGGCTCACTCTCCCGGCCACGACTGTTACTAAATGCATGCCGACCGGGGTCGGTGTGCATTTAGTACACTCACCCAATGCCGCGCCGCCGCACCCCTGACACCCCCGAGACCCTCGACGTCTACGCCCGCGTCAGCCGGCTCATGGACGACCGGCAGCGCTCCACCGAGGGCCAGGTCCAGGACGCCACCAGCCGCGTCCTAGACCGCGGCGCCCAGGTCGGCGAAACCCATGTTGACAGTGGCCGCAGCGCCTGGAACCCCCGTGTGCGCCGGCCGGGCTGGGACCGGCTGATGCAGCGACTCGAGTCCGGCGAGACCGGCGGTGTGGTCGTCTTCGACCTTGCCCGGTTCTCCCGCAAGCCGATCGAGGGTGAGCGCCTCATTGCCGCTGCTGAGCGGGGCCTGCTGGTGCTCGACTCGGAGGACGAGTACGACCTCTCTTCGGCCAGCGGGAAGAAGGCGTTCCGTGACCAGGTGGCCTCTGCCGCCTACGAGTCCGACCGGCTGAGCACCCGCGTCAAGCGCGGCAAGAGGCTCGCTGCGATGCGCGGGGAGGCGCCGACGTCGATGAGGCCGTTCGGGTTCGAGCCGGACGGCGCCACCGTCCGCGAGGCCGAGGCCCGCATCCTGCGCGACCTGATCGAGCGGCTGCTCGCCGGGGAGTCCCAGGACGAGATGGTCAGGGACCTCAACCGCCGCGGCGTCCTCACGTCGACGGGCGGGCCGTGGACGCGGGCAGGCCTGCGCCAGGTCCTCGCCCGCCCCCGCAACGGCGGTCTGGTCGAGCACCTGGGCGTCATCGTCGGCCGCCTGCCCGGGGAGCCGATCGTCCCGGCCGAGACCTACGAGCGGGTGGCCGCCCTGTACGCGTCGAGGCGCCGCGGCCGGCCCTGCTCCGACGCCTACCTGTGCTCGGGGCAGGTGTACTGCGGCCTGTGCGGGCACACCCTGAGTGGCCGCCCGCGGATCAACATGCGCCCGTACGAGGACGGGTCGCCGCGGCGTGAGTACTGGTGCCAGCCGCGCGCCCATGGCGGCGGCTGTGGGCGCATCACGATCGAGCAGCGCGGCCTGGACCGGCACGTCAGGATCCTCGTCGCGGAGATCCTCGGCGACCCGCAGCACGCGGCCGCGGTGGAGTCCGCGGCCCGGGCGGTGCGTCAGGCTCGGGTGAGGCTGGAGGAGGAGCTCGCCGACTGCGAGCTGCTCGCTGAGGAGCTCGCCGGCAGACTGGGCCGGCGGGAGATCGACCTGCGGCGGTATGACCGGGCGATCGAGCCGCTGGACCGGCAGATCGCCGAGCTGCGGGCCCGGCTGGACGAGCTGGGTGCGGGGCCGGCGGAGGACGTGTCGGAGGCGGACGTCGCGGCGTCGCGGCAGGAGTGGTTGGCGCGGTGGGACGCTGCTGAGGTGGGGGAGCGGCGGGCGTTTCTGCGCCGGGCGTTGCGGGGCAGGCGGCTGCTGGTGATGCCTGCTGATCCGGCGGCGCCGCGGGTGGTGGACGTGCGCCGGGTCGTCATCGGCTAGGGGCGCCGGGGGCCGGGCTGGCCGCGGTCGTGGAGGTCGACGATGGAGGCGACCAGTTCGAGCTTGGTGGCGTCTGAGACGTCGAGGGCTAGGACCTGCCGGATTTCGTGGGCGAGGTCCATCTGGGGTGTGGCCTGGGTGGGTGTTTCGGGTGTGGGGTCGCCGCCGGCGAGGATGCGGTCGACGCTGCCGGTGGCCCAGCGTAGGGCGCGTTCGATCGACGCGTAGTTGTATTCCTCGGTGCGTCGTGTGCCGCGTTCCATGCCGGTCCAGGTGGCGCGGTCGATGCCGGCTGCTCGGGCTGCGGCGCTGAGGCTCAGGCCGAGTGTGCGGCGGCGGTCGCTGGCGAGCTGGCCGAGTCGTTCGCGGGCCTCGGTCGTATCCACAGTCACCGATGATGACGGTTGAGTCCTGTGGAATCCAGATGAATAGCCATTCACGCTACCGCATTCGCACAAACTCCCAGAACGGGTTGTAGAGAGCTGCTGAACGCTGTAGCGTCTAGCGCATGGCTCAACCCCCCACATCCGTCGCCCCCGCCGGGGCCCAGATCGACGGCGCAAAGGTGCGCGAGCTCCGCAAGCTGAGCGGCCGGACCATCACCGAAATGGCTCCCACCTGCGGCGTCTCCATCCAGTACCTGTCGATGATCGAACGCGGCGACCGGCCCACCGTCTCCCCCAGCGTGTTCGGCCGGATCTGCGACGCCCTGGGCGTCGCCGACCGGCGACAGCTGCTGAAGTCGGCGGCGTCCTGATGGACACCGACGAGCAGATCCGATCCTGGGCGCGGGCGCTGGCGGCGGAACTTCCCCCGTTCACGGCTGAGGAGGCCGCCGAGGTCGGACGCATCGCTGCCCGCATCGACGCCCGCCGCCGCGCAAGCCAGGCACAGACCAGGCGGGCCGCGGCATGACCCGCCGGGACCGCTGCATCCTCGCCGTCCTCGTCGTGATCGGCACCGCGGCCTCGTCGGTCTTCCTGGCCGCGCTCGTCGCGCCGTTCACCGACAGCTGGGCCGACCCGGACACGCGGATCGCCGTCTACCTGCTCGCGCTGCTGACCGCGTGGGCGGCCGGCTCCCTGGTCGCCGGTCCTCGCCGGCGGCGCACCACACCCAGCGCACCGCGCTAACCCCATCACACAGATCGGCCCCGCACGCCATCGGCCGGCGGTACGGGGCCCTGACGAGAGGACCCTCTCGTGTCCCAGACCCTACCCGACACCCGCCCGCACCTCACCCGGGAGGAGCGGGACCTGCTCACGGCGATCTCCCGCTACTGCCGCGCCGCTGGCTGGCGCTACGGCGGCGTCTCCGGCTCCGGCGACTTCGTGGCGCCGGACAAGAGCCTCGACGTCGACTGGTGGTCGTACCACCGGCCGGGCTCGACGGTGCTGCAGATCTCGACCCTGTCGGAGCACGGCACGCACAACGGGTCGATCTGCACCGCCGAGATCGGCTCCGTCCGGGAGGCGGTGGACATCGCCTGCGCCTACGGGCTGCTGCCGGCGGACTTCTCCAGCGCCTACCGGGCGGCCCGCGCCGACGCCGATCAGGCGCAGTCGCTCGCCGAGCAGGCGGCCCGCGTCGAGTGGTGCGAGGTCCACGAGCACCAGCTCGACACCTGCAGCCCGACCGAGGTGCCGTGCGCGCCGCGGTTCTTCAACCCGGAGAGCGGGGAGCGGATCGGCTACGTCTCCGGCGAGTGCGGCCACGCGATGTCGCTGTCGGAGTGGCGTGTCGGCTTCCGTAAGTGCGAGCGCTGCGCCTGGGACGGCGTGCTGTGACCTTCGAAGCCCTCCCCTGGCTGCTGCTCGGCGCCACCATCCTCATCCTCGTCGGCGCCCTTATCGCGCTGCTGGTCAGCGACCGCGACGTCGACTGGGCGCAGGCCGAGATCCAGCGGTTGCTGCAGCAGCAGCGCATCGACCAGGCCGACCTGGACGAGGCTCGCCTCCTGGTGCACCGCACCCGCGAGGAGCGGGACCGTGCCCGCGCCACCGTCCGCGACCTGCTCGACATGCAGCGGGAAGCCGGGCTGCGGCTGTCCCAGTCGCAGCCGATGCCGACGCCGCCGACCCTGGACGACCCGCTCACCGAAGAGTTCACCCGCGTCATTGAGCGCAACAGCTGGCCGGTGTGGCCGGACAACGGGAGCCAGACGTGATCGCGTTTGTGCTCGCCCTCGTCGGTGCGTGGGTCGTGTTCGCCGTGCTGCGGCACGCGTGCAGTCCGCGCCAGACGTACACCGGCCGTCACCACGTGACTGGAGTGACCCACCTGTGAGCATCTTCTCCGCCCCCGGCCGCGTCGCCACCGCGGCACCGGTCACGGCGACGTTCGCCGCCCCCGGCGCCACCGTCACCCGCGGCGGCCCCGCACCCACCGGCGAGCAGACCGCGATCGTCGACGCCTACTTCACCGGGCAGCACCTCGTCGTCGAAGCCGGCGCCGGATCCGGGAAGACCAGCACGCTGCGGATGGTCGCCCAGGCCCGCCCGACACGCCGCGGCGTGTACGTCGCCTACAACAAGGGCATCGCCGACGAGGCCGCCGGCAAGTTCCCCGCCAGCGTCGACTGCCGCACCGCCCACTCCTTCGCCTACCGGCAGGTCGGGCAGGCGTACGCGCACCGGCTCCCGTCGCGGGGCCGCGACGGCGGCAGCAAGCGGCTGCCCGCGTCCGAGGTCGCCAAGGTCCTCGGGCTGCGCGGGGAACGCCTCGGGGAGCGGTTCATCACCGGGTCGGCCCTGGCCCGGATGGCCGGGGAGACGGTGGGGCGGTTCTGCAACAGCGCCGACTACGAGATCAGCGCCAGGCACGTGCCCGGCCCGGCCGGCCTCGAGGACCAGGCCGCCGACCTCGCCACCATCGTCGTCCCGGCCGCCGTCAAGCTGTGGTCCGACATCATCAACCCCCGCGGCAGCCTGTACTTCACGCACGACCACTACCTGAAGATCTGGCACCTGACCGGCCCCCGGCTGCACGGCGACTACGTGATGCTGGACGAGGCGCAGGACGCCAACCCGGTCGTTTCCCTCGTTCCCCGTGAAATTTCATTTTAGTGCATTTTAGGCTAAATTCTTGAAAAATCATTCCATGGGCTTCATTCTTGTGTTTTGATGCATGTGTTAATTGTAATATGGCATGGTTTGATAGGTTTTTCTATTTTTCTGTAATTTCCCGTCGATCCGACTCAACCGAGAGGGAGTTCGGTTCGAACTTCACCCTCTCGTTTTCCAGTTCGTGTAACGGTCGTTCCAGTGACCGTTACACTGTAATGGACCCACAGGGGTGCGTTACATGTCATGTGGTGGACCATGTAAGGGGCGTCACATGATGTGTAACGGGCTTGCCTAGGCGCGTTACCTGACCATTGACTACTATTTTGACCGTTGACCTAGATAGGGCGGTTCCTGTAATGCACCAGTAGGGGTGCGTTACAGTGCTGAGAAACTGTGAATTTTTATGTGTTTGGGTGCCTTTAACGGCCCTACCCTAGTGCGTTATAGTCCTATAGCGCACCTGCCCTGGTGCGTTACAGTCCATGTTGACTGTGCTACCTTTCTCTCCTTTGCTTTTGAATAACCTCCCTCTTATTGTCTTCTTGTCACATGGCTGTGACCACTTTCCTTTGTACTTGTAGGTGTGTGACGAGGTATTCCCCCAAGCTAAGGGGAGCGCTTCTCTGCCTAAAGATGTCGGTAGGCAAGGCAGTCAGCTTTGCTTACTAGTTTGCAGGCTTGGCCAGTGCGCTGAATCGGCCTCCGCAATGGGTGGGCCTCGTTGCTCCACTGTCCCCTATCAACCAGGGGTGGATGGATCAACCAGTTTTCATTCATGGTGTAGGCCTCTTTGCCCCCTGTGTCCCTAGTTGGTCCACTTCCACGGATCAAAATGGATGCTAGGTGTGGAGTTCAACCCTCTTCTCAGGCATAGACGGCTTCCTCTATCGGGCCACTTCCTCAGAACAAGCAGGCCGAGGAAAGGTCGTCTGTTACCGCCATGAGAGGTCGGGGATGGTATCGTGTCTCCATGACCTTATTTTCTTGTGTGTCTGCATGACGGCTGTGCGAGAGCAGTTTTGGCAGCTTTTTATTTTGACTAAAGAATAAAATCCCTTTAGCGCGGGCTCATTTTAATTTGTACCTCTTTGATGGGAGACTCTTGTATGATGTGATTCTGGTTGCTTTTCTGTGTGCGTGTCTTTGTAATGCCTGCATCTTCCCTTGGGCTAGTTTGCTTGTTGCCATTATTTTCGAGGGGATGAGTGCTCGCCTCTAGAGAACCCTTAGGTTACCTCCTTATTTTCAAAGGGCGCGGTGCCTGCCTCTAGGGAACCTGTAGGTTACCTCCTCATTTTCAAGGGGAGTGCTACTCGCCTCTAGGGAACCTGTAGGTCACCTTACTCACCTTCTAGTTTTTAAGGAGAGTGGTGCTCGCCTCTAGGGGACCCTTAGGTCACCTTCTGGTTTTCAAGGGAGTAGTGCTCGTCTCAAGAAAATCATTAGGCTACCTCCTCATTTTCAAGGGAGCGGTGCTCATCTCTAGGGAACCCGTTGGTCACCTTAGTCACCTTCTAATTTTTAAGGAGAGCGGTGCTCGCCTCTAGGGAAGCCTTAGGTGACCTTCTAGTTTTCAAGGGAGCGATGCTCGCCTCTAGATAACCCTTAGGCTACCTCCTCATTTTCGACAGAGCGGTGCTCGCCTCTAGGAAACCCATAGGTCACCTTAGTTGAATACGACTGGTGACACTTTACTGGAAGAATTTTCTGAGATTTACAGAATTCCATGTCCTGGGTACCTCCTTCCCCCCTAGTGTCGCCAGCCTGTATGCTCCTTTGTCGAGCACTTTAGTTACCCTGTACGGGCCTTCCCAGTTTGGTGTGAGCTTTCCAGTGGCTCCTCTAGGGTCCACTACGCTTGCTTGCCGAAGAACAAAATCTCTGAGAAAGAAGTGTCATTCTTTGACTTAAGCAGTGTAGTATTAGGCCAACTTTAGATCGATTTGCTAAAGTAGTAAAAATAAAATTACTTTTTAATTAAAAGTTTAAATATTTAACAATTATACTAGAGTCCAGTCCAAAGAAAAGACAAGTAGTACAATCAACAAAAAAGAAAGATGCACATTGAGGTCGGGGGATGCCCGACGCAGCTATCGCTGGCAGCTGCGGACATGCCACACCAGAAACCACTGAAGAAGAATGACACCACCCACCTAAAAAGTAGGGGTGAGCCTCTTGTCACTGGCTTAGTAGGGGTCGCGTGGATCCCCACTAAAAAATAACGCAATAACACGCTAAAATAGCAGGTAGTAGTAAAGCAAGAAAAGCTACACTAGAAAGCTGTAAAGAAGAGGAAGCAGGAGTAGGAAATAGGCAAGGGAAGAGGGAAGAAGCTGTACCGATAAAACACGGCTACCGAGAGGACCTCAGCCCCTAAACTACTCCAAGCAACGACAGAAGGCTAACCCCAAACTCGAAAGGTCGGGAGTTACCGATCTGTCGACAACCACGAGGCCTAAGATGAAGGCCTACAAGACCAGACACACAAGCCTAGAAAAAGGCCTTGAAAGGTGCAGACACAGACCCTACAGCTCACACGACTGGATCACCGTGCACGTTCCCCTAAACACAACCGCGTACATGACTGGAGCATCGTGCATGCCACAACAAGCTGGCCATGGGCAAAGCCAGACGTAGGCCAACTCAATAGGGGAAGCTAATCTTGGACTGAACTAAGAACAAGCTAACTCGGAAGGGGACACAGACTCTGAGAAACATGAGAGTCATGCGTCACATGACGAAAGCACCTCCTCACTAGAAGAATAGCCAACTGCATCCACTGACGTCTTACACTGCACCCCAAGTACCTCTCTACGGATGCCCGAAATGATGGAGACCGAGGTACATGCTGAACCAAAATAGGAACTACAGTAACGAGTGATTAGTCAGTGTCACGCCTGTCGACACAAGTCCTAACACCCCTGACCACGTGTGCACACACTGGCTCTCGCCTCTAGCTAGTATTTCCCTCCGTAGGACGCTACGATTGGACTGGGGCCCACGAAACTAGCTTAAAAATCGTATCTTGGGAACTGCCACGCCACCACTTCCAGGTGGGCTGACACGTCGTAACGTGCCGTCAGGCTACGACTAGTGGAGGCTCACTAGACACCGACTCCAAAACATGAGTGCTGGAGTACAGACAGGCAAGAAAGCATTGTCGCATGCACTACGAAATAATAAGGCAGTACACCGACTACCGACAGACTTAGGATAATGTGACTAGACCTGAAACTACAATGATCCTTGAGTCTCACGACTCGAAGTCAAGATCGTCGCACAAAGCGGAACGAGCCGCCAACCGGTCTAATCCTAAGT
Source organism: Amorphophallus titanum (assembly GCA_024336825.1). NCBI lineage: Eukaryota > Viridiplantae > Streptophyta > Magnoliopsida > Alismatales > Araceae > Amorphophallus > Amorphophallus titanum. Next base: position 394,749 of record JANBPO010002057.1, on the reverse strand, counting down.
CAGAGGAAACGACACAACCATAGGAAATGACTCACGGAGACCTGACGAAACTCCAAGAACCTTCAGCACACCTGGACACACAAACCGAGGTAAGATGATTCCTCAAGGCATCTAGAACCACTGTCTCGGGCTAGATAGAACAGTCGAGACACACACAAGGTCACTTGTCAACCACTGGGTCACCTTGAGTTGACCAGAACCCGACAATGACACACAGACACGACACCATACACAAGCACTCCTGGCCATCTCATTATGGTTATAGGCCTCATAGGATGCCAATAGACATCCATAGGTCACAGGCAAACCACAAGGTTAAGCGAAGACAAGTAAAAATCGAAACCATGGGAATGACACTCTGGGCATAAGCGATCCATCACTCGGTCGCTAGGCAAACCAAGCAGTCAAGGAAGAGCCACTACGCACGCAGAGACAAGGACACTGGTAGTCCTAGATTATGTCGTTAAGGAACTATAGCAGTTAAGAAGTAGACCACACACAGTCAGCCTTGAACCGACCTATCTAGTCAGACCACCCGACAGACTCACGGACACTAGCAGTCCAAGCCAGAACCACTAGAGACACCCTGACCACGTGTGCACACACTGGCTCATTGCCCTGAGCCAGGCCTCTAGCTAGTTTTCTCCCCCAGCGGACGCTACTGCAAAGCAAGGGAGCCCACGAAAACTAGCTTATAAACAGTGTATTGGGAACTAACTCGCCACCATTCCCAGGTGGGCCGACACATCAACACGAGTCGTCAGGCTGCAACTAGTGGAGGTTCACAAGACACAGACTCTAAAATGCGAGTGCTAGAGTACAGATAGGCAAGAAGCATTGTAACACGTACTATGAAGCACCAATGGCAGTACAGGAAACTGCTAACAGACTCAGGACAAGGCAACTTGACCAGAAACTACAACGATCCTTGAGTCTCATGACTCGGAGTCAAGATCATCATACAAAGCGGAACAAGCCACCAATTGGTCTAATCCAAAGCCAGAGAAAATGACTCACCGTAGGAAACGACTCACGGAGACCTGAGGGAACACTGAGAACCCTCAGCACACCTGGATATGCAGAATGAGGTAAGATGACACCTCACTGCATCCATAACCATGTCTCAAACTGGATAGAACCGCCGAGACACACACAAGGTCTTGCGTCAACCACTGAGTCACACCGGGTTGACCAGAACCAGACAATGACATTACAAAGTATTACAGAAGACTGCCGATGGTAAGAACACTCCTGGCCACCATATATCACGGTCATAGCCCTCATAGGACATCAAGAGACATCCACGGGACACTGGGCAAACCATAAGGTCAAGCCAAGATATACGAAAACTAAAATAACAGGAAACAACACTCTGGGCATAAGCAGTCAAGGAAGAACTGCTATGCAACCAGAGACCAAGACATTGGTAGGCCAAGATTGGGTTGGGTTGTTAGGAAAACTGTCGCAGTGAAGGAATAGACCGCATGCAGTCGGCCTTGAACCAACCTATCTAGCGAACCACTGACATGCAAACACTGCCCTAGGACACGTACCGAAGACAAACAGACACGAGACAAGCCATCATGGCCAATGAACGAGACAATGGACAAGACTCACTGGGCGGTCAGAAGAAGGCCGCTCGGTGAGATGAACGGTCTAGATGGAAGCCGTTCAAAGAGGGATGAACGATCAGGAACAGACCATTCAAGGGGGATGAACGGTTGGGGGCTAACCGCTCAAATAAACTAACCCCTAGACACTAAAAGGGATGGACGGTTAGGGCTGGGCCGCCCAAATCTTGAGCGGTTAAGGGCTAGCCGCTCAAGCCAACCGACCTACTATAGTGTTGGTCAGAATGATTTTGACCAAACCACCTGTCTGAACTGACACAAAACTGTTGACCAAAGGTCAACTAGGAAAAGCGGGCAAAACCTGGCCTCTCAACCCAACGCGAAGGATGAACGGCTGAGGACCTGCCGCTCACGGAGGGATGGACAGACCACTCCTGGCCGCTCAAGCCCCAGAGCGGTCAATCGACTGACCACTCAACCCGAACTCGAGACACGTTAAACGGTCTGAAACTAGCCGCCCATGCACCTTAAGCGGTTGCCATTGAACCGCGAAGGCGTTACGGTGAGCAAAATATAGGGTTCGTCCGATCGTGGCCTTTCCACACCCCGTTCATGCCGAAACGAAGGGGATACAACCACAATCACCCTGGCAATCACATAGACTCCGACCGGAGTCAAAATAACACATGAATCGCAAGAAACAGGCGATTCTAACGAAATCACCCAAATGGGGTTAACGAGGTTCCCGGCCTCCTACCGGCCCTGATAGACCACCATTCGAGACGAAATTAGCAACTATAGAACGCCAACGTTCCAGAGAGTCCATTGACACTAACCGATCGCAGAATCGTCATCATTTTCCAGCGAAGCCTATGAACTCTAAAAAACTACAACGAGCTTAAACTCGCTCGTTCTACCACCAAACGACGTGAAACTATAGGGAAAATGTGCAGGAATGGTAGGTGATCCGTCTCCCTACCTCCAGTGTACCATTCGTACCTCCGGGATGATTCTTTGGGCTCCCTATCTCAGTTCCACCTCTTCCCTGGGCCAGAGCTTGACTCGGACGCCCGCTTCTTGTCCCCCTCCCGACCCGAGCTGGTTGCGCCTTGGCACGTGCTGAGAACCTCTTCGCACTCAGCATGGCATAAAGCCAGAGTCACTAGCTTGTCAAGGGTCGAGGGAGGGTGAAGGACAAGTTCACGGCGGAGGTTCTCGTCACAGGTGCCTTCGGTCAGTGCAGTTGTGGCTGAGGCAACATCCAGGCGGGGGACCCACAGGGCTTCTGACTTAAATAAGTTGATATAAGCCCGAAGGCTCTCCCCTTGCGCCTATCTGAGAGCCAACAGACCCGCTACTGACCTTGGGGGGCCGCTACCGGTGAAACTCTCCTTGAACACTCGCCCAAATTGCTTGAAGTCTCGGATAGATCCGGGGGTGAGGGCCCGGAACCATGCTTGGGCACCTTGGACCAAGTTGGTCACAAAGGCTCTACACTTGATGGCATCAGACGCCCCGTGGAGAGTCATCAGAGCGTCAAAGCTTTCGAAGTGGTCGGCCGAGTCACCTTGGCCGTCATAAGACTTGAAGGTCAGAATAGAGATTCTGGGAGAAATCTCTGACTTTAGGATGCAGTCGGAGAACGGGGATTTCTCCTCGTCCTCGGCTGAAGGGGTCTTCTGTAGGGCCCATAGGGCGCGCTCCTGCTCTGCGAAGCGTCTCTTGAACTCTTGCAGTCGGAGGGACAACTCTGGTTGTCGCGGCGCTGAAGGGCTATTAGGGCGTGCCGATGGGTTGTCCTGATGTTCCCCAGGGACTTCAGTCTCCGGGCGCAGACAGCGCCCCCCATGTTTCACCCTTCTTGGCGTGGAGGAGGCCTCTTACTCTGGAGGAGGGGATTGCGAAGGTTCTCCTAACTTGTTACGGATAAGCCGCTGCCCTTGGAGAGTGAAGCAGCCTCTGATGGTTTGCTGGGACGCATCGCCGCAGTGGGGGCTTACCTGGGGGACGTACGATCTTTCCTCCCTGGCCACTTGAGTCCTCAGGAGCTCCACAAGGGTGTCTAGTTTGGCCTTGAGGGTTTGGAAAGTGTCGGCATTCCCGGTGGGTGGTAGCCCCACGACCGCGGGTGGAGTTGGTTCATCAGCTGGGGTGCTGGCGTTGGAGGGGGGATTCTATGTGTCCTGAGAGAGGGCCTCTCCCACCTCCCCTACGGCCTTGCCCTTATCACCGGCGGACCTCCTCCCCATACTCTTTCGCACCATACTGGGTCTTTGATCATTTCCCACAGACGGTTCCAGATGAAGAGGGGCACTCTCGCGCTGGTCCTAAGCTGGAGCAAGTGATCACTGCGTTGAGACCTGCAAGGAAGGGAAACGGATCAGGGGGCCCAGGGATGGTTCCCTCGGGAAAAATCATCCGATGCCTAACTCAGTAGAGCAGTGGTGGAAGCTGTGAGGGGTGGAGGAAGAGGTTGCACGAGATCCCTCTCCACCAAGGTGGTAAGGAAGTTCCTGCTCAGGGAGTTTAGGCGTGTTAAGCCTTACCTTTCGCCGGAGGGAGTCCCAAGTTTAAATAGCGTGCCAGCCTCATGCGTCCCGTAAGCAGAGGAGTTTGGACGGGGGTTACGTCCTCAACGTGGGCTCTTTATAGCCTTGAGGACTCTTGGCCTCCCTTATCCTCTTAAACTCTTGCTCATAAAGGGCTCTCAATGACAATATGGATAAGTACCCATCGGTCGACCCAAGCATGGAGGATGCCAGCTCCTATCGGGGCGATAGGCATAGCTCGGGTGTAATTCGGTCGGAGTGGGAGCGGGGCGCCAGCCCTTATCCCGACATGGGACGTAGCTCGGGCAGAATCTTCCTCTGACCGGACAGACACTCAGACCTTCGAGGCTAATGGCCTCCTAGGAGGGGCTTGAGTCCGAGTGAACTTATTGGGCTTTCAAGATAAGGGTTTCTCTCAGATCTTTACTCCAAGCGATGACTTCCCAGATTGTGATACTGGCAAGGAAGCACTTCATCTGGTGAAGGACCTTCCGGTCGGCTCGGGCTCGAGTGTCCTCTAGTGACGGTAGTATGTCGGGCTGGACCTACTATGGGCTGCTGCGCCGCTCCTCGTCAGGGAGGCGCACTGCCTTGCCTTTGTTGCTGGGGTCAGGCTGGCTAGGGCCAGCCACAGACTCTTGGAAGAAAGAAGCCAATGATGGCTCATCTGAGGGAGACTGGAGGACTGGTTCTTCCTTGTCGGACGGCCCTGCTTGTTCTACAAGATAGGTCAGAGCTGATGCTGGGACTGGAATGCTAGCGATAGTCCCCTCGACGCTAGCTGGGTCGAAGATGCTGGGTTGCCCTCGAATCTCGACTGGTGGGATCGGGGCAGGTTGTTCTCCTCGGAGGAGGATAACCTGTTCGGGATTGAAGGGAGAGGGGCAAAGAGATGGCTCAGGGACTCTGCCGTGACCTCTACCACATCCACGACCATGACCTCTGCCACGGCCAGTGTACGCTAGAGCTGGTTGCGATCTGAGTGGAGCCGCAGCCCTTTGTCTGGTTCTGGATGCCACCAGCTCGCCTCGCCCGGAGGCGTTGATGTTGTCTGGAGGTGGGATAGCCACCATGTTGCAGGTGCAGCCACGAAGCATCTGTTCTAGCTGTTCCACGGTGATCTCCTTGTCCTTATGGAACAAGGTGAGCTCTTTTGGGACACGGAGAGTTTCACCTTCCTTGACCTTCTGGATCATTTCTTGGACCCAGTCTCAGAGGCGAGCTCGTTTCTGCATGTCTTCCCACGGGATGTAGCTATCGAGTGGGATAGGCCCAATCGGGCGAAAAGGAATGTATTCCTCCAAGTTGTCGATGAGCCGCTGTAACCTCTGGAGAGGCATCAGCTCTGTTGGGGATTGCAAGGCATCTGCTTGTTCGGCTTGCTTCTTGAGCCGCCTTTTGAGATTCTTCCTTCTATTCCTCTCATGTTTCTTGGCGATGGCCGTCTCCAGGGGAGTAGGAGGAGGAGGCACTGGAACTGGAGCTGACAGGTCCGCATGGGGATACAGTCGAGCCGATGAGTTTGTAGGGTGAGGTCGGCGACTCCTCTTTGCCAGGATCTCAATCCAGGTACCTTCCGATTTCTGTAGTTGGAAGGTGGCATTGATCACCTGCTCGATAACTTTTAGTGGTAGTTCCTGGTAAGTAGGGACATTGGGACTGGCATCCGAAGACGTAGACGCGGCTTGTTGCCTCTGTTGTGGTTGGTGTAGGAGTTTATCAAGAACCGGTTGACTCGTGCTGGCATCCGAGGACGTATGCGTAGTTTGATGCCTTAGCCACGGTGGCGAGGAAGGCTTCCCCTATTGAGTTGGTGTACTGGTGCCGGTGTCCGAACACATGTGCGCGGTTTGATGTCTTAGCCACGGTGGCTGGGAAGGTTTTCCTTGTTGAACTGGTGTACTGGGGTTGGTGTCCAAAGACATGTGAGTGGTTTGATGCCTTAGCTGCGGTGGCTGGGAAGGTTTTCCCTATTGAACTGGTGTACTAGGGCTGGTGTCCGAAGACATGTGTGCGGTTTGATGCCTTAGCCGTTGTGGCTGGAATTTATGCTGAGGAGGGGCTTGAGGAGCGTGACCAACATCTTGCTTCACGACTGAACCCCTGTGGTCTGACTGAGAATAGGGTCAGACGACACCTGATGACGTCTGGGGGCCTTGTTGCCCTTGGTAGCTGTCTTGATCTCATACGCCGGATGGCCTTTGTAATGGCGGACCTGACATGCGTGCTGTAGGGAGAACCTGGTTCGGCGGAGCCGAGGTCTCGCTCAACTTTCGCTTCCCCTTTCTATCCTCGGGTGTCGAAGACAGAGGTAGAATAGGGGGAGGACGAGAAGGGCTGGAAGAGTCCATCCTGGTCTCGCCTACCAGGACACATTTCAATACCCCTGGAATTCCCGCGTGCTAAGTCGACCTATCTCGACCTTCCGTAAAAGGCGAGTGTACACCCCCATCACGAGGAAAAGAACCATAAAGGGAAATTCCCCGCGATTGCAAACAAGGATGGCACGCTCGGTGGGATGTCTCCTACCTTTCTTCTTTCTGTCGAAGAAGAGTCACACCCGCCAAGTGTGCGCCGCAATGCCCTCTCCTTTTCTTATCGGAGAGGATGAGGAGGGCCCACTATCCAAGATGCAACATGCAACCAGTCATCATTAAGTGACCAATCGGCACGAGCAATAGCAACAACAAATCGGAGGTGATAGTGACCTACGGTATAATCAGCATCGCCATCCATGTCGAGAACGTACGGTTGGCAATGCCAATCGTGTTCGGCAATGCTGCCTCGACCTTCGGCTCACCCTGATCCTTGGGTGCCATTGCTGTAGCTGACGAGCAGCCCAGTCTGGTGACTGCCCATGCAGGCAGCTGGCCCCTCTTCTTCTCCGACAATAGAGACTCCTACGGTTGTTGACCCCGGGGTTCCCGATTCCTCAGCATCACACTCGGGCTCTCAGCTCCGAGTCCCAGCCAAGCCTGCCCCAACACGTGTCTCCTACCCCGAGGGCAAGGCCTCCCGGCATGCTATTCGGGCCTCTTGACCCGAATCTCAGATGAGCCAACACTCAATACGGGCTTTCAACCCCGAGTTTGAGGCCCCCCAACACCTGGCTCGGGAATATAACCCCAGGTCTCATCAAGGTCAGTCCCCGATGCAGACTCTCCGCATTGGGCCCCTGGCTTCCCAGCTCTACGGTGGGGTCTTTTACCCCTATGATCCAGCAATGCCAACTCCCAACACAGGTTTTCCTCTTCGGGAAAGGCCTACCTCAACACCCAAGATGAGCTTGCCAGCCCTGGGTCTCAGCTCTAGCAACACCCAAGACGGGCTTCCGGCCCTGGGTCTTAGCTTCAGCAATACCCAAGGCGGGCTCCCGACCCTAGGTCTCAGCTCCAGCAGCACCCGAGATGGGCTACCAGCCCTGGGTCGTAGCTACATCAACACCTAAGGTGGGCACCCCGCCTTGGGTCCAAGAACTTTGGCATCACCAACACCCGAAAAGGGTATCTTGCCCTGGGATGCAGCTCCGACAACATTCAAGAATGATGTCCAACCTCGGGTTCCAGCTACATCAAGGCCCAAAACGGGCGACCAACCCCGAGGCCCAGCTACAACAACACCCAAAATAGGCCTCCGGCCCCGGGTCCCAATTTTGTCGAAGCCCAAGACTGGCATTCAGCCCTGGGTCCCAGCACCAGCACTCAAGACGGGCTTCTAGCCTTGGATCCCAGCGTTGTCAAGCATTCAGTTTGGGTTCCAATTCCAGAGCCCAACTTCATCAGCTCCCCGTACAGGCTTTCTGCCTCGGGTATTAGCTTCGTCAACACTAGTACGGGCGTCAAGCCTCGGGTCATTGCCCCTCTGATATCCTCATTTCACAACGTGGGTCGCGAACCCCGAGTTCCAGCAACAACTCTAATGGTCTAAGTGAATGCCACGCTCCAGGCTGCCACTATGTTGGCCCCAGCTCGGGCATTGAACTCCCGAGCTCAGGCTACATCGACCCTCACCAGAAGTGCCATGCTCCAGGCAACCAAGATCAGGTTTGTTCGGTCCACCACATTGGTGCTGAGCCAACCCCAGCCCTGTAAAAAGGGGGTGTCATAGTGGCTGCGAAAATGGGTGACCCACCGCCGCCGCCCCTGCCTCTAGAAGACAAGGGGAGACTTAAAGGAGTCAACGCACCAGCATCACACCAGGGGCAACTGCCACGACCCAGTGTCCAGCCTTCCAAGCAAGGCGGCAACTCCAAGGAGGAGCGTCGGTCCTCCCTCAAATGAATATGGGTCATTAGAAAAGAGGCCCAACCCATTCGGAGGTCCCGAGCCAAGAGGTCCCTCCAGTCGTTCACGCATGGAGATGAGGTAGCACCTCCTGAATTCCCTTTGATCTCCCCGGACTTCCCCCACCCCCCCAGGGGTGGGGAACTTAAGCTTTTGATGGTAGGAGGAAGGGACGCCCCAGAGCGTGCCGAGGATCCCTCGGCCTACGATGGCGTTGTACCCTATCATCGCACGAACTACAGTAAAGTCGACGAGGAAGGTTACCTCTTTTGGGGCAGCCCCAAACGTGATTGGGAGTGAGATGCATCCTTCTTGGCAGATGGTCGTCCCCGAGAATCCGTACAGCGGCGTGCTTAATGGCGTAAGTCGGGACATATCCACACCCATGAGAACAAGGTAGAATTAGGCAATAACATCGGGTCCGCTTCCATTGTCTACTAAGATATGACGCACAATACATTAATTAATGGTGGCTGAGACCACCAAAGCATCGGCGTGGGGCATGGTTACCCCCTCTGGGTCATCATCAGAGAAGACAATGGGGTCTCCTAGACGGCCTGGGGTGGAATCCTGCGTGAAGTGACATCGCCTTGGCCCATGGCGCAGAGCGCCATCGCGTACTGCTGCCTCCTGCTCGCGCTATCTCCCCCGGCGGCCGGTCCTCCAGAGATCATCATGTTCTCCTTCCCGTTGGGCCGATTGTCGATTGGTGGGGGCGTCTTCTGCCGATGTTCTGTCGCCTTAGCGAGGAACTTGTCGAAGAGTCCTCTCCAGACAAGGTCCTCGATGGTGTCTCTCAGGTTGATGCAGTCGATGGTGTCATGACCGTGGTCGCGATGGTAGAGGCAGTACTTCTTCTTGCTCCTCTTGCCCGGACCGGACTTCATCTGAGGAGGCCACTGGAGGAATGGCTCTTCACGGATCTCCATTACTATCTGGTCTGGTGGAGCTGTCAGGGGCGTGTAGTGGCGATAGCCACCCCTCTCCTTCTAGGGGCGGTCGTGGTGGTCTCCGTCACGCCGCTCCTGCTTACTCTGACCCTCTCGTGGGGGGTCGACAGACCTCTTGCGGTCAGAGCGGTCAACTCCGGTCGCACGGCCCAGGGCCACTGTATTCTCCTCACAGCGGGCATGCTTCTGTGCCAGGGCGAGGAGGCCTGGCAGAGTCTCTTGGGCTTCAACTCCGAGGGCACGTCGAAGGATGTGGTCCCGCATCCCTTGAGTGAGGGCTGTGGTGGCGATGCCGACATCGGGGTGTGGGATCCATAGGGCCTCCGAGTGGAAGCGAGAGACGAAATCCCACAGCGTCTCCTCCTTACCCTGCTTGAGCGCGAGCAGGGTTACTGCAGACTTGGCCACCTTTCGGCAGCCAACAAAATTTTCCTTGAACAGCTTCTTGAGCTGCTGGAAAGAGGTAATGGTCCCGGCCGGTAGGGACTCAAACCAAGCCCGGGCATTTTCCAGGAGAGTCGTAACGAACGCCAGGCACTTCACGGTGTCTGAGGCCCAGTGGAATACCAAGTGGGACTCGAAACTGTGCATATGGTGGGCCGGGTCGGCGGTGCCGTCGTAGGAGGTAAATGCCGGCAGTTGAAGCTTCGGTGGGATGGGGACTTCCATTATTTCCTTAGAGAAGGGAGCATGGAAGTCCGGGTCGTTGTCGATTAGGCCGTGGTTCTTGGTGGCCAGGAGGACGTCGTCCAAATGCCAGACTTTGTCCTCTATTTCCTCAAAACGCTGCAGCCGGCGGTCCATCTCCAATTTGGAGTGGGGTGGGCTACGCACCCTTGGCGCGGGCACGCTGTGGGATCACCAAGTCCTAGTCACCGAAGCGTGGGACACCTCTCGTACTGAATGGGGGTTCCCCGCAGCCCGACGTCCCTCATCCTCGTGTCGTTCGGACATGACGCGCTGTGTGGCGACCCGGGATCCGAGTACCGGAAAGGAACCAACGCGACTCGAATCTCGGCCCACCTCCCACGAGCCCGAAGACTCGGAAGGGAAGAAAGGATGGTGTGAGAGTGTGTAATAGTTGGGGTCACGCTCGTCAGCGCGTGTCCTCTGCCCCCAACTACGCGTGCACACACAGACCATCTGCTCTAGGTCAGGTCCTCTAGCTAGTTTTCCCCCCAGTCGGACTCAAGCTGCAAAGACAAGGGGCCCTACGGTAACCAGCCTAAAACCATCTCACTTGGGTCACGCTCTCTAACACTCCCAAGTGGGTCCATACACGCATGTGCAATAAAGTAACGACTATTGGGAGCTCACTAAACGTGAACATAGAAAATCACTCACGCACCCATCGCGAGTAACGCGGAGTAACAGGTGGCTCGGAGCCACCCGACTCTAGACAGCCCACTAGACTTACTAACCCAATGGTCCTTAAGTCACGAGACTCGGGTCAAGACCATTGCACGTGACGGCACAGCGCCGTCAATCTGACCTAACCCCTAGGTATGAAACCACGGTGACATGACTCCCAAGGTAGCTCACCAGCTGCCGAGTTAATTCCCTGTCCAATGGACACACGAAAAACTTTCAGCCCCAAGCTGGCCAACTAGACTCACAGTCTAGGGCCATCTACATGGCCCACTCAGAAAACACTTCTCAGAGGAACCCGCGACATGTGGGGAGAGCCCTCCTCACTCATGCCAACTCATGGCGACTCATCCGAGTGTAAACAGAACTCGGAACACACACGGAGTCACCCTGACCCCAAGTCTCACGTGTATGTTATTCGAGATAACACAGTACCTCCGGACACCCCTAAAACATGAACATAAAACCCTCAGTGTCTGAGACATCCACGAGACTAAAGGTCAACCGCTGGGTCACAACCGGGTTAATCGGGGCCCACACAACTCAAACGGAACACGGTGAGCACGAAAATTGAGTGACGGTCCTCTCAGGGCCGTCACAGTGCCTAGCGGTCCAGCCAGGACCGCAAGGGCCGAAAATAAACCAAACCCCAAGCGGTCACTCCCAGACCGCCAAGCAGGGTGGTGGTTCTCCGCCTGACCGCTAGACGTAGCCTAGCGGTCAGTCGCAAGGCCGCTACCCCACTGACCTCAAACGATCAAAACACGGACAAACGGTCATGCCCTGACTACTGAGCAATGCCTGGCGATCTTCACCAGACTGCTAAGCCCTCCTGGCTATCCATCGCGCAACCGCAAGGCTCGAATCGGCATAGGGGGGGACCCTGGCGGTCTCCACATGACCGCTTTACACCCTAGCGGTCCCTGGAAGGATCGCTAGGTCGTCCCAAGTCCAAAAATGACAAAAATGGTGAAAAATCCCATTCCACGCCCCGTTCACACCCATGTGAAGGGGAAAACAAGGGAAAACTAGTCCCTTGCCTCTCTAGCATCGAGAGGACCCCATTTAGACCCCAAAAATGTGATCAAAACTCTAGATCCGGCTCACACCCTGAAGACATGTATTTTCCCCCAAAACGTAGAAATGAACCCACTCATCTCACCACGGCCTATCAAAGCCACGGGAATGGAAGTACAATGGTTAAAGATCTGCCCCCCTACCTCCACTGAAGATTTCACGCGCCGTGGACGCCGATCCACTAAGAAAATGCCGTTGAAATCCCACCGGCTCGCGATCCCATGAATCGCCTCCACCATCGCAATCCTCGTCTCGTGCCCATTTGATGCGGGACGGACCCACGGACTAGGACTCTAGACAAGATCGGGTACGTCCCACGCGAGGGAAGTGTCGGACCTGCACGGTTGAGGAACCGGCAGCGAGTCAAGGGTGGTCGGCTATCACTCTCGTACCCGGGTCGGGTCACGGGATGGTATCTCGCTCACTCTCGCAGCGGTGAATTTAATATAGCGAGCTAGGGACTACTCACATGCAACGGCAGTTAAAGCAAATACTAAGTAAGCGGTAACTAACTACGAGAGGGCAGCGGGTGTACCTCCACGCGCCGGGCGTGGGGAAGACGTTCCCGGCCGAACTCGTGCTCCCGGTACAACAAATAATAACCACGCTAGTCTCCAGCGGAGCTGCAAAAGACAAATCCAACGAAACAAGATTAGCCAACCACCATGACTAAACCAAGCAGAAGCAAAGAGGTTGAAGCGACACTTACTCAAAGTTGTCTCTACCTCAGCATGATCACTAGCTGTGAGTCCTCCAGAGGACCCTCCAACCTCAGCTATCGCAGCCTCTACATGAGGGCGCTTCTGCCTAGGTTGCGGACCTCCGTCCCCACTCCCTGAGGACGTCTCCGTGGACGGATGATCCCCCACTGTCACAGAACCTGTCAACAAACACAGCAACATATAATGCCTCAGTCACATGTCCCAAAAAGTAGCCAAGATAAGATGGTATGCTAAAGAAAGAACCTTACCTGAGGCCCCTAAGGGGGTCAACGGCAAGGGCACTAGCTACTCTGGCCTCAGCGCCAGTGCCCAGGCCACCTTCGCAACGGCCTCCTAAATGTCCCTCAGAGTGTGGGCACACTCGATCTGGGACACAAAGTCCACAGGTCCAGCTGACCCAATCGCATGGCTGATGTGCCGCCTCTAGTCATCAAAAGTTGTATCGACAAAGCTCCCTTTGGGGAGCACTCGGTCCAGTGATCCCTTGCTCCTAAAGCCACAATCGGCCAGGAACTGGGTCCACCAGGTCCTCGTCACCCTCGGTCGAGGCACCTTTGCCCCAGTTGTCGCCGCTGCTGTCGGTGCCTACCTCAGGGGCTTCAGCACCCCACCATTACCTCGGCTCCGAGACGACGAGCCCCGGCTACCTTGGGGCCACTGCTCCACTAGCCGCTCAACCTGTCGATGGATCTGAGCGACGCGGGTCCTCAGGTATTTGTCATCCATCGGAATGGGAGGCAAATCCTCCCTCAGCAAACGACTCTCCTCTACCTTCCAGATCGCGGAGGCCTTCTGCCGGTACAAGTGGCTGTGCTCGAACCACCACCTGGTGTAGTAGATGTCGAACCATCCTCGGCATCCCTATCCCGACATCGGAAGCCGCTCCGACTCTCGACAGCAGTAGAAGTCACACCATGCTGCTGCCAGTAAGTGCTTGTCCTTCCCTCTGTATTGTCGGCCCATCAAAGGGAACTCCCAGTTCGGTGGGATCCTCTGGTCGTAGCCAAAGTTTCGGGAAAACCTGTATAGGTAGTACAGCTCTAGGGAACTAGTCGCGGATCGATGTAGTGCCAACACCACTGGTCGGGTGCTCATCACCCACTCTGTCCGCAGTCTGGCTTCCTGCTCCCTCAGATGTGGGTGGGCGCTGGCCGCCCCTCCACTCAATGTCCCCAGAAATAGGCCAGAGTCCCTTGTGGCGTTGTCAAATAGCAACCCCTCCTCGCCCCAGTCGGGCAGGTAACAAAGGGCTCTCCTAGCCCCTTCCAGCTGTGCCTTGGCATCTCCATCAACCTGCCCAGTGAAGCTAAATAGCAAAGGTGCCATTGGGGTCGCTACCGCCCCCCGAGTCACCAGCCCTGAAAACAACAGCCCAGCCCACGCACTCAGGTAGTGGGCCGGCAAAAGCAATCTCCTCTCTCTAGGCCTCAGGTGCGCCGCCAGGACTCCCAACCCCTGATAAACATTGGCCAACGCGACAGGAGCCAAGGCCAACTATCGCCCCTCCCCCAGCAAGCACGCTGGCCATAGTAGCTCAGCCCTCAACAGGTCGTCTTCCCCGTGTGAGACCACGAACATCGCAAGCCAGTGCGCCAAGTAAGTGGCCAGGTGTGTCATGTCCGGCAAACCATGGGAATTCCACCCCTCCTGTGGTGCGTAGATATATCAGGAGTAAGTCTGAAACCGTAGTTCCACCTCAGTGCACTCCTCCTATGGTGTAAGACCTGTGTCTTAGCATATTCTTAGTGATTCGGGTCTAGACTTTATTTCATGAATTTAGGCTATTTTTGTAAATTTTTAGGCTATGTTTAGGCATTTAATTGAATTTGTTAAAGAATTATTAAGATTTAAAAGAATCCTCTACATATATTTTCTTTGAATGTCTTTAAGAGAAATCTATAAAGCTCAGAGAATACGTCATAATAGAATACTACATTTGTGTGGCGGAGCAATGGCATAATTTTCAGAGAAACTGGATCTTTGCATCAATGAAATGCTATAGACCTAGTCATGATAAATATTGCTATCTTTGCTCAAAAGGCATGAAGGTTAGTCATACTGAATAACCGGGGACTCTGACGTCTAAACAATGTGATTCCTTGAGTCAAAAATGTTGACTACACCAGATTGCTCAAAATTGTCATTTAAAAAAATGGTTGACTCTAGAACTTTCATGAACTCTTAATGTGGTTATATTCAATATATGTTAGACTTTTTCCCTATGTTGCAAGCTAAAAAATCATGAGTACAAATTAAAGATTTAGGCTGGGCATGTTTCTTGAAATAAATATTTTTACCCATTGCATTTGCATTAAAGATTAAGTCCAGGGTGACTGTTTTTGATTTAATTGTATGAGCCCTAAACCATCACATGTTGTGAGAGTCTTTAAAGTCATTTCTTAAGGAAGGGCAGGTTGATAATTCTCCCTGGTTTATGGTAAATATAATAGATTCACTGCGTTGAGTTAAATCTCATGTTTTTACTCCATCTTCGTCACCCTCTTTCTATCTCCGTATCTCTCTGCATGCTCTGAGTCAGAGCATTATAGCTGTCCCTAGATGAATCAGAAGTTCCTCTCCACTCCCTCGTCGAAGGGATCTCATCAACAACACACCACTCCTACCTTCTTTTGTGAACCCTATCTCCACGCATATCCCTTTTCAGCTTCTCTTCTGTTACCATGTCTCCACCTGCTACGAGAAGAATGGGAAAGCAACCAGCCACAGAGAAACGGCCTGCAGCTACTGGATCTGGTCGTAAGGAGCTTCGTACCAAACTATTACATGAACAAGATGAGTCTGCCAATGGTTCCAACTAGCCACAATCTAAAGCGACCAAGTGAAAAGAGCGAGCCACTGAATCTTCAGGAGAAAAGGGAAAAGCTACTCAGAAAGCAAGGAAGTAGAGTCCTACCAGTCAAGAGCCAAAACATGGTGATGTTACTTCAGGTGATTCAGTACGAATCCTGTTTCCAAGGTACATTGATACACATGACCACCAACTGCTTGAAAATTTTCCTAAACTAATGGAAATGATGGAATTTCAAGGGTGGAGAAATTTGTCAGCAAACATAGGATTTATTATCCCAAATTAGTGACCCAATTCTATGAGAACTTGAAATATGATGCCAACATTCCCAGGCTACGGACAACCATAAAGGGAATTGAATTTGATATCAACAAGAGTTTGCTGCACAAAGCACTAAGAATTCCAATGGATGGAGCTGTGGAAAACAAGTTCACTTATAGTGCTCATGAGGCATATTCTATCATGACTGGTCTGCCTAGCAACACTCGGGAAATTAAAAATACATATCTGACTAGCTTCAACACAAATAGATTTCCACCCCTACAGAGGTTGCTTCACCATATTTTTACAACGATCATAACCCCACAAGGCGGTGGGAGGGGCAGACTGATAGAATCCCAGAGATTTTTGTTTTATTGCATGTTCAAAAACATCAGGGTCTCCTTGCCTGACCTGACGATTCAGATCATTGGATACTACAGAAATAAGGGCAGACATCTTCCCTATGCAACTTATTTGACTGCTATTTTCAAAAGGCTGAAGATCCATTGGAGGGTGAAAAGTTCAAAGATATTCCAATGTCCAACATCTATGGAGTTTGTAGAGAAGTTTATGAAAATTAAAAAGATTGGAGGAAGAATACAAAGGCAGCTGCCAGGGGACCTTCCACCACAAGTGGATGACCTACTAGAGCAGCAGCAGCCAGAGGAGCATCAGCTAGAGCAGCAGCTACCAGAATAGGAGCAACAACTAGAATTGAATTTAGATGAACCACTTCATGAAGAACTGGATCAACAGCTGGAGCAGCAGGCAGAATTTCAACAAGATGATCTACCTCCAGCAGATCCTGTAGTATAGGAAAGAGTAGAGATTGAACGAGAGGTACCACCTCTTGTAGTTTCAGATGTCCAAGAAGTGGCAGAGGTTCAACTGGAACATCTAGAACGTCAAGAGCCTCAAGCAACTCAAGAACAACATCAGCAGAACATCCCTCTTGAGGTTCGTGCAGCAACTGATCCTTAGACCTCTCGACCCCCTACATCTTCTATGCAAGAGAGCGACACTCTCTACTGGTACTTATCTGCTCAATTTGGATTCATGAACTCTACTATAAAAGAACAATCAAACTACTTTGAGCATTAGATGATCCAATTCAATGTGGAGATTAACGCTGGAATTAAAGAATTGTCAAACAAGGTTGAGCAGTAGATAACTCACATGAGGACGGACATACAAAGTAGAATGACTACTATCCAAATGTACAACAAGCAGTCAGATAAAAACTTCCATAAGCTAGTGTGAGATATTTAGGGTGTCCTCACTATTGCAGGAAATCAGATAGAAAGAATGAATGAAAGATTCATCAGTCACTATGAGCAACTGACCTTGGCTGCATAGTAGTTCCATGACACTAAGGGTCAGCATGATCATATTGCAAGGTGTTATATTGGCGTATCAGACAAACTACAGATGATGTGCAATATATGGTCAGTGTGTTCAAGGATCACTACCTACAATCGACTCCTATAGACCAAGAGGACGGGTGGTATCCTATTGCAGAACCAACTTCAGCTCGTGTTGCAGAACAAACATCAACTTCTCACATTCCTATTCTTGCATCTCAGCATAAGGCACCGCTCACTCATGTAGCTTATATGATCTGCACTCAAACAGCTGTGCTCAGTGTAAAAATGGACCTCTTCCATGAAGTTCTCCTAGAAAGACCTTTCTCAATAGAAAATAATCTCAGAACTGTAGCTCAGAGGGTAAATCAGAATGCTGAAGAATTAAGGGTTTCAATCAAGAATATGGCACTCCTTCAACGTGGTTTGTCAACTAAAGATGTCTCTACACAAACTGATGAGATGTTGACTCCGGACACATAGGGATGCCTTCTTAGAAGCCTTCATTTTTGCTGATGGCAAAGGGGAAGAGAAAAGGGTGGTAGAAAAAGGTGTCGTAGAAAAGGAGTCAATTTAGTAGATGGACTTGTCTTGTTAAAAATTTTTTTGTTAGAAAGATAGAGTCTAGGTCTGTCACACATAGCATATCCATAGCATATTGCATTGTATATAAAACTTTGCTTTGTGTTAATCAATAAATGAAAATGACTCTTCACATTATGAGTGTTCACTTGATGGTTGCTTGGTGTTGTCTCTTGATAGATTTACACCTTAAACCTTGATGTGAATAAATGTTCTGTGACTAAAAATTGATCAAATGACGAATAGTTGCTATCATCAAAAAGAGAGAGATTGTTGGATCTCTGGTTTTGATGATGGCATGCTATAAATCTTGATGGACTGTGCTGGACTAAGCCTTACATGTGTTGAACAGGTTTGTTGATCAATTAATGACAAATAGGTCACATAAAATAGGTCGATGCACAAGCACACTGCATCGACGTAGCAAAAGAAACCTCAGTACTACTTCAAGCTGCCAGGTCGGAGCAGGACGATTGCATCCTTGAGGCAGTAATGCCAATTAAGCAACCTCTAGACTTCTGTATCGATGTAATAAAGCCCTACCTCAATGCAGCAAAATACTACCTAGAAGCACTCAACTCCACATCTGAAAGGGGAACTAGCAGTTCGAAGCCAACTTCTCAAAAGCCTCTGTCTTCATTTAGTGCATAGTCACATCAGACAGTTGCATCGACACAACAAGATAAAAGCTAGCATTCGAAGCTTCTAGCTAAGGATTCTATGTTCACTGCACTGACGTATCTAAAGAGGGCATTGATGCACTCAGCCTAGAACTGAAAACTAGAAGCCAACAACATCAAAGCATCCAAATACTGCCTCGATGCATCAAGCTTAAAGTTGGTTTGAGAATCACACTACATCGAAGCACCACGAAGTTGCCTCGACGTATCAAGACAAAAAGGCAACATTTGATGATAGCTACTTGAAGGGACCTATCTTGCTTGCTGAAGGATGCCTCGACCTCATTTGCTTAACAGGTCGATGCATCAAAAGATTTTAGTCCATCCAGTGAAGCACGTGACTAACTTAACAAAATCAAGTGACTTCAAATCTCAATCATTGGCACGTGATCTGAAGACACCTGGCACCCCTACAGAAGGGAATATTCTCTAGGATAGGTGGTCCAATCGTATTTTTAGTTTGGAGATAAAGTTATTTCTGAAAAGGGGCTATTTTCTGCCTATTTAATAGAGCCCTCTTCATTAGAAGAGAGATGCTACGACAGGAAGAACTTGGTGGGCTATCTGAGAGTTGCTGGGTAGATCAGTTCGAAGAGAAATGTGAATGAGAGTCTGAGAGAAGAAGTAGAAGAAAGAGAGCAAGATCGAGAACCCAAATCTGCAGCCCAGTGAGAGCTATATCAGAGTGTAACCGAGCTTATACAGCTACGCTCAGGACTACTCAGGCCCACCCAGTACCCGGACTGGGTGGCCAATGTCGTCCTGGTCCCCAAGAGCAATAGGAAGTGGGGGATGTGTGTCGACTATACCGATCTCAACAAAGTCACACCCAAGGATAGCTTCCCCATGCCGCGGATTGACCAGCTAGTGGACGCAATGGCCAGACACGAAATGCTGAGCTTCTTAGATGCCTACTCCGGCTATCACCAGATCAGCATGCACAAGCTCGACCAGGATAAAATGGCGTTCGTCACCAACCACGGCTTATACTGCTACACGCGGATGCCGTTCGGACAAAAGAATGCAGCAGTGACTTTCCAGCGACTCGTCAACCACATGTTCGACTCGCAGATCGGCCGCAACATGGAGGTGTATATTGACGATATGCTCGTCAAGAGCCTCCAGGCCACTGAGCACTTGCACGACCTGGCGGAGACCTTCGCCACGCTCAGAAGGTACCATATGAAGCTCAGCCCCGCCAAATGTGCGTTCGGAGTACGGTCAGGGAAGTTCCTCGGCTTCCTTGTCACCCACCGAGGGATCGAAGCCAACCCCGACCAAATCTGAGCGGTGTTGGAGATGCAGCGACCAGGGCACGTAAGGGACGTGTAATGCCTCACTGGACGCGTCGCGGCACTGACCCATTTCCTATTCCAGGCGGTCGAGCAATGTCTTCCCTACTTCCGACTGATCAAGCAAGCCAACCAGGCACCAAAGAAGAAAGGAAAGATCATTTGGGACCAGGAGTGTGAACAAGCGTTCAAGGAATTAAATCGCTATTTGGCATCCCCTCCGGTCCTCGCCAAGCCCTAGAGGGGGGAGGAGTTGTTCCTGTACCTCTCGGTGACCTCGAGCACCATGAGTGCCGTGCTCACACGAGAGGAAACGGGAATAATGAGGCCCGTCTACTACGTCAGCCGAGCACTACAGGGCCCAGAGTTTTGGTACTCACGCACTGAGAAATTCACCCTCACCCTCATTATGGCTGCTCGCAAGCTGCGGCCATACTTCCCGACTCACCCCATCGTCATCCTCATCGACCAATCCCTACGGCAAGTCCTCCAGAACCTAGATGCCTCAGGCAGGTTGGTCAAATGGGCTATCGAGCAGGGAGAGTTTGATGTTAAGTATCGTTCGAGGATAGCCATCAAGGCTCAAGCCCTCGCAGATTTCATCGTCGAGTGCACTTTGCCTACCGAGGACTCGCCAGAGTAGCCCTCTGGGCCCATCTGGGAGCTGTACGTCGATGGATCATCCTGCACCGCGGGGAGCGGGGCCGGACTGGTCCTCCTCTCACCAGAAGGGCTCGAGCTATAGTACGCCCTACACTTCAACTTTTCGTCCATGAACAACGTAGCCAAATAGGAAGCACTCCTCTCGGGGCCGCGTATGGCCAGGCACCTGGGGGCGACCAGTGTCCAAGCATATAGCGATTCCATGCTCATCGCCAATTAGGTGAAAGGGGAGTTCGGAGCACGCGAGCCCACTATGATCAGATACCTAGAGCAAGCTAGGGCTACGGCAAGGGAGTTCTCCCACTTCGAGGTGGTTCACATCCCGTGAGAGGAAAATGCCCGAGTAGACACTTTGTCGTGCCTAGCGTCGACCACCGTGATCTCCAACTCATCCTCATAGAGGAGTTGTCAGCGCCAAGCATAGGCGAACCACCGCTCCAGGTAAACACCATCGACTATAAGCCCTCTTGGATGGATCACCTTTTGGATTTCCTTCTCCAACAGCAACTCCCAAGCGACCACACCGAAGCGTGACGAATGCGAGCGAGAGCGGCTCATTTCACAATAGTAAATGACAGACTGTACCACCGCTCCCTGTCAGCGCCACTGCTGAAATGCTTGTTCCCCACGGAGGCCAGCCAGGCCATTCAGGAGATCCACGAAGGACTTTGCGGAAGCCACGTAGGGGGGCGAGCACTCGCGAGGACATTGATCCGCGGCGCATGAGAGAACCCCGAAGGCAGAAGCGATGGAGAGCACAACCCTAAACCACGGGAGTATAGAACGCAAACAGCACACAACGCTTATAACCCCCAACGGGAGGCGGCGCAACCTTCCGATCTCCAAAAAGAGGGGCATCCTCGGCTTAATCCGTCAGGATTACCATCATTACGGGCACACTTCGAGGACAGCTGCTTCACGTGGCCCCTGCCAAAGTTGGATCTCCACCCACCTGAGCCACGAAAGTCCAGCCCAAACAACTACTCGACCGAGCCTAATTTGGCTCGGGAGTAGGAGGGGGACAAGTGGAGAGGGGGATTTTCACAGCCCATATACGAGCGGCCAAACAAGGTCCTGTTAGACCAAACAAGGCCCGACTCCCTCAAGTGACAGCCCTGTCAGGCCCACTTGCCCTGTGAAAAGCCCAATAAAGTCACTCGGGACCTAACACTTCCTAGGCGGCCTCTTGGATTGGAAGCCCGAGCGTCGGTCCAAACGGGGAAGGTTGCCCACCGCTGCCTCATACCCCCTCGCCCGAGCTACGCTCCCCTTGCTCTGGTAAGAGCTAGCGCCCATGCTCGAGCTGACCGACGGATGCATATCCCTAGAGCCGTTGAGAGTTCTTTGATAGCTGGGAGTTTACAAGGATAAGGGAGACCAAGAGTCCTTAAGTCTTAAAGAGCCCACATCGAGGACATAACTCCCTCCTAAAACTCCTCCGCTCGCATGACTCATGCAGCTGGCGCACTATTTAAACCTGGGAAACCCTCCGGTGAAAGGTAAGGCCAAACTAAGCCTAAAATCCCTGAGCAAGAACCACTTCACCACTTGGTGGAGAGGAATCTCGCGCCCTCACCCCTTCTTACTCCTCGCATCAAGGCTCTACTGACTTAGGCATCAGAGGGTTTTTCCCCAAGGAACCATCCCTGGGCACCTCTAACCCGTTTCCCTATCTTGCAGTTTGTAACTTCATGGTCATCATCTCCGGCTCAGGACCAGCGCGAGATTATCCCTCTTCAACCGTAAATCAGGAGCTGCCCTGCCACCACTCCCAGGTGGGCTGACACTCGAGGTCGTCGGGCTACTACTGATCGAAAAAATGGCTTTTCCTTTTCAAAATGTCGGCAATGGAATGAGGTCACCCTTTTACTCCTCCGGGCTAGATAAACACGAAAGAATCAATGAAATCGAAAGGGTGGGGTGAAGACAGAACCTGAGTGATCGCCACCTAAGACCCGAGACGCGATGGACACGCCGTGTCTTGAGACATGTGGAGAGACACTCACCTTTGCCTAATGCTGGGAGGATGAGCGGCCAATGAAGGACCGCCTGTAAGTTGTGCGGCTCTCCGTAGGCCGCCTGCCAGCACTGGAATGAACTGCGGGACAAAGCACACTAGTGGTGGTACGGTTCCGGGTCAGTCGCAGGACGAAGATGAACGGCCAGGAGGTAGCCGCCCAACGTCTTGGACGGGCGACAATCAACCGCTCCACTCCACCTTCCTCCAAGTCGTAGGACTTCAACCTCCACTCTTTCCGGCCGACCAGAAAGAATGGGCCTCGTGCTGGACAGCTACTGACCTGCAAAATAATGTGCGACCAACAAAAGAAAACCCAAATTAGCTTTACGCGGTGTAGTATATGCTAGAAATGGCAGAACATGAACTAACTAACATGGATGGGGGGTTCACTTGGAAGTTTTTATACCCCTAGGGGTGCCAAAATGTGGGTGGGTGTGTGAAAATGACAATGCGAATGACAATAAGCAAATGACAGTGATGGGGAAACCGTGCATGCGATGACAGAATGGACTAACAAGACTGATGACTGACGATGCGACAAATGGACTGCTCCCTTGAACCGGAGGCCTGTAGGGACGTAGAAGGCCTCCCCCCTGTGCTAGGATCGCTTGACAATTCGACAAAGCTTCACTGTCGATCCTTGATCTCCCCCTCTTTCAAGCTGAGTAGAATTCTTGTACATGCTGGGGCGAGTACTTCTTGTGTGCTGACACAAACGCTGTCCACTCTTGAGCTTCAAAGATGGGCAGGAGGTCTGGGAACATCTCCATCAGCTGCAGATCGGTGAAGTCCACGATGCGAGGTGGCAGTACTATCCTTGGCTTGAGTACTCCAGAGACAGGATGCACAACTGGTGCTGCTGGAGCTGCAGGCCGTCTGCTCGCAGCAGCCGTAGTCGACCGCTGAAGGCCCGAAGACGAGCTTTGCGCGGTCCGCTGCTTGGAACGCTTGGATGGCGCCGAAGCTGCAGCAGCGGCTTGATCTCGTGCTCGCTTTGGGGACATGTTGGAAGGAGGCGGGAGAGAAGCGAGAGAGATGCGCAAGCTGGAGGAGTTGGATTTCGAAAGAGGGCAAGAGTTACGAATGGGAAAAGGGCAGGGACCCAGTCGAATGAATTTATAGGGTAGGGCAGGAGGTCGGTTCCTTGAATCGGAGGGTGATGAACCGCCGTGAACAGTAAACGAGCGGTCAGGATTTAATCAGCATTACTCAAATTTTGGGAAATTGTAAAAGTGTACCCCCTTTCTTTAATAAGACATTTATGTAACCGATTCCACCCTTATTCAAAGACCACCGTGTAATCTAAGTGATTGGGTCTTGTGGTTCAGGAGTAGAGAAGGAAAGAGCAGCAGAAGAAGAGAAAGAAAGAAAGAAAGAGAGAGATAGAGAGCTCGAGGAGAGGAAGAGAAGCCATTCCTGAAGATCCGCCTCTACTGAATTTTGGATCAGATCAAATCCAGTCAGCTCCGTGAGAGCCACATTTATTTTACAATTGTCCACAGCTTTCTGGTGCTGTGTTTCCATTGATTTTATTTTTCTTTTGAACCTTTATTTCAAGTTGTTAGTCAGCAGAGCAAGCTGTGATGCTCAGTGGTGGCAGAGGATCGGTTCCACTGGATGGCTAAGCTGTATTGCCCAGTGGACGGCAAAGTTGTAATGCCCAGCAGGTCAAGCTAATTGTCAGTGATTGGCTAAGCTATATTGCCCAGCGGAAGCAAGGTGTGACGCTCAGCGGTTGTTGGCAAGCTGTAAGGCCCAGCGGTTAAGCTGTGTATCAGCGGGAATCCACACTCTAGTTTGAGTGTGGGGTAGACGTAGGTTTGTAGGACCGAACCACCTAAAAACCATCTGTCCACTATGGTTTGATTGCATTGTCTGATCCGCTAGATGTATGCTTAGGCATGATCTATCTTTCTTTGTCTAGTGAGGGATCTGGTTGCACTCCGCCTATTTGGTATTGGGATAAAGAGCCCTTCTGACATTGTTCCTTAAGTCATCCATCCGCTACTCAGGAAGCATTCCCGTTTACTAAGTGAATTTCTTTAATTCTGCATCTATTTACTAGTTATCAGTTTTATTTGGGTAAAATTTTATAAGGGGATTCATTCACCCCCCTCTGAATCCATCGCCTCTCATTCAACACCTTCCTCGAGGTTTGAGGGTGTTGCGTGGAGATTCCTAGTTGCCAGCTTGCAGGGCCGAGTGTTCACTTGGCATGTGATATGTTTTACTACTTTAGACTATACTTTCTTTTGGACTGGACTCTATTGTAGTTAGATTGTTTATATCTATTGTCCTACTTTATTTCTTATTTCTATGTACACCACATCTATCCTTTTAGCCCTTCCGAGCCCTTCGGCTCGTGGGTGGCAGTTCAAGTTTCGAATGGTATCGGGTCTTCCTAGTATCCAGATCTCGGGTCGCTACAGGTCGACCGACGGGCATGGGCCGATCGATCAAAATTTTCTGCGTTTAAAAATCTACAGGGATTTACAGTTCGGTTGACCGACTGCCCCTGTCTGATCGACCGAACCCCCCGAGGCAGTTTATGTTGACTTTTTATTTCAAGGACGGGGAAAGGTCTTATTTCTTATTTGTTTAAACCAAAAGCCTCCAATCATGCCATGATTTGTGGAGTGCACCCCCTAGCCAAAGGCAGGGAATGGACCCACTCCACCTTTCGCCACTAGATGCTCGCTTTTATTGATATCACCAAATCATATACAAATCTGAAAGGCCAATGCCTTTTTTTGAAGAAAGGAAACTGAATTACAATGAATTACAAACTTGCAAACTCCACTGCCAACCAAAACCTCTTCTGGGAGAGAAACAGCCGCCCTGAAACAATGCTAAACACCATACTGCGCCAACCTCCTCCTAAAGTTGGGAATTCCAATTGCATCGGCTATTGCATATCCTTTAGCCATCAAGGGAAGGTCCTGGAGAGCCATGAACTCATGATTAAGCTTTTCACTAACTGCATGATTGGCCAATGCATCGGCTACCTGGTTCCCTTCACGATATATATGACAAATAGGAACTTGGAAGAGACCAACCAAATCTGTAATTTCCCCCCACCATGGAAAAAAAGGCCAGGGAGGAGGTCTCTTTTTCTGAAGCATTAATACAAGCACCATAGAATCTGTGTAGACAGCCGCAACCGGGATATTTCTGAATTGAGCAAGTCTAAGTCCATCCAATAATGCCCTGCCCTCTGCAACAGTGTTGGTGCCATGTCCATAAAAATAAGAAAAGCCCAAACAAAACTGGCCCTTTGAATCTCTGAAACAGCCGCCACCCCCAGCTAACCCCGGATTCCCTTTACTAGCTCCATCAACATTCAAGGTTACTCCATGTTCTGCTGGAAGCCAACGCACTAAAGTGAAGTAGGGTGTTGGACTGGAAACTACAAAACCAAGTGCCCTCAATTTAGATAATAGATCTCTTCCAACCTCTTGTTTAAACCGGATCCTCCTTAAAATGGTATAGATGTCTGCAGCCAGGATACCTGCCAGAGATTCCAAGGGCCTACAAGAATTATCGTATTTAGCAGAACAACGAAATTTCCAAATGTGCCACATACCTAATTCCAGAACTAGGAGGGCTATAACATCCTTCGGATTACTCAGAACAGAGACAGTCAATGCAAAGTGCAGTCTGTTGCTGATCTCAGGAATTTCAGACCAAGAGGCTGGAATGAATGAACCAAAATATGACCAAAATGCCCTAGCAGCCTCCCCATTGATGAATAGATGATCCAAATCTTCCACAGAATGAGAATTATGACAGCATACACATATGGAGGCAAGAGAAATTCCGCAGCTTTGAACCCTTGCATCAACCGGAACTGCCTGCTTCAGCAATCGCCAACAGAATAAGGAGGCTCTTGTTGGAAAAAAGGAATTCCATAGCTTGCTGAAAAATTCTCTGTGCTGTAAATCAGATCCCATCAGATTTGCATAAGTGGATTGAGTACTGTATTGACCAGAAGTGGTGAGAGACCATACAGGAACATCATCTCTCTGGTTTAAAGAATACCCTCTTGCAATGTCCAGAATCTGTTTTGGAATGGGGAGCTGCCAAATACCATGGTTCTGGTTTTGCAGAACCTCTTGGACTGAGCATTTTCCAAATTCTGAATGCAAAGGCAGATTATATAAATCATGCAAAGATCCATCTACCAGCCACCTATCCTTCAGAAAATTAGTAGAAGAGCCGGATCTGACAACAATTCTAGAGTGTAATAATAGCACAGACCGGGCTTTTTCAAAATCTGCCTTGCGGAACCCCACAGGGTAAGGCTTCTTACATTCTGAAAGGTGCCCCCCAGCAATGTATTTGCTTCTAATAAAACAAGCCCATGCGGAATTACTGTGTAAAGAGTTCCAAAGTAACTTCACATAAAGAGAGATTTGCATCTCATGTAAATTCCGAATTCCAAGCCCACCTACAGCCGTTGGCCTGCAGATTTTGTCCCAAGCTAACCAGTGTTTCCTGTGAGAAGATTCAAAACCCTGCCAAAAAAAATTAGAACAGATACTACCAATCCGCCTGAGTATGGAATGAGGAATAGAAATAGCACTAGCACTGTAAACGGTGAAGGATTCCTCTCTCCTCCCTTCTCATTTTTGCGCACGCCTCTCTCTCTCCCATTTTCTCTCCTCTCTCGCCCTTCCGGCTCCAGCTGTAGACGGAGGAGGCTCGTGGGCGAGGTGGCGACGGCGTGAGATGATCGGATGCGCGATGGGACGAGGATCGAATCGGTTTTGGTGCGATCCCGAATGGTGGATTCAAAGCCGGCATGGTCCATATTTTACGATTTTCGACGTGGATTAGTTACTTTGACGTGTGGTTTCTTCAGTGGAGGTAGGGAGATGGATCACCTACACTTCCTACATGCTTTCCCTGTAGTTTCACGTCGTTCGGTGCTAGAACGGGCGAGTTAGACTCGTTTTGGAAAAACTATAGTTTTGGGCATTCGTAGGGTTCACCGGAAAACGACGACGACTTTCGATGTAGTTACCGTCAAAAGAACCATCGGGATGTCTGGATCCCATTCCCACAAGTTTTATCGTGATTAGTCGTCATTCGGGGCCGGTAGGAGTCCGGGAACCCCGGTGACCCAATTTGGGTCAATTCGTCAAAATTGACCGTTTCTTGCGATCCGGTTGTTGCATGTGCCCCTTGCGACTTGTGGAAGGTATTTCTCATTGTCCTATGTTGTTTCCCCTGCGTTTCGACGTGAATGGGGTGTGGAACGGGCTGATTTGGCCATTTCCACCGTTTTTCCACCATGATGATTTGGCGGCCGTTCCAGAGACTGCTAGAGGTGTATAGCGGTCCCACGATAGACCGCCACACCCTTCAATGTGTCGATTAGTTTGAGGTCAATTAAGGTTGGTGGCCCAACCTTCGACCACCTTATGGCTCTGGCGCCCCCATGGTGGTGCACCACAGCGCTATCGTGTTTCGATTTTAGTGTCTGTCAGTTCATTCTGGCGATTTTAGCTCTGACTGCCAGAGTACTGTAGTGCGCCTTCCTTAGGCCGCTACAGAGTGTTTGACCGGGTCAGAGGTCTATGTTGGTTGGATCTAGTGGCCCAACCCTCATGTGCCTCTTGTCTGTAGTGCGCCCTTCTTAGGCTGCTACATGTCATTTGACCGAGTCAACAATTTAAGCCAGTTGGCCCCGGCAGCCCAACCCTTATGTGTTTCATTGGTGTAGCATGTCCTTCTTAGGCCGCTACAGGTTCGTCATCTTAGGTCATTGTCTTAGGGTGGTTAGTGTGGCGGCTCATCCCTTGACCGCCAGGTCCGTGTTGTAAGATCCCAGAGCTCAGGATACCGATAACCCGATACAAGTACCGAATTACCGCCACCAAGAACTGGGGACGCCACTCAAGAGGCTGATGAGGCCCCTGAAGGGTTGGAGGAGATTGTCGAGGAAATGCCTAATGAATCGAATACACAATGCCCAGATTGAATTAAAATAGTTGTATTAACTGAAATACGGAAGTAGTTGAAATATTTACAATATATCAGAGTGGTAATCAAATATACACTAGTCCAGAAACTGCTAAAAAGACAAGTCCACACTATAACAAATCCAAATGTACAACTACACGGGACATACCCCGGCCAAAAGTACAAAAGGACACCACTGATACAGCTGGCTACTAGACGCGGTCTGGAAAAGCACGTGGAGCTGCGGTCGACGGCTGTGGCGGGTCACCTGAAAAGTAGAAGGGTGAGTCACAGCCAGACTCAGTAGGGGTCACGCGGATCCCTACCCCGCAACTATCAAGCAGGCATGCAAACATAAAGCAATTAGAGCATACATTTATGCAATTAAACAGGCAATGGCATGAATTAAATCACATGAACTAATAAAGCTGTAAATCTAGCTAGGCAGTTCATATAACAGTTTAAATGTCGAATTAACACGATTCGATAGCGACAAAGGCTAACTCTACCAGTAGAATGAACCTCAGCTTATCCAGGTGAAATGAGAGACAGAGCCCGCACTAGAAGGTAGAAACCAGATGCGTCCACTGACGACTTACACTGCGTCTCCACCACCGACGGAGCTAGGAGGCAATACTAATTAAGCAAGGAATGCCAACAAAGAGGAGTGACCAGAGGCTCACCTGATCGGCGTGAAGATGTCAATCCCGGCCGGAGACGAGGGCGAGCGAGGAGGCGAGGGGACGCACCCGCTCACCGCGTTGGTGTAGCTTTGACCTGAAATGACACGGGTACACAACTACACCTCACGCATGATGGGGGATCTCAGGGTGGGGGTTAAGGGGATTACAACCAAACACTACCTCCATGCAGGGAGGGGCTATAAGACAACCAGGCGGGGAGGGGGAATTAAGGTAGAAACCGTAGTGGCGTGGTCTTCCGATTTTGCCTACTTCTGGAACAACCTGACAGACAGTCAAAGATGGCTCCGTCCTGGGTTCTGCTGAGCACAGAAGAGGCTGTAAATGGTGTTGAAATTCTCTGACTTGACCCAGGAAGATGTCAAAATTTTCGTGGAATTTCCAGGTGAGGTCGCTGGCCGGTGCAGGGTCTGGAACAGGGCTGGACTGCTCCGATTCTGGCTGCTCCCAAAGTGATGCTGCTAGAATACGGGGGTGCCTCGAATAGTCCCGTACTCTGTTGATGGTAAGACCAGAGACGTTGCGATTGTGGTCGAGTCCTCTTCGAGCCGGGACCAACGGCACCAGTAGCAGATGTCAGAGCTAATCGTGAAGGCCAGAATAGTAGGGGTGGGTCGGTTCAGACTCAGGGAAACTGATCTGGCGCACCTTGGAGGGAAAATTTGTAACTTTTGATGCCGAGGTCCAAAATTCACTCTACTTCTTGGGGATCGCAAGGGACTTGAAGGAGAAGTCCTAAGCCAAGCTTCACACCCAGATCTTCAAGGGAGTGGCCATGGTCACACTTGATCCGGGGCTCTGGTTCTCTGCTAGAGCAGTCCTGTGCAGTCGAGGAAGAATCACTCTCACGGGTAGCTTAGTGCCGCGATATTGCAATACTGACATGTCACCCTGAGTCAACTCCAGAAATTGGTACATCTTAGCTATCTTCAGGCAGGCTGGAGTATAAGCACGCTCAAACGCAGTGACAAACTCTGCCCAAGTGATCTGTCAAAGTGAACGGGATCGGAATGCAATTTCCCATTCTGAAGTCCACCATGTAGTTGATATCAATGGGTCATTTAGCATAGTTCTTGAGACGGCTCAAGAACTATAAAGTGAGGTCTAAGTGAGGAAATTCCTTTCTGAGAATGTAAATGATGTCCCCAAGAACGAGATTGGTTACTCACTTTGAAATTACTAGACGATTGGTAAACTTGTATACCTTTGGAGTGAGTAATTTCATTGGGTCGACTTAGAACGAGATTGTTCAGTCCATGGCTTACTCTTGTTTGGCGTGTATACCAAGGACTTAGATGGTGGACTTAGAACGAGAGAGGAAATGCATATTCGCAACACAGTTTACTCTCCAACGCATCTCTCACGAAGCCAAGTCTGGTTGCATATGAGAGTACCCAACGTATTCGCGATCAGATGGTGGACTTAGAACGAGATTGTTCCTGTAGCCAAGTCCGATTTGCCAACAGTAGGGGTTAAACGGTTATAGTCAACTCCAGAAATTGGTCAACTTGTATACCTTTGTTCTCAGATCGGAATGCTTAACTACATGGTGGACTTCAGAATGGGACGTGATGGACGTGATCAAAATGTCGTCTGGTGATGACATGTCTACTCTTCTATGTTTGGAAAATTCTCTGGTTATGGTCAGTGGTCGGAAACGGCTAGTGAGGCTTTATGCATTATAGTTGACTGACTATGACGTGATTCTTGGTATGGATTGGCTGGAACTTTATGGTGCTATTGATGGGGATATCATTTACCCCCTCCACATTTTTTGAAGCCCGGATGGATCGTCATCATGTGATGCGGGACGACGGTGAGACTCGACGGGTGGACACGAACCTAGGACCTAGACGACAGGACACGACTCACTAGACCCGCACCCCAGGCGTATCTCCTCACCCGGTCCAGGTCCTCTAGCAAGGGTAGGAACCGGCAGCTCACCGAATCCCCCTGAGTAGCCAAGAGCAGCTTCCCGATCAGCAGAATCAGGAATCGCCTCAGCTCCATGTCTGCCTGTGGTCCTGCCTCTGTGGCGTAGATATCTCTGGCCTCTGCCACCAGTCGGGTCTCGTAAGCTGCCACGGTCTCCCCGACGGACCTCTGTGTGTGGTACAAACCCAGGCTCTCCTGCAACACTATCCGCGGCACGAGTGACGTCCGGCCGGTGCCCTCTAGCTCTAGCCCCAGAAGATCGCGTGCCATCTCTCGATAGTCGGGGAGTGTATAGCCGGATACTGCCGATCCATGAACCCGCAAGCCAGTAATGCGGGTGACGTCCTCCAAGGTCGGGATCATGTGACCCCAAGGGAATAGGAAGGCCTTGCAACCAGTATCCCAGCGCGCCTTCAGGGCGCGTATCAGGCCGACGTCCACCCGTAACACTTCGATATCCAGGAACTGCCCGAAGCCCATCCTGTGGAGGCGAGCTTGTTGGAACTCCGGCATGGCGTAGTACACGGCGCGAACTAGGGTCCATGAGATCCGGGTGCGAACTGCTCCCTGGACACCCTGCACACATCAAAGAAAAGAATCAGTCTGAAATCCAATTGAAGTAACAGAATACACAACAATTAAGGGGTCTGGTTGTTAAGGCGCTATAGACAGATAGCGCGTTCAGAACGCACTATCTACCTATAGCGCATTAAAAACTGGCTTTCCACAGTACATGATTCAATCTTATCTGGTCCATGGGAGCAGTAATCATTCTCTACTTGGCCTAAAGGAGTCCCTCCTCTTCCCCCCTACCCGTGGTTATGAACTAAAATGCAGGAAAAAGTCCATGGGGTCTTCTGGTTTAGGTCGCGCTTTATCGTCATAGCGCGACCTGAACGCGCTACTGGACTGTAGCGCGTTCATGGGCCGCACTACGGGGATGGTCCCCCCGGTTCCAATCTCTGTGCAATGGGCCTTAGGCCCTACATCCGCCATCAAGGGGGATTCCCCCCGTCATTTCATTCCCCCCACTACCCTCATTCGCAATTAAAACGTAAAATGGAATCAAAACAACGGGTTTTAGGGGCGATTTCTAACTCACCATTCGTTGAACTCGCGCCTGCGGTTCGTCGGCCTCCTCCTCCGCGGCAGGTTCATCGGCCATCGGAACGTCTTCTCCCTCGACTTCCATGCCCGGATCTTCTTCTCCCTCAAGCCGTCCCGAGGCCGTGGCTTCGGAATCATGGCGTTCTTCCATTTGAGGCCGCATTGGTTCTTCTTCTCCAGCACGGGCTTGTCCTCGCCCGCGGACGGCGCATCGCTTGGAGCGGCGGGGACCTTCTCCCTCCATCTATCTCAAACTGCAAGTGAGGGGGTGTGGGGGTGTGAGAGTGGGTGGGAGTGTGCGTTTGAATCAAATGAAGGGGGGAAGGGTCTTTTATGGCCGCGGATCGAGGTCACGCTATAGGCAGATAGTGCGTCCGCGGGTGACCTGGTTTAATTTAAATTTTAATGGAGGCAACGGGGGGTTGGTTTAAACTTTAGTCTTTACGGTCGCGCTATATACCTATAGCGCCTCCTTAAGGCGCTATATAAATATAGCGCGACCATTAGGATTCAAATTTTGGGATGAAATTGATGAGAAGCAACACCCTATGATGCTTTGATGATTATATTGGTGTTATATTATTTGTGTTGTGATATTTTGCACTTGTGATTAACATCTTTGTCCTCAGAAATGAACGAAAATAAAGTTGCACGCCGTCAGGTATGTATCTCGTTATCCCTCTCTTATTGCATTACTATATGCTACTAATAATATTATCTCAAGGACCGGCTGGTTCTCAACATGTTTTGGGATCTGAATTCCCCTTTACCAAAAATCATGATGATCTAGAAACATGCGGTTAAAAAAGGAAAAGAAAAAATTATCTTTGTAAAAGCTTCAGAGGGTGCAAGCACCTCACAATCAGCTTCACCCAAGAAAACTCAGCATACATTGAAGGACAAGGGCAGTAAAAAGAAAATTCACAATCTGAAACCCCCTAGTCCTCAGAAAAAGAAAAATGCATGTCATTATTGTGGTAAGCTAGGCCACGTTATGGATAATTATTTTGTTCTGAAACAAGATGACAGAAGGACTGCCAGAGAAGAGTTTGTCAAGAAACCTTCTGTCACCAAGAAAGGTAATTTCAATTGCTTTAACTGTGGTAAAGCTGGACATGCTGCAGAGCAATGCTGGTTTGCAAAAGGTAACAAACATTCTCACCGAATCAATGGTAAGTTTTCTGCAAACCACTATGCTGTCAACAAGAGTTTTCATGAAAAGAAATTTCTTACTTGCTTTCACTGTGGAAAGCATGGCCATACAGTCAAGGACTGTTGGCATGCTAAAGGAAACAATGTCAACTGTTATTCTGGAAAATTCTTTGCCAAACGACCTATTAACACATCATGCTTCAATTGTGGACAAATAGGTCACATATCTGATAACTGTTGGCAAATGAATTTCAAGAGAAAAAATGTTTATGCATATCCTCATAAAAAACATGCTTTTAGTGATATGCATCAGAAGAATGGAAAACCTGTTAACTCATGCAGGTA
Organism: Amorphophallus titanum; assembly: GCA_024336825.1. NCBI lineage: Eukaryota > Viridiplantae > Streptophyta > Magnoliopsida > Alismatales > Araceae > Amorphophallus > Amorphophallus titanum. The sequence goes on along the minus strand of JANBPO010002057.1, from coordinate 361,357 downwards.
TTGTGGCAAACCTGGCCATACAATGGATTACTGTTCCTTGATGGAACATGATGATGCTATTGCAAGAAAATGTGTTAAAATTCCTGTTAGGACTAATGCAGGACCCAAAGCTATGTGGGTCCCTGCAGGGTCAAAATAATTTCATCTCTGCAGGTGTGCCTTGGAGAAAGGATAAGAGGGTCATGAACCAAGGCACCCAAAATGAAGACCCTAGATTCTGTCCTTCAGGTCAATTCTGAAAACTGTGCATTATTTTTTAATCTAATTAATTGAATCAGTTATCAATCAATATGTGGATATAAGATGAAGAACTACCTAGCAATTCAAGACAAGGCAAGCAAGCAAACTTACACCAAGGTAATTCTAGATGATTTAGTGCACACAATTTCAGGAAACAATCAACAACTAAGTTCAGCACTGGGCGGAGGTTCGATCTAGGATCTCCTCACACAAGGGGTGGCATTTCACATAGGCTTAACCTATCTATCCAGCCATGCCTTTCTCTATACTCTTTGGTTGATGACAACGGCACATCATAAGAATGGAAATATCAAAAGCATCATATGCCTATAGAGAACGGTCCTAGGCACACATCAAGACGAAGCAATGAAGAATTAAGCAATCACAGAGTGGACACAATAGCTTTTAAGGTTGTTTGATCTCAGTCTCAAGATCTACGTCCACCCCTCACTCAATCGAGTGAGGCTTCTGCTGACAAACAACTTGCCAATCCGCTGATCCACAGCTTCGGGGATGAAATCCCTACAGACTGCTAAGCTTTACAACTTGCTGAACCCGCTGAGCTTCACAGTTTACTATCTGTGGATCAAGTCCTCACCACTGCGTCACAGCTTGTACAGTTGATTACACAGCTTACAATTGTTGAAAACAAACTGAAAGAAATGAAAGAAAATAATGACAGAATAAAAAGATGTAGCTCTTTCTCTAGAGTAATTTGACTCTGGATCTGATCCTGAAGTTGAAACCAACACAACTTTTTCTCACCCTCTCTTTTCGCTCAGCCTTCTTCATCTTCTTTTGACACTCTGTTCTCTCTCTCTCAGACTCTTCTCGGCATAGAGACTCTCACTCTCATGTAGCACTCTATCTCAGTTTCTTTCGAGCTCTTCTACTTCTCATTATAGAATTCGAACGCTCGATCCCTATTTATCCCTGCGAACGTGAATCTTGTGGTCCCCATAAGTTTTCAAATTAGGCGCATGGAAGGAATGCTCCCGCCCAAGAATTTCTTCTAAAAAGTACACTTTGATGGTCCCTGTAGTAGAAGCCGTTTCCTTTCCACGAGAGGCCGCTGAATTTCACCCACTCCAGTTTATCGGCCAGGGGCTGCCCGGTTTCCACATCCATTACAAAACCTTCCTGCCAGTCGGACCCCGCTTTAGCCACGAGATAAGCCACGTATTTACCATCCTTTGAAAAGCTCATGCTGCCAAGCGCCGCCGTACCTTTTTCGGATAATTTATTAGGGTCGATGAACACTTCCGGGGTGCCGTTCAGGCCTACCTGCCGGTATAATACCGCCTGGTTCTGCAGGCCATCGTTCTTATAGAAGTAATAATATTTGCCCGACAAGAAAGAAATATGGTATTCATATCTCTTTTCTTAAGTAGATCAAAATTGGCCAGCATTTATATAAGATCAAGTCACGTGTTGTAACATCTTGAATTTTGAAACCTAAAATACATGGATGTTTTTCTCAATAAAATCTGAGCATTTATTTTTTATTTTATTATTTAACATATGCCAGATTTTCGGTTTAGAATCCACCTACAGACCACTCCACTTAGACGATTGAGCCTTTTAGACGATGTCCAGAAGAATTAGGTGATGCATTGACACTCAGACAGAAGGGTTAGATGAAGACTTCGATGATACAGAGATTAGATCATGCAGAAGTTAGAAAGGCTCAGACGGAAATAATGGAAGTTGGATGAAAGGTGATGGGGATATGTGGTGTAAAAGTAGACTGAAGAGTTAGAAGTTAGGCGGAAAGATTAGACAAAAGATTTACAAACTTAAGAGATGAATAATAGGTGTTAGGGAGTTGGACGATAAACATAGATGATATAAAAATAGACGATAGATTAAATGATGAAAAAAATAATAAATTTGGAGAAAATATACGATCTGTTGAGATTCGAAGGAGTAGATGATGAGATTAGACGATGAGGAATTACATAATGAACTTTAAATTCAGAAAGTTCATTCGAGTGTTGTCTGACAAAGATTAGAAATGTACAGTGGGGATCAGAGCTTGAGTGATAGGGGTTAGTGATATGTGACAGGTATATATAACATGCGTTAATGGTAAATGGAGTTTTATAACAGTTGGACGATAGTTTTTGATAAGTAGAGATCAGAATTTATAAACTAGATGTTAAGTTGCATGGCGGGTGTAAGAGCTAGAATGGCAAGTGGAGATCATAACTTTAGCATAGGAATCGATGATACAAGAGAAATATAACTAAAGAATTAATCTCCTACGATTTATTTATACCCATCATTCCCCTATCCTCACCTTCTTTTTGACATGATCGTAGTCCTCCCTGATTTCTTCCCTATATATATATATGTCTCTCTCTTCTGGACATCTTCACCCGGTAATTACTTCATAAACCTCAAGATCATATATATTCCAACTCCCTGCTTTCAATGATTTCCACGTTCATCCAAACTCTACTGTGTATCTTCTCTCTCAACTTTCTCGAGGAGTGGAGCTTGAAGGAGTTGATCATGAGACTAGTTGCTTCTGTTAGAATATTTGAGCATAGTCCCTTAGGTAATAGTTCCGTATTAGTTAAATGAGTTGTGATTCACGTGCTTATGATCCTGCGTCTGTGTATCTCAATACCGCGATTTTGTGAATTCAACATGCTATCAGAGCGGGTCTTGGACCCAACTCCATATATTACCACATCCACCCAATTGATGTCCACAGCCTATGTTGGTCGTGAGGGGGAGTGTTGGTGTTTGGGCATAGTTTCTCTGGACAATAGTCCCGTATTAGTTAAATATGTTGATGTTCATCTGCTTATGACTCCTGGGCCCTTTTATCTCAACACCGTGATTTTGTAGATTCAACAATAACACCTACACTGGGCCAGAATCTCAAAACAGTGGGACAAAAAAATGCTACACATCCCCTACCTCAGAGTGTGGCATCGCTTAGGCAATGGGCTCAAAAAATTCCCATGAAGTTTGGGGTGAGGCATAGGCCTCCGGCTTCTAAGGGAGTGCTGAAATTGAAAACTGAAGTGCATAGATCCTCCTTAGATTTACCTTCTTGGCCTTGCATAAGTTTTGTTTAGGGCTTTCCTCTTTTGACTTGTCTTTTTGGCTTTGCCTAGAGCTTTGCTTGAAGCCTTTGTTAAGTCTTTAATTGTGGCCTTGCTCGTCAAGGCTATCTTGCTTGAGGATTCGTCCGAGACTTTGCTTAGAGTTTTGCTTGATGCTTTGCCCCTAGCTTTCCCTCGGAGTTTTCTTTGTCAAATATGTCCCTTTGACTTTCTAAGCTGGAAGTCTGCTTATTGAACAGATTTCTTTTTCTCCTTTTTGCCTCCTTTTTTTATTCTTCTCCCTTTTCTCGCCTTGTGCCATGTCTTGAGGGAAATGAGTGTTTAGTTTGGCGTCAATTGTATCACGCCCCCAGGGTCGAAGTTCCTGCCTTGAGTCTTTACCTTAGAAGGTTTGTACTGATGAAGATTCTTTGAGTTCACTTTAACCTAATCGGCCTCTTGTCGCTACACTAGGAAGGCGGCACTAATTTCCTGCTTGATTATTTCACGAGGCATTCCCTGGTGTTCAACTACATGCATACCAAGGCTGCGGAATACTTGCACAATCTGAGCTACTTCATTAATTTGTCGTTGACTTTCCTTTGCATTTTCTTTGTAGGGACTGGCTTCCCGCATTTTTGGATCAGTGGCCCTCTCTTGCTTATTGCCTTTGCTCCTGTGTGGGGTGACCTACCTTGGCATGATGTCTACAATAGTAGAGATGCCCCACAATCTCTCTTTTTTATTCTTTTTTTTTGTTTGTAGCCTATTCGACTTAGCGCCTCTGGCGCTCAGCGCCTAGAAAATCCTAGCTGGTGCTGCTCAAACGCCATCCTAAATTTGTGATTTCCCTCGGGCGGAGCCTAGTCGTAGAATGGCCCCTAACATTAGTTTGTCTTTGTCCAATAAGTGCTTCGATGCACTCTCGGACCGCTCCGCATTCATGGGTAGGGTGACATACCCTAGCATGATATTCACACAAGAGAGGATGCTCCCTATCTGCCTTTGTGAGTGGTTTTGGAGGACCATGTAGTAGTATGAGTCCTTCCCTTACAAGTAAATCAAAAATCCCTTTCGTATCCTCTCGACAGAAGAAATATTCATCGAACGTTTGCCGACCAAGGTTCCTTTGGAGGGGTCTGCTTTGGCTTAAACATGTTTCTGTTGCCTCAAGTTCAGGAAGTGTCGATGCGGCCGAATGACGAGTAACTTTGGCTGAAGGCTTTGGTGGATCCCATGGATGGGACTATGGGAGATCAACTCGATAATTATTCATCTGGATCACCCCTGACTGTGTCAATCCTTCCACTTCGTCTTTAAAGATATAGCAGTCCTCAATGACATGGCCTTCCATGCAATGATATAGGCAGTAGCTAGGCCCTTTGATTCTACCTCCCTTAGCCAACTTTCGGGGCTATGGTAGAGTTATGAGCTCTCGTGCCATGCACAGCTCAAACAGTTCTCCAGTATGCTCTTTGATGAAAGAGTATGGTGTTTTCATCCGCTGCGCTAGAGGTACCACGGGTGATTTACCTATGGCATCTTTGTGGGCCTTACTCAAGCCAAGTTTTTTCCAGGACTGGCTATTTGAAGGAGAGAAGTCGACAACATTTGCCTTCTTCTTATTGACATAGCAATCCCTAAAGGGCCTGGCCTCAACAGTCGGTGCCTTATCCATTATCACCGAAGAATCAGCATTTGCTAACATCCCGTAATTGGTTTGGTTAATTGATGACGATGCGAGATCCATGAACAGGGTATCCCGCTCTCGCAACCACTCTTGTAGGAGGGACTTCAATGCTTGGTTCTCCAGCTGTAAACCCTCTAGGGTAATGCGTTTGGTATTATCTAGAGAAACATTCCCGAGGCTCATGTTGCTTTCCCTATGAATATCGTGAGGGTTATTTACCATGTCGTCCTGTTAAGGTAACTCTTGTTGAGATGATGTCCCAACAGCGTGGTTTTTTGGGTCGAAAGACCCTCAGCCTTGAGGCTTGTCTTGGGACCATCCTTGTTGACCAAGTGAGTCCATTGAGCTAGACCCTCCAGCATTGTGGATTTATCAGTTGCAGAAGAGTTGCCACTGTGAACCTCTGCAGTGCCTTTCATAATCTGCATCATTCTTTTCTTGTGGGGATACGCATTCAGACGGGTAGGTGCCCCCAGTCGGTCAAGGACTGACATTCGACCGAGATTACACTCTTTGTCCGAGTTTATTTTGGTCTCAAATTCAATTGGGGGTTCATCCCCAGGGACCGAGTGCGTTGTTTCAATTGACTCTTCCGATATGTTACGAAGCTCACTTTCCGGTGGTGAGTTGTGTTCTGCCGAACTTAGAATGCCATCTGATGCTTCTTCTGACAAGTTTTTTTTAAAAAAAGATCAATACCTGATAGGGAAGGCAGGAGAGCGCTCACCCCTTCAAGGAAGGAATGAGATAGCCGCTCCACCGCCTTTCACCTAACAGGGAATTTTATTAAAAATGCATGTAAAGGAAATATACAAAATGAACCCTATCTTATCAAGACGATAGGGACCTTTTACAAGAGTGGGGAGCTCAGCCCAAGAAAAGCAAAGATAGGGAAAAAATGACAATAAGCAACCATAACCAGCAAGGCTGTCCGCAACCTGATTAGCCTCTCTATAAACATGAGATATAGAGACCCGCATCAGCCAGCATATGATAGCCACATCATGTATGATATAAGTCAGGCGCCAAGGACAAGAGAAGTGGCCTTTCAAGATCTGCACCAACACCAGCGAATCAGATTCAATAGCAACTGAAGATACACCTCTACCACTGCAAATAGAAAGCCCATCACGGAGAGCCAACGCCTCTGCTTCAATGCTGGAGGAGACTTCAGACTAAGCAGCAGCAAACGCAAACACCATATCACCATAAGAGTCTCTGAGAATACCCCCACCACCACCAGCACTGGTGCTGCGTTTGAAGGCCCCATCGACATTCAATTTCAATCTGCCTGGAGAAGGGGTGAACCACCGAATCAATCTAGGAGGAGATGATTGAAACGCAGCAAGATTGATTCCCCAGGAGGCAAGCACGTAACGCCGTTGTTGGGAAAGATCTCTCCCCTTAAACTGATGGGCACGGACAATGGTGCTAACAGCTTGCATGGCCCTGCACAGAACATGTCGGGCAAACATCGGGCGGTCATCATATCGAGACATATTGCGGCAACACCAAATCTCCCAAAGAACAGCCATGAAGATGCATCTGGAAATACTCCCAGCAAGGTAGAATAATGAAGATCCAATAGGTAATCAGTGACTCCATGAGCAACTGTCAAGACCGACATGTTGCTGAAGCGCGGCAAAGCATACAAAGCAGTCCACACATCATTAGCAACCTTCCCGTGGAAGAACAAATGAGCACTGGTCTCAATTTGAGGGGCTTGGCAGCAGGAACACTTAGAGCACAGAGGAATACCACATGCGATAACAGCATCATCAGTGGGAAGGCAACCACGGATCATATGCCAAGCTAGGATGGACCACTTGAGTGGGATGTGCTGGCCCCACAACACAGACCAGCTAGAACATGTTGCACCTTGGAGAAGGCTACAAACAGACTTGGAGGAGAAATTCCCATCAGTGGTAAGACACCAAATCCATCTATAGTGAAGGATTAGGCTCTGAATTTGGGCTGCTTCGATCATCTCTTCAGGTAGTTCGGTCGGCTGCTCGTTGACGGAGGAAGTGTAGTAGGTAAACACCTTTACGAAGCCAAAAATAACCTGCAAACCCTCCTCCATTTTTGGAGCTAAGAACCCAAGTGATTGAGTGCCCCCGGTCGGTCAAAAATTACCACCTTGGGTGGCGAAGCGTCCACCTTATAAATCCTATCTTGCTGGGTTGCTCCCAAGGATTGTCTGGCTTTGTTCGGCTTTCTATAAACCCCTTTCCTCTTCAACCCTTGAGGGTGAGAAACTTGACTTTCTGGAGTAGTTGGGACTTTGGTTTGTCCATGGTCTGGTATTATGACAAGGTGAGCTGCCCTTGCACTCCTAATGGCTCGGGCCTTCTCTTTGGTGATCCAAATTTGCTTCATCTCGAGTTGACGCTCCTCCGTTGGGTTGCCCCCCTGACTTTGGTCTGGGAGCTGCAGATTTGGGCTGGCGCATTTGGCCCCGGTTTGCTACTAAAGCACCGGATTTCTTCAGCTCCACTGTCTTCTTGGGCTCACCAAAGAAGCTCAAAGCGGTTGGAGATGGGGATGATTGGGACGTGCCGTCCCGAGACATGGTCGGCTAGCCTTCATCGAGCTAGATGCGGAGGTCTCCAACAATTACTATCTTGTCGGATCGAGATGTGGCCACTGCAGGCTTTATGCCCTTGCAACTGCACTGCTGCCCCAGTTAATAGTGACCGCTACAGGCTTTGTGCCCTTGCAGCTACAATGATGCCCCCGTCAGGAGCGGCGTTGATGGTGATTTGATTGACCAAGAAGGCTCGGCCAACGGTTGGGACAGAAAGCTTGTACGCCGGCCCTGGCGCCACCTCGGGCTTTGCCAACACCCAGGCGGCGCGTCCGTGCAACAACGCGATCTATGGCGATATCCTGCCGCAGGTCCAGCGCACCAATGTGTTCGGCAAGGTCAGCCAGGACTTCTTCGGCGGTGCGCTGAGCATCACCGAGACCATCGCTTATAACGACCTGCACACGCGCTCTGAAACCGGTCCCGGTTCGATCAGTGCCGCGACTGCCTATGCGGACGGAGCCGGAGAGCCGGCCAATCGTCCCGGTCAGGGCAATCCCTTCTTCCAGGCCCCGGCCGGAGCCCCCGGCACCACGGAAGAACAGGTGTCCTGGGTGAACCTGCTTTCACCTTTTCCGCACAACCTGACCTCCGAAAACGTGATCTACAACCGGGTCAACGCCACCTGGAACATCAGCGACGACTGGCATTTCGATGTCGACTGGGTGCTGGGCCAGAATACGTTCACCAACGGCGTGAACAATGGCTTCTGCTCCAGCTGTGCCTACCTGGCGCTCAATGGCACAGCCCTGGCCAACGGTAGCCCCACCACGACCGATATCGCCGGCCGCAACGTCATCGCGCTCAACACGCCGCTGACCACCGCCAATGCGCTGGACGTCTGGAACGGCCCGGCCAACAACCGGACCTCCGCCAACGTCATCCGTTCGCTGAGCTCGCAGAACAGCACCCAGATCATCGTCAACAGCACCAACCAGCTGCGTGGCGCGGTCAACGGCGCGCTGTTCGACCTGCCGGCGGGCACGGTGCATGTGGCGTTGGGCGGCGAGCTCTACACCCAGCACATCCTGAAGGACGCGGTGGGCTCCACCAACACCGGTCCCAGTTCCACCGGCGCCTCGCTGCAGCGCTATCACTATGAGCGTGTGGTGACCTCGGGCTTCGCCGAAATCCAGGTGCCGGTGGTGTCGCCGGAGATGGGCATCCCGCTGGTCAACAAGCTGTCCTTCGACGTCTCCGGCCGTATCGACAGCTTCAGCGACGTGGGCGAGACCTCCAATCCCAAGTTCGCCATGGAGTGGTCGCCGGTCGAGGACCTGAAGCTGCGCGCCAACTACTCGACGGCGTTCGTGGCGCCGCCGCTGCTGTCGAGCGGTGACCCGTCGCTGGGTTACATGTATGCCGGTGGTGCGTCGCAGGGCGGCCAGCTGGACAACATCCCGGCGGCCAACTTCCCGGGCATCCAGAACATTCCCGGCGCGGTCTGCACCATCAACGGCTCAGCCTCCAATGTCTCGGCCTCGACCGGTTGTCCTTACGTCACCGTGGGCAACACGAATGGCACCAACGGTACTGGCGGCAGCCGCGGCCTGGAGCGCCAGTTGGGCGGTGGCTTCGTCAACGTCAAGCCGCAGACCGGCTTCGCCTGGTCGGCGGGCTTCGACTATGACCCGTCCTGGCTGCCTGGATTCCATTCCAGCGTGACCATGTTCCACAACACCTTCAAGGGTGGTGTGAACGCGGCGCACATCCAGCAGACCGCCAACGTGCCTTCGCTGTTCCACTTCTTCAATGTCTGTAACAACGGAACCGGCTGCAGCCAGGCGCAGATCGATGCCTTCACCAATGTCGCCAATGGCGCCACCACCGGCACCTTGCCGTCGGGTGGAACCTATTACCTGTGGGCGCATGACGAGACGAACTTCCTCTACCTGCAGATCCAGGGCATCGACTTCGACGTCAGCTATGACTTCGACGCCGGAGACTGGGGCAGCTTCCATGTCGGCGATTACCTGACCCTCTTCACCAAGTATGACGAGGGCTATGACGGCGCGAATTATTTCAGCATCAAGGGCACGTCGGGCTTCAACGGCACCTTTGCCTCGCTGGAATACAACACCCGCCTGAATGTCGGTTGGGTGATGGGCCCGTGGGCGGTCGATGCCTATGTCAACTACTTCCCGTCCTACCGGAACTGGAACTCGACCTCGGTCACGCCGCTGGCGCCCAGGGTGATCACGGCCGACCCGGCCACCGCCGCCGCCGCGTTGACGATGTTCTACAAGGAAGACTGGGCGCGCGCCTGGGCGACCTATGACGTTCGTTTCAAGCTGGTCGATCCGCCGAAGGTCACGCGCCGCGGCGCCGACGGCAAACCGGTCGCGTGGACCGGCGCGTTCGCGCCGACGCCCGCCTCGACGCCCGCCCGCCTGATTCTCGAAGCGAAACGCGCCGACGGGCTCGTCGTCACCCGCGAGTTCGCGTTCCCGACGCCGGCGGAAGTCGGCAAAAAGGCCGGCGACAAGGTCGATCCGTACGTCGTCCGCGTCGTCACGACCTTCCGGCGCGAGGGCGGCGACTCCGCCGCTCCGGTGCTCGCCGGAATCAACCTCGGCACGCTGCCGCCGAGCGAAAACGACCCGCACCACCAGTTCCTGAACGTCTCCGCGTATGACGGTTCCGGATACGAAAAGGTCGGCGCGGGCGAGTTCCCGGCATCCTCCGGCATGTTCGGTTTCGGCGCGCACCCGGCGAAGGACGCCGTGCGTTTCGTCACCGGCGCGGGCGACTTCAAAAAGCCCTTCATGTGGTTCGCCGAATCGAACCAGTTCTTCGCCGGCATCGCGACCGTGGACGAGAAGGCGCGTCCGCTTGTCACCGGAATCCACGCACGTCCGGTATTTCTTCCGGAGGCGAAATTCCCGAAGAGCAAGGAGGGCGTCGCCCAGAACTCCGTCACCGGCGAGATCGAGCTCGGCCTCGGCGCGCTGAAACCCGGCGAATCGAAGACCGTCGGCGTGAACTGGTTCGTCGGCCCGAAGGAATACGCGCGGCTCGCCGCTCTGGGCGAAGGCCAGGAGCATGTCGTGCAGTTCAGCAAAGTCTTCGGCGTCGTTTCGATGGACTGGCTCTGCAGCCTGCTGATGGCGGCGCTCGCCGGCATCCACTCGCTGCTGGCGTGGATCATGCCGTCGGTCGCGTGGAACTGGGGCTGGGCGATCATCATCCTCACGCTTATCGTGCGCGGCTCGACGTGGCCGCTGACCGCGATGCAGCTCAAGTCCGGCGAGGCGATGAAGAAGCTCCAGAAGCCGATGGCCGAGCTGAAGGAGAAGTACAAGGACGACCCGCAGCGGATGCAGCGGGAGACGATGAAGCTGTACAAGGACCACCGGGTCAACCCGCTCGCCGGCTGCCTTCCGGTGCTCATCCAGATTCCCGTTTTCTGCGCGCTTTATTACGCGTTCCAGACCTGCGCGGAACTCCGGCACCACCCGTTCCTGTGGTTCCCCGACCTTTCCGCGCCGGACACGATGGCGTTCCTTCCGGCGGCCATCGCGCCGCACGTCCACATCCTGCCGGTGCTCATGGGTCTCGCGAGTTTCGCGAACATGAAGTTCTCGCCGACGCCGATGGGCACGGACCCGAACCAGAAGATGATTTTCTACGGCATGATGATCCTCTTCCCGGTCATGTGTTATTCGCTGCCCGCCGGCCTCACGACGTATTACACGATGTCGAACAGCCTCACGCTGCTCCAGACGTGGCAGCGCCGGCGCAAGACCGCCGCCGCCGAGGCCGCCGCCCCCGCCGATCGATGCGCTGATGCCGAGAGCGCCGCCGAAGCTGCCGGACACGGCAAAGCCGCCGGTGCCGCCATTGCCCCAGCCAGTCTTGTAATCGGCTTTCATCACCGGTTGGATGCGCATCTCGCGGATTTTCCACAGGCCGTCTTCCTTGGCACGACGGCCTTTGGGATAGATGATGAACGCCGGCTGGCCGGCGAAGTCCGGTGTATAAGCGAGGTTGTCCGTCGTGACGCTACGGCGCTCTTCGCCGTTCAACTCATAGCGATTTTCGACGATCGGTAGCACGAGCAGTCGGCTCTTGAGGAGCGGTTTGTCGAGCGCTAGAGAGTTGTAGAAGTCATAAGCCGTCGCCAGGTTGGCATAAAGGTACTTCGCCGTATCGGCGAACGCCGTGGCTTCGCTCCCTTGGGGCGAGGGACGAAGGCATCTTGCGCTCCTTCGGTAAGGATGGGGCCGATTACATCATGTTCGCATGGAGCAGAGCCTATGTGCTTCAAGAGCCCAAAGCTTCCCGACCCGAAGCCGGCGCCGCCGCCGCCTGATCCGCGCCAGGCCACGTTCGCCAACGTGGCGGAACAGCGCCAGCAGGCAGCGAGAGCTGCACAATCAGGTCGCCGCTCGACCATGCTGACCAGCCTGTCGGACAGCGAGGCCGGGGCTCCTATTCTCAAGAAGAAGCTGCTTGGCGAATGACGGCCAACGGCGAACTCCTCTGCCAGCGCTACGACTCGCTCAAGGGCGAGCGCGGGACGTTCGAGTCCCATTGGCAGGAGATATCCGAATACATCTTCCCGCGCCGCGCGGACTTCAATGTCCAGCATGCGCAGGGCGACAAGCGGCAGACCAAGATATTCGACGGCACTGGCACGCAGGCGTTGGAGCTATTGGCAGCCGGTCTGCACGGCATGGCGACGAACCCGGCTTCGCGCTGGTTCTCGGTCAAGATGTCCACCACCTCATTGAACGATATCGATGCCATCAGGGAATATCTCTCGACCGTCGAGGACGAGATGTTTTCGGAGATGCACGCGCCGGGCACGTCGATCACCACGCATCTGCATGAACTCTACATGGACTACGCCGCGTTCGGTACTGGCGTGATGTTCATCGGCAAGACGAAGAACGACAGGCTTCTGTTCCAGACCAGGTTTCTCGGCGAATGCCTGATCGATGAGAACAACGAGGGTGTGGTCGATACCGTCCTGCGCAAGTTCAAGATGTCGGTTCGCCAGTGCGTCCAGACATTCGGCGAGGACAAGGTTTCCAAGGAAACGAGCGACAAGTTCAAGGAAGGGAAGCTTACCGAGCAGGTCGAGATCCTGCACGCGGTCTATCCGCGCGAAGATGCTGATCCCGAGAAGAAGAACACCGCGAACATGCCATTCGCGTCCTGCTACATCGAATTGAAGGACAAGCACGTCCTGAACGAGGGTGGCTTCGAGGAATTCCCCTACGCGGTGCCGCGCTGGTACAAGGTAGCCGGCGAGGTCTATGGCCGCTCTCCTGCAATGACGGCTCTTCCCGATGTGAAGATGCTGCAGGAGATGATGAAGAACACGCTCAAGGCGGCGCAGAAGCTTGTTGACCCGCCCTTGATGGTTCCAGACGATGGCATGATTGGCCCGGTCAGGACTGTGCCTGGCGGGCTGAACTTCTACCGTGGCGACTATGAGATCAAGCCTCTGGTGACGGGCGGCAATGTCCCGCTTGCGCTGGAGATGATGCAGGACGTTCGCAACCGCATCCTGACCACGTTTTTTGTCGATCAGCTCCAAATGTCCGGCGATGCCGACATGACGGCCACAGAGGTCATGCAGCGCACCGAGGAGCGCATGCGGCTTCTTGGTCCCATTCTCGGACGAATGGAATCGGAATTGCTCGGCCCGATCATTACCCGCGTGTTCGGCATTCTCAGCCGTCTCAATCGCTTTCCAGAGCAGCCGGAGGAATTGGACGGACAGGACTTCGTTGTCGAGTATGTGTCGCCGATCGCCATTGCCCAGAGGTCGCAGAAGGTTGATCGCGTCGTCGGTGCGCTGACCATAGCGGGTCAGGTTGCGGGCAGCGTTCCTCCCGGCCATCCGATGTTCGAGCGTTTCAACGATGAGCGCTTCCTGCCCTGGCTGTTCGAGGAACTGAACGCCGATCCGGAATTGATCCTGGATGACGACGAGATGGAAGCCAAGCAGCAGCAGACGCAGATGATGAATGCCGCTGGTCCGGCTGCGATGGCTGCCGATGCCTTTGCCAAGACAGGGCAGGGCGCCAAGGCGTTTGCTGAAGCGCAGGCTGTCGGCTCCGCATGATCGACAAGAAGGAAGTCGCCAAGGCAATCCGGTTCATCAACGGCACGCCGGAGGCAAATCTATAATGCAAGTGTGGAAGCTGCAATTGCGTAAATATGTTTTTATTTGTGCTTATAAAAACTTTTATATGTAAAAGAATAATATGGCACACATGAGGAGGTGGCAAGATTACTCACTTGACATGGAAGAAGTATAGTTTTATAAGGATGTTAAAATTATACATATTTGAATGATTATTTATTAAAATAAGATTAGTCTAACATAATTTCTTAAATTACAATTAATTTAGGGATTGTCATTCAGATGGCCACATGACCTGATGGCGAATTCCCAAGGGGAGAAATCATGTCGTGTCCGGTGTCCCATCTATTTGCGTCAGCTTGCTGATGCATAACTCTAGCTTGACCAATGATTAACAAGCGAGCTTGACTCAGTTGAATGTTAGATATAGAATAAGCACCGTTTTGATAATGGGATAGACTAAAAATTAGTTAACTCTGTGGGGACATGTTGCCTCCGTGTTAACCAGTTTTTAATCTGATAATAGAGGGGACCGAGGATAACTCTGACAGATTAACTTATTTTTTTCTTTCAAATTACTTAAAAACCCATTGGTTAATATTCATTAGTAATGTGGGATGTGAGTAATGATTTTTTTGTGCTGAATAGTAACCGAGGGCATGTGAACTTGCACTACAGTGGGGGGGGAGAGAGAGAGAGAGATAGGCGGGGTAGATGGGAGGGCGGGCGCGGCGGCAGCCGACGGAAGGGAGGGGGGGCGAGAATCTGGCGGCTTTGGTAGGAAGGCAGGCGCGGCTGGTGGGAGGGCTGCCGTTCGCCACGGCGTTCACCGCAGTGCTACTGCTGGTGCCGTTCGCATCCTCTCTCTCGGCTCGAATCCCTGCTGCCATACGCCACGATGTTCGCTGTGGTGACGTTGCGGTTTGCCACCGTATTGCTGCTGCCGCCATTTGCTGGGAGGAAGGAGAAGGGGGAAGATGATGGGGAGCAGCCCATATCAAGTTTGTCGATTGAGTGATTTGTAATGGATCAGATCTTTCCTAATATGATACGGTATGTCTGAGTCGTAAAAAATCTTAAGATCGACCCGACCTAAAATCGGAACAAATCTGTATACATGAACCTGCCCAACTCATTAACAACCCTACTCACCGACATAAAATCAATACATTTTTTTTCAGACGTCTACCTGCGGCCGGACAATCTGATCGCTTTCAAATGGAAGCGTACACCGCACAAAACAGTTGACTCTGGCCGCACTGACGCACTGCATGTGTAAACAGAATAGACAACTTAATTATTCCTCTGATTCACCGTATGGTCCGTACCTACACCATGCAAGTTGAGTTTTGACTTGAGAGAAAACTACGGCTACGGGGAAGGCGGCTGTGTGTGTCGCCGGAGAGAAGACGATCGACTGGGGCATTGGATCCCAACCCTGTCGGCCTCTTCTCCACGGAACCCCCCATCGGCCACCCCTCTCTCTCTCTCTCACTCCATCACTGTTATTTTTCATTTTTTTTCCTCTGCCTTCTGAAAACCCCGCCGTCTTCCTTCTCTATTTGTGGGGTTCAGCATTCCGGGGGACTCATGCACATGTGGAAAACATTTTCATCCATAAAAACACAACTTGAAATTACTTTTCAGGAAAACATTTTACAGGAGCACAAATAGATGGCATTCCGATCGAGGCCCGCGTCGTCGCCATTGCCGACGTGTTCGACGCGCTCTGCTCGGAGCGTCCCTACAAGCCGGCCTGGCCCATCGACAAGGCCTATGCCGAAATCGTTGCCTGCAGCGGCACGCATTTCGATCCGGCCTGCGTCGCGTCCTTCTGCGCCAAATGGCCGGAAATCGAGGCCATCATGGGCGGTGCCCAGGCCAAGGCCGTCGGCTTCTAGCCACAAGCTCCGCATTGCAGGGTCTTTGCCGCGCTCCTTCCAGGAGGATTGGGCTCGCGCTGCTCAGTGAGCATTGCTGGTCGCTGACTTGCTTCCGGGTCGTATTGATCAAAAAAAATGAAAGTATCATTTCTGCGTAGAAAATGGCATCTCGCATCAAAACTGTATGGTCTATTTTTTTCACGTATTAAAGACGGAGTGTACTCGGTGAGAAAATATATGACAGAACTCTATGACGTCTGGATCTTGCTCGCATAGTAATTTCGCCCGTGGGTCGCATTGAATGAGTCAGAAGCTGGCGAGGTGGTCTGTTACGAGGTTCAACTAAACCAGGCCATAATAGGCCTGGCGATATTAGGCCTCACTAGGCTTGCCGAATATTCCCCTTCTCACCCATGATTAAAAAGCTCAAGATTCATTTATCTATTTATTTATTTAGTTCATGTACACTAAGTTCTCCAACTTTGGTAGATGATAACTAGACAAATCAAAAAGTAAACAGAAGGGGTACCTAAGAAGTTAGGTGGGAAGGGAGAGACTTAGACGAAGAGAGATAGACGTTGTTCCGCCTAAGTAGAAAGAGATCGACGATATATTGAATAAGTAGATGATATATTGAATAAATAGATGATATATTGAAGGATTAATGGATATATTGAAGAGTTATTTGATTCATTGAGAGATTTTGATGTTAGTTAGCTGTCAGAATAAAGTTCGACGACAAGATCGTCAAAAAATGGAATGCATGACAAGGATTAGATGGTGTGACCAGGAGGACAAATTAGGCGATGAGAGTAGACAACGCCCAGTAAACGACAAAAGTCTTATAATTTTGATCATGTCATACTTCCATTGGACTTAAATAATGTTGAGATATGATAATACTAGATTTCCTTGGATACGAATACTGCAAGGATCTGAACTAGCTGGATTTTCTGCAAGAGTTAAGGCAAATGACCAAACAAATAGAAGATAGTGTCAAGGTATGGAGTAGGTCTATAGATATGGAAATAGTCTGACAGTCTGACTTTGCAGGTAAGGTTGTCATAGAGGTGCGAACCCTAACTCATAGCAAAGAGTCATATAGATCTCACTATTTTCCTTTCTCGTACCCCTGTCCTTCTCATTTCCTTAGCTTCTTGTACTCTCCAGAGTATTCTTAAGAGAACATTGTTGTCTCACAATAGTAAGTCTCTTACGAGCTTCTCAGATCATTATCCAACTTCTCTTTTTCTGAGACTTGGTTCTATGTTCCTCTAACCTCTCATCCTTAGGGCGAACTAGGGAGAGAGTAAGACAAATTGTCTGAAGGGAAGAGCAGAAGATTTAGAGTTTCAGGCTTCCTTGAGGTAAGATTTCTAAGCACGAACCAGGCGCAAATCTTACGTCTAGTTTTTTCGATCTATGTTCTAAACCATTCCACAATAAGTACGAACTGTATATGGTATGCTCTGATTGAGTTGAGACTTATGTTCTATTTCTCTAAAGTACTTATGAAGATTTCCATGAATGATAAGATACGCAACAACAAAGATAAAATAATAAGGCTCAAGATAAGTTTCATGTAAAGATGGAATGAAACAATAAAGCACGCTATATGTCACGTACCAATTTTTGGTTAAAGTCATTTTTAAGAAAAATAAATCTTACATTACATGATCATAAGGCGATCCAGATAGAATGTCCACTACATGTCATGATTTAACTTAAATCTAGACCCTATCGCTTAGTCGAGTCATGTTCTTCCTTGGAATCCCTACTCGAATGTGCAAATGGTTCATCATCATCATCATCATCATCAAAGCCTTATCCCAATTATTTGGGGTTGGCTATATGAATCCTATTCCGCCATAGATTTCTATCAAGTGCTATATTCATATTGAAATCCAAGAAACTAATGTCCTTCATATATAATAACATCGCATCATTTCATTTTAGGCCTTCTCTATACTCTTTTACTAATATCCACTAAGATTTGATCACATCTTTTAACCAGCGTTGAGTTAAGGCAACGAAGCATATGTCCAAATCACCTGAGTCTATTTTCTCTCATTTTACTATCAATTGGGACTGAAGAGGTGAACTCAGATCTGGCTATTTTTGCAGGGGATTTGATAGGCATAATGGAAAAGAATGCAGAAAGCCATCCTGAGTGGAAGGAAACTTTGGAAGATTTGTTAATATTAGCTCGCAGTTGTAATATTATGACACCTGGTGAGTTCTGGCTCCAGTGTGAAGGTATAGTTCAAGACTTGGATGATCGTCGCCAGGAGCTTCCCATGGGTGTCTTGAAGAAACTTTATACTCGCATGCTTTTTATTTTGACTAGATGCACTCGGTTGCTCCAATTCCACAAGGAAAGTAGATTTATTGAGGATGAATTTGTCCTGAACCTTCGAGAATCTAAAATCATGTATTCTGCTGACAGAAGTGCTCCATCAGTGGCAGAAAGAGATGGAAAAAGTTCAAAAACTGTGAAAATTTCAATTGAAACAGGCTCCACCAGGAAATCTTACAGTCAGGAGCAGCATAGTTGGAGAAGCCAGGAGATAAAGCCTGTAAATTTCTTCCCTCCACCTGCTATAAGTAGTGTAAACATAGATTCACCTTCCAGCAGGGAACGAATAACTTCTTGGAGGCCTCTCCCTTCCCCTGCAGTAAAAAATCAGAAAGGTGTTGTCCCTGCTAAAGATGGATCATTTGATGAAAGTGGAGATAAAGAGAAAGAAGGTTCTGATTCAGATCTTATTGGAATCAATGCTCCTGAAGCGCCTAGTTTAAAGAATTTTTCCTCGGCCCCTTCCAAGCACCAGCACCAGGTGTCTTGGGGTTATTGGGGAGACCAGCAGTTTTATCCTGATGAGGGTTCAATAATGTGTCGCATTTGTGAGGAATATGTTCTGACATCTCATGTGGAGGATCACTCGAAGATCTGTGCAATTGCTGATCGATGTGATCGGAAAGGATTAAGTGTGGATGAACGACTTATTAGAATTGCTGAGACCCTGGAGAAGATGATAGAGTCGTATTCACAGAAGGACACACAGAACATGGTTGAGAGCCCAGATATTGCAAAAACCAACTCAAACATTATGGAAGAATCTGATCCTTTTTCTCCGAAGCTCAGTGATTGGTCGCGACGGGGTTCAAATGACATGCTTGATTGTTTCCATGATACTGACAATTCTGTTCTAATGGACGACCTTAAAGGATTGCCCTCCATGACCTGTAAGACTCGTTTTGGCCCCAAGTCCGATCATGGAATGGCTACATCATCAGCTGGCAGCATGACTCCTCGATCTCCTTTAGTAACACCAAGGACCAGCCACATTGATTTGCTTTTGGCTGGAAAGGTTGCATTTTCTGAAAGTGAAGATATCCCACAGGTGCGCCTTTATAACTGAATATGATTACCTCAGAGTTATTGGTAACTGATAGATAGTGGCTTTGTTTTGGTTATCATAGAAAACTGAGAAGAATGAAATTGAGTGCAGAGTTGATAAAGGAATAACACAAGCGTAGTGGTGCCTCGCTTATTGTATTAACTTCTGAACATATGTTAAGATGGCGTATATGCCCTTTCCTTCTAGCAGCAAGTGTCTGGAGGGTGGCAAAAGCCACAATTCATTGAACTGAGACATTAAATTCATGACACTAATTATCCCTGGAACAAATATGTGGGAAATCATTCGATTGAATCATACTCCTAAGACATTGTTTCCGGTACATTCTTCCAACAATAGCATAAAACAATTCAAAAATATTATTTAAATGATAATTGAACCATATGCTACTCAAAGGTTAAGTTCAAAGCATAATAGAATATGATGTGGAGATTACCTGCTCTCACTTGGAATATCTCTTGGGGATTTTGTTGGGGGGGGTCTGGTGTGAGAAGGGTGCTGACTCTTGTGGTTACTGACACTAACGGCATCCTTTTTGGATTGGTCATCCCTTCCAGCAAGAGCCTTCGACGGTACTGCTTTGGTCCCCCACCGGTCGGGTGCTAGATGAGCAGAAAATGGCTTTTCTGCAATTGGAACCTAAAACCAAACTGACACTACGTCTAGAGAGTCACACACATTAGGGTTACAGATGATGAGGGTATGTATCCAATTATGGACTTGTGAGGGTTTCGTGAAAATGTTAATGGAGTCTATAATTAATAGTTGCATGGAGGGAACCTTAGGCCAAGCATCTAGGTTCCTCTAGTAGGGCCGCCCCCTTCCTCTCTCTCCTCCCAGAGCTAGTGTCTCCTCCTCTCTCTTCTCCTTCCTGTCTCAAACTTTGAGACTCTGTCGGAGTGTCGTTGAGAAGATCGTTCGTGGAGCACTACATGAAGAGAACTCCACTGTCTGTGTCCGTGTAGATACCGTTAGAGACTGAACACTTGCGCGATTTTTTACTGTCATGAGAGTTCACTTTCTCCTTCACTACGATCCGTATATTACATAAGTAAAATCGAATCCCTACTTGTAGGAAATCAATAGAAATCAAAACGGATAACAACATACGAGGATAAAAAAATTATTCCATTGAGTTTGTCATTTTGTGGCACTAGGACGAAGCACTAGGCGATGGCACTTAGACGAATCCTTTAGCTTTTTAAAGGATAGACAATGTATCGTCTAACTTTCTAGAGTAGACGATGCTTCTTCTAACATTCATCCCTTAGGTGCAAGGCATTCTATGATCTAAGATTAAACTTGTGAACGATCTATCCTCCAACTTATGTTTAGGTGAAATATCTAGATGATGTGCCACTATGCCAAGGTCTTAGACATAGTAGCATCTAATATTACCTAGTTTTCCTAGACATAAGATAAACCTAGACATAAGATAAATCGGATTTTAGACGAAGTATTTGGGAGACCAGAATTATATTAAATCTATAAATTTACTTAGTCATCTGCGGTAATATAGAAACTGAGATATTTAAAATATATTCATTTTGTTATAATTCAAAATAGTTAATTTGTGAGAAAGGCATTTCCCCAACAAATCTCTTAATTTTTGATTAGGTGTCTAACGACTAAGTTTGTTGAAAGTTCTGATCAAGTGTCTGTGCACCAATCTCTGATTTTTAGTGAGGTATCTAGTCACCAAATTTGTTGGGAGTTTTGATCAAGTGTTAGCGCGTCAAGTCTATTGGACTTTTTGATCACGTGCCAGCATACCAACTCTTGTAGCACAGGAGTCTCACCTCTACAGACAGATGCCTCTAACGATAGAAGGATGTGGAGAAATTAAAACATAATAATTCAGAAGGAGAGAAACAAACGCACAAAGAGATATGAGAATGAGAACATGCACGTATATGCTTTAAGCTTACATTAGCTCTGGCTCATGATCGCTCGTTGATTTGCTTGGGCTCAATGAAGATTGGCTCCTTTAATGAAGTGCAATTTGATAGAGAGTGGTAGCTCATTGGACCTTGAATGCTCTATATGATTTGACTTCTCTCTTTCTTTTTTGCTCAGAGTCGTCAAGCCTTCGGTTGTGATCTGGCCTTGTATTTATAATCATCTTTGTTAGATATCTTTTGGACGCAGCATGATCCGAATTGCATGCATGTTTCCAACGCCTCTTTCATTTGAGAGAGTCAAGTGGTTGTTGTATCTTTGGGTCTTCTTTTTCTTGCTCGTGTCGTGTAACTTATTCTTTTGGGGTCACTTTGATAACAGAATAAGGGACAATAGGATGAGTTATTCTGACTACTCATCTTTAACCGAGTTTGATAGTAGGTAAGTTATTTGGGATCAATTAAGGATAAACTAAGACTCACTTTGATAATAAGTTAGGATAACTCATATGAGATGGGTTAGGATGAGTTATTCTTTGACTTTTCTCTTTTTCAGTTTGATAATTTGTTCTTACCCTAGAAATAACTCATTCCTAAGAAATGATAGAATGAGTTATTCTTAAAATAAGAGATTTTATCCTAACCGACCCCTGGTAACTTAAACCTACTATTAAACTCGGTTAAGAGTGAAAAGGTGAAATAATTCATTCCGGCCGCCGGCGGCTCCGGACTTGCTCCGGGGCCGCAAATGGCGCCCTCTCCAGACCTCCGATGGTCCAGCTTGGAGGGTTCGCCGTTGAAACGCCCTGCCGCCACGCCTCTTTTCGGCCTGGTCTCGCTCGCCGCCGCGCCGCTGCTGATCGCCGCCGCCCCTGGCGTGGGCTCGCCCGGGCCCGTGCCGCCGCAGGCCAACCAGGCGCTGGCGCACGACGCCCTGGCCGAGATGGTGGCGATCCGCTCGACGCATGAGGTCGGCGTCGCCGAGGTGGCCAAGGTGGTGGTGAAATACCTCAAGGCCGGCGGCTTCACCGACAAGGACATCGTCGTCGTCGCCGACCCGAAGTATCCGCATCAGGTCAACGTGGTGGTGCGGCTGAAGGGCAAGGGCAAGGCCAGGCCGATCCTCTGGAACGGCCACCTGGACGTCGTCGAGGCCAAGCCGGAGGACTGGTCGGTCCCGCCGTTCCAGTTGACCGAGAAGGACGGCTACTACTACGGCCGCGGAAGCTCGGACATGAAGGAGGACGACGCCGCCATGCTGGCCTCGCTGGTGAGGCTGAAGCAGGAGGGCTTCGTCCCCGACCGCGACATCATCATCGCCTTTACCGCCGACGAGGAGGTGGGCCTGGAACAGGATGGCCCGGCCTTCCTGCTGCGCGACCACCGCGACCTGATCGACGCCGAGTACGCCATCGACACCGACGGGGCCAACGGCGAAATGCAGAACGGCAGGCGCACGGCGCTGGACGTGGAGACCGCCGAGAAGACCTACGTCACCCTGAAGCTGGAGGTGACCAACCGCGGCGGCCACTCCTCCGAGCCGCGGCCGGACAACGCCATCTACACCCTGGCGGCGGGCCTGGGCCGGCTGGCGGCCTGGCAATATCCGTTCAAGACCAACGCCTCGACCCGGCTCTATTTCGAGCGCGAGGCCGGCCTGCAGACAGGCCAGCTGAAGGCCGACATGCTGGCGGTGGCGCAGCCCACGCTCGACGAGGCCGCCGCCGCGCGGCTGGCGCGCGATCCCAGCCTGAACGCCATCCTGCATTCCACCTGCGTCGCCACCATTCTGGCCGCGGGCCACCAGGAGAACGCCCTGGCGCAGCGCGCCGACGCCACCGTGCAATGCCGGGTGATGCCGGACGAGACGCCCGAGCAGACCCGCAAGACCATCGAGGGCGTGGTGGCCGATCCGGACATCAAGGTCACCCTGCCGCAGGCGGTGGTCTCCGGCCCCGAGACCGTCCCCTCCCCCGCCGTGCTGGCCAAGGTGCAGAAGAAACTCCAGTCCGCCACGACCGACATCGAATCCGTCGGCTCCCGCACGCGCACCATGCAGCGCAAGCCGAAAGCGCCGAAGGATGATCCACCTGCCGACCCTGACGCGATCACCGACGAGCAGCGCAAGAAGCTCCACGCGCTCGTCAACGACCTCGGACTGACCCGCGAGGAGAAGCTCGCAGGAGCGTCGCACCACGCCGGCCGGATGATCGACTCCACGAACGACCTGAGCAAAGAGGAAGCGTCGAAGGTCATCGACGCGTTGCAGGCCAAGCTCGACGCCCAACCTGTCGACGGCGAACTCGTCGACACCCTGCCCACCGACGAGGCCGGGGAGGGGTCGTGAGCGAGCAGTTGACGCTGGCCGGTCCAAGCATCCACGACATCACCGGCGTCGTGGCCATGCTGTCGGCACTCGACATCACCCCGACCCACCTGCGCGTCGACTGGCACCACGTCACCGACACACGCCCGGACATCTCGATCTGGACCAAGACGCGCGCCGACTTCGAGGCCGTCTGCGCCGAGCTGAAAGCCAAGCCGCACGAGCGCCTGGCCCGCGCGCGGGGTCAGCGCGAGTTCTACGCCCACCACGACACCGACACGCGGCGGCTGCTCATCCAGTGCTGCTCGTTCCCGCACCACGACGACTGGGAGGAAGCGTGACGCGCGAACACGGCCACGGACGGCGTGTCGCGAGGACTCGGATTCGATGATCGCCGACTGGTCGCGATCACCGTGGCCCAGCGGCGAGACCCACAGGGCGTCGGGTTCACGACGTTTCGGGTGCGCGAGGCGACGGACGAGGAGCGGAGGAGAGCAGCATGAGCTGGCCGGAAGCGATCTTCGCAAGCATTCTCGTGGTATGCCTCACGCTGATATTGCTGGTGTGGCTCATCGGAAGGGGGCTGAAAGGATGAACAGCCGTCAGCGCGCCGCCAAGGCCAAACGCGCCCACGACGCCGCAGAGATCGCCCTCGTCGCCATCGTCGACCTCGACCGGGACCAGAAGCTGCCCAAGGCGACGGTGGACGCCGTCTATGCCGCGGTGCATGCGTGCCGGGAGGTGCGGCGGGAGGCCGAAGCTGAGGCGGAAGGGGGGGGGTCCGATGTGGCGTGAATTCATCCTGCTTGTCCTGATCGTGGCTCTTGCCGCCTTTACCTGCTCGCTCGGATGGCCCTACGGAGGTGATGACGATGCCTAAGCAATGGGCGTTCGTGGACGCATACGATGCTGACCACGCAACCAATCCCCATGTTCAGTCGGCGATGACGGCGCTGGACACGATTGCGGCGATGGGTCTCAGCCACACCGAGCGCGCAGCAGCGATGCTTCGCATCCTCCGGTATGCCCGCACGCTCTGGGAGGCTGAAGACTACGCCGGGATCATCTCGGACGAACCACGAGAAGTGGAAGCGAGGGTGACGCGGTGGGAGGTCTGGAAGCGCCAATGGGAAGCGGAAGGGGGTGAGGGGTGAGCACAGGCAAGCAGGACGACGCTGCCGGACCGCTGACCCGGCACATTCGCTCGGCCCAACTGGCACAGGACAAGATCGCGCAAGCCGACGCCGACCCCGTCGACAAGATGCTGGCGCTCGGGAGGATCGAGCAGTACGGCGGGGTGGTGATGGCGAGGGTGCTGGAGCGCGTGCAGGACGCCGAGCGGGTAAAGCAGGAAGGCAGCGAGGTCCGATGAAACTGGCTCGACCGGGAGAACGAACGCTTGCGGACGTCGCTGGCTTGACGACAGAGCAAACACTGGCCGCAGCTCTCGTGGCATTGGGTGATCTTGGGTACGACGTCCGCAGGGGGATCGATCCGGACAAACCTGAGTCTGGAGAGCGCCTCGTGGTGGTGGACCGCGAGGATGTTGCCGAGGACGCCGAGCGGGCGAGGAAGGGGGAGGCCGGTGAGTGACCGACAGGTGAGCACCGAACTGGCGATTGCGGTGATCGATCTGGTGCGCGAGTGCCAGTGGAATAATGAATCTCCGTGGGCAGGGGACCCTGACCGTCCCCCGGCATTGGGAGACACGACCTTCCCCAGCTACGTCGAAGGCGTCAAGCCCGCCATCGCCAAGGTGATCGACCTGCTGATGGCTGAGGTGGAGCAGGACATCACCGCGGCGGTCCGACGTGAACAGGGGTGGCGCGATGACTGACGAAAACGAGATTCGCACTGACGGGGCCGATGCCGTGCTGGAGATGGCGAGAAGGGCACAGGAAGCACTCGCCTTGATTCCGGAGGACTTCGATCCGGACGAGGACCGGCGCACTCTGATCGAGGCGGGAATCCTTTATCCGGATACTGGTGAGTTCAAGGACGAGGCGAGGCAGAGGGGAGAGGCATGAGTCACCAAACACTCAGCAGGTGGGTGAAGGACGACAGTGAGGACGGGGGAGCCTACACGCCATTCCCGGCAGAGACATTCCCCGTCCTTCGTTCGTGGGAGATCGGCCACTACGGTGGTTCTCAGTCGGCTGATACATGGCGGCAGATTGGCGACATCACCATTCGTGAACTGGAGTTTGAGGGTTATTACCTCGAATCCCGAGTGAGCGACAAGCCGTTCTTCTCGGTTCTTGCGATCCTCGACCAATGGGGGACGTGGTACACCATAAAGCTCGATCATGGTGACATCCTTCGCCTCATTTCAACTTAATCAAAAAGTTTGGCTCTTTAATTCAAGGTTGCGCTTATTCCCCGAAAAATTGAAGTCTAGATGGTATGGACCATTTGTTGTGCTCAAAACCTTTGATCATGGTGCTGTCAAAATCCTAGATCCTAAAAATGGTCAAATTTTCACTGTTAATGTGCAGCGTCTCAAACCCTACTTAGAGAACACACAACTTTCATCAAAGGAATCAATCCCACTAAGTGACCCATGATAAAAATAAGAAGGGTGTCTGGCTGAAGACGTTAAAATTAGCGCTTGTTGGGAGGTAACCTAACCATTTCTCTTTCAGTAATTTAGTGAGTCATTTTCACTTGTGTATGTAGGAGCTCGAAGAAGTCGTTCGCCATACTGTGTGCCAAAATAGTCACATTTGCACACCCCAGGTTGTACCTTTTCTTCCCAAGCATTCATGTATGCATTGTCCTATTCATTTATTGTTCATGCCATTAGAGACGATGCCATTTAAGTTGGGGGGGTAAGGGTAATCATTGTAAAAATCTCATATAACCTGCTACCTTGTAAAAAACTCACACAAATTGCTACCCCAACTGAGTTCTCATAATTCATGCTTTCATAAAAGAGACTCTGGAATGAAAAAGACTGTAGGGATGGATGATGGAATGATTTTTTGTGTTTAGTCATCAGAATTAATTTAGAATCTCCTAAGGTCTCTTAGCATCAATAAAAAAAAGCCACTTGCACACTAATGAAATAGGAAGGACAAGCCTTCTGTCATTTGGTTTGGTGTCTGATACTTTGCCCTCCCTAGTGAAGAGTGAGATCTAAAAAAAATAAAAAAATAAAAAATATGAAGAATACCCCTGATCTTAGTAACCGGGCCTGCTTCTCCTAAGGTAAGAGTTGAGGTTCGCGTCAAACGGTGAAGGATTGTGCAGCACCATGTGTTTGAAAAAAAATTATGAAAAATACCCTTGATCTTAGTAACCAGACCAGCTTCTCCAAAGACAAGAGTTGAGGTTCACGTCAAACGGTGAAGGGTTGTACAAAACCATGTGTCAAACAAAAAAAAAAGTGAAGGCTAGTGTGATCAAAGCTTGGATCTGGGAGGTAGAGTTGAAAGACACCTAGCTAAAATGGCAATATGGAAGATGCAATTGTCCAAACTGTGAATTTAGATTTCACGAGCACAAATGCTTTGAGACTTTGGGAGTGTTCTATGAGAGCATCATGTTCTAATCCCTTGGCTAGTACACTTTAATAATTCTAGATTTCTAATCCGTAGTTTATTCGGTGAAGGAGGATCTTGATTGGAGGCATGAAATCTTTCAAACTCTTGTTGGTCCCTAATCTTAACTTGTTTGCATTGCTAAGGGACTAGCAATGGGTAAGTTGGGGGGTGTGATAAGTGCTTAATTATCCATTGTTATTCACATCACACACATAGTTCTTGGGCTTTAATGAAGATAATCATGTAATTTTTCACGATAATCTCAGTCTCGCACTAAATGGAAAATCTTCTAGAATTATCGGGACTTGTGGCATTTTTAAATAAGAATATTACATCATTTGAATTTTGTCCAAATCTGATTTCTCTAAATTCATTTGTGGAATAAACAAGTTGGGAGGGTAAAAGATAAATGTTGTTTTCATTGAGCAAACATATTTGTGTAAGGGGCCTTGCTATAATTTTTTGTATAATTCTAAAACTTTGTGAACAATTATCTCTCTCCCTCTCGTGGCAGACATGCAACTCCAAGTAGCAACGTGGCAAGGTGATATCCTCTGATAGCTGCAATATATGGGGAGCCATCAAGATCTCTAGCCACTTGAGGAAGGGCAAGATCCTCTGGCACCATTGGCAGGCACCTCCCTTGTTAGCAACAGGCTGATCTCTCATGCGACACGGCAGCTTGCATCGAGACTGGACAAGCTGCAAGTGAGCTATAGGCAAGATCTAGGCTAGCTCTTTGTGAATCCGACCGACTCCCTCAGCACCACTGCTCAACAAACGATGCTGGGCGGGTTCTCTCCGCTGCTACAAGTAACCCTTTACCTTAAATGCTTATGCAATTATTATGAATTTGTGACTGCTACATGCTGACGTCTAAAATGCAGGTGTGGACTTACGTGTACCTATCTGGCCTAGGGAGAGGGAAGGAGGTACACCTCGATCTGGTGCCCATCGCGAGGCGGTGGATGGCAGTTCGAGACACGGGCTCTCTACGACGCCTGGTGTAGGCTATCTAGGATGACATAGACACGCTGCCATATGCATCGGTAAGACTCAAACTTGGACTCCTAATGTGACTAGATGCTTTGACACAGATGCCTGACCTTACTACCCTCCCCTTTTCAGGTGCACTGGACACCGTAGGGGGATGAGGGACATGACAGACAACTGTGGGTAGAGGTAGCCCAGGCTTATGCGGGATACGACATCTGGCTCCACTGCATGAACATTAACGAGCCACTGCACCACCGCCTGGTCATGAGGACCCAAGGAGTTCACCAGCCAGAGGTGGAGTTCACGACACGAGAGGCGATAGAGGAGTGCC
This sequence comes from Amorphophallus titanum, assembly GCA_024336825.1. NCBI lineage: Eukaryota > Viridiplantae > Streptophyta > Magnoliopsida > Alismatales > Araceae > Amorphophallus > Amorphophallus titanum. Next base: position 333,289 of record JANBPO010002057.1, on the reverse strand, counting down.
TGGGGCGATCCTCACGCGGGCTTACTGGGGAGATCGACTGGATCACTTGAGCGGTGGACCGGATCAGAGACTGGACCAGGCGAGTTCTGATGCACACAAACGCTCGTCGTTAAAAATGTCGTGTCACAATTTCAAAAATATAACTGTACTCACTCACTAAAGAGATTTAAAATTCGAGTAGAGTGGTGAGATGGGTCGATCCCACGAGGAGGAAGAGACTTTTGTTAAGTTGAAAAACTTCTTGTATTTTCTTAGCAAATCGTGGAGTGAGTAGATTTAAGTGAAAACTTAAAATTGCTTGAAATAAAACCTAACTAAAGAACGTTGGAGGGTTGAAGAAGAGAAAATTAGAAGAGAGGGAGACGAAGAGAAAGAAATAAAATTACACAAAATGGAACTTGTATTGCTATGAATTGAAAAGTACAATGTCTATAAAAATGGAGATTACAACCAAAGTTAAATAAGAGAAAAGTGAAGAAACTAGAGCTATGAAAGGATGATGAACGCCGTCGACTCTTCTTCGTCGAGCCTTGGAGAGGATCGCTCCGCCTTAAAAGAGATTGCCGTGGAAAGAGGTGGATGAAGAAGCTGTCGTTGTCCACATCACGACCTTGGAACGTCGCCCACCTTGATGTGCACGCCACCATGAAAGGAGAGTTGTGGAGGATAAACTTTGGAGTGAAATATAGAGAGGAATGTGGAAGAGTTTGTGTGGAGATGAAGATGGAAAAAGATGAGAAAGTAAAATAGAAATACTAAAAATAGAGTAAGAATGAATATTAAAATAACTTTGAAACCAAGATGAATTACAGGATATCAAAGAAGACAAAGTTGAAGCAGAGGAAGAGAGGAAGAACTTTGGTGAAGGGCACAAAGAGAGAAAATGTGAGGAAGAGGGTCAAATCGGAGGAAGAAGGGGGTGGTGTCTGAGTAGATAAACAGTAACTGTGTAGAAAACTGAACTGAGAAAAATCAAAAATATCTTAAAAACAGCATGGAATTAGAGAATGTGATAAAAGAAGAAAATTTATATCTACAAGAAGTAAATAACTTTTATGAAGAACTCAGCGAGCAAATAAGAGTAGAAGGGCTTCAAAACGGAGAAATAACAGAAGCTAGCATCTCAAATGAATAGTAAAATTACAAGGCAACAAGTTACAAAATAAGAAATAACTTAAACACTAGAAGGAATTAGAAGGTGATGTAGAAGATGTTGTAGAACATGTAACAATAAAGAACTTTTGTGAAGAAAGTAAGAGGAGAATACGGATTGAAGGTGGAGAAACAAAGGGAAGAACAGAGAGAAACACTGGTTCGCAGATGAATGGGACAGGATAAAACACAAGAAAATCACGAATACCTCTAAAACAGTGTAGAACAGGCTAATGAGGAAGAACTGTGATGAATCCAAAAGTAACAAATACCAAAGAGATTGCTAAACCCCATTCACCCTTTCATGGTTGGTGTGAATCAGTCTAAAACATGAGTTAATGGCATTCTCTAGAGCCTCCACTGCGTTAATCCCCTCAATTAAGGTTCTAACCTAGGCTAAACCTGCCTCAAATTTGTCCTAGGCCTCTCCTGGATTGGTTCCCCAGCCAGAAAGTTGCATCCCCCCTCTAAAACCACTGATTCGGCACCACCCGTGCTGACTCAGCCTTGCAAAACCCTTCTCCTTCCCTTAAAGGCCCCGAACCACCTTGGGTTAGTAGCCCTCCACGCTGAATCACCTTGGGTCGACACCCCCCATGCCGACCCACTCCACTCCCATTCACCTATAGGCGCCAATTCGTGCCTCGCTTCGCCGACCCAGCACCTCACCATGCTGACCCAGCCCTGCTCATTTGCCCCTTTCAAAGGTGTCGACCCACTGTCGCTACGCCGACCCATTCTCCCACGGGTGTCGACTCATTCCCTCTTAATCAAGCCAACCTCATGTTAGACAGGAGTCCACTTCATCCCCCTGTTAATCATTTAAAAACCCCTTAATGTTTACCCTATGGTCCTATTTTGAATAAATAATAAAAGTAATAACGAAATCAATGCCCAATTTCTACGGTGTCTATTTCTTCTCTCCATGTATCTGCTTATACGCATACCTATATATACGTATACCATTTGCCTTAACATGCGGCTGCTTATCCCGATCCCCGGTATATCAAATGGTGATATGTGGAAAGCCGAATTATGTCTGGCTGAAAGCTCTCACTATGCGTGATGGTGGTCCACGGACCTATGTTCTCCGCCATGTACAGAGGGTCAGGCCAATAAGAATAATTATTCTACATGCTTGGATGTATATAGCATTGTCTCTCGATTTACATATATGTATATATGTATCTACTCAGCCTTGGCGGTTCTTTATCTTGGCAATTAATCAAGGGTCTTCCTCCTATCTCGGAGGATGTAATTAACGTCATAGCCTTTATGGTATGATAGACTATTGGTCCCGATGCGGACTTCACTTTCGTCTGACCAAGTCAGATCAAGCGCACAATAAACTTGTCACGCAAGTGACTGGCATGCCTACGCAAATAAAAAGTGCTCCGCGTTAATAAACAGACAAATAAAACAAATGAACCACCAATCAAAACTCTCTCTCCCACAAGCTGGCACGCCCGATGAGACCAGAGTCTCCCTTCATCTCTTTACCAAGATAAATGGGCCCCGGGGACCCTCCCAAAGAATACTGATTGTCTGCTTGTTTCTATGATTCTAGGAAACAACAATGGTTGCCAGATTCGTTGCTCTATCTTGCAGCCCAGTGACTGTGGCCGACCATGCCACTCACGGGTACCTGGCGGTACCAACTGTCTTTGGCTCTTTCCCACTGGTGGTTAGCTTCCCCAACTTCTTGGGGGTAGCCTTTGCTGATGTGCTGGAAGTAGAGGCCCCAGAACTAGCCGAAGGAAGCATCAACAGGAGGCCTAGGGTCCACAATGCCCGAAGTCGCAGGGGCCTACCAGCAGGCCATATTCAACTAACTGGCTGCATGGTGCACCATGCAGCTTCAGGGGCTCACCCCATTCACTGCAACAAGCCCGGGGGTCGCCACCAAGGGAACTCCCGAAGGAGAGCTGCTCCTGTCACTAGACGACTGTCGGCGTCTGACAAATCCATTCTGATTGGTGGTGTCTACGTCTTCCTGTACGGATGCAACTCCCAGGTGATCCTGGATCGGGTGGTCCCTGGAGTACCGACCCGCAACTCCTTCCAAGTCCTCTCTGGGAGGAGAGCTGAGAAAGAGGAAGCTGGCCGCCAAGGCCGAAGAGAGCTGGCCCCAAGGCCAAAAATATTCAAGCAGGTGTGGGTCCCTAAGAAGATCTAGCCTGTTCGTCAAGAGGCACCTGTTCGTCACTACCCCACGCCTACTGAGACAGGAAGGAGGAATGAGAGGGACTTGGCCCCAAAAAGAGAAGAAACAGCTATGGACCCTCCACGCTGCACTAGCTTCAGGGCATTCACCCGACAAGCTAATATCCCTACAGTAGGGAGAAGATTTGAGCAACTTGTTGGGAGAGCCCGGCTAGCTTACATCCCTTCGGTGGGAGGTCGATAGTTATCCCCAGTCCTCCACCAAGGATGGGGTTAGGAGGAGATGGCCGATATGGTCAGAAGCTATTTCAGGGGTCTAGGCAACCCCTCATTGGGCCAGCAACGGCTACTTCGAGCGGCCACGGCCGAAGAAGAAGAATGCTTACCAATGGCAGTCAAAGAAGAAGAAGAGAGAAGAAAGAGATCGTCTATTGATGACAATGGGTATGAAGATGTCCCAGATCACAAGGCCGATGAAGCCCCTCCCCAGCAGGTGGAGAGAAGAAGAATCTCTATGTTCGAGAGATTGACCTTCCTCGGTCATGCAAGGAGGAGGGTCTACGGACAAAGAAAAGAAATGCGAGTTTTTGCTTACAATATGGCCGGGGTAGCCGACAGATATGAAGGTCTGCCTAAGCTACCCCAAGAATTGGCCCGACTAGCCGAGAGGCCAGGGCCAAACACCAGAAGAACAGAAGTCACAAGGGAAATGTTGAAAGCAGTGAAAGGAAAAGAAATATTATTTGAAGAAGTCACCACCCTGACTGCAAATGTGGTGACAGTTGATGAGGAGGAAATGCTGCTGAATACCTCACCTGAAGGCACTTCGGGAGAGACGGCTGAAGGCATTCCTGGCACAACAACCATGGATCCATTAGTATTGATGCTGCTACAAAAATATCAGTAGGAGATAGAACTCCTAAAGAAGCAACTGCTTGAAAAGACAGAACAAACCTTGGCTTCCAAGCAGCCGAGATGTAGGCTGAGTCGTCACGAAGAGGCATCAACCCATGTGACTTTCCATCATTATACACCCTCCAGCCGACAGAACACAGTCAAGTAGAGACCCAGTAGCGCCCTCCTTAGCCGCTGATGCCATCGGTGCTACCTCAAGTGCACCAAGCACCTCCATTGCTACGTCCTCTGCCACAAGTGACCACCTTGGTCACCCCATATCTGCAGCCAGTGCACTTCTACCCAGAGCTAGTCAATCCAACTGTCGTGAACAGGCTGATGGTGGAGAGGATGATTGAATTGAAGCTCGTTGAGCGAAATGAAGGTGACTATGTCATGTTTGATGCTTATTGAGTGCCATACTTGCCGCATCATGCAGCTAAGTGGCTCCCTCCAGGGATCAACAAGCTGCCTAAGTTCGACAAGTTCAACAAGAAGGGATCCCCGAAAGAGCATGTCACATACTACATGACTGTCATGGGTGACCTAGCTACATACGAGTCATATCTATTGAAATTTTTTGGGTCCTCACTAATGGGGCTCCCATTTGAATGGTACTCCAGCCTTCCAGTCGGGTTTATCAGTGACTGGTCGGACATGCAGAAGAAATTCATAGAAAGATTTCACGTCATCGAGAGGGAGGTCACAATGGCTGAACCTTACTCAACAAAGTAAAGGGCGAATGAAACGGCCCTTGAACATATTAAAATGTGGAGGAACCTCGGAATGAGGTACAAGCGGAGCCTATCACGCCCCGATGCGAAAATTCAGAACGCAGCAGTTCATATCAATCATGTCAATCAGAGCATTCATTATCACAAGAGACAAAATCATAGGGCCGACAATTAAACAAACCCACATTTCATTAATAATAACAAAGTAAAGTAATGATTACACCCGACTTCTTGCGGACTTCTATTCTTCGATGAACAAAAGAAAGAAAATTGCATGACTCTGAACTATCTGAGTTTAATGACTAATCTAAGACATCAACTAAGCATAACAAAAATCTCACTCCAGGATCACTCGTTCCTATCCCCATCAGTATGCACGTCCTCATACGAACTACCTAAAAAGGATTGGAAAGTAGGGGTGAGCAAAAAGCTCAGTAGGACTTTATATCTCTATCATCAAGCATAGTTAAAGTGATTAACCATTTTACCATTAATAATAACAATGCGGTAAAAGTAGCAATAATAAATAAAAGACACGTGGTAAATAGATAAAAGAGGGACAAGTTTCCAAGTAAGGAACAAGCATGAATATAACAAGAACTTTTCATGAGATTGGCCATAACAAGCATGCATGTCATGTCACACAAGAATTTCTAGTAACTGAGTGTAGTAAAATGTCATAGACCAATCATGCTAGTCATGCACTTCGGTGCTATGCCACACCTTGTCATTACAAACTGCCCAGGGCACAAGTACTTTCAGGCACTCCTCCCAGGACCAGACTGGGCCCTTATGATGCGTTGGCATTAAAAGGTTGCATCAAAGATCCTAGTCTAGAGATCCACCATATAAAATGGCCAAGAATTCCAAGGGGGTCACGCTCATCGAACTTACTTCTAAGATCAAGGGATATTCCAATAGGTGTCATGTGGAATGATTGGAATGTCCAAAAGAACATGGTCCAAGCAAGACTTGCAGTCCAAGGTCATCCTTGACATGCGACGTAATGAGGGGCTGCGTCAACACATCAAGGATTAGCAAAGTTATTCAAACAATCCAGCAACACAGCGTTGACGTTACGAAGGCCATGCATCGATGTAGTATACCTCATCCAAGTGAAGCATGTGATTAAATCAAGCAACTCATGTGCCTTCGAACTCAATTATTGGCACATGATCCAAGAACATGTGGCACCTATTACAGAAGGCTCCTGGAGGAGAACTTTCTTCTAGGACACTTGGTCCAATGGGATTTTGGATCTAGAGGCTTTTCAAGTCATCCTTGAATTACACTTTCAGCATTCTAGTTTCTACTTAGCCTTGGTCAGTTTTGTAAGCGAATTTATCCTTCAGTAATTTGCATTATAGTTTCCTTGTGATTGAATTTGTGAAATATTGATTCCTATTCAAGTGTGATATCAGTTCTGTCCAAACCATCATTTGGGCTTATTTCCAAGCTCTGCAATTGTAGCTTTGTCCAATTTGAATTTGGTGTTTTTAATTTGGGTGAATTTTGTAAAGTATCTATCCACCCCCTCTAGATCCTACCTTGCACCTAACAGAAGAAACCCGACAGGCCGTCATTGCAACCTTACAAACCCCAGCACATTTTGAAAGTTGCTTTGCCAAAATGTGTTCAGAAGTGGCTATCACCTTTGCGGATGAAGATATGCTCCTGCCAACAGTAGACCACAATAGCCCCTTATACATGAAGGGGCAATTAAATGGCCAGCCCATAAATAGATTTCTAATTGACCCAGGGGCGACAGTAAATATACTCCCTTATCGGGTCTATCAAAAGCTTTACTTCAATATGCACCTGATCAAGGTCAAGGATAGGAAGATTGTTGGGTTCAACCAGAAATTTGAAGTCCCCATGGGTGTGGCAGAGTTTGAGCTTTCATTGGGAGACTTTACCACTAAGGTGCAATTCCATGTCAACAACGTCGACACCTCATACAAGGCACTACTTGGCCAGCCATGGCTACATCCGAACCAGGTGGTGCCATCTACCTTGCACCAATGCATCAAGTACCCCTAAGATAGAAAAGAAGAAAGAATATTTGTTGATTTGCACCCAGTCAAGGTGTTTGAGTGTCATTAGCTCGACGCCTCGCTCTATGTGGAGAGGTCGAAGCAGACTTCCTAGTCAACTCAGAATAAAGAAAAGAAGACAGCAGAGACCGACGACTGGTTCTCTCCACCTCCACCCGATTACGTGGCTTGGCAGGAGGTGTCACATATTGCTGAAGTCGAGGGAGTGCTCAGGGTAATCCCATCTGATATCTACCCCGAGCTAGAAGTGCCATAGCTCGAAGATTTGCTAGGTTACGTGAAAGTCCCTCCAGGAATCACAAAATCGCTCACAGATATAGACTGTACGATAGTTGAACTATTGAAGACCCTTGAGGTTCCCAATCCCGAAGGACAACCCACAATGTTTTACATGTCTAGTGAACAGCCAGTGAAAGGGGATGATGATTGCAAACTCCCCGAAGAAATTTAGGACCCGGTCATCCCGATCATGGGGCTGCCCGACATATCAGGCAACGTGATAAAAATGGCCAGAAGGCAACACATTCTCTTCTACTAAGCTGAAAGATAAAACCAAATGTTCAAGAAGTTGTGGTATCCACACAACTTGGACAAAGAATTGCTGTAGATTACCCAGCACCCTGGCCTGGGTTTCTCCGTAGAAGAATTCTATGAAGCAGATATGATATCTATTTTTGCTCCAGCTGGCGAAGACCCTCTAGAAGATCTAGCTACGCAAGAAGCTAAGAGCCAGGAGTAACACATGTATCTAGACGACGAAGTACAAGATGAAGAAGTACACCTTTGGAGGCCATCTCCACCTGGGGATGTGGGTGTGTCCACTTTTGAAGGACCGGACCTAGCTATTCATGGTGATAGGCTGTTGCTGCCCTTGCCCGATGCTAGAATGGAGGATGGTGGCCTGAGTCATGCTCTGACATAGGCCACCAGCACGGCCGGGCCGGCAACCTCTATGGATTTGGCGGAGCCCAGAAAAAGGCCCACGCCAATCGTCGAACCCAATGCCATCAGACGAATGTGCCGTTCCTGCAAATTGCGCACGAGATTCTGGTTTTCGTTAGTCACGTTGGTCCCTTAAGTACTTGGTGGACGGCGCCATGTTGTGATGTTGGAAGAGCAGATTGCCATCGCGACGCAAAGGGCGATCACGGCGCGAACGCCTTGTTCACCGATAAACGTCAGGACCAGAAGTTGTCGATCAGGGCGGCGACGTGCTCAAGCTGTTCGATGTGAGGAAAGTGTCCGGCGTCGGGGACTATCGCAAAGCTTGCTTGCGGCATTTTTTCAGCGAAGCGCCGGCCATACTCCACGTCCACAATCTGATCGCTGATGCCCCAGATAACCTGTGACGGAACCGGCATTCCCGCCAATCGTTCGTAGAGCCCCGGATCATGCATAAAGGGCTCGCCGGCATACAGCCGTAGTGCCTTCTGGTTCGCAGCCATCGCTGCCGCGGCTTCGGGTGTCGTTGGCGTAAGCGCGTACCGGCCGGGATCGTGAAAAGCCTTGGACGCTATGTCAGCCGGCGATAGTTTCATCGGATCGATGATGTGCTTGTCGGGCGAACCGGTGTCGATGCCGACCGCGTTCAACAGGGAAACACCGGCGATGCGCTCCGAGCAACGCAAAGCCATTTCCACCGCAAGCCAGCCTCCGAACGAATTGCCGATGATGACGACATCGTGCAGATCCAGACGCTCCAGCAACGCCAGATAGGCAAGCGCGAGATCGGCCGGGCGGCAGAACCAGTCCGGCCGAGCCTGGCCGGCGAATCCTGGGTGCGTCGGTGTGATCACGCGGTGCGTTGCGCTCAATGCCGATGCGAGTCCCCGCACCGATAACGGCCCGGCACCGCCATGGAGAACCAGATAAGGGCGCCCCGCCCCTTCATCGTGATAGCTGAGCGGAAGCGTCCCCGCGAACAGGCTGGCTTGTACATCTGAAGAAGACATTGGCTATCCCCATGCTGATTAATAAACATGTTGATATAAATATATTGATACGTCAACTAAGCTAGCGCCGGCCTGCGATCACCCGGAAACACCATGACTCCGCATGAACAGCTCGGCCGCTCGATCAAGCGGCTGCAGGATTCCCATCACCGACGGCTCGATGCCGCGCTGGCGGCACTCGGCATCAGCCTGGTGCAGTGGCATGCCTTGCGTGAAATCGAAAATCATCCGAACAGTTCGCAACTACGCCTCGCGGAGTTGACCTTCAACTCCGCTCAGGCGTTTGGCACCCTGATCACCCGCATGGAACGAGCGGGCCTGATCAAGCGGAAAAGCGCGGGCGGCCGTGCGTTCGCCGTCAGCCTTACCGCCAAGGGATCGGAACTGCTACTGCAGGGCCGGAAGGTGGTGCTCGCCGAACTTGAGCGCTCGTTTGGCTGCCTGACAGAGAAGGAATGCAAATCGATGCAAGCCATCATCGACAAGATTCTTCTGGCTGTCGAAGAAACCTGACGCCGTTGATGCCTCATCGCTTCAGCACACCGGTGAGCCGCTACGCCTCTACTTCATGGCATAAGCGGAATAGAACTCGCTGGCGATTTTCCACGTTCCCGCAACCTTGATCAGTTGCAGAGTCTTGAAGCCGTAACTGCCACGGTTGGTACCCGCCTTCAGGGTGAAAAAGTCCAGCGATACCGCCGCAAGGTCACCATCCTGCTCGATGTGCACATGAGTGAAGTGCTGTGCCAGGTGGGCGTGACTACGGAATACCGCGTCCCGAAAACCTTTGTACTGCCGTACATCCAACGGCTGTTGTTTTGCCGATGACTGCGCGAGATCAGCGGTACAGAAAAACGGGATGTTTTCATTCAACAACAATTTTGAAAAGGCAGCTTCGTCGCCGCTGCTGACTGCACGGGTGTAGCTGTCGAGAGAAAGAAGAATTTAAAGAGAAAGTTAAAGCAACAAGCCAAGTAGGCCGCTGCTATGGAAGCCCCTAAGGAGCCAATTCCTCTACAAAAGCTGCAAAAATTAATCGATGAGCTTGAGGAGTATGTTCCCTCCATACCCACTAAAGTCATTCTTCTAGACAAATACATTCCATGAGAAGAATTAGAGCGAAAAACACGGCTCAAGAGCTGGCTCCGACAAATATACAAGCGAGCACAGGAGGCGAGGACCTTCCTATCCTAGAGGAACTTTCTATCTTTTACAAAGATGAGGAACTCACCATATGAAAGTTAGAGGAAATGCTGAAGAACTTCTCATGCTATATGGTGTCAATATCTCCACCAGAAAGTCTACGGGGACCAAGTGGAGACAATGTCACGGCCTCTGCTGGTGGGGATAGGATCACTATGGCCACCTATCGTCGTCGTACCGCAGAGCTCCGAAATCCCGATCGCGGTAGAAGTTGTGGCCGTGGGCGAGGATGACATCCAACGTTTTCTGGTGGCAAAAATGCTAATTCAACACACCCTTAGAACGTCATCGTTTTTCGAGGCAAAAACCTAGGTCCTATTCTTGAAGTTCAAATTCGAGCTGATACCTTTTTCTTTGACTCGTTAGATGAGGAGGATGAGTCAATAAGGCCAACCCCGCAATAATTTACCACCCCATCCGAGGCTCAAGGCGGGGTCCCCACCTTCCTTTTCGACCCGTCAGATAAAGAAGATGAACTGGCAAAATCGGCCTCACAAGAAGAGCTAGCTGATCCGGCTCAAGCAGGTCCCTCTGGCAAAGACAATGATGGGCCGCCTCTTCCAGAGGAAGATTCCTTCGCTCCGCTGGTCCTGGAAGAGCCAAACGATCAGGGGAAGGTTGAGCTATGTAAGAAGCCCAGCTGTCAGCCCAAACCTCTTTCTGAAATGATTCCTCCACTGGATCAAGCCCGGGCGAGGGCTGATCGTAAGATCATCTAGTACATGAAACGGATGCCGACATATGTCACCATATGGGAGGCCATTGCTTGGAGCAAAGAGCTTAGAGAAGCCCTAGTAAAAGTGCTTCAAGAACCAAAAGTGTATGAAACTCACGTAGCTGAACTCTAGGCTCAAGCATATGAAGCCCTTGCAGCAACTGACACTTTCACAGATAAAGACATGGTGCTGTCTTCCCCTTGCCACAATCATCCTTTATACATGCAAGGGAAGATAAATGGCCACGAACTGGGTCGGATTCTGGTAGATCTTGGGGGGTCTGTCAACATAATACTGCTTAAGGCTTTCAAGGCTTTATTTCTCGTGCCCTATTTGCAAAGGGTCTATGATGTCAAGATCTCAGGTTTCAACCAACATTCAGAAGATGCATTGGGCAAGGTAGAGGTGGAAGTAACCATGGACAATTTTATTTCTAAAACGACGTTCTACATTATTAATGAATACATCTTACAAACCCCTGCTTGGGAGGCTCTGGTTGCATGAAAATTAGGTCGTCCTTTCAACTCTCCACCAATGCATTAAATATGCAAAGGGTAGAGAGCAATACACAGCCTTTGCTGATCAGGCTCCGTTCCGTTCTAATGAATGCAATTTGACGGATTCTCAGTTGTATTTTGGGGAACCTACCATTAACCCTCCTATATGAATTAAAGATAAAGGGAAACAAAAGGTGGTTGTGAACTCTTTACAGTGAGTGAGGATCTCGCCAAATTACACCAACTGCATATACAAGCTAACGTCGCCAATGTCAAGCCAACCCGGCTAGAGAGGCGAGAGGTTAATTTTGAAGTTAACCTCATCAGTCGGTCAATTGACAAAAGTATCTCCTTGCCTTGGGCATGCATCCAACTCCCCTTTTTGAGGGGAGAACACAAAGTTGAACAATTAAAGACGTTTATCGTCACATATCAAAGGAAAGGGAAAAAGAGAAATGCTGAGGCCGCTAAGCCAATCATATTTTATGGGTGACCCTATGAAAGGGTCCCCCATTTAATTCTTTTTCGGTTTTTCTGCTGCCTCGGTCACGTGGAGGAAGGAACGATGCTCCGGGTTCACTTTGTGCTCCGTTGCTCATGCTGTTCACGTCGCCTCTTGCCGGCGAGTACTCCGTGCTTTGTGGATTGCTTCCACTCTTCACTCGGGCACCTCGTAAGTGCGATGAGACTTTTCTTTGACAGTCCGCTTGCTGTGATATTTGTCCTTTTGTGCCGTGAATACGGCGAGGCTCCACGGGACTCGGATTCGAACCATTCTCCCAGGGCTCCGGCTTTGTGCCGTCTTCCTAGTCTTCGGGGGACTGGTTTATTTTTTATTTATCTCTATTAATTCGAGAAAAATAATGGGTTCAACATTGGTGAATACCTAAATGATTGAAGTTTGATCAGTTTTCATAAAGAGAAGTGTTTTCTACACCCAGCTTAGCTGTGTACGTAAGTGGTTGTCAATTGTACATTTGCCCCTAGTTCTCACTTCTCATACCATGTTGCTTATGCACCATGTCCTATGATTTGTGGGACATGGATACAGGTTTCAAATGTTGATGTGGGCACACGTGTGTGACATGGTGAAAATTTAGGCACAAAAATCAATGACCCTGAAGCTATATCATTATGAACATAGTTTTATATATTTATATGTGCATGCAGTAAAAGGATGATCAATCAAACTTCATTCTAAAGTATAAGAAAAGTATAAGATCTAATCAAATTATTAAACCTTAACATTCAAGCGAGCAACTTGGTGAATCTTTGAAGTCTTTATTTTAAAATCATTAAAATGATGTGTCAACCATGTCAGAATATTGTCTCATGCCTTGCCCCTTTATCTGACATGGCTGTCTCATCAAAATCGAAGCATCTACAAATCAGTGACTACAGTATGATGAAGTCATTAAAAAGGCAAATAAACTTGCTATAGGAATCTTGATTTTCTAATCAAATACTGAGCTTTCACTGTAAGAATATTTTTAATCTCCCTTCTCTTCCGGCTTGCTTCTGAATGTTCCTTCAATCATTGGAATTTCCAAAGTGAATGCAGAATTCATAGCTGAAAATGACACTCTGGTACAGTTTGGGCTAGAAATCCTTGTGCCAGTAAAAACAGTTCATGTCTGGTCAAGGGATACTATATGCAAATTGAGGATTCCGGGAAATTCTTTATGCCTCAACTTCTATTAGCTGATTCCAAGATCTTGAGTTGAAAGTAGCTGGTAGATATAAGCACTTCTTGTTCTCTTGTTGCACTACAGCTCAGATTCTATCCTTAGGTAACCTGCATGCATCTTTACATGCATCACATGTGTATCATTTACTTAAGAAATGTTTGGGTACTTTTCTGTCTTTATGGTTTGTTTTCCTTAACCTCTTAACAATCCTATCCATGATACTGCAGTGTTCTTTGGCTCAAATTATGGCCGATCTTCTAGCTAATCTGAGTGTGAAACCCTTAGTGACATCTGATACATGCATTATGAAGTCCTTCTTGGTTGTAGGGTCTATTTATTTACCCCACCTCAATGTGGTTTGTAGTTTTTTGTGATGCCAAAGAATGGGGGCAAAAAGGTTGAAAGAACTAGCATATTCTCTTTTTACACATCTAATAACAACACTTCAAATTTTTCCATCATTTATTCACAAGCTCCAATGATCCTACTTTGCCTCCAAGTGCCCTTCAAATTGCACAGTCTTCCTTTTTTGCATTTATTTTTATAATTTCTTGTGCATTTATCAGTTTCGACATGGAAGGCTTGATCATTTCAACCTGATCTTTTGTTGTTGCATTTGTTATTACTCCAACAAACCATTCTATTTGCAGTGAAAAGGATTTGGATATCAAGAATGCTTCTACTTAATTTAGCTACTGTTGCACCCGTAATTGGTTACACCAAAATTCCGGGATGCTACTGCCGCATGTGACAAAATTTCGGTACGGTGAAGCCTCGTTTGCGAGCGAAGGCCGCGTCACCGCGGGTGGCCTTGGTCACCGTCATCGCGGCAAATATTCAAAACGTCATCGACGATGTAGCGGGTGCAACATAAGTCGCCCGGGCTTGAACCCTCCTCAAGTTGTTTCGTTGCTTATCTCTAGTCGGGCGAGAAATTAACCCGAACGAGACGTTGCCGGCGCCATGCGGTGCAGGCCGGCAATCGAATATTGCATCGAGCTGGATGAAATATATTGGCCATGCGTTGGGACATCGTCGAGGCGCTGGGGACATGGGCAACGGCGGCGGCCGCGATTGCCGGCTTCGTCTTCGTGCAGCGTCAGATCGGTCAGGCCGAGCGAACGATCCGCGGCACGACGCATGAGCGGCTGACGGCGGAGAGTTTTGAAATTCTCCAGTTCCTCGCCAGTGTCCCCCACACCTACGCCTATTTCTACCAAGGCAAGGAACTCGACGCCGATGCCGAACACCGCGAGTTCATTCTCTATGCGACGGAAGCGATGGCAAATTATGTCGAGCATGTCGTCGCCGAAAAGCCCAACATGACGGAAACGGATTGGAAGGTTTGGCGGCGCTTTCTGGAAGATACGCTCCGGCGCGCACCGGTCATCCGCAAGCACCTGGAGCGTCATAGCAATTGGTATTCGCCGGAACTGCTGGAAATCGCCAGGGCAACGACTGCGCAAGGCGCGGATGACCTCGCTGTCGAAGCTGGCAAATAGCGGGGCAAGAAATCTGTCCCGCTATAAGGCGGGAAGGCATCTCGCACTGCGAAATCTTCCGTTTACTAAAGTGGGAGCCGGTAAAATTAATCCATTTACAGTTTCGCGAATTTCTTTATTAGATTCGCTTGCGGCACGGCCTACGCTAGCCGGCGATCGCTTGAATTTTTAGCTGGTTGGAAACGGTCTCTTCGGAGACCGTTTCTTTTGTGCGGCACAGGCAATTTTATTGCGCCGAGCGAAATACGGTCGGCCAGTCGCCCGGTTGCAGGCCGCCACATGCGTCCTGCATCGTGAGGGCGGAAAGGACGAAGCCGCTTCCGTTCCAAATCCAGCTTGCGGCGAAGCCGCAATCGGCGAGGCCCCGCCCCTTGGCGGACATGGCGAGCGTGCCGGTCTGGGGCGCGAAATCGGCCGCGGTCAGATCCGTGACCGTCGTTTGGCTCGCGTCGTTCCCCTGATAGGGGGCGGACAGATTGAGCGGCGTCGCCGACTTGTCCCGGCGCTGAACAAGAAAGCCGAGATAGGACCCCTGATAGGCACCCATGATGCAAGGGATCAGGACGAGGGCCCGCGTCTCGTCCAGCGCATAGGCGGCGGGGTCCATCCCCTCGACCTTGTCGTCGCAGCTCTCGTCGGAGAAGCTCTTCGCACCGGCACGGCGGGCCGAATCGATCAGCTTCTGCGCCTCGCCCTTGGCCAGAGCCGCCGTGATCGGATGCGCCGGCATCTTGGGCAGGCGGGGCGCGGGCGGGACGAAAGATGCCGGCCGATTGCCACGCGCGAGCAGCGCCGTTTCGCCACCCGCACGCCCCTGGCGATCATCCATCCGCAGCAATGCGGCGGCAAAGCCGTCGAGCGGGACGCTTTTGCCGTCCGGCAGGTCAAGCGATTTCGCATTGCGCAGGCGCTTCACCAGATCCTGAACGGCAGCCAGTCCGGATGTCGAGACAGTCGTGCTGTCATCGTCATCCTTTCGTTGCCACCCCGGACCGAGCGGGATGGGCGCGCCATCCACTTTGACTTGATCGAGGCCGAAGTGCGCTTCTGAACCGATCCAGGCATCGAGAGCCCCCGCCGGGCCGGCGTCGCGCTTGATGACGAATTCGGCCCGGTCGCCGGACTGATTGAAGCCCTTGGCTTCGCAGCTCAACGTATTGTCGCAGGCGACAAGCCAGGATTTATAGACGTCGTAGGATTGGACCGGCGGCGGCGCGCCGGTGGCCGCAAGGCAAAGGTCGCCTAGCGGTCACCCCATGACTGTTTCTATTCAAATGGCAGTCCTCACTAGATCCTTTTCTTCATGAAACGGCCGTGCGATAGGCCATTTCTTGGACAGAGAGTCCAGACGATCCAGAACTCTGATTTCTTGGCCGCTGGACTCTAAGTCTTATTTCCATTTAACAAGACTTCCTTGTTAGGACTCTATCTTCTAGAATACTCCAGGAAATTGAGCCCCATTTATTTTTGTCTCCTGCCCTTTATATTATCTTGAGTTTGATATATGGAGCACGATTTTTCATGGGCTATATATCCTGGAATCTTAACCGCAATATCTAATTTTCTGCATTTCGTACAGTTCAAACTCCTCTAGATTAGGTTCCAGGGCCTTTTTCCAAGAGCCATAACTTCCAGATCCTTCCACCAAAAAGAGTCTCGTTTGTTCCTACGTCTTATCCTGACTATTATCTTGAGATTGATCTGGAGATCTCAAGATTTGGTGGACTCTATCATCTGAAATCATGACAGAAAGTTCTAGATTCCACCACATTTCTATAAATAGATGCCAAGTTCGCCTGCGCGACGGGGGGCTCTTCTTCGACCTGGGGCGAAGCCATGCCAGATTTTCCACTCAAACCTTCAACCCCAGGCTATTGAGGGAAGTATTGGCTTCGATTTGGTTCCTTATTTACTTGATTTAATCGTCATTTGCCCTCCTAACTTTACCTCTACTTCTTGCAAATCATCACAGATTCTATTTTCCTGCTACAACTCCACGGCGGGACGCTCTTCGTCGGTCCGGGGCGGAGCCATGCTGCGTCTACCTCTTGCTCCGACTCCAACCTGAAGAGAGGAGTGTTTTCTTTTGTTTCCATCTCTCTGGGCTCCTTTTCTTCACTCCTATGCTTAGTTCTCCTCTCTCACTTTTCACAAATAATCACAGTTTTACACTTAGTTTTTACACAGTTTTCTACACGTTTTTACATTTTTCTTCATTTTGCACAATATTTTTCTCTCTCCTTTCTTAATCAAATTTCGTGATTTCAAATCCCATGCATGCACAACACTCCCACCTTTCATTTGCACCCATTTATAGGGGTTAAAAATCCCCCCCGATGCATTCTCCCCCTTTCTTTTATGCTATTTTATCACATCAGGGCACGTACTACACTTTCATGATCTAATGGGTGTACTTTTATTTTTATGGCTTTGTTTTGCAGGAGATTATCAATATGAACGTGAGGCCCTCTTCCTCTAGCCGTCTGGAAGGAGAGGAGGTACCCCCACATCGGTTCCCCGCATCCCCTTTGAGGCGCAATCACACGTTGTAGCGGTTCGTCTTCGGGCCGCATCTTCTTCCTCATTTTCTAAGGTATATGGCACCGCCTTCATCCTTCCTTCATCCTTTTAGTGCTGTATAACTTTGGTGGCAATCACGGTCAGGTTTCTCTATTCTTCATCGCCCTTTGCTTTCCATTGTCCACATTTCATGTTTACATATTCATGTTTATGTGCTAGTAGTTTGGGGCGGGAAAGATAGATTAGAAACTTTTATGTCTACATCCATTTTTTGGCGATCACGGTGAGACACCTAGTGCCTATCACGTTATATTTTTAGTCTCTTGCATGTTGGGTGGGTGTTTATGCATGATTGGGTAGTCTCCTCCACGTTTTTCTATTGTTCAGTCCATTCCCGGGTCTATCAGGGGTACGCAGTCCATCGTAGGGCCGCCTAGCCCATTCAACGGCCATTCCAGGACCGCCCCAACACTCTGGGGTTAGAAACGGTCCTCCCAGGGCCGCACAGGACCTGGGCGGTCATCCAGTAGACCGCATATATCTTAAAAACGGTCATTCAGGTGACCTTTTTTTGTTCTGGACGGGCAGACGCACTGCTCACAAGGGCCTTGTTTGTTCAGGCATAACTTTGTCTCATGACGTCGGATTGGGCTGATTCTTGTTGCGTCGTGTTGTCCTTTGTATTAGCTCCACTTACTAAATACCCAGAATAATTCAGATTCTTCGATGGATTGTTTTAAAATCTGAACCAAGCATACAAACTGCATTCTTACTTGCACGGATCACCTCTTTCGTACACCTGCAAACTATCATCCACCGCCAACACTATCCATCCAAACTCTCTCACACTCCACCATCTACAGTCGAGGAGGAGAGGAAAAGAACAGAGGAAGTTGGAGGAGGGAGACGAGGGAATGAAGGATAGGAAAAGAGATCATGAGAAACTTCAATTATATACCACCTCTAGATCCAAACTCCCTAACTAAACTAGCTCACTTCATGAGGCATAACGTGGTTGTCTGAATGAGCCTAGGGTTGTCAACCACACCAACTCTGACCACCATACTTTCGTACATGATCCAAATTGGAGTGACAAAGAGTCCCATTTCATTACACCATCACTGAAGTTCTGACATTCTGAGACCATTTTCTCTAAATGACAACCAGCTAGCTGACACTCATCAAGGCCATAGTCTTCTTCTTAGTTGGCTAGCCAACATTTTCTAACTCGCGGAGCCCACACACATCATAACTTGCTCAGATCGAGTGACCACAAGCCCATAAACTCTAGCTTACTTTCTTCCATAAAAGAAAATGTCATACTTCACCTTTTACTGATCCGATCAACACGACAACCTCTGCCAAACTCTAGAGATTCCTGATTTCTATTAAAGCTGGGTCTATCTTCCAATAACCATTGCATCATTTCATCTACACTGCTAGTACCACAACTTCTGTTCACCTGGCGCACCTATCCATAATCAGCAGGGTGCTAGTCAACTCAATTTAACCATTTGATTACTCACAGCACCCCTATATGAAAATCTGAGATAACTTCCTCGATACACACACCTCTTACATCTCAACACTACCTTCAGAACAACTGCCTTAACCAAGGCTAGTCACTTCAACATCTCAACTCTGAGCAACATATACCTGCTTACCTCATTACCAGTCCGGTCGATAATGATTTGCCCATAATTCCAACTACCAACCGCCTCCACTCTAAGCCACACAACACGTTCTACAAAGAAAGACTAGCACAATTTATCATCCTCACCTATCAGCTCCTATAGATATGCCATGTGATTCTCAACTCCTCTGGTACTACTTGACACGGTGCCACTACCGACAACACAGCAATCAATGCCACTCGCGTGGCCAACACACTCTCAAGCCAAAAGACAACTCTCTCCCATTGGGAACAAAACTTCTAGGATGTTGTTCCCGGTAGATGACAATCAAGAGGGGAGGGGTAAATTGATTACCTTTAAAAATTTTCACCCCTATGAAAATTTACTAAAGAGAGTGATTATAGAAGATAAACTAAAACACTAACACACCCATGGATAATCGCACACGTAGTGATAAGGTGTTGAAAGATTAAGCTAATGTATGAAAGTTTGATTCACTCAACTTGGTGGAGATCCCACATGAAATAACCACAACAAGAACAAACCACAATGAACTCGGTGATTCTTTAGGTGGTTCAGGTTCACCAATGTGCACCCTACATTCACCCCTCACAGAGTGAGGCCTCCCTTCACTATCAAGTGAAAAACCACACACACGCTGTGAAACTCACAGCCCACACAGTTGGTTTATGCCAGTGTCTCCTTTAGGATTTGGTGTGTACCACGTGTGGTATGGGACCCACGTGGGACCATCGGTGCTTGGCAGCCCAACCTGCCACATGGATTATGGGGTTCATGTGTGAAGCCACTCATGTCCACCCACAGCACGATAGTGTGGGGCTCTGCGCTGCCATTAAGGAAATACAGTCTAACCTTCGCTACTAGCTCGAGCGTTTAGCTCAATGGTAGCGGCTTGATCCTGTAAACTGGTATCAGAGTGAGGTCGTGGGTTCAAATCCCCCAGGTGCCGCTGGGGGGGAGATTGTTGGTTTATGCCAGCGTCTCCTTTAGGATTTGGTGTGTCAATTGTCGGGAAGAGTATGTAATGACTCTCCCATTTTGCATCAATACACACCCGAGGCCAATACCAGAAGCATCGGTATATATCTCGTACTTTTCTCCTTCAATCGATAATGATAAGACTGGAGAGGTGGTCAAGAGATCCTTCAAAGCTTGAAAACTCTTCTCACAGTCTTCATTCCACTCATACGACACTTCCTTGTGAGTCATCCTGGTGAGAGGAATATCAATTTTTGAGAAGTCCTTGATGAAACGCCGGTAGTAACCGGCTAACCCCAAGAAACTTCGAATCTCCGTTGCATTCGTTGGTCGTTCCCAATTCTTCATGACTTCGACCTTTGATGGGTCCATGAAAATTTCATTCTTCGAGATTATATGGCCCAAAAAGGATACTTCTTCTAGCCAAAATTTACACTTGCGAAATTTGGCATAGAGTTGATTCTCTCTTAATATCTGCAACGTTGTCCTCAAATGTTCTTCATGGTCTTCTTCAGACTTTGAATAAATTAAAATATCATTAATAAAGACAACAATGAATTGATCCAGATGTGGCCTAAAGGTGTTGTTCATTAACTGCATAAAGGCTGCAAGGACATTTGTTAGTCCGAAAGGCATAACAGTAAATTCATATTGCCCATACCTACTTTGGAATACTGTTTTATGAATGTCCTCCTTCTTGAATCTTAGTTGATGATAACCAGACCAGAGATCAATCTTGGAGAAGTATTTAGGTTCAGATAATTGATCGAACAGTTAATCAATCCTCGGCAGTGGGTACTTGTTCTTGATTATAAGGTGGTTCAGCTGCCGATAGTCGATGCAAAGTCTCATTGATTCGTCCTTCTTTTTGACAAATAGCACGGGTGCTCCCCATGGGGAAGTACTCAACCTAATGAAACCCTTTTTCAATAACTCCATTAGCTGCTCCTTTAGCTCCTTCAACTCAGTGGGGGACATTCTATAAGGTGCCTTGGAAACTGGAACAGCACCAGGGACAAGGTCGATTGTGAATGACACTTCCCTTTCCGAGGGTACACCAGGCAATTCTTCTAAAAAAACATCAGAAAAATCCTGAACTACACAGATGTCTTCAAGTTTAGACTCCTCGACTTCTGTGGCAGTCACAAACGCAATGAAAGCCACACATCCTTTACTTATAAGTTTGTTAGCTCGGAGAGCTGATATAAGAGGTGATCTATTCCGAGGACTAATGTAAATCAGTTCTGGGTAATCCACAAAAGTTATCTTGCTATTTTGACAATCTACAGATGTTTGGTGTGTGGATAACTAGTCGACACCTAGTATGACATCATACCCCTTCATATCTAGGCATATCAGGTCGGCAGGTAGATTGTTTCCTTTAACCATAACCTTACAATTTGGGTATTGATACGTAATCTCAGACTCACTCCCGAGAGGAGTAGAGATGACCAAGTCTAACAGCTCAGGTTCCTTAGAAAATGAAGCAGCAAATTTCTTGGAAACAAATGAATAAGTTGCTCCAGTATCAAATAAATCTTTAGCAGTTTTAGAACGAACAGTTAGTGTACCATCTACAATTCCACCATCCATCGGTTCCGTCTCTTGGAGAGCTTGTAGATGGCCTAGTTTCTTTGTCAGATGCTTCTCCCAAGCTTGAAAACCAGAAGGATATGACTCAAAAAGATCAAAATAGGATACTATGATGAATCCCTATGAGTAGAAAGGGGGTGTAGAAGTATTTCTCTTTGCTTCGGTTCGGAGGGTAGCCGGATGACGACGTTGAGGACGTCCTCGCGTTCCTCTTCTCATTCTGCTCCTTTCTTCCTTCAAGCACGGTCTCAGAAAATGAATGGAGGAAGATCAAACCTTGGATCCTTTAGCTCAGCCCCTCTCCTTTATCCCTTTCTTCTCCTACAAGAATAAGAATATAAGCATTAGAGTGCATTCCTTGTGAAATTCGGAATTCTCATTCATATATAAAAGAAACTTACCTTCTAAACCCCTTACTTTCCTTCTTTAGGAATTTCTTAAATTTTCTATAGAGCATGGCAAATTCATCTGCGTCTTCAACAGAGCTAGAAGAACTATGCTCACTTGATGACCCTTTTCTACT
The DNA here is from genome assembly GCA_024336825.1 of Amorphophallus titanum. Lineage (NCBI taxonomy): Eukaryota > Viridiplantae > Streptophyta > Magnoliopsida > Alismatales > Araceae > Amorphophallus > Amorphophallus titanum. The sequence continues at coordinate 311,465 of JANBPO010002057.1, read as the reverse complement.
AGAAGTCACCTTAAGTGCTAGGGGTTTCTTCTTCTTCTCAGACTTATCGACCCTCTTGAGATTTAGCTCGCATGTCATGAGGGAACCAATGAGTTCATCAACAGTGATGGCTACTAGGTTCCTAGACTCTTCCATCACCGTGGCCTTGGTGTGCCAAATGGGTGTCAGAGACCCAATGGTTTTCCTAACTAGTTCGTACTCACTGTAAACCTTGCCTAGACTCCTTAAGCTATTAGTGAGTACCATTAATCTGGCATACATCTTAGATATAGACTCATCAGGTTTCATCTTAAACACTTCATATTCTGAGGCTAGCATGTTAGTCTTGGTCTCACGTACCTGAGACTTCCCCTCATAGATCACTTCCAGCTTGTCCCACATTTCTTTGGCTGTGGAACAGAAGGATACTCTGGAAAACTCAATCAGGTGAAGAGCACACTGCATTGCATTAACTGCGTTCCATTTCAGTGTTGACCTATAGATCTACTCCCTGGTCCAGACGTCCTCATCCTTTGGGATCTAAAAAGGGCCTCAGCTAACAACCTTCCAAATTTCATAATCCGTTGCTCGAAGGAAGACCTACATACGATTCTTCCAGTAAGCATAATTAGTTCCGTCAAAGAATGGCGGCTTATTGGTGGAGTGACCCTCAGCTGTTAGACCTCTAGCATCCATTTCTCTCCGGGATGTTAAGCCCTAAAGGAGAGTTAGGCTCTGATACCACATGATGTGTGAAAGGGATGAACTATAGATCTAGAGGGGGGGGTGAATAGATCTATCCCAAATTAAAAATTCTACAGCAGTTAATAACAATGCGAAAATAAAAGAAACTATTGTGAATAGAACTACTAAAAATAGTATGAACTATCAACAAGGAGATTTGATAAGAAATATCTATCAATCACTAAGAACTTCAAATGAAGTTGATCAAATAACTCAGTATGTACCTGTGATGCAGAATGGACAATGGACTCGATGCAAGCTTTCGGACGTCCCTAAGTGAGGGAAGCATGCGAATGTGCGCGGTTGAGAAACTGATAATGAACTAGGGTGGTCGACTCTCTCTCGTACCTGGATCATGTCATAGGACGGGTCTCGCTCTCTCTCACAGTGGTGATTGAAATTTGAGCCATCTAATTTATCCTAACACTCATGCAGCGGCATATGAAATATACGAATTAAGCAAATGTCGAGTTAAGGAGTGAACATGATACCTCCACGCTCCGGGCGTGGGGAAGATGATCCCGGCCAAGAACAGTAACTCCCGGTAAAAATAATTACAATAGTTACAGCAGGAGTTTCACTGTCCACTCCACACAGGGAGGTAAAGGGCTACAAGTGGGGCCTGGGAGGACTAATCTTGGGTTGACAGGCAGCAAGCCAGAAGGGCTCTCGGGGCGGAGACGGGTTGCTGGTCCGACTCGGCACTGCGCAGACTCGGTTCTGGCTTGCAGGATAGCAAGCACGGGCCTCCAAAGGGACGACAACCTCCTGGGCTCTTCTGGAGGCGACGTTTGGCTGGCACGAAGGCGAGATGTCCATGGTCGACTCCTGGAGGCAGTGGTCGCCGAATCTAAGCTTTGATAATTTATTGGAGATTTCTTCTCAATACCTTCACGCAGCCCTGTCTCAAGATAGATCTGAGCGCTTCCACGACAAGAATTTTAGCAGCCAAATCCGAAGGCAGATCAGGCTGAAACTGGTGCCGTTGGAAACTAGACTCGAAGGGCTACGACATATAATTTTTATCGAGCCATCCAGAAATAGGATTGGAAACAAAAAAACTCTGCAAACTCCGTGTTTTCTCTGGATCTGGTTACAAAACTGTTAGGATAGATATGGATCTACGTGGACGCAGTGGAGGAGTTTGAAGGGCCAATGGAAGCCAGTGTGTGTCCTTTTGATGGCCTTAAGGCCTTTCTTTTTAAGGAAACACAAAGTTATCAACTAAGAATCCAAAGCCTCCCCGACAACGGCGTCAAAAATTGATGCAAGTGGATACTCGTCATTAAAAATACTGCGCACATAATTTCACAAAATTTCACACTCACACACAAAAAAATTAGGATCTAAAGTGTAGTGGTGAATACGAGTCGATCCCATGAGGAGGTTAGAACTTTTAAAGTTGAAAACATTATATTCCTTGAAAAGAAAGATTGTTGAATGAGTTTTAACGTTGAAACTAAAATTGCACAATGTAAATCTAGCTAAAGAAATGTGGAGGATTGAGGAAAAGAAGTATAGAGAGAGAGAGGGAGAAGAACAAGAGAGAAAGAAATTGCTCCACCAACTCTATTACTTCAAAAATAAATGTTTACAATGCTAGGGAAAATGAACGTTACACTCCAAATGAAACCTAATGGAAACTAGAAAAGAGTGAAGAAGGAAGTGCAGCAGAGAGGAAGAGAACACCGTTGTCTATGCCACCAAGCCTTTGAGGACCGCCCAACTTGATGAAGATGCCACCATGAGAGGGAGATGGTAGGTAAGACGCCATTATCCACGCCGTCGAGCCTTTGATCGCCACCCCATCTTGGAGTAGACACCGCTGTGAGAGGGAGATTGTAGAGGTAGGGATGCGAGATCTAGGATGAGAAAGAGAGAGAGCTATGTGGAGAAGTGATGGCTAGTTGGTGAAGATCTAATAGATGGGAGTGGTGATAGCAAGGGGTGGAAGAAGTGGGAGCAAGAAAGGGGCAACCTAACTAGGTGAAGGGAGAGGAGAAGAGAGAAGAGTCAGGACGCACCAAGGAGAGGGGAAGAAGAGAGGGATGAAGGGCGCACTAGGGTGAGAGAAAGAAGAAGAAGAAGGTGAAAGGGAGGGGGCGCACGTGGGTGAGAGAGAGAGAGAGAGAGAGAGAGAGAGAGGAGATTTGTCATGCCCCGACGCGAAAAATCGGATCTTGACGGTTATAATCATTCGTGACAATTAGAGCAATTAAATAAAATGCAACAAAAGAGGAAATAGACATACATAATAACCTCCAACTTAATAAAATGCAACAAAAGAGGAAATAGACATACATAATAACCTCCAACTTCAATTAAAATAAACATAAGATCCAACTGAGTTTAAAACCACTATTTACAAAATGACCTAGCCACAAACATAGCTAAACAACCATAACTTCCTCATTAATTCAAACTACAACATCGACACATCTAACATAAACTATGACCACTCCAGGACATGACTCTAAACTGGTTCGCTCCAAGTCTTCACTCGTTCCCGTCCCCATCAGTTCACGCGTCCTCATCAGAGCTGCCTGAAAGGGGTTGGAAAAATTAGGTGAGTGAACACTCAATAGGTGTATAACAGGTAATGTATAAGTGAATAACCAATTAAATGATGTCATTTTATGAAATCATCACATAAAAAAATAAAGCAAATAATAGTTAACTATAGCCATCAATAAAAGAGAATAATTGCAAGGACTAGCAGGAGATAGATTATATTTCACGAATTGGCTGAAACAAGCATGCAAGTATAGCAAGTCATGTAGAATCAAAATTTTCATGAAGGAATGAATGTCATAGACCACACAAGCAAGTACTCGTGTAATGCCACACCTTATCATTACAAACTATCCGGGGCACAGGTACTTTCCGACGCTCCTCCCAGGACCAGACCGGGCCCTTTCTGATGCGTTGGCATTGAAAGGTGGATCAAAGATCCCAAGTAATATCTTGACATTCATTAATTCGGCCAAGAATTCCAAGGTTAAGCTCATGTAACCAAGTTCTAAGATCAAGTTTCATTCCATAAAGGAATTTAAGACCCTTCTGTAACTAGTGGCTTTTTCGAGAACGTAGAACCTTGAGGCTTAAAATAGAGGTGCCTCGCCAGCCTTCTTCAAACATCCCGAACAATGGCAAAAATGGCTATAACACGACTATGGGGAAAACCCGAAAGGACGCTACAGGTAAAATTGGTTACCCCACCACATGAAAACCCAAAAGGGTGCATGGACAAAAGCAAGAGGGGGCTGGCCCCGATGAAAACCCGAAAGGGCACTTGGGTCAGTAAGGTGGTAGCCAAAAGCTCCTCTTTACCTTCACCCGCATGGAACTTCGGATAGGATATTCACCACTAGTCCCACCGGAGAGTCATTTCTTTTAAACCACCGGCTCGGACCTTCCATCCCCGCTGATGAATAAACCCATCTTTGCTTCAACATCTAACCAATGTCGATGAACAAACCAGCTCTGACCCTTGTTAGTACCCCATTAACCTGGACCTTTCATCCTCGTTAATGAATAAACCTCCTTTGCTTCAGCATTTAACCAATGTCAATGAACAAACTAGCTCTGACCCTTGTCATCATTGGCATGACCAGTCAGTACCCCTTTAACCTGGACCTTTCATCCTCGTTAATGAATAAACCTCTTTTACTTTGACATTTAACAATGTCCATGAACAAACTAGCTCTGACCCTTGTCATCATCGGCAAGACCAGCCAGTATCCCATAACCTGGACCTTTCATCCCCGTAATGAATGAAGCTATCTTTGCTTTGGCATTTATCTAATGTCGATGAGCAAACCAACTCTGACCCTTGTCATCATCGGCAAGGTCAGTCACTACACCATTAACCTGGACATTTCATCCTCGTTAATTAATAAACCTCCTTTACTTTGGCATTTAACTAATGTTGAAGTACAAACTAGCTCTAACCCTTATAATCGGCAAGACCAGCTAGTACCCCATTAACCTGGACCTTTCATCCCCGTTCACGTATGAACCTATCTTTACATTGACATTTATCCAATGTCGATGAACAAACTAGTGGTGACCCTTGTCATCATTGCCAGGACCAGTCAGTATCCTATTAACATAAGCCTTTCGTCCCTGTTAATGAATGAACCCATCTTTACTTCAACATTTACCCAATGTCGATGAACAAACCAACACTGTCACTTGTCATCATCAGCAAGACCGCTCAGTATTCCATTAACCAGGACCTTTCAACCGCATTAATGATCAAACCTATTTTTGCTTCGACATTTAGCCAATGTTGATGAACAAAGCAATGCTGATTCCCGTCATCATCAGCAAGGTCAGTCAACAAAATGTTAACCCAGACCTTTCATTCATGTTAATGAATAAAACCATCATTGCTTTGGTAGTTAGCCAATGCCGACGAATAAACCCCCACCTATCTCGACGTTAGTTTCGCAAGTCAACTTAAAAAAAAAGAAAAAAAAAGAGAATGAATAAAATGAAAATGAATGAGGCTCAAAACAGAGATGTCTTGCCAGACTTACCCAGATACTCTGAGTAAGGGCAAAAATGACTATAACCTGACTATGGCGAAAACTCGAAAGGGCACTGCAGGCAAATTCGGGTACCCTGCCACGTGAAAACCTGAAAGGACACGTGGGCAAAAGTAAGAGGGGGCTAGCTTCGGTGAAAACCCGAAAGAGTGCTTAAGTCAGTAATGTGGTTAAAAAAATGAAAATGATAAATGATGATGATGAGGATGATGTTGATGTCTCATTCACCATTCATGTACCACGGGAATCCCTATGCGCGGCAGATAAATCACGTCCCGCCAGCATAAGCCTTACACCTATGCTGTAATAAATCCCCTTTTACTTCGGCATTTAAACCATGTCGATGAACAAATCATTGTTGTGTATTTCCAGTTGATTTTGGTGATAACAAAATCCCGAACATTTTTTCTATCACGTGCCATGTATTATTGATCAAGAGTGAGCTTCCTATGCAATTAAGGTCTAATTTCATCATGATATATGCTTAAATGTTCACAGCCTTCCAAATGCGTAACATCTGGGATAAATTAGCGTCCACTCAGGTTGCTACCAATTATAGAATTTGTGTCCACTATGGTGGTCGCTAATTCCATAAACAGTAAAGGCACGAAGGAAAATTGCGTCAACTATGATGGGCGCTAAATCCCAATTTAGCGTCAACTATATTGGACGCTAATTCCAGACAGTGACAAGACTCTCACCAAACATGTGAACAACACTTTATGATGGCTAGGGTGTCATGTTTCTTCAGAGTGACATGATAAGACACGATTCATGGGTTTTAGGGTACAACCTGCTCGGCTTCCTTGAGAGATTCCATGGCTAGCGGAGAATTACGAAGCCATTAGAGAAAGAATTTTCGATCCGACGGATGGAATATCCTGCGGAGGGTCATTCAATCTCCAAGAGATAGGGTGTCAACATGAAATCTCATGAAACAGAGACTCTATCTCAGGCATGACACAATAGTGCTAAAAGATCTACAGTATGCATTAAAACTATGATAAAATGGTGAGACAAGAATTTATGTCTATTCATCTGGGATCGGTGACCGGACTGAGGGAAGGAGTAGAGCAATGAAAGGAAACACGGGAGTTTAATATATCTCGGGTATCACCGTTTGTAACTATATTCCTCTCAAGGTGGTACCAGACACTCGCTTTTTACAGAGAGTTGAGTTGGAACCAGATGGCTTGGGAAATTTTTGGGGTTAGGGTAACTGAGCTGGGGTGCGGGCGTGCTAGTTGATTTCTTGACAACCACCTATGGAACCGAAGGTTGACTGGGAAGCGTCACCAGGATGCGGCACGTAGGCTCAGGAGGCCAGACAACACGTGGAGAGAAGGGAGGTTCCATAGGTGTGAGTGCGCAGGTGATTATAGGGAATCGTGCACTGGACGCCTTTCCCTACCGACTGCAAGCAACCGATGTTTATTTACATCGGATTAAATCCGAACACCTTCGTTCCATGTTGAAGAGAAGTCTGTATATATCTGAAGCCATGGGTGGGGCCCCAGGGGCATTCCGTAGCTATAGGTTCGCGCTTGACTAGGAAGTGCAATTTACGAGAGTCAAGGGCACTAGACGCACACTAGGTTGTGCGGAGAAGGCTCGGGACCCAAGTACAAGTGCAGAGAGATGCATTCAGGTGGTAATAAATTTTATGAGAGCCACGTAGGCTTTACAGGTGAGCCGGCAAGGCTGAATTACAACTGGTGCAAGCCGTGGGACAACTCCGACACATGGGTCGGTCCTTGGGTCATTGCATAATAAGGTGGATATTCGTGTGTTTTTACAAACACTCCTTGAGGCGAGGGAAGCGCCCAATTCACTGAGGGAGAACTAGACTAGTGGCCGGAGGAGATATTGGCTGACGAATTGGGGGGGGGGGCAGGCGCAGCTCAGGATGAGCCGTCGGGTATGGATCCCCAAAGGGAGCGAGCATCTCTACACTGGGAGGTCAAGGTCGGTCCCGGTGATGGCATCTCTGGGCCAGGGTCTGGGTCACTCGAATCAGAGGTCAGAGTGATCGGTGGCCGACTCAAAGCGAGCATTGGGCACATGATTCCGTGACGAAGGTAGGTGCGGCATCGTGGAGTATACGTGGCTATTGTAGGTCATCGTACGCGGGCCGACCCGGGGTGCAGGTATATTCACCATTATCATAGCGCCCTACGTGTCGCAGGGACAGACTTGTATGTCATGGCTAAATGCCGTATGAGGGGAGTACGAGTGACATACCCTCGACGTGTTTAAGCCATTTTACAAGCCAACCATGCACACTAAGCTCCTTGCATCCATCCTTGCTTGTTGGAGGCTAGTATGCCTGCGTCCAGATGATCTTGTCTGCATTAGATTGCATGCTCCGCCCCTTGAGCTTCTAAGAGATTTTTATAGAGGAAGATGAAGGGTCAGGGAAGGGTTTAGGCGGACCAAGTTGAGGGTTAAACTTGGTCTGCGTAAACCTTTGAAAAAAGTTTTTTTTTTCAAGGCCTAGCCTAGAGGTAGGTTATCTCATGAGTGACTTAAACATGATGTTAGGGATAAAAGTCCTCTTTTTACAGTCAATTTCATGCTTTCTATACAGAGTAGTTAGATTTTAATTTGATTATGCATATAGGGTTATCATTGCATGCATGAACCTAACCTTTAAATAAGAAAATGATAATTCTACTTATTTCACTCAAACCATGCATCTCTATATCTCAATATGGTGTTATCAGGCCATATTTTCTCGTTATCATATTTTATTATGTATTTATTGGCCCTAGATTTGCACATATTTTTGTTCAATTGCTGTTTACAGTAGACAGGCAGAAACGGTCCTTTTCCAGACCACTTGAGTTCCATAAGCGGCCCAACGATAGACCGCTTACCCCAATGAAACGGCCATCACGAGATCGTTTGTACTCCTGAGTTCTGTGTTAGTGTTAACCCGAAACATGATGCAGAACAGCCCTAAGTATGTTATGATAAGCCTAGTTAGGTAGGTCTTGACCCCGATTTAAGTATTGGTTTCATATATGTGGTTATATTAACTGTTCTTCCCAGTAGATTTCATGTTCTTTATACACTTGGAACTTATTTTACAACTTATATTAATTTCATGCCAAATCATATATTCTTATATTTATCTTGGTTTTAAATAGTTCACGGACTTGTCTAATTGATTTAATCACAGTTATATCATGATCATTTCTTCTCTATGAGTCATTTTCTTAAGTACATGGCGCATATCCCGATATGATGTCATTAGTCACACGTTACACTTAAGCTCACAATCTTAGACTTGTGAACCTCTCCACCAGATATTCCTTCTGTTGGACTAGGTGATCTTGTTTCAAGGCCTCTGTAAGTCTTTATGAGCCTGAGATTCCCACTAAGACGCCAAGCTGGTTGTACCATTAAAAACTCAATTTGTCTAGAGAGCACTTACACTATCGTTGTATTCTGAGTTCTAGTTACCAAATGGTCCTCCGGTGACCGCTAAGTCCCACTTAACGGTCTTCCCGTGATTGTTTCTTTTGTCAAACAGTCAGCCCATGACCCTATGTCTCTCTGAGTCAACTTTTTGTTCGGGCTTCGACTCAGCTCCAACATCTAAGACATAGAGTTCGACCATTGAGAGGTAGAAGTTTTTACAGAGTATCCTTCTCTCATGATCTCATCCAGCTTCCTGTCAATTCTCATGGCTGCCTCTGTGAGTTCTTGTATATGTTAAACACTTGAATTCTTCAATTCCTCAGAGATCTCATTCAATTTGTCAAATAATTTCTCAAGTTCCATGTCCCTTTCCTAATTTGCTCTGTGTTTAGTGTGAGAGACGGACTCAGCTTCTTCTTTGCCCAATGGTTCTTTAATCTTTCTTAGGCATCATCTGATTCTCAGACATTTGTGGCCCTGCCAAGTTCCAATGGCTCAGTATCCCTGTCCTCTTCCATTATTGGTCCCTACCATGGCCCCTTCTATTCTAAAAACAATGTGATCTCTTGGATGCTCCATTTCTCTGGCAACACTGCTCTCTGCTTCTCTCATATCACTTGAAAATATTCTCCTTGCTGACACTTCTTCCAACACACCTCTGATAATATCAGCAGGTTCCTCATGTGCAGGCTCTTCTTCTTGTCCAGTAGCAACTTCTTGTTGGGCAGTTACTTCTGGTTGTGCTACCATTTCTTCTTCCCGTGCAGCTTCTTCAAGTATAGTTGCAATTTTTTCTTCTTCTTCACTGATGGCACCTGGCCCTGTTTACTCTTCTTGGAGTAAAGGTGCAACAGATGGTTCCACTTAGTGCTCACTAATTTTCTTGACCAATCTTCCTTCAACTAACATAAAGTCGCCCCTGGTCAAGGTAGATACACCAATAGTGGGGGCTATAAGGCTCCCCTCCCTGGCCAAGTTTACATTAGAATGAGCAAATAAGAATGAGAGTGGGGGCACAGTAAATCAGTTTACTCGTCACGCCACTCCCGAGGAAGCTTCCGCGCCCGGGGGGGGCCATTCGCCGGGGGGGCGGGGGTGTGCGGGGGGGGCCCGCAGGTGGGGGAGATGAGAGTGGGAGGGAGGAGGTCATGCCTGGGAGGTGGTGGTGAGGGTGAGGGAGTCAGCCGGAGGGAAGGGGCCGGCGGGATGGTTGTTTGTCCGGGGTGAGGGATGACGGCGTGCGACAGTGGTGAGGGAGGCTCGATGGTGCATGCGTAGGGGGGTGCTGTCGTGACAGTGCGGGGAGAGGAGGAGAGGCCCGTGGTTGCAGGCGATTGACGTGGGGAGTGGAAGAGAGGGGGGTGAGTAGCTGTGGGTTACTGTGGGTGGCTGAGTGGCCACCGACACCGAGGTGGGGTGCAGGGGTGCGGGTGTGTGAGAAAGAGAGAAGGGGAGGTAGAGGATTGTTGCGATGTGAGGTTGTAGGGGCGGTGGTGCAACGGTGGGTGAGCGGAGGTCGGTCGAGGGGTGTGAGGAAGTGGTTACAGCGAGGGCGCTGGCATGGTGAGGTTGTGGGTGGCTCGACGGTGGTAGGGTGAGGGTGGGCGGAGGCCGACGAGGTGGGTTCGTACGTGCGTGTGTAGGTATGAGAGAGAGGGAAGAGACGGAGGTGGTGGCGAGGGGGCTGTGAGGAGGTGAGGAGAAGTGGCTGCGGCGACGGTGGGAATACGACCGATAGCGTGGTTCACGACGGTCAGATGTGGAGGGGGAGAGAAGGAGACAGCGGCTGGTGGAGAGGGGTGCAGGCAGAGGGAGAGCGACGACAGTAGCCGGTGGAGAGGGGTGCAGTGGAGGTCAACGTTGGGAGGTCGGCGAGGGGAGCAAAGGTCACCGACAGAGAGGAGGGTGCACCGGTAATGGGCGCGAGGGTGAGAGAGGGAGGGGAGCTTCGATGTGAGAGGGATGTTGGCAGTGGGTTCGTGGTGACGAGGAGATGGTGAAAAGGAAAGGAGGTGATGAGAAGGAGAGGAGGGCATGAGGGGGAGAGGGAGTGGAGGTCAGTTGCCGAGGTGGGACACAGGAGTGACGAGGGAGGTGGGCGACCGGCAAGGGAGCAGGTGGCTATGGTGGCCGACGATGGTGAGGGAGAGAGGGAGGCGAGGGGGGCTATGACAGTGGGGGCTGGCTTCGCAAAGAGGGAGTGGTCTCGGAGCGAGAGGAGCGCAGGCGGGGGGTGTGGGTTAGCGGTGAGTTGGAGAGGCAGGGGGCGTGGACGCTCTGCCGACGGTGGCAGCTTGCGGAGGTGGTGCAAGGGGTCACGTTCGGTGGAGGGTGTGGAGGCTTGGATGGCCGGAGGGCTGCGGAGAGAGTCCGTGTAGGTGTCCAACGGTTGCGGAAGGTGAGAAGGAGGTCGGCCGTGTTGTGTGGCTTTGATACCAAGTGTTGGTATGAACTGGTGCCACGAGTTATGTCCCGAGTGGTGCAACCGGATGTAGAAGGGGGGTTGAATAGATCTGGTGACAAACTTTGGCCAATTTAAAAACTATTGGAGAAATTGAGCATTAATTACTCCTTTAAGCCAATAAAACACTTAGGCACACAGCAGCGGAATAGATCGGAATGGCATAAGAAGGAGCGTTAGAACCTAATGCCCAGTCTAGACAGGTCGACACTCCTCTAGAGAGAGGTTGACACTTCTTCACGAGAAACTAAGATCCAAATGAGATGTAATACAATGAACCATAGAGATCTTAAATCAGAATAGCTAAGTGAGAAATGACTTGCTTAGTGTGTAAGAGGTGTTGTGATCAACTGAGGTGCATGAGTGTAAAACGAGGTGAATTCCCTTGACAAAGCTTTTACCTTGGTGCCTGTGTGCAAGGGTGTAGCAGGCAATCCAAGGAGCTAATGCAGTTAAAGAAACAAGGTAGAAAGCTGCTCACACAAACTATGATATTCCCTTTGCTTGGAAAATGCTCCAAAGTGCTTGTAAGCAAGAGTGCTACAGACACCCGAGGAGATACACGTTAGCTATGATAGCGATGGGAACAAGATGAGACAATTTGTGCAATTTGAACGCTTGAGTATGCAGAGAAAATAAACAACATAAATAGCACACGAACCTGCGAATGGGGGTAGAAGATAAGGAGCAATCGCACAGAGTGAGCACCCCACAACACAGGAGTTTTTAAGGTGCTTCGGTTGCAAACTCGCAACCTACGTCCACCCCTCACCAAAACCCGGTGAGACTTTCCTTGCTGACTCACAACTTGATTGGGGACACGCCCCAAGCCACAGAACAGAGAAAACCCTCTGTCTGTCTTCCTACACACAAAGCCAGTAGGGACGGCTATCCACAGCCCGGAGAACCTCCGACTGTCTTCCTCTGAAACCCAGAGGGACCCCGACCCCTATCTAGGGAATCGAAAGAACACACGAATCGTGAATCAAAACAAAAATAGGAAACACTACAAGTGCAATGGAGAAAACAAGTGTTTACAGATGTGAGGCACTGAACACCGAGGTAAAGTGAAGAAACAGAGATGGCCAAACAGTGGCTTCAGATGTTGCTCTTGAAGCTCTTGGATCAATCAGAACAAAGGTCTGATCTGCTATCTTCCTTGGCATGATCTGGACATAAGGAACTGCTCTCCTCTTGGCTTCTCTTCACTCTTTCTTCTCTTTCATAGCACTGGACTGAGGTCGCAAATGTTGGGCTGCTCTCACTACCTTTCTCTTTCTTTCTTACAGATTTCTTCTTCACAGCTCAAGGGCATGACTTTACTCTTTCAATAGCAGCATCAACTTCTTCAGTTTAGGAAGCTTGGTATTTATACCAAAAACCAGTTGAAAAGCCTGAGAATATTGCATGCCAAGAAGTCTTCTATTGGACTAGTGGATCAGTGAAATTTTCCCTCCAAAATTGCCCTTGAAGCGTGCGCCAGGAGGTGAGAGTTAAAAAGTCTTCTAGTGCAAATGCCATGTGTAATGGTGGTAATCAATAGGAGGGAGGTAACCACATCCCTTGACATTTAATGCACTGTAGGCCTGTGGCCTTCCCATTGGCTGAGCCCAGCTTTAAGTCTTGTAGAAGTCAGCTTGAGCAGGGGACAACATGATAGCAACAGGGATGACAGTGGCATGTGCTGTCCTTTACTGACAAAATCATCTCCAAAAAGTAGACAAGTGAATGAAAAGATGGTAGAGAAAAAGTCAAACCATGGGACTTGGTCCAGACCCTAAAATCCTTGATTTTAATGATTTACGATACTCTTTTTCTCTCTCTGGATCGCCCCTTTGATTTGACAGATAGTTGGCTTGACTGGCTTCTGGGAGACCAAAGTGTCGACCTGCTGAGACGGAGGTGTCGACACTCCTTATGAGATCTTCTTGTATAACGATCTCTGGAAGCCTGAGGTGTCGACACTCTGAGAGGAGGTGTCGACTCTTCTGATGTTTACTTCATATACAACGGTCTCTGGAAGACTGAAGTGTCGACAGTCTGAGATGAAGTGTCGACACTTCTGTAAGCAGTCTTGTCTTCAAGGCTTTCTAAAAAGGGCCAATGTGTTGGCACACTGGAACAAGGCTGGCACAATGTGCATCGACCCTAATATGCACTAGGCTGAACAAGCATCAACTTGGTATGCAACCATTGTGCACATGCATCGACTTTATATGCTCAAGGAAGATGTGCACTGACTTCTAACAGTAACACAGGTAGACTTTGATATGCACTAGTGAGCATGTGCACCGACCTTAGTTACTGTGCTAGCTGAAGTGGCATCGACCTTAGCTGCATGCTAACATAGGTAGTATCAACTTTAAGTTTGTATCAGCACCATGTGCATCGACTGTGGTACTGCACAGACTGGACATGCATCAACCTTGGTCTTGTGTGAATAGTATATGCATCAACCTTTGTCTTGTGCTAGCGAAAGGTACATCGACCTTAGTCTTCAGTCTCCAATATGTGCATCGACTTCAAAAGCTTGAAGGCAAAGCTAGCATCGACCTTGTATGTAGCTTAAATAGAACATGCACCGACCCTCAACAGATGTGAATAGTGATGTGCATCGACCTTCTTCTGTGCTAGGGCAACTAGCATCGACCTTAGTCTTGCGTTGAAGCAGGACATGCACCGACCTTGGTATTTACTAGCCTTGGATGCGCACCGACCTTCCTTTGTTCTAGAGAGGGATTGCACCGACCTCATAGTAGATGTGCACCGACCGTGTAGCAGATGTGCACTGACCTTATCTTACGCTAGCTGATGTGCACCGACCTATCTTGCGCTAGCTGATGTGCACTGACCTTGTGGCGGATGATATGCACCGATCTTGGTCTACTGAGGAATGGTTGTGGTGTCGACACTTCTCTCATCAGCAAGTGCATCAACTTCAGTAGTTGCACTTACCTTGACTACATGAATTTCTATGAAACCTGATGCCTTGTGTTATTAGTGCCTTGATTTTTGTGCAATCATGAATCTTTTATTCTGCCTTAATTCTTGTGCAGTCAAATGCCTCATTTTCTATGTCTTACTTGATTTCTTTCTATCTTTGCAGACACAATATGTTGGGGAAAATCCGACATTCCCTTTTAAAAGACACATTTGGCGCTTGTGCCTGTCGCCCATTCCGGACGCCCGTGCAACTGCCGCCCTTCAGGGTGCAATGCTTGCCTCCAGCGAACTTGCAGCGCAAGAACACAGCGCAGGCTTGCGCAAGCGCTCGCGCTATCAGCCCGGCCTTACCTTGCATTTGCCGTCCGTGTAAGTAGCGCATCTGAATGCTTGTCTGCCCGTCGCAGACGGTCCAAGTCCAATTCACGTCCCGATATGGAGACAGAGAACGTCCTTTATTGCTGCTAGTGAGAGCCAGTTGGGTAAACGCAAAACAGGGATCCTACGCATCCACCCCGTCATGGACCTCTACGGTCTTGCCAACAACGCACAGATCAATGATTTGCCAGCCAGGTATGCATATCCGCTAGCACTTCAGGCTCGATGCCGAGAAATCCGTGGGGAGAGAAGGGGCCGCACTGCTGCCCGCGGCTGTTATTGGCCTCGACTTCGATATAGTCGGCCTTGTTCTTTTCAGCCCATTTCTTGCTCGAGTAAGCCGGGGTCAAGGGACAGCGGTCGTCCTTGTTGGACACGACCAGCACGGGGCTCCTGGATTTGGCTTCAAGATCCCCGATGATAGGGTTGCCGTTCTGCCCGTGGGCCGTGACGGAGGACGTCAGAATGAAGGCATCTGCCACGCCCGAATCGCGGGCCAGAGCATTGCCCACCGTCAGCGTCCCTGCGCTGGTCCCGACCAGGGCGACCTTGGCGCCAGGAAACTGCTGGCGGGCCGCCTGCACGACGGCCTGGGCATCCTTGAAAGCGGTGTCCGTCATGCGAAAAGCGAAGGAAATTCCACCTTGGTGGTCCGATGGCGCATCGACCATGACAACCCCGTACCCATAGTTCAGCCAATGATGGGCCGAGCGGATCACAAAGTTGCCCCGGCTCGTGGGGCCCGCATCCTTCACACCCAGCACCCCCTCGCCGCCGGAGTACAACACCACGACCCACTGCGGGCTCTTCGCCTTGGGAGCTTCAACCCAGACATCCACCGATTGATCGCCACGGGTTGGAACCGTGACCCGGCGGCCTTCGAATGAAGGCGCCGCATGGGCCGCGGACGAAGCGATTACCGCTATCAGGGAGAAGACAACACTGCAGATTTTCATGACTATCCCCTTGCCTGCTGATTGACTTTATCTCAGCTTTTAGTCCGATCCAAATTAGACAAATTCAGCTCCTTAGTCCAGTTTTTGGCACCTGCGCTGCCGTCCGCGGGCATCTATCTGCAAACTAAAAACACCGGACTTTGACGGCATTTCTGACGATAGACCGACTTGGGTGAGGAGAAATCGTGTCAGCGCCGGACCCGCAGAAAACGGGGGCAGCATATGGGCGTCATGGCTATCGGCTGCACTGATTGCGAGGGAGCCATAAGCCCCCTCCCCTCTCCCTTCTCTTTCTTTCAACGAATCCTATCCGACGATGACAGTCATTTATCGTCATGGCGTCACTCACATGTGCGGGGCCCTCATTGTCCTCAATACTATTTTTTTATTTTCTTTTCATTTTCTTAAATTTCTCCCTGCATTGTTCCTCGTCTCCCCCCGTCTTCTTCTCTCACCTGGAATTAGCTCGTTGCAGTAACTCACCACCACCGTCGTTGTTGCCTTCCTCCAACACGCCGCTGCCGATCTAGTCCTCGGTCGGCCACCGCCGGTCGTCTCGCCTGCATCGAAGTTGTCGCCTTGGTCTTGTCGGCCTCCCCCGCAGTAGCCCAGGCTGCGGCGCGGATCGTTACTTCCCCTCTCGGTTCTCCTGTTGCACGGCGTGCACCTCCTGTAACTAGGACGGCTGTGCCTCGTTAGCCATCGTCGCGGACCACCACCACCGGCATCGCCCCTGCGGCCTCCTCGAGCTAGCCTGCCTCGCCCACGGCCTTGCACCACGAGCGGGAAAGACCATACCCCCCCGGCATCCGTCTGTCGCCACACCGTTGTAGACCGCCGCCAGCCACAGCCACTGCCTCTGCCCCACCCCGCCGCAGCCCTCCACTCCATGTGCCTTCGTGAGCCTGAAGGCCAGGGGGATCCCCCTGCGATCGAAGGAGGAGATCATCGGGTAGATGGGTACTGCCGGGAGAGGTTGCCGCACTACATGGTGCCCAAGTCGGTGGTGTTCAAGGAGGGGGTGCCCAAGATGTCAACAGGGAAGATCCAGAAGTACGTGCTATCAGGCAAGGGATGTGCGGGAAGAAGCAGAAGAATAAGAGAGGGAGAGGAAAGCGACGGAGGTGACGGGAGGATTTATTTCGGACATGAAGGGAGCAGAAGAGGAAGGGGAGGGGGTGACGTGGGGGGAGTGAAGTAACATGATATGAGCGAGAGGGGGGAAGAAATTGGAGGGCTTAGCCTCTCCCGTAACATATATGCAATCACAGGACCCCCAAAGTAGGGCAGCAGGGCAGGGCCAAGTAGGATACAAAATATAACAAGTGAGAATAGAGAAAGAAAGAAAGAAGTATACAAGGGAGGAGCAATCTCAAGAGGATCCCGGAGGATCCTTCTCTATACACTCCCTACGCGTTAATGCGTCATGTTATGCATCAGCATCATATGCCCCATGCATATAGAGAAGTGGAGACCCATAAATGATCATACACTACTGAAATGTGGACTTGCCAGGATAGTTTGGGAGGCATCCCCATTCAACACTCGTGCTGACAGACTTCGAGGAGAACTTTGTTTGGAGAGCTAGACCCTGAAGCAGTTAAAAAACTTCCTCCTCAGGAAGAGTCAGGAAGAGTCACAGCACAAAACTTGGCCGCCATTTATCTCCCTCTCAAGGCACTTCTGCAAGGGACGATGCAAGGCGGCGATAAAACGAAAGAAGACATATAACCCTCTTAAGCCATTCCTAGAAATGCCCTGTACGACTTCTAAACATAAATCTGTTACTTTGTAATTTGGAACACTTGCTGAGCACTTGGAAGTCCCACAACTGTTATTGGCACAGTCCATCTCAAATTCTAAGAAAAGGCGTTAGTCTTAGACTCGGCAACAACCACCGATGTTATGGGGTTTAGAGCTCTTCCATACATCCTTCTAATGAAAACGTATTGCAAAGAACCAATTTTGAAGGCAAAAACAGGATCTTTGAGATGCATGGCTCGTTATCCCGCTTTGTTAGTAACTACGTGCACTAGGAACAGGAAAAAGAGTCATAGAAACTGTCTTTTTAAATAAACATGAAATATAAAGTATGAAGGGTTGTATATATACTCAATCACACGCTATAGCGACAAACTACATTGACCTCAAGTGTGTTCACTTTTCTCAACGAGCAAATTGGGAGAGCATGCAACTTCTGAAAGCTAAACGGGCCCGCCTCATGTTCTTCGAATCAAACCAACAGTATATTGATAAAGGAAATGTCAAAGTTTTTCTTTGTAGAGAATATTTTTTTTCAAAGGCAGTCGAAGTGGCAAATCCCCCACATAGCAATATGCATGTCCTTCGTTACCAGGGAATTGAAGGAGACATGCAGGTGCATATTCTTGCCAATGACCATCCAAGATGATAATTTATTTTTCTGTGAATGATTTAGGATGATAATTACGAGGCATGCCTCTAGTTTCATGGCTTGTTCCATTAAAGTTCTCATTCTTACATGCATATCTTGTAACACTAAGAATGCTGATTATATACATTGACGGCTAAGATGGTTCATATCATTACTAAGGGCACGATTGTGGAGGTCATTGTACGTTACGGGATCATTTAGAGCATTCAGAGATGAAGTGATATAAAGTAGCTAATTTACTTGCAGTTGTCTCTGTGTTGTAGCACAACATTGCATGATGGTGGAGGCCGCAGTGATGAGTATGGCTGCTAGTGGTACTGGGTTGGGCCAGGCTGGGAACAATCTTAGTTCAGTCCATGTTGAGAATTCCTCAACCTAACTTGGCATAAACCCGACTATCAACCTGCCCCCCTTTCACCACGATCCCAACTCAATCTGACCTGTATAACTTGAGCTCAATTGGGAGGAGCTAGACAGGAGCTTGGTGGAGGTCTTCCACCCTGCTATGCTGTGGACGTGGTGGCCTCGCCCTCTTGCTGCGATTGTGGCCTCACCTTTCTGCTGATTGTGGCCTCACCATGTCATCAGCGACCCATTGTAATAATAAAGAGGAAAGTGAGGGATGCCTGTTGGGGAGGAGGATAAGGAGGGTGTGGAGGAGGGGGGATTAATGTCAGGGATGAAGGAAGCTGGAAAGGGGCCACAACAGATTTTCAAGTGGGTGTGAGAACTGGGAAGAAGAGGGGGCAGCTAGGTTGGCTGGATTGGGGTATGGAGAAGTGGGGTTAAGCAGCAGGTCAAGTTGTTCAGATGACCTGAAGGATCAACCTGACTTAACTTGGGTGGAGGATGGGTTGAGCAGTTGCTGAAACCTAACTTGACCCAATCAACCAACCACATGCGCTCGGATTGAATTGAACTACCCAAGGTGGCCCTAGTGATGGGGAAAAGTGTGTTGGAGATTTTAAAACTGGCATGGGCTGTCTGCTACTAATCCCCTCAAATCCACATTACCATGCTGCCAATTTGGGACGGGAAACTTGCTGGGAGGACTTATCCATTGGAATCCAAACTCCAATACACCACTTGGAGGGTGTGCTCTAGAGCTATGATATACTGGAGCTTTGATCACGTTATTTGCTTGGGAGCATCTTTTGAATTATTTGACAATGGTTTTAAGACTAAAGCTAGAAAGACTGGGAGAAGTTGCCTTGATTTAGGGTGACACATTAACCTGTGTTAAAGTCAGAGTCCTAGTGGCAGCATTGTTTTGCTTCCTTAGAGATGGGTATGGTTAGGATATGTGGACCGGTACACAATTTTCTCAAGGTTATTTTCTGCCTTTAAGAAAAGATCAAAGCTTGAGACTTAGTTGAGGCATTTGGGGCATGGTTTTTTTTGTTAACGATGCACACTGCTATCTATTGGTTAGCCTATATATTTGCATTTATTTCTACTGATACAGCCACTTTGTGCATTTGTGGTTTTCAAACCTAAATTTGCAATTTGTAGGTTCTTTTTTATCACTAATATCTCTTCAGTGAGGTAGAATAATGGTGACCAAAAGAAAGGATGGCTATGCATCCTATGCATTTTAATGTCTAGATGAATATAAATTTTGATATGGTTCTGATTACATATTTTGAAAGGAGGAACAGAACTATTTTTTTTCTTTTGAGTTTTATTTGCAAAGAGTATGGATATTGCAGGATACACTGGGAAACTAGGGTATGAATAATGAGAAGAAGCAATTGAATGTGCTGACACTGGGTATCTCAATTGTTATGGTTAATGATGATAAAGGGGGGAGGATCGTTCTCTCCTGCAATACATTATCTACCTTGCCCGGCACGAGCTGAGCTGCTAAAGAAGAAAGTGAAGAATTATGCTGTCCACTACCTTATAAAGAGGCACACTATTATACCCCTCCTCTACGTTAGGATATGGGGGAAAGAATGCCAACCTTGGAGGAATGGGACACCTCCGGCAACAACGATAAGTCACCACTAGTCTCGCTTAAAATTGAAACAGAAAGTAGCACTGCTTGCTCTCCCCAACCTGACCCTATCGTAGTAGCAAAGCTGTATCAAAAGCTTCAAAATGTTGAAGTGCTGACAAGAAAACTAAGCAAAATGGGTTTATACCTAGCTATACCTGGGTAGGCTAGGTCATCATCCGAGGCTTCCCAGGGTGGCATTGAGCCATTCAAAATCTCACCACAGCTGACTATGCCCCGAATAGCATATGATTATATAGGGGGCACCCCCTCTCAGTAGCTATATCATGTGCCTTCCGCACGTCCCTCAACTTCCCAAGCATGTCAGGGGGCAGCTAACATACCTCATGCAATGCCATTAACAACCCCACTTTTACAACCAGCTGACTCGCACCTCAGCTTCAAAGCTCTGGCAATGATAAGCGAGCCAAGGGTGGAACGTGCTGTCAAAATGAAGTAGGTTGAGGGAGAAATCATCGAGATAGCACTATACATGACCGAGCAGAAGATTGATGAGTCTGCCTCGGATCATATTCGGGGATGGAAGAATCTCATCGCGAGATGCAGACATCCACCCAACCACAGGGGTGCTATCCAAATGTGCAAACATAGTATGAAGACGGACAACCTGTTGAGGGTAATCGCCATTGAAATCAAATCCTTCGAACAGTTGAATGATCTGACAATAGATATTGAAGCCCTCTTGGTGAAGTATTGCCCGATTGCTGCTACCCCAAGTCATGAGAATAAACCAGCTAGTGAGCCACCGGTGCAAGAGGAAATAAACCCCGCTGACTTCGAGCAACAATAGAAGAAATTAAACAAGGTGGTTGGCTCTTACTTCACCAAGCCACTCGAGCGGAGATCCTCATTAAGGGGTAAAATGATGAAACCATATTCCTTTCCAAAGGACAAGACTCGGATCCTTCTCAAATGGGCCCACGAATATGGCAAGGTGGTGCTCCCGGAGCCCAAGAGACCAAATGAGGTCGAAAGAAAAGACGATCCCCAGTTTTGCCTCTACCATTGAGGGTTAGGGCATTCTATTGAAGACTGCTACATATTCTAAGACATCATAGAAAGCTTGATCAACAAAGGTGAATTACAAATGGGTGAATATAACGTGGAACCATCGCACCCTCATCAAATGCCCATCTTTAAAATGGCGGCCAACAAGGCCTTGCTATATCATCCAGAACAACACAGGATCTAAAGGGTATTTCAAACCCATTAAGCTGTGGCAAGAAGCTGAACAATATATTGCAAGATATGAATGACGCTCCATCCTGGGGGTAGATATCAGAAAGAAAGAAGGAGCTGCTGCTCTGCTACTCAATACACCATCAGCTTTACCCAAGCTGGTTGATTTAAAAATGGGGTCAGTCGATCTTAAGACCGGTAACCAAATGATGAAGCTGTGAAAGAGAGTCTGTGACATATACCTTCTCCAAATTAAAAGGCCCAATAAAGTGCAACTACTATTGTTCATACTCCAACATGTGGTGGAGAAAACCCATAGCTTGCTTCAATGGAGATATGCTCGCACCCTCCACAACCCCTCACAGGTTGTTGATAACGTGAAAATGTATGTCGTTACTACACGCGCACTAGCAATCTTAAAATCAAACTCGCATACAATAATGAGTGGAAAACATACTACTATGGCAAGCACGAGTTGAATCCACAAGGAAGAAGAGATTTTTTTGAAATTAAAAACCTTGGATTCCTTTAGAAAACATGTGATTTTTGTTGATTGAAGAAAACTATAAAACCACACCTGGTCAATATAGCTCTCATGAGCATAAGTACTTTCAAGTGCTCCTCTCACGACCAGACTGGGCCCTATTAACGCCAAGCATTGAGTCATGTAAATATCTAGACATCCACTATAGTTTGTGGCCAATAGAATTCCAAAGGAATAAGCCATCGTAGGAATATTAAGGTAGATTCATGGACTTGAGAAATTCAAGGATAGAACCTTATGTGGAGATGACATAGTGATAAATCTCTCATAAAAATCTTGATATTTATGAATTTGGGAGAAATGGCATCCACTCGGGATGCTGTCAAATTTCAAAATTTGCGTCCACGAGAACGGGCACTAATTCTGATGAACAGTAGGCACAAAAAGAATTCGTGTCAACTTTCTAGATGCCAATTCAAGATATGGTGACAATTGTGCCAGACACCAATTTTGGACAGAGTTAGGACTCTCACAGAACACCAATCATAGTGCTCTATGAAGGCTGGAAGTCATGTTTCTTCGGAGTGACATGACTAATATTGTTTCAGGGTTTTTAGGGTGCAGCCTGCTTGACTTCCTTGAGGGATTCTAAGGTTAGCGAAGTCTTACAGTGGCCTTGATATTGAAAGTTCTAATCCATAGGAAGGAATATCCGTCGGAGGGTCCTAACCTCACCAAGAGATAGAGGGTAAGTGATAAATCATAAAATAGGGACCATGCCTCGACCATGAGACAATGGTGCCAAGAGATCCAATAGTCTAGGATAAAACAGTTCTCTAAGGAATTGGCGTCAGTGGTAGTAGGCATCAATTCCTTGAATTAGCATCCATTGTCATGTCGTCAATTCTAGAAGTAGTCGCAGGGCAATGTTTGATTCTCTAATAGACTTCAGTCAAGGTGTGGCCATTCCATGGTTCATAGGTGGTGATTTTAATTGTATTGCTTTCGCAAAAGAAAAGATTGGTGGTTCCTTTACATCCATGGCTGCTATGTTAGATTTTCAAGGTTTCCTATCAGCAACTGGTCTTGTTGATGCGGGTTACTTTGGCTCTGAATTTACCTGGACAAACAATCAAACTGGGTCTTCTCACATTAGAGCTCGTTTGGACAGAGTTCTTTACAATTCTTACTGGGTACAATCACCTTATAATTTGTCAGTCAGGCACTTAATTAGAGGTCCCTTAGATCATGCCCCTTTGCTTCTGTCAATGAACCCTACTCAACCTTCTTCCCCGGGAAGATTCCTGTACCAGCATATGTGGCACACTCATGAAAGTTTTCTGGATTTTGTGAAAGATCAGTGGAGTAAATGCACCCAGATGGACAGCCATCCATTTCATATGCTCCATAGAAAGCTTAAACACTTGAAGTCTGCCTTAAGTAAATGGAACAAAGAAATATTTGGTAATATTCATTGGGCTAATGACAAAACAAAAGTTCAGGTTGAGCAGGCTCAAACTTGTTATGATGCTAATCCTTCGGTGGAAAATCGTATGAAGCTTCACAAAGCCAATGCTGAATTGTGCCTTATATTATCTCGTGAAGAGATTTTTTGGTATCAAAAATCCTGAGTGCAATGGATTTCCTGTGGAGATCGGAATACTCAATTTTTTCATCAATATACTAAGGTCAAAAGGCAAAGGAATTATGTACACAAACTGAAAATTAATGATCACTGGGTAGATGATCAAGATTCACTATCTGATGGTGCTGTTGAATACTTCAAAACTCTTTTAACTTCAGAAGAGCATATTATTGATGAGAGCCTCCTTAATGTCATACCTCGGTTGATCAATGAAGACCAAAACAGAATTTTATGTTCTATTCCTTCAGCAGATGAAATCAAAAAGTCAGTCTTTTCTTTATCTGGCAACAACTCTCCAGGGCTGGATGGCTTCACTGGGGGTTTCTTCACTCATTGTTGGGACATCATTGGAGTGGATGTCATTAATGCTGTCCAAAGTTTCTTTCAAGGATGGGGTTTACCCTCGGGTGTTTTATGTAAGCATGAACGCGAATTCTTAAAATTCTTCTAGCCAAATTAATTCCATATTCAGACAAACACGAAATAGCATCCATGAGGATAGATGCTCATTCCCCGCATTTTGAAAATAAATATAGGAAAAATAAAAAATAACGTCTGTTTTGGTGGATGCTCATTGAAACTGTGTCCGACGCTTTGGACGCCAATTCCACCATACTTTCAGAGTTTAAAAACCTTTCCAAAAATGACTCACAGAGCCCCAATCCTACTCAGATACAAATTACCCTAGAGTTTCCTATATAACCGCCCTTACCAGAAAGATTTCCCCAGTCATTGCAAACTCTGTAGATCTCTCTCTTCTCCTCTGTGATTTTCTTAGTGACAGTTCCTCTGTAATTCCCCGGTGATCCACAGAGGCTCTACCCTGCTCTGTACCTCCTGCAACCCATGGATCGTCTAGTACAATGCCCGGAGAGGAAGCCCAAGATGACTCTGCCCAGGATCACGGAGATCGTTGGTTACATCAGCAGAAAAATCAGGCTCAATCAGGTTTGTTCCAATTGTTCCAATTTCCCCTATTCAGACTCTGTTACAAACATGCTCTTGCAACTTCCCAGAGCCCTTTATCCTTTATTTCACTTGCCAAGCCTTCTCTCTGTTCTAACTGTGGCTCTCTTCTACAGAGATTCCTACTGCATGCCCTTTCATTATTACTTCATGCCTTAGCTTCTCTATTTTGCAAGTTCTTCCCTTCCATGTCTTCTAATCTTTCTTTTCTCTTCTTTCTTTTATTCCTCAGGATTATCCCAACATACCGGGTGCCAAGAGATATACCAAGAGCAAGTGGCTGCCCCTTCTTATCTCCAAGATCACATTAGATATGAGGTCTTTCCTATCTAGGTGGCATCTCCTGGGGTTGATTACCCCTGCAAAGCACTATCAAGACATGCATCTGGACTGGGCAGTGATAGGCTTACTGAGATATGGCACCCCAACACTCACACATTCCTATTCCCTACATTTGAAGCTATAGTGCTATTGGAGGAAGTCGAGATGCTACTTGGAGTTAAGAGATGGAAGCAAGGGGAAGAGGAGAAGATGGCAGCCATGTCTCAACCCATAGGCTCAAAAGAGATTCTTACCGGCCTGATCCCGAGCTCCAAGATTGTGAGTCCGATCAAGATGAATAAAGGGATTACCTTGATGAAATTGGCAGCATGGACATATAAGCAAATTGGCCAAGCTAAGGAAGAAGATATGGAGAGTATCATGAAGGCTTTCGTGATTTGCTTGGCGGGAGCTCTACTGTTCCCTACGGTGGATGACTTCCTAGAAGAAGAGCACTTGAGCGCCATTAGTGAAATATGGGAGGGAAAGAGGATCAGTCCGACGGTCCTAGCCTACCTATATAGTGGGCTTACTTCTGCGTCCATGGGAAGACCTTTATATTGGTCAATGCTTCTTCTCACTAGTTGGGTGGATCTCCACCTCAAGTTCGATCCATGTGATGAATCCCAATCAGCATCCAAAATATTCTCCAAGTGGCCACTCTACTACATGACAAATGTGCTAGGGTTGAGTGATAGGGTGATCAATCGGGTACCCAAGCTAAAGAAAATGGTAGAGTGGAGAGAACACTTCAAGACCATGCCTCAGACCATGTTCACTTATGCACCGGGCTTCCTTAAAACCCAAGACCTCCGTGCCCAGCTCTCTCCTGGAGTGGAATTATGACTCATTGGGGCTACAAAGTTCTTCTTGTATAACTCACACCGATGCCTACCTTAACTCGGCTTGCCACGTCACCACATGGAGGATGCATGCCACGCCCTGAGCCCTTAATTACAGTGGAAGACCAGCTCGGGGGAAACGTGTACAGCCGGCATGGTAAGCCTCTTACAATCATGAAATAATCAGAGTGCAAGACAATCACACATAATAATGTAATTGCACAAGTATTTACTCAAACTCCATCTTTATTTCGCAAAGTACATACTGGAACTGTTGAAAAAGTTTGGGATGGCTGAAGCAAAACCCCTGTCAACCCCAATGGCCACAATCACGAAATTGGAGAAAGATGAAAATGGTAAAACATTAGATCCTACACTGTTTTGAGGTATGATCGGATCACTACTATACCTCACAGCATGTCATCCTGATATTCAATTCAGTGTATGTCTATGTGCTCGTTTTCAGTCATGTCTTAAAGAATCTCACTTAATGGCTGTTAAATGCATCTTTAGATACTTAATCGGCACAATAGACTTTGGCTTGTAGTTTCCAATCAATAGCTCATTTGATTTGATTCCATATACCGATGCCGATTATGCCGGTTGTATTATTGATCGTAAAAGTACTAGCGGATACTGTCAGTTTCTTGGTGGTTGCCTAGTTTCATGTGCCTCTAAGAAACAACATTCAGTAGCTCTCTCAACGGCCGAGGCTGAATATGTAGCCGCCGGAAGTTGTGGACCCTAAGTACTTTGGATCAAAAATCAATTGCTTGATTTGGATATTGAAATAAAATGTGTTCAAATTTTATGTGACAATACAAGTGCAA
The DNA here is from genome assembly GCA_024336825.1 of Amorphophallus titanum. Taxonomy (NCBI): domain Eukaryota; kingdom Viridiplantae; phylum Streptophyta; class Magnoliopsida; order Alismatales; family Araceae; genus Amorphophallus; species Amorphophallus titanum. Next base: position 285,334 of record JANBPO010002057.1, on the reverse strand, counting down.
TAAGCATATCAAAAAACCCAATTCAACACTCAAGGACCAAGCATATAGACATTCGACACCATTTCGTGAGAGATCATGTAGGCAAGGGAGATTTTTAGCTGAATTTTATTAATACTCACAATCAATTCGCTGATATTTTCACAAAACCCCTAAACCAGGATCAATTAAACAAAATTAGAAGGGAACTTGGAATGTGCAAGGGTGAGAGCATACATACATAGGTCTGCATTAGGTTTAGTGATGCATATCAGAAGCATGACGGGTAGAAAGAGTGACATGCATCACCATGCTGTGTGTTTTTACTTCCTTTGTGTTATATCATCTTGCATGTGTGCTTATACATATATCTATACACCTCTCATTGAAAATTCTAAAACCTAATACTCCTTGAAAAATAAATGCGGACACGTGACCTAGGAACACTAGGAAGTCGCTGAGGGGGAGTTTTCAGGAAAAATTCTTATGTTGAATCACATTGAAAGCCATCTATTGAAATTCTCCCCAAAGAAACAAAAAAAAAGAGAAAAAGAAAACAACAAAAAAAGAAAGAAAACAAAAAGGAGGGATGAATTGAGCTCAGACAAGGCAGGAGACATGGAAGCATTCAAAACACAAAAAAAATGGTTTTTTAGGCCAATCGACCACTTCGGTCGACCTGCCAGCCAGGTTCGGTCGACTGAACCTGGCAAACCGGTCCGGTCGAGACCCGACCAAACCCCCTACTTAAGGGGCCTTCTCCCCTCCTTCTCTTACTCTATCCCACTCATCCTCTATCCCATACACTACCCATGCCCTAGAACACAAAAAACTCCACTCCACAGGCCCTGAAATCTCAGCCTTCACCCACCGCACAACCTTCGTCGGATCCGTCACCATCCTGAGACTTGATCTCTGTGGTTGGAAGTGCGGTCACCCATCCACTTCCCAGAATCTAGAGCATGGTGAAAGGTTCCTTAAGCCTCCAGGAGTTGTCCATTGTCCATTTCCACCTCAAGGGTAGAGTCTCATCTCTTCGGAGGATCCGGTTTCCTTGTCCGAAGATGCCGCCTAGATAGAGTTCTCGGTGTTCCACTCAGGGGGAAGCCAGTGACCAGAGACTAGAGGTTCCGACTCGACCACAGCAGGCTCTGACACCTTGTCATGCACCTCATAGGCGTCCACGGCCCATTATCAACCCCCAGATGGCTGACTTTCATGAAGTGAATGAAATCTTGCCTGATCTGTGTGCATTATTTGAGATTCAAGCAGGTTGGATGGACTTTGTCAGCAGATACACTAGGTATTATCCAAACATAGTTCAATAGTTCTATGGGAATCTAGTGGAAAGAAATGGGAATTTGTCTGACTGTTCAAGACATTGAGATTAATGTAGGACCCGATCTTTTTTGGCTGGGCATCTAAGCAGCACTAACCCTAAGCAAGAGCCACTTCACCACTTTGTGGAGAGAAATCTCGCGCCCCCATATCCTCCTCACCCCTCTACTTCGTATCAGAGCTATACCATATTTGTTGACTTAAGCATCGGAGGGTTTTCCCTGGGGATCCATCCCTGGGCACCTCTGATTTGTTTCCCTTCTTGCAGTTCTTACAATCGTGGTCATCGTCCTCAGCTCAGGGACAGCACGGGATCACCCCTTTTCATCTGGCGCCGTCTGTGGGAAACGGGCAAAGAGCCAACATGGTGCGAAGAAGCTCCAGTTGGAGGACCACGGGTGACAAGAGAAAGGCTGTGGCGACGGAGGAAGATGCACCTTCCCATCCTATGGGGAACACCCCGTCTCACGCCAGCGACCTAGCCGGCAAAATGCCCCCACCCGCGGCGGAGGGGAAACCCCCCACTGAGAACACGGACGCTCTTCAAACCCTCAACGTAAAACTCGATAGCCTTATTGATCTAATGAGAACCTAGGCGGCCAGGGAGGAGAGGTCGCAACTCCCCCGGGAGAGCCCCCCGTGGAGATTCTTCCCTGCAAACCGCAGGAGGCCGTTTCACGCTCCGGGGGCGGCGACTAATCCACAACCGATCAGGAGGACCGTCGCATGCTCCTCCCCCGGAGCAAGAAGCCTCCTCCACCCCGAGGAGGGAGAAGTCTGGAGTGCATCAGTCGCTCCTAGAAACTGAGGCCCTCGAGGGGCGCCGGGGCAGCCCGTAGGAACGCCCCCACAGTCCCTCGACCCAATGACAACCAGAGTTGTCCCTCTGGCTGTGAGACTTTGAGAGGCATTTCTCAGAGTAAGAACGTGCCCTCCGCGCCCTACAAAAGACCTCTACTGTGGAGGACGAGGAGCAATCCCTGTTCTCCAACCATGTCTTGAAGGCCGAGATCTCTCCCAAGATCTCGCTCTCGACCTTCAAGTCATATGATGGCCAGGGAGACCTGGCCGACCACTATGACAGCTTCAATGGCCTCATGACCCTTCATGGGGCATCCGACGCCATCAAGTGCCGAGCGTTCGTGACCACCTTGGTCCAGGGCGCTCAGGCTTGGTTCCGAGCCCTCGCCCCGGGTAGCATCCATGATTTTCGACAGTTCGGGGGCTATTCAAGGAGAGCTTCACTGGCAGCGGTCCTCCACAATTAGTAGCGGGGCTGTTCGCCCTCAAACAGGAACAGGGGGAGAGGCTCTGGGCTTATATTAACCTATTTAAATCGGAAGCTCTGCGTATCCCCCGCCTGGATGTTGCCTCGGTGGTGAGGACACCAGATCTAGCCGTCATTATCAGACACGTAGCACGACTCGAGCGACGTCGACCTCTTTGTGGCTGGGTGATAGCATGGAGTCCCCACCTTACTATTGAGTCTCTTTATGTTTATTACGAGTGTATTGGCGTGTATTTATTTGAGTATTTATGAGTGTAATGGGTCAAGAATGTAAAAGGGGTTACATTTCATGTAAGGAGCCCAATTTCCAAATTGGGCCTCCAAACTTGTAGGAGCCCAATTGGGCCTCCCTCTCCCTTGTGGGCCTCTACACATGTGGATCCAAAAGTCTAGCCCAAGGCCCAAGATGAGCTTCTAGAAGACTTGGACCATTGGACCACGGAGACAAAGGTAGGGGATGCCCTCTCCTTGTCCCCCATGCTTGTCCACCACTACCCTTAGTGGATGTCCTTTGGTATTAGTGGATGTCCTTTGGTCCTCCTTGTCCCCCATGTTTGTCCCCCACCTACCATTGACCCATGTTAGTGGATGTCCTTTGGTGTTAGTGGATGTCCTTTCATGTTAGTGGATGTCCTTTGGTGTGTTAGTGGATGTCCTTTGGTGTTAGTGGATGTCCTTTGATGTTAGTGGATGTCCTTTGGTCTAGGTCTAGGGTGTGGCTATATATAGTCTCTTGTATCATTTATGGAAGGATTGATGAATGAAGAATTTGATTGAGAGAAAATTCCCTTGAGTGCTATCAAGGAGGGGGTGACCCTCTCCATCTTCCTCCTAGGGGTGCGACGCCCCATTCTTCTCCATTCCCCTTCCTCTTCTACTTGTATCTCCAGATTTTGGGTGTGATTCCCTTGAGGAGGAGAACGTTGCGTTGTGTGGAGCGAGCCATGGTGAGGAGATCTGCATCCCACGTCCAAGGAAGATCGAGACGGCGAGGCGGCATCGAGCTCGGTGGCGATCTGCTCAACCTCGGAGGTCCTTGTTCTGCCAGCAATCTGGGGGCCTGAAGATCACACCAGTACGGTCCCTTCTGGTCAGGAAACCCCAAATATGTCTTCTAGACTTATTTTTCCTTGCATGTCTTCTTTCCAACCCCACCGATATGGCCCCTAAATTCGTCCTACAGAGAAAGTTGTCTTTGAAGACACTTTCGTCGCGCAGACTGCCTCCCTGGCAGTTTCGCCTGTGACCAGAACCCACTTGGACTCCCGTTTTCATTCCTTTCCCGTCCCCAAACGTCCACAACTCCTTCATGACAGTTGTTCCCCTCCTAGTCACAAAACAAACCGTGGTAATTTCACTCCAAAACTCCATCGGGGCTGAAACTTCCCTTTGCAGTCACTTTTCTGTGCGCGCCCCTCTGCTACAGTAACCCGGCGGGACAGTGCTGCAGTCCCCTCCAAAGAGACCCCCACCTCCCCTCATCCAATCGACCTGAAATTTGGAGGGTCATCACCCCACATACCATCCCATCTCCAGTGTTCATCCCGGGCCAGATAGACTCCAACATCTCCACGCCCTTACAACCCCTCCCGGAGTCACAGACCTGACTGCACTGAAGTGCAGGCTGCAACCCCATCTTGCTCCCCTTCCCACGCCCAGAACTGCCACTGCACACCCCCCTGCCACCTCAGCCACCACTTATCCCTACCTGTCAGAAACCCACCAGAGAAAACCCCACCCCGTTTGCTGTCCGGAGGGCCACGTACCGGCCGTTTTACCCCCCCCTATCACAGCAAACAGCAAGCAGGCAGCTCGCCAAGATCATCTCCATCAACGGTACCGCGGCGATTCGCGACCTCGGCTCCGACTCGACTTCCTGGAGCATCACTCGGGCTACGTGGGCCATCCTCATACTACACTCCAGGAGCAGTGGACACCACGGGAGTCACCAACCAGCGCTGCCATCCCGACATCGAGTGCCGCCCGTCAGCCCGTGCATCGGCAGCCCCGTCTGTTGCTTGTAGCCTGTTACCTCCCTGTGAGGAGTGGGCACTTATTGGGTTGTAATTTATTATTCCATCGTGTATCGGGGTTGTTGGTCTCGGCCGGGGTTCCTTCGCCACGCCTAGGCGTGGAGGTACGTGCGACGCTCTTCCTTGTGGCATTTTGCTTTACTAGTATGTGATTGTGTATGCCGCGTGTGAGTGTAGGGTCCTAGCTAGTATGCAAAAGCCGCGTGGTTGTGAGACGAGAGTACCCATCCCCTTGGCCCTAGTCGAGCACCGAGCTCGGACTAGATTCCCTTAGGCGTCCGTCGGCTCCTTAGCCGCCTAGACCCCCACGCTTCCCTCAAAGGGACGACCGTGGACTTGGAGTTTCTTGTTTGAGGGACGCCTCCGCCCGGAGGAACGTACGGGGCCGACCGCCCGGCTTACCTTGTCACGTGTGAGTGCTGGCCGCACTTTGTCGTCGTCATAGGTTTGGTCCATTTGTCGGTCTTGTCCCGCATCACTCGGCCATCACCGCACTGACCGGGGGCACCCGCGACAAGAACCTGACGTGCGAGCTGGTTCTTCATCCCCCTACCTCCCTCGCCGAGCTAGTGACCCTGGCCCTACGACACGCGAAATGTGAGGAAGTTCTCACCGCCTGCCGCAGCACGATGGGCTCGGGACGAGAGGGAGACAAGAAGCGACAGTTCGAGTAAGGCTCCGGACAAGGAAAAAGGCGGAACCGGGATGGAGATGCTAAAGAGCCCTCTCGAAAGTACGAGCGATACACTCCCCTGATCGCCCCCGTCTATGAAATTTACGAAGACATCAAGGGCTCGGGTCTTCTCCGCCAACCTGACCCTATGAAGGCGAACCACCGCAACCGTCAAAAGCACTGTCTGTTCCACAGTGACCATGGGCATCACACCAGTGATTGTCACCAACTCCAAGATGAGATCGAGCGTCTCGTCTGCTAGGGGCACTTATCCCAATACGTGTCTGAGCACCGGAAGGACGCCACCGCCCTCGAGGAGATCGACAATGTCCCCCACAGAGTGCACATCAACGTCATTACTGGCGGTGTGGCATCAGGTGGAGATAGTAGCCGAGGAAGGAAGCGTCATGCCGAATGGACAAGTCGGGGCTCTGAGCCCCCAAAGGCCCCGCAGGCAACCGAATAGCAGGCCTTGGTGTTTTCCAACCAAGACCTGGAAGGGTTAGCAACCCTGCACAATGACGCCCTAGTTGTATCGGCTACTATAAACTATTATAACGTAGATAGGATATTAGTTGACAATGGTAGTGCCCCTAATGTACTTTCTTACGATTGCTTCCTCAAGATGGGTGGGATTAAACCAAATCTGAACCAGAACCATTCTATCCACATGAAATACATCCAATCAACATTTCTGACCTTGAATAAAGGGAATGTGATACAATTGAGCCTTATATGGTTAAGAACCTCAACATCATGTTAAAACACGTAATGATCACTCAATGCATTCTATAATGTCTGTGCATATGAACTCATGGTCAATGCATATGAGACTATTGGGTCGGTGCAAATTTGTGAAACACCCAAGACAGGGTCGGTGCAAGGATGAACAAGGTCCGTGCAGTGATGAACAAGGTTGGTGTAATGATGATCCAAACCAAGGAGTGTCGACACTTACAGCCCACTTACACAGAACAGATATAATCTGAACTTCACTCAAACATTCATCCAAAAATTGACATTCATCAAGGAAATTTCAATGCAAATCAACATGCCATTCAATGAAAGCTATCAAAGTAAGAATCATTCATCAACATATATCAAGAATGTATTCAATGCAAATCTCCAACATAGAACTATATGTCTTCGTCAAAACACGCCGGGGCACAACATGGGACATCAGCGAAGGACTGTGGGTCGACCCGCTTCTGAAGGAGGAGAAGCAGTTGCTGCAAGGGAACCCACTTATCCAGAAGCTCTCATTCTCAGGATTGAGGAGGTAAAGTGAAAGGAGTGGACCCCGCATGAGGGGCGGAGGGATAATTAGATGGAGGGGGAAGCCCGTAAGAAGGATATTGGGCCAAGGAGGGACCCATATCCATGTAGGCTAAATAGGCAGTCCCAGCCTGAGGATGCAAGAAATCGATTGGGCCCACAAGAGCCTGCGGTGTTGGAGGAACGAACCCATACAGATCAACCTGGGAAGACGGAAGGAGCATGGTGTTCCCTTTATCAAGAATTTGATGGGCTGAACTAGAAGATTGGTCTGCCTCCAAATTGGAGAAACGCAGAATCTTGGATTGGACCGGGGTGAGATCAATCTGAGTAGCAGATGAAGCCCCTAGCCTATTAACCATGGACGAAGAGGTGGAGGTAGCAGATATACCCTGGGGAGCAGTAGGAGATGGGGCGCCTGACCTCTGCAAGGCCTGATAGAAGACCTGAAGCTGGGTCGGATCCATCTGGGCCATCATTTGAAGAATCTGGCCTACAAAATTATGGGCAAGAGGATTAGAAAGAGAGGGTTGACCACCCTCAATTGTAGAAGATAGAGGAGGGGCGGACCCTTCCCCAAATTGGACAAGCGTGGCCCCAGACAGGTCCTCTAGAAGGCCCCGAGGAAGGGAGTCCTCATGGGAATGAGAGAAATCGTAGGACAACATAGTGGAATCAAACAAGGGGTTGAAGTAGGAGATGAAAGAGGAATTGCCCCTCGGAGAAGTTCCTGTGAACGTGAAGCAACTCCACATGCAATGCAGCACCTTTCACAAAGAGAATGACAACAACTAATAAGCACACCTAAACGAGACGACTAACAAAATGCACAAACAAAAGAGAGGATGAGAGGCAACCAAGATCAACCAAGTTATAATAATGCACTAAATATTTATGTGTTTCCCCTTTAAGAACCTTAGTGATTTCAATTTAATCAATGTTCTTTCAAAAATAGGATTCCTAATGGGGGTGGACAGAGGGACTTGGTTGACTCTTGGTGTAGACTCTCTCGCGGATGCAACCTAGACACGGGATGGTAAAGGTACAACCTGCCCAGCGTCTATGTGGGAATCCACAACTCGCGAGGGCTTACGGAGGTCCCGGATAGGATCACCTAGTCGACTCCAAGAAATATGGAGGCGAGAGAATCTCCTACCAAGGTAGGCATGCAACTACTATGATAAAATGTATGTCCCTATGTGCACCGGAGTGCATGCAAATTCTAGCCTGAAACTAACAAACAATGATCAAACAATGACAAAAATATGCAACAATAACATGGGTATAAATGATAATCTAGGGGGAGACAAACAACACCCAAAATAAGGAAAAATATTGAGCTCCAGAAATCTGGTCAAATAATTCATCAATTCTCGGCAATAGATACTTATTCTTGATTGTAAGCTGGTTCAATTGCCGATAGTCAATACACAATCTCATGGATCTATCCTTCTTCTAGACAAATAGAACAGGAGCTCCCTAGGGTGAAGCACTTGGTCGGATAAATCCTTTATCTAATAACTCCATCAGTTGTTCTTTCAACTCCTTCATTTAGGTAGGGGACATCTGATAAGGAGTCTTAGAAACAGGTGCAGCTCCTGGAATCAAGTCAATAGAGAAGATCACTTCTCTCTCCAGAGGAATACCAGGCAACTCATTTGGGAATATATCAGAATAATCCCAAACAATAGGAATGTCCTCAAGATTAAGTTTCTTATGCTCGGCCATAGTAATAGAAGCTAAGAATGCCGTATAATCCTTCTTCAATAACTTATCAGCTTTAAGGGCCAAAATAAGGGCTAGGTGTCTAGAATGCCTGACACCATAAAATAAGAGTTTAGGGTACCCACTAAAGGTCACCGTACCCAACTTGCAGCTAACACTAGTGCCATGTCTAGATAACCAGTTAGCTCCCAAAATAACATGATAGACTTCCATCTTCATGCAGACTAAGTCAGTAGCTAGGGTACAACTACTGACTAGAACTTCAATAGCAAGTCAGAAGTATTTAATCTACGATCCCACTCCAACAAGAGTAGTAATAACAAGTTTAAATCCTAATAGGACAAGCCTCATAAGCAGAGCATCAGCAAAGCTATTAGATATAAACGAATGTGTAGCTCCAGTATCAAATAAAACAGAGGCGGGCTTTAACCAAACAGAAAGAGTACCTTGTACGACACCTCCTTCTTCGATAGGTTCTACATCCCTAAGAGTTTGGAGTCTGCCTTACTTTTTGATAACAACTTGATGTTTCTCCAGCGGAGCTTGCTCGTTGAGAAGTGGACAACTCAGAATTCTATGGTCCCGACTCCTACAGCGAAGACATGCACCGAGTCTTCTCTAGCATTCTTCCGCCTTGTGTCCGGGCTTTTCACAATGTTTGCATAGTTCTCTTGATGGGGTAGCAACAGGGACAATTTTCTTGTTATATGTCCTTGGCCTCTTGTCTTTATGGAAGTTATGACCATCAAAATTGGGCCTCTTCTTCCCAAAAGAGGGCTTGAAGTTATCGAAGCTAGTGACTTGCTCCTTCTTAGCATCTCTTCCCTGAATAGGGTCAGATAGCTCTGTTGCATCTTCCAGAAGTTGAGCTCTACTTACCATATCAACACACACTTGGATATCCATCGGGGTGAGTTGATTAATATACTGGGGCCTCAAGCCATTCAAAAATCTCATTGCCTTCATCTTCTCAATACATACAAGATGTGGTACGTACTGAGATAACCTCGAGAATTGGGCCTCATACTTGGCCATAGTCAAGCTCCTTTGCTTCAAGGAAGCAAATTCGGTAGCTTTCTTCTCCTGCACCCTGTCAGAGAAGTACTTGTTATTGAAGTGCTCAACAAATTCTTCCCACAACACTTGGTCATGTGGCAGAGTTGCTTCAGTAGATTGCCACCATACACGGGCATCTTTTCCAGTTGGAAGGTAGTTAGTAAGACCTTCTCCTCATCTGCATATTGCATAGCTTAAAAGATCGTCTCGATCTCCTTTACCTAGTGTTCAGCCTCATCTGGGTCTGTGGATCCCACGAACCTGGGAGGGTTCGTACTTTTAAAATTTCTATGTACATCTTCGGCTCCTCGGTTAGCTCCTCCTTGAGCCACCTGCTGCAGTGCTTGGGTCAGTCCTTGCACTATCCACTACATCTCGCGCCATTGTGCTCTCTCGGCAGCCATTAGCAAGAGTTAAGCTGCAACCACAGCTACAAGACTTGAGTGGTTTGTTTATTTCCTTGATTAATCACACTTTAAAACTTAGCCCGTGGCTCTACCCAATCTTACTGGTAAGAATAGGCCAGGTGCTCATGTGGAGATCCCTGTCCATTGAATTTATGCAGCTTTGGTGCCTTCGGACAATTTGGCAGAAGCTTTTTAAATTGATGGTGAATTGGGTAGGGCACACTATATAAATCAATAGTGGCAATATGCTCACCGTGCTGGGAGAATTTATCTTCAACAATCTTTTCTATCATACACCGTTGGGCGACGACATCTTCAGCCGCCGGAGTCTGGGAAAATTGGGCATTGGGTGGAGCACAAGATGGCTCTGTCCCTGCTTCAGCGATCACATTATGGGGCGCAACCATTTGTCAGTTGACCATGGCGGGATTACCCAATCGTTGCTCTCGTCGGGGATTTTGATTGTGTATTGTTGTTGCAGGCCTTTGAGCATTGACACTCATCTGCCGCCTCATGTCGAACATGAGATTAGTCATTTCTATGTGCCAACACTGCATAGTTTCAAACTTGACATCATCGGACATTGTTTGGAATGCGGCTCTCATGGACGGCACGAAGACCGGGTTAGTATACCCACCAATGGGTTGGATGCCCCCTTCTTCGTGGATGCTTATAACTTCATTAGGGTCCATTTCTTCTTAGGATAAATTTTCCTCCTATTTCTGAGCTTGCTCTTGGGCTTGACCTTGATGTTGGCTCTGGCTAGAAGCTCCCTCATGGCCACTAAATTGGGCCTGGAGGTTTCTCGTGGCATTTTGATATTGAGGTACACCGCATCCATCGTCAGATTTGGGTCATTTGATCTAGCGGGTCAGTTGGATTGGCGGGATTGCCAATAGCCTTGATCGGTTCTTTGCCGGAGACATAGCAGGTATACACCTTCATGCTATCTCTGGGTTCCGACATTCGTACTACCCTTCGCTTCTTTGGTGGTTACACCCTTGGGCATGCAAGTGCTCCCAGCCTATCAAAGACTGACACTCGCACTAACGAGGCTTCAGTGTGGTTTATTTCTTCTGCTCAGATCAGTTTCAAGGCTTGAGTGAAGTTGGGTTTGTGGTAAACCCCTTTCATTTTTTGTCCTCGGGGACGTATGGGTTTGACATCTTGAGATGTCGAAGATGTCGAAGAGTGAATCTTGTGCTGATCTTGAGCTTGATCGGGCTTAGTTGCCCGGACTCTTTTGATCACATTGGCCTCTTGCTTGGTGACCCAAATTTGTTTCATTTTTCGGGGGCGCTCTTCAGTAGCATTGCTCCCATTCTTGGATTTGGATGACTTCTTGAAGTCTGCTTTGTCTTCTCGCACCCGATGAAGGAGCGCGACGCAGTTGAATGTTGAAATAGTTGGGGCATGGTTGTCTCCTGGCACAATCGGCTTGCCGTCGTCGAGCCAGATACGGAGATCACCGACAAGAATCATCTTGTCGGATCTGGAAATTATAGTCGTGGCCTTTCTGCTTTTGCGGCTTCGGCATCGCCCCCATTTGGCGGGGGCGGCATTGAATGAAATAGTATTAACCGAGAAAACTCGGTCTTGTGAGGGGCGGGGCTTGATGCCCCCAGCTACAGTGGTCTCAGTTGGTGTAGTCGATATTTTTAGGGCGGCGGGGACGACCCCCAGAAAGAAAGGGAACCCGATGACTGCCGGGAAGTCTCTGGACACTATCGGAGTTGCCAGGTAACCATATTTGGCGTAGTCAGCGACGACAAACGGTTCATATGTGAATGCCGCCATCGGAGTATTTGTTAGAGAAGATTACTTTCTGGAGTTGAAGTCGAAGTCCTTCCCAACTCCCTCCCCTGCTGAAAGGAACAAAAGGGCAATTACAACCTTTGTAAAGGCATAAAATCTTTGGCAGAAAGATGAAAGGCATGAAAAGTTCCACTGAGCATGCCAGTCTGTTTACACGCGCACTCGAGTTTTAAATCTTATGCTATCCATTATGTTGGATAAATATACATACATTTCGGCTAATTGATTAGCATGCATATTATAATTTCCGTGCCCGTGATTTACTAAGAGGAATACACCAGATATAAGCTAAAAAATCCAATTTTATTGATAATAATGATCAAAAGTTACAAAATATCGACTCTTCTTTCACTAGACTCAAGAAAACAAAAGTATAGGACTAGACTCATTAAAGCAAAATTACATAATGACTACAACTAACTTAAGGACACCAAGACACTCTAAGTCTTCTCTGGACCTTCAATTATCACTCTCGGACCCATCTTGATAGTAGTCTGAATTTGACTCACTTGAACTTCCTGAAAAAAGTGGAAAAGTAGGGTAATGAGCACACTTGCTGTCACGCCCTGAGTGCGGAAGGAACCAGGTACGCGTGACGAGTTTATATCGATCATGTCAATCAGAGCACGAGGAAAATTCGACACGAAGATAGAATGTGCAAAAGACAAGGTAATATAATAACAATCATAATTAAATTTCACACTTTAACCAATTATCCAGGACGACGATACTCCCAATCCATAATATCAACCATCCAAATTAAACCATAAGGCTTCAAGCCTTACCAAGTTTCCAACAACTAGATCTAAATGACAAAAAGGTACAATGACATAGGACTAAATAAAAGGATAAGACACGACTAGGCAATAGCTCGACATTTGGAAGCTCTACACTCTTTACTCGATCTCATTCCCATCCGATTGGTTGTCGCTATCTGAGTTAACTGAAAAATGTTGGAATGAAACTGGGTGAGCGAATGCTCAGTAGGAATCATATCTCAAGACCTAGCAATCTTTAAGTAAATTACATGTTACATGTAATGTAAATAAAGTTGTACATGATGAATGATCAGAATAATAGGAACTTACAGACAAGCCATTCATGATTTCCAAGATAACAACGAGAGAAGAGTTTACACTGTATTTAGAGAAGATAATACCAAGTGCTCAACCATGTAGAAGTCAAGTTCATGTCACTAGAATTTGGCTATTTTAATCAAGCAAGTACTCACCCATTTCAGACCATGTAAGTCATGTCACATCAAGTCAAGTCAAGTCAAGCACTAGTTTAAGAGAGAGTGAAAATGCCATTGATGAATTAAGCTAGTCATGCACTTCGGTGCAATGGCACACTAGGGTCAATCAACTCCCATGGGAACAAGTACTTTCGGGTGCTCCTCCCAGGACCAGACCGGGCCCCATTAGCGCCAGGCATTGAGTCATGTAAAGTATCTCGGACATCCACTATAGTTATAGCCAAGAGAGTTCCAAGGTATAAGCTATCGTAAGATGATAAGGTAGATTCACGAAATTTGGAGAGTTCAAGGACAGATTATACGTAGGGATGAACAATGATTAAAACTACACAAAACACATGACGAGTCAGAAACCGAGGTGGAATTGGCACCCTCCAGGGGTGTCATTGCTTTCAGAATTGGCTCCTCGACTGAGGGCCACCCATTCTGTGAACAGGCAAGAACAGAAGAAATGGGTGCCTACACTGAGGGGCACCCATTCAATTAATGACCTCTGGAATGGTCGCCCATTCCAAAGTATCGGAACAATTTTCTCACAGAGGCTAGAGAGCATCATGTGAGAGGCCGAATAGTCACGTTTCTCCAAAGAGACGTGACATAAAATGGGTTCCATGATTTTTAAGGTACAACCTGCTCGACTGTCTTAAGGGAATCCAAGGCTAGCGTAGACTTACGGAGGTCCCAATGATAAAATTGCCAGTCTGAAGGAAGGAATATCTCGCGGAGGGCTCAATCATCACTGAGAATTGTGGGGTGTACGAGAATCATCGTGAAATGTGGAACTACATCTACGAATTGAGATAGAGTGCCAAATAACCCACGGTGTGGGCCAGAAAACTCAAGAGAAAACCAGGAAACAAGAAATTGGAGTCCTCTCAGAGGGTCTCCAATTTCTGAAATGGCGCCTTGTGGTAGGGTCACCCATTAATAAATTTCAAGATTTTACGGTCAACCCTCTGGAATTGGCACCTTCGAGTAGGGCAAGAAGTGCAAGGGGCCCTCGCAGATACTCATCTCGCAATTTCAGGACGACTCCATATCCTTTACCAGCTTACTGTCAGGGGGTTCCTGAAAAGAAAGGTCATCTGAAGAAGCCTTCCAAAACTCTAGAGAAAAAGGATTGGGAAGATGCTATGTGCTCGGTATGCATGGAATTTCCTCACAATGCAGTCCTCCTCCTCTGCTCTTCTCATGAGAAGGGATGCCGCCCCTACATGTGTGGTACCAGCTATCGCTACTCCAACTGTCTTGATCTGTACAAGAAAGCATACACTAAAGTGCTTTCAACCCAAGCTCAAGACCATGGCTCAAGCATGTTGGCTTGGCCGTCGAATGAGAAGTCTGAGGTAACAGAGCTAGCATGCCCTCTATGTCGTGGGCAGGTGAAGGGATGGACTGTGGTGGAACCTGCTCGAGAGTATCTCAATGCAAAGAAACGAAGCTGCATGCAGGATAGCTGCTCATTTGTCGGGACATATAAAGAGCTTCGGAAGCACATGAGGGCTGTTCATCCCTCAGCAAAACCCCGTGAAGTTGACCCTGTGCTTGAACAGAAATGGAGAAGACTTGAGCATGAGAGAGAACATGAAGATGCGATCAGTGTGATTAGGGCATCCACTCCAGGGGCAGTTGTATGGGGTGACTATGTGATAGAGGATGCAAACAGCACTTTTGCATCCGATGATGAAGGGGTGGATGTTCATGGGGATGGTCACAATGGAGGTATTGGGGGCCTTGATCCAAGTATTCTTTATATGCTTCTCGTCCGAGCTTTTCAAAATTCAAGGGGTGCTAGTCCGGCTCCATCACGCTTAAGGAGGGCAGCAAGGGGTTCTCAAGCATTGGAGAGAGAAAATGGTGGAGGTGGTCATTTTCCTCTTCTATTAAGTGGTGCCAGTGACGAAACCAGTGGTGGTGTCTATGATTGGGAAGATGATGATCTTCTTGATGATGAGGATGAGGAAGCTCCAACTTTTGGACAAGGAAGAGGTTTGCGTAGTGCTGGTGCCTCTGACTGGGATGATGATGATCTTCTTGATGATAATGATGATGATGATGATGATGATGATGAAGCTCCAGTGATTAGACTTGGAAGAGATGTTCGAAGAGCCAAAAGGCGTCGGCGACGTAGACGCAGAAGCAGGGTGCAATTGGGGGTAGGCACGGACATGACCTAGACGGGAGATTGTTGATATGATATGTAGGTTTTTAGGTTGTCAAAAAGGGTAAAAGAATCACAGCGATGATTAACTGTATTTTTTATTCCCCGATGTGTATGAAATTTAAATTTCATCAATTTAATTTCAATCTTACAAACATCTGTATTCCTTGTATTTGATGTGCAGTCTTCCTTGTAGAATTATCCATGTTTACCACGTTTTTCTGAATTGTGTCAACAAAGTGGATTGCAGATGACTGTGTTAAGGTACAATAGCTTATATTTCATACTTGTCGGAATCGTGCTTGACCTTTCTAAAACCTGCTGTATTTTTTCAAAGAACAAGGGGAATCCCAAGTTCTCTAATTTGGATTGAATCTCATTTTACACGCTGTGTCGTATGTCACTATGGTGAAAATGTCCTATGGTCTTTTTTTTTTCTTCCTTTTTTGGGGAAGTGATCCACAGTACAGCTCAATGGGGCTCGTGGAGGTGCTGTACTCTGTACATGTTGTTAAATGCTCTTCTTGGGCACTTGGCGAGATACAGCAGGCCGAGAATGGCCACTGCTGCCATACATAAGAATCCTTGACCATCCACCGTGGGAATCCTTCTATTAAGCATACCTGGATTAGGAGGGCTGTTCTGTTGCAGATTGGTGGTTATGCATGTTGTGCTGGATCTCCTAAATCCAACTGTGAAAACCAATTTTTTTTTTTTACTTATAGGGTTTATTGGGGTCAATCGTAAGAATTAAACAGACCCGTTCGGAATGTTTTGTTGAGAAGGAGGTGAAATAGAACATAGATGGGACTTTCTCCCTCGATGACACGGAACTAGAATCACAAGTGACAGTAGGCTAAATTGACACCAATTCAAATGGACAACGATATTCTAAGCAGGTCAAGATAAATTTCAATCTGATACAAATCTCATAAATCAAACATGGCATAAATTAGAATCACAAGTGACGGTAGGCTAAATTGACACCAATTCAAATGGACAAGCTAAGCTTCCACAGGCCTATGTCCTCAGCTCAATTCAGATGTCTGGCTTCCATCCAACTATTTCCCTGGGTAAAACTTAAACAGCCCCTCATGGTTATCTATAGATTGGCCATGCAAGAGTTTACCCTGCATGTAGATGGGGCTTCGAAGGGTAACCCTGCCAGGTGTAGAGGAGGTGGTTGTATAAGGGATTCTACTGGTGGTTTGGTTGTAGGTTTTGCTTTCCACTATGGCCATGGCAATAGTCTGTTGGCAGAGGCTAGGGCCTTGCATGATGGGAATCAGGGATTTACAGTGGGTCCAGATTTCTCTGGCTGTTAAAATTTTGTGGAACATAGTCCATGGGTCTTCACTCTAGTCTATGTATGCCCGGCGAAGATTTATCAAATCCCACCTTGCTAAATGTGCTAAACCCCTTCCTGCAGGTATGCCTCTGGCAGTGTTTAGGCAGGCGAGAGATACCTTACTATCTAATAGCAGGTGGATTGTTAGAAGTGGGGTTGCTATTGACTTTTTGAGGGACAACTAGACTGGAAATGGTCCTGCTATATGTGCTGCACAGGCCAGCTACAGGAATGGAGGGGTTTCTATTCCTAAGGTTTCGGTTAGAGAGGTGCTCTGGGACACTCATCATGAAGCTCGGGGTTTTCTCAGTAATAATTTCCCTATTCCCAATGTCCAACTTAGCAATGAGGCGGATGTCTGTGTTTGGACAGGCACTGCAAAAGGCAATTTTTTGGTTAAGTCAGCTTGCAATCTGATCCGAACCAAAGGTTTGCTGAGGCCAGCCCTGGGCCAAGCTGTGGCACTCAACCATTGCTCCGAGGGCTGCCCTCTTTACCTGGAAACTTATTCATCGTGTTGTGCCAGTTGATAGCAGGGTAGCTGACTATGGGATTCAAATGGTCTCCAGGTGCAGCTGTTGCTCTTCCCCAAGCTATGAAGATCTCAATCACGTCTTCATATCTGGTAAGCTGGCCTCTGAGCTATGGGGTTGGGTGTATCCCTTGGTAAGTAATAAAGTCTGGCTAAGTGACCAAATCACTGCCCGATGCTGGAATTTGCTAGTTGCTACCAGGATGCAATTTGCATTCAGCTTTTTTAGGATGTATGCAGTTGTTTTGATGCTGTGGTAGGTATGGAAGTAGAGATGTGCTGCTAGATATGAAGGGGCAACCCTCAGTAGTGTTTCTATCAAAAGGAGGACTCTCTCTTCAGTTGCCTCGGCGTTGGACAAGCTAAGCTTCCACAGGCCTATGTCCTCAGCTCAATTCAGATGTCTCGCTTCTTTCCAACTATTTCCCCGTGTAAAACTTAAACAGCTCATCTTGGTTATCTGTAGATTGGCCATGCAATACTTTACCTTGCATGTAGATGGGGCTTTGATGGGTAATCCTGGCAGGTGTGAAGGAGGTGGCTGTATAAGGGATTCTACTGGTGGTTTGGTTGTAGGCTTCGCTTTCCACTATGGCCATGGCAATAGTCTGTTGGCAGAGGCAAGGGCCTTGCATGATGGGTTGGCAATTGCGAAGCAAGGTGGCATCAACCTGATGGCTGTATACTCAAACTGTGCTCTCCTTGTTGAGGCAGCTCGGACTGGTGTGGCTCCCAGCTGGATGGTTCTCCCATGATGGAGGAGGACTCTGGCTTTTCTCCAAGAAAGTGGGTGCTTACTTCAACACACATTCAGAGAGGGGAATCAAGTAGCTGATTCCTTGGCCTCATATGCATGTAGTGCTCCTGTTAACAATGTCTGAGATTTGGGGTTGGTAGGAGTCCGATTACCCTCGTGAGTCATTTTGGGTGGATTTGTGGAAATCACCCATTTTGTGTCATTTTATGTATGGTTTGATCCCTTCCGGATTGTAGAAGGTTGATATTGGGTCTTTAAGTGTTTCCTCATCGTTCTGGAGATGATTGGGGTGTGGAATGAAGTTTTCCATAGATTTTCCTATTTTTTGGGTTCGACATTTTAACGCGGAACTCCCAGGGGGTGCGTTCTCAGAAGAGACGCACTGTATCATGTGGTCACATTCATTGAGGGAGATGAATAGTTGGATAATTGGGAACTCGTCCCATGTGATGGGCGCGATCCTTTGTTAATGCGACCTAGGTGATGGTGGCATTCTTGTATTGTCATGCTTGAGGTTCTGGCCACGACTATTATCGTGACCCAGGCGATGGCCGCGACTCACTTGTTATCGTGCTTGAGGCTTTGGTCGCGTCTATTAATGCGACACATGCGTGCGCCACATTAATGTGTTGACGCACTACAGGTGTTGGACGCGTTCTTCAGACATCACGACCCTCTATGTGGGCGCGTTAATTATCGTGACGTAGGCAATGAGCGCATTAGTGTTCTCTATTTTTCGAGTAGTATTTGAGTTGTCTCGGGCTCTTTTGAGTCCAAGATTCAATGCCTTGCTAGCGTTTCACTCGACGGATGCCTTGGGTGTTCCTTGAGAGTCATATATGTGTCGAGGGATCTCGGAAGAGTGGCTTCATCTCGAGCTTTATGTGTGGTGTTTCTTTTGTGTTAGTTGGCTTGGCTTCGACCCCTTGGTTAGCCCATTGTATGTGGATATCGTGGATATCCTATGAGGGCAGTGGCTGTGCTATAGGGTGTTCGGAAGTGCCATGATATCGAGTAGTGTTTTGTGTGTTTTGAGGGTTATTATGGTTTTTGGTCAAACCAACATGTTCTCCTGAGAAGATTATGTTGTTTTGGCTATTCCACATGAAGTTTGGTCAGCCCCTGAGGTGTTAAGGTTGTGCTTTGAGGTGGTTGTTTGGATGCCTCGTTGTGAGAGTGCTCGGGCAAACCTAGGATTTTCTTCCTGGTGAGCTAGTATTAGATGAGCTTGATCTTTCTCATTCTATTTGTGGCATCTTTCTGAGGTAAGCTCTGGAAGTGCTATCTCGGTGAAGCCTTTGTCCTGTGTCTACTTTTGTGTGGACTGTGTTAATTCTGAATCGGATCTACTCTTGTTTCGGCGGTGGCCTGGCTTTGGACCTAGTTTGTTTGTTGGAGGCCATTGTGCACCTTCTTTGGCATGCCGTGTTTGGCAGCTATTGTGCTGTGAAGGTTCAGTAATCATTTCAGCACATGAGGATAGGCTAAGATGGGTGTTCTTGGTGGCTTGTGATGTGGCTCTTAACACGATGGTTTGCACTATGGTGACTTGTGATCAGCTTGTTTGTAGGATCAGTACTCGAGGTGTGGTACATTGCAGGTCGTGAGTTGCAAAGGCGCTAAGAGGTGTGCTGAGATGCAGATGTCGAGTTGTCTCTTTTGGCTTGTGTGTTGTGTAGAGTGCGCAACGAAAGTGCGTGGGCTTATAACACATTGGTCGAGGATCATTGGTTGGAAAATTCTAGCCGACCGAGAGGATTGTTTCCTCAGTGTGTCTTCGTCATGGTTGTTTATGCCTTGATGTTGTTGGTTGTCATGCCGTTGCTTGTGACATTACGGTTGTTGACATTGGTAGTTTCAAGAAATGGGGAAATCCGTTGGCAGATATGCTGATTGAGTGCCCTTTCATTGCCTACTTTTCTTGGAAGTTGTACTCTCGAGACGTGATTGTGGTCCTAGAGATGTATTTTTCTAAGAATTATTGTGGGTCCTTGTTGGTAAGTTGTGTGTGGCTAGTTCTTTTTTTAGCCGTGTGCTCAGCTGTAATTATGCCCTGATGTGACCCAGCTTGCAGTTGTGTCCCGTGGTTCTATGAATCAACTTGGTCTTGGTATTTCCAATTGCAATCTATGTGGGGATTAAGTTGCATGCAAGGCTCTCAATAGCAAGGAAGTTGCAATCCAATCAGGCAAGGTTCTTTTGACATGGCGGTGAAATAAGGGGTAGAGGCTGGCATCATATTGCATGGGGAAGAGCATGTAAGAGCAAAGAGGTGGGCGGATTGGGCCTAAAAAACATCAGGGATTTCAACATGACCTTATTGAGCAAATGGCTTTGGAAAGGCAGCACAAGGGAGGAGGGGCTTTGGAGCAGAATCATCTGGCAGAAATACTATTGCAGGGTGAGCCGGTGAGGATCTGGGATTTGTCAACGTCACCTCAACGGCACGTATCTCATATCTAGAAGGGCACATTGCAGAGCAATGATTTTATCAGGACATGAGTTAGAGTGAGATTGGGGAATGGGCAAAAATGCCTTTTTTGGAAGGACAGATGGTGCACAGATTGTCTTCTTGAGGAGCTTTTTCCTTGACTATATGCAGTCTCTGTGGAGCCATTGGCAGTGGTGAGTCAACTGTTTGATAGGCATTCGTCAGGGGGTACCTAGAGCCCAGCTTTCAGAAGGCACCTGTGGGATGAGGAGATTACCCAGCTTGGGACTATGCTTGCAGTCCTTCAGCAGCATAAACTAGATGAGAGCAAGACAAATGGGTGAACGTGGAGATGGGACAAGGAGGGGTGCTTTTTAGTCAGATCGACATACCAGGTGATTGTTGACAACAGGTTGAGACATCCTTTGCATAGACAAGTATGGTAACCTAGGAGCCCTCTTCAAGTGAGGTTCTGCTGTGGAGGATCTCACATGGGAGGCTTCCTACTTGTGATAAACTTACTACCTTCTTGGGTGGTATCCAGACATGATGCTGCTTGTGTGGGACAGAGGAGGAGAATATTGACCACTTCTTCATTGGCTGTCACTTTTCCCAAGAGTTATGGCGACATGTTCCTTTGAAGATCCATTGTGGTTTGCAGTTCAGGCAGACAGTTGATCAGCGGAATGGCACAGCCACTGGCCGCTCAAGGGAGATAGGTGGATCTTGTGACTCATCCTCCATGCTATCCTTTGGGCCATTTGGGGTGAAAGGAACAAGAGGATTATCAGAAAAGATGCCACATACCAGAGATAGTAGGAGATTTTGTTGGTGATAGGGTGAGATAGTGGGCTGTTATTCTTTGTAAACCAGATGCACACAACTCCGCCCTTTTGTCTTTAGTTGGTGTGACCCTTGTCTTTTGTATGGGGCTCTAAAGGGATGTTTTGAGAGATCACAGTATATATTTGTAGATCCCTTTTTCATTTCTAATTTATATATACAGCGGTACCACACACTTTCAAAAGAAGTTACATGAAAGGTTTTTCAAAGGGATATGATTTTTCTGGCACAAGCCAATATCGAGTTGACAAGCATGCTTTACGGAATCAACCAATGTTGATAAGCTGATCCAATTTCAATAGAGAAATTTCATGCCTCCATTAACTATAAAAAAGAGGAAACTACTGATCCTCTTTATCATGTAGAACTAGTGTGAAGTTGACTGACTCTGAGCCAATCCCAATTCAAGTCAGGTGGGACCTGGCTGATTCCAGGAGTTGAATTGATTCTGCAATGTGATGGTAAGGGACGATTGGGTTTTTCAACTTCACTAGTCACCATTTGGTACTAAATGGGTCATGCTTGTCAGTAGTTGAGATGTTGAATTGTATTTGATGAGATTTACAATGGGCAAAGTGCACCGAAGGAAGTATGCGGTGGTTGGCACTACCAAAGTTGTTGGTTACCGTAAACTTCTTTGTTCTTAAAATTAATGTTGCACGCTACAAGTACATCAATGACTTCTGTGTTCATGTAACACATTTCTCTTTTTTGATAAATTTGCAGACCAGAGTGGAGTAGTAGATATTTTTGTCTCACTAATTGGCTCAAATAGAATGGAGAATATGCTACCATCACACCTGACCACATAGGAGTGAAGAACACCTCGGACCCTCTCTCCACCCTTAAGGAAACCCATACTCAAACCAATGAGGAGGAAGGACATCAAATCATCCCCATTCAAGTTAACCCCAACCTCCTCGAGCCACTCAACCTCACCTAGAAAGTGGTGACCGTAGATGAGCCCATCATCAAGTGGCTCAAACAAAATCTCATTCCTCGTGTCTTGAACTCTCAATCCCCACTCATGGAGCACCATTCCCAAATGGTGCCCATCAACTCCTTTCACACCACGATCTAATCCTACTACATTGTAGAGACCATGGGCAACCTCATTAAGGGTCTAGGATGGCAATTGGAGTTGACTAGAATGTTAGCCCATGGGACCAACCGACCCAAACACATTGGGTTCATCCTCCCATGTCTTGGCTCCATTACGTCCATCTGCACTATAGGTGGCTACACTAGTGAGATCCTCCTTTTTCTCCCCACACCGGATGAACCCTTCACTATCCAATCCCAAGCCATTGAAGTCCCACGAGAGAAGTCCAATCATCCAAGGGAGGCCAATGTTCGAACTACCTTTATGAAAGAGGAGAACCTAACAGGGGAATACATGACATGGGCGAACATAGAAGGAGAACTTGCCTTCTCGAGTCACCATTTTCTTGATCCCTTTGACCCATTCCCTGGGGAACCACAATGCCAACTTGTCCCCTTTCCCTCCTTCACCATTACCTACTCCTCATCCCTTCCCGAGGACCATTCCTTTAGGCCCAATCAGGCCCATTGCTTCCCCACCCCTACTTGCCTAGTAGGCCCCGAACCGATCCCTTGGGACAAGTCACACCCTCACTACACCAACAGCTTGACTTTTCTTGATCCTTTTGATCCCTCATTTTGAGAACCCCTCAACCCACAAACCCCCTCCCAATCCTTCAAAGAAATCCACTGCTTCATCCCCGCACAAGTCAATCACCCAAGGGTCCGTCAAGAACATAAAAGGCTGGAGTCTCATGCAACACTACATCTAGGGTCATTTAGGGCAAGTGCATTTGAGTACATAGACCCTCACGTGCCCATCCAACTTGGTCGAGACTTCACATATATTGCAGCACACTTGGACACCCCGTTTCCCCAGCCTTTGATAGGGGACCTATGCACATCGGAGTCACATTTGGGTGCCCTGGTCCTCCAACCTTCGATAGGAAACCCATGCATGATAGAGTTACATTTGGATGCCCCAGCCCCCCAATCTTCAAAACCCTTGATAGGGAGTCTAGACATGCTAGGTCCACTTTTGGTTGTCCAGGACCCCCATTATCCACTAGAAAGTAAGCATTCACAAAGTTACATGATAACCTTTGCAAGCACATCAACAATAGCAATGAAATTTACAAGAGGCAGGCTAACTCGCACTGGCGCCACCAAGAAGTCCAAGTGGGTGATTCAAGGATGGTGAGGACTGAGAGGCTCTCCCCTAGAGCCACCTTAAAATTGAAGCCTCGTGGGGCTGGTCCCTTCAAGGTTCTGAGGTGCATTGGCACCAATGCTTATGAGTTAGACCTCCTCGAAGAGTACAGAGTTAGCCTCACTTTCAATGTGGTAGACCTTGTGCCATATAAGGGCCCCCCGGTGGTACCTAGTGAGGATATTGAGCCCACTTCCTCCCTTGAAAGAGCACCCACCCCCATGAGTACACCATCAGTCCGGAGAGCCCGACGTGAGCAAATTGAGAGAATATTGGATGAATAGGTTACCACCACCAGGAGCAAGGTGTGTGAGTGCTACCTCACTAGGTGAAAGGATCGGCCTCCTTCGAAAGACTTATGGGAGGTCCTACTGCAGCACTCTCAGAGCAGGGAGGACTCTTACTCGACAGAGTCGAGTTCTCCGCACCTTGGGAGTATGATGGGGACATCACCAGTCGTTCCAGTACCCACAGCCTATCATATCACCCTAGACGTACACGGCTTGGACCCCAGACGGGTCCTTCTCACCCCGGATGGGTTCTTTTCACCCCGGATGCGTTCTTTTCCCCGGATAACAAGTTTCACCCCAGATGGGTGTTGGCGGGGGAGTGTTTTTTTGCAGGCAAAATTTGCTTCGAACAAATGCCCCTCACGGAACGTTCGTCAAAGCCGGGGTGGAGGCGGACGGTCCGTGCCCTCTGTAGGACTACACCTCGCTGTTTCGTTGCTATTCCTTTAACTTTCTTTTGGTTTTCGGCTCCGTTGTTTTGTTCCCGTAGCTCTTGCGGTTATGACTCACCAAAGTCACCATGGTGGAGACAGAGATTCTTCCAGGAAGCTGCGAGTTGGTGCAGGCTTATCTCAATGAGGCACACCAGTCTAGAAATGATGTAGGTCTGCCTCGGCGAGACACTTTGACCTGAAGTTGATGTTGACTAGCCTTTAGGGGTTTACTGGTCAATGTTAATGTAAACAGTCCTCTGGGACGTGTTGGCCTTGAAATTGGATGCTGGCCAACCTTTGGGGGCGCATCAGCCAAAGTTGATGCGGACCGGTCCTTAGGGCATATTGGCCCAAAGTTGATGCAGGTCTGCCTCAGAGAGGCTTGTTGGCCTGTAGTTGATGTAGAGCTACCTCGGCGAGGCTTGTTGGTCCAGAGTTGGCGTAGGCCTACCTCGGCGAGGCTTGTTGGCCTAGAGTTGATGCGGACCTGTCTCAGCGAGGCTTGTTGGCTCGGTCTCGAAGAGGCACATCCGTCTGAGTCGTCGTTGATTGACTGTTGAGTTGTGATAGCCGATGACTGGCATTGGTCGACCTTTGGAGGTGCCTTGACCGAAAGTCGTTGTGTCGGCTGACCACTGAGGTGTCATTGAAGATGTGTTGGTTGTGTGTAGCCGATTATGTTGATGAGCCGGCGTTGACTTGTGATAGCTAGAGTTGATGTAGACCAGCCATGGAGGTGTGTTGGTCTGAGTTGATGGCGGCCGTGCACAGGTTGAGGCAGATACCATCCAGCATAGACTCGGGTGCAGTGCCACCCTAGGTAAGGGCGTCGGAGCTTGTACATCAAAATTCCATACATTTCATTTTGCTTCGAAAGGGCAATCATTGGATTCTGTCTCCTTTCTTTGTTTTAGCTTTTGTTGGTGAGGCTTCATAGCTGTCTCAAAGTTTCCCGGCCCTTAGGATGGAGTGGCCGAATGGTCTTCAACTTGGTGTAGCATTGCCAGGTGCATGCATTTGGTCTCCCTTGGGACGCCTGGATGACCGAGCTTGCATCTTTATGGGAGGACTTCGCCTGCCTTTACACTATTTAGGAGCAGAGGTGGAGGACTCAGTTGATGATTCAGCAGGAGGAGGAGCAGCTTTGCAGACTTCGGGCGGCCCAGGCTGAGGTGGGTGCCCAGGTCAAGGACGCTCACGAGCGCGAGCAGGCGACCTCCCGCAGAGTAGAGGAGCTTTTGTGAGAGGTTCGGGAGACCGAGGAGAAGCGCAGCCTTGCACACACCGAGGCTGAGGCTCTTCGTCGTAGGCTTGAGGGGCTCCAGGAGGAGGCTCTTCAGAGTGAGACTTGCCTTGCTGACCTGAGGAGGAGCGAGTCTGGTGCTTAATGAGCTTTGGCACATTCTTGTACACAGGGCTCTTGTGCTTTGCCCATTCTTGTCTCAGTTATCCCGAGGGCTTGTTTCGGGCTCCTTTCTTTGATGACGTTGATGAATAAATGACAGAGCTCAATAGCTTTTGCTTTCATCCTCTGGCATGTATGTTCTTTTTTTTTCTCTTTTTTTTTCACTTTACCAGCCCTACCGTCCTTTTTGCTTTTCGCCAGGACTGGCCCCCTTTAGCTTTTTCTATTGCGCCCTTGCGGGTTTTCACACCGAGGGATACCCATTTTTGCCTAAGACGCCCTCTCGGGTTTTCACCTTAGTTGGGTTAAAGTCTTTTTGCCCTTGATTGCTCCCCTAACGGAAACAAAGGATATTAAAGTGTACTTTATTTATCACTCTTACATCGGTCATTCAAATTTAAGGTTAGACAACTAAGATAAGATCCAAAAAGATCTCAAGTTAGGCACAGTTAGTCTCTCAGTTACTTGAGCAAGCCGAGCTATAAAGTAGAGCTCAACTCATCTACTATTCAATAAGGGGGTCTTTGATTCTAAATTGTTCGACCCTCCGGAATCGAACAAACTCGAACAAGAGGATGTGTGTGAGGAGGGGGGGCCCGCCGTGCCCTCCACCCGACATGTAGCAGACAGTTCGACTATCAAAGAGACCCCAAGTGACTGGAGTTCGATAAAAACCTGACTCGATGAGTAAGCAGTACTCGGCTTGACGACTGGGTTCACTAACTGCAACTTCTCCCAACATCGGTGATATATAACACACGCTATATTATTGCATTCTTCTCTGTTCATTTCATGTCTTTTGGCCGTTGAACAAGAACTACATTCACCTGCATCATACTAAGTTGCTCGTCATCTGTCTCCCTCGACGCCTCTAACCGGAATCACATCCCAGATACTGCAACAGAACTCGCAGTGTCATCAAAACCTAAATCCTACTGAGGAAACAAACAACCAACACATTTCCACAGCCACCAGAAAGCCCGCCAGCACCATGGTTGTTAGAGTAAGAAGGGTTCTACCTGCTGCTGGACCGCGAGCCCTCCCTCCAAGCATGTGATATAAGAAGCGGCCAAACGTACCCATCGTGCAGTAGTTGATGGCGGTGTCTGCCGCTGCCAACTCTGCCTAGCCACCAGTGCATCGAGATGGACCACACATTGAAGAAACCTGACTTGAAACACGTCCCAGAAAGAGAAACATGAGGGCATTTACTTCTTCATCTCTGGTTTAAAAATAAATACAATATTTTGCTGGCCTGTGGGCTATGGGTGTACAAGAGATGGGCAAGTTTACACAGTCACCAAACCCAACTCAACTCCAGTTTTATTGCACAACCAGAAGAGGAACGAATCGCCATAAACAATGTATCCATGAATGTACAACGAATGCATAAATCCTTTCACAAATGAATACAGGAATCAGCAGCAGCACCAGGAGCAGCCAAACAAGCATTAAGCCACCTCCCAAATTGCACGGCCTCCCTGGGAGAACAGTTTGCTTCCACCACCATCAGCCATAGTTGACCTCCGGCGACCGGAAAATTCTTCTGGCCAGCCACTGGATGGGCCTCAGTAGCTGGGCTCTCTTCTTCCGCCAGAACCAGATGGCAGCATTGTACTGTTCATTGCGTATCATGCGGGTTGCCGCTCGCCAATCGTACTTCTCCATTTCCACCCTTGCCTCCTTCCCCATTGTTTCTCTAAATTCCTTATCAGTCAATAGGCGTTCCAGCTTGCTTACGCAGTCATCGAGATCGCCAGGCGTGAACAGGAACCCTGTCATGCCTTCCTGCTCCTCTGGAATTATCTCAGGTATCCCTCCGGCACGAGCTGCCACTACAGGGAGCCCTGATGACATTGCTTCCAACACCACGAGTCCTAGGGTCTCTGACTCAGAAGGCATCGCAAATACATCCCCGCTTGCATATGCTCGAGAGAGCTCCTCACCATGCAGCATCCCTGTGAATACTGCAGGTATGCCAATGAACATCCTTTCTAGCTCCTCCCTGTATTGACAGCAGTATGGTTCTTGTGATTGAACTAATGCAAAAGTGAGCTTGCAATAAAGGTATTGGCGAGGCATATATTATATGCAAAGAAAACAAATCAGAGACAAGAAGAGACAAGGAGAAGACAAATTACCTATATGGCCCATCCCCTATAAAAGCAATTCGAGCATGTGGAAGTCTGTCCATCACCCTGTCAAGTAAACCCCACAGAAACGTGAGCGTTCAGGTTCACAAGAGCACAAAAGCAAGGCAATACAAAAAAAAAAGTTTTTTTATTTTTATTTTTATTTTGGGTGGAGGGTGATGGTTGAAAAATTCCCAAAAAACACCCGAGCGCTCCACGCACCACCACGGACCCAGAACAATCCAGAAACACCAACAACGGGCTAGAAAAATCATTATAAAAGGTCTGAAGCCCACTCAAACACGATCCGCGACCCACAAGGCTAGATCAAAAATCTAGGGTCTTACAGCCCCCCACTCATTACAAAAATTTTATCCTCGAAATTTAGGATGGAGCACGAAACTCAGGAGGAATGACTCACCCATGGAAATGACTTCACGGTCACCGCACCACCATGCTACAGACCTCACTCCCAACACTGAGGAACACCATCGGACCATCACAACAAAAGGACCCTCACGCTCCACCACACAAAAGCACGCCTAACCCTACCCCGATCAGGTTACATGAGACCAACAAGTCTGGCATTAGCTTACCTCCTCGAAACTACCAAGGGCACGCATACCTGACCCACGCTGCATGCGGAGAACCACACTATCCTCAATGGAAGACCGCAATTGGCACCTACTCGGGTCGGCAGGGCACCGAGTACTCCCTACGAAGGGCAGCTCACACCTCAGTTCAGATGGCACCGACACCGTTAAGTACCATGGACCACAACTCTTCCATCGGTTCCATACAGCCAGTGACACATGACCTCGAGCCAAACGCTACGATACACACCGGCCAACGCCGCCCCAAAAACCAATGCCTCACCTGACCCAACGACACCAACACTACCAAAAGGCACCTTATGGACCACCGCCAAGCTTCACCAACTGGAAACCACCACGCACAATAATCCCTTGTATGACTCCCTCTGAGCCAAGGGAACACCACACTCTAGACCGTGGTATCACCAGACGCACCATACTTCAAACTCTCCCGAGTCTTGCCATGGACAAGCATTCCATCCATAACTGCCACAACCCTCGATTGATCTCGAACCTCACGCCCACCGAATAACCGGCGCAATAAACCACCTCTCGTCTGGGCACTAACCAATTCCAGCGACTTCCTTGAGTACACCACATGGCATTCACACGAGAACTTTTGACCAATACCAACACCTCTCACTCCTTAGATCCACCTCCGGAGCATCCATACCGACCAAGGTCGCCCAACTCCCGAGTTCATTCCTGAGCACCGAATGCTAGCGCCACACAATCGACCCAAAAGGCCGCAACATGTCTCAATACTAGTCGCTAGGTGGCTCCATTCCAAACTGCGCGACACCATTCAAGGAAAAACTGGTGCAATACACCATCTCAACCAACCACTCTCACCACCGAGCTTCTTGATTCTCCGAGCTACTAACACCCCTCAGCACGATACCATTGCCCACACGCGGCAGCCAAGGCCATTCCCATGGCCGAATACAGCTCTTTACCCAAGAGCAACACTCCACGACTGATTTCGAGACCTCCAAGACATGCTCACCATGAAACACGTGCCAAACTCCATTCCTAATCTGATCCTAGAGCCTGTGGGTTACCGACCCACCACACTCCCGCTGCGCAACTCTACACCAACAAGGCCACAGGACGAAGGAAAACTTGGCATCTGCCATCGCAATCCACCTACTAATGTATGTCTTAAACAATAGGGCATCTAGAGAGACCCCACACCAGCCCTACAACATGAAACACAATCGCGGCTGGTGTCTCTACTCGCCCTATTCCACGTGACTTGACAACGCTTACGCACCAAGAGATGACGAGGGATAACCACAACACCCTCACACACAACCCTTTCGGGGACTCCTGAACACACCTTGGGAAGGACACAAACACAAAAAAGCACAATTATAACACGAAAAATAGCAGAATTAAACACGAGCATCACATATAGTAATCGAAAAACCACGCACACCCTCGACAGAGTGAGCACAACAACTCCACCCGGCCAAGTGCCTCGCGCACGTCGGGGACCTTGACAAGCCAGGTTAGTGGAACGCTGTGAAGATGGCTGGAACTGGGGCAGTCGCCCTGGGCACGCCTCTGGGGTTGACTATCTATAAATGCAATTAAAGTTGATGACAATGTCGTGTGATTCTTCATTTGCTGATGTTGTCAGCTGTAGCTACATTAATACACATCAGCCAAGTTCAAGCAAAAATAGCAATCTAGAAAGCATCACATCAAATATAAGGGTAAATTTGAACTTTGTACCACATTAAGCATAGTCCCTAACAAGTTGGGTAGGGAGGCCACGGTAGCTGCTATCTTCAATTGGTGGGTGGCCAGGCTATTGGCCACCTACCCTACCCAAGGCGACCAACGACCTGGCCGCCTACCTGTTCAGGTTTCGAAAGTGTAGAGACCTAAATAGAGTAGGACACTTTGGGTTTATTGGGTAAAGGAGGATCGGTGCCCTTAGTAGAAAGCTAAAGGCTTCGAAGGAAGCGGCGGCCACCAAGGAGAGAACTCAATATGGCCTCCTCTTCTTCCTCTCAACCTTCGAGAAGTGCCAAGCACAAGCCCGACGTGCTCTCTGACATGGGGGGACATCTGAGACAGCTTGTGAAGGATGGCCAGGTAAGAAGGAGAACTCATGTGTGTTGTGATATAGGGGATATAGCTGACAACTAATCCCCTCTCTTTCCTTATTCAGCCTACTCTGACTTTCTTGGGAGCTAGGCACACTCGGCGGTATGGGTGGCTATACGATTTAATGGCGGCAATCACGTCCGAGATGAGAGTCTTCATGCACCAGTGGCTTTTGACGCGTCTAGTCGTCATGGCTAAGAGATTCGTCAGCATGAGGTGGAACTGGAAGGCACTAGGTGCACTATTGGAGCTGTGGCATCCGAGGACCTACACTTTTGTGTTCCCTAAGTTCAAAATCTTAGTGCTAGTGGAGGAGATTGATTTTCTCTTCCAATGGGGTGACTTGGACACTATAGACCTGTTGGACCTCCCTCCCTGGGAGAAAGTTTTGGTCGAGATTGTTCATGACAAGCGAGAGGTTCGGCGGATGACAGACCAGCTAGGGGTCTTGATCGATTGTCTTGCCAGGTGGCTATTGGGTCAGATTAAGGATAGGTCATCTGATGTAGATAGACTGATGCAGGGACTAGCGCTATGTCTCGACGGGGTGTTGCTCTTCCTGACATTAAGAGCAACACTCATTTCAATGCAAACTGAACTAGAGTGACAGCAAATGCAGACAGCCAATGATGGAAATATGACACACAACAAAAGCAGATCTGAACAACATTGGAGATTCACTTGCAGCAATGACCTTCTTAGCCAATCAAATCCACGACACCCACACACATGTACATGCCTATTCTATCAAGGAGAATTCTACCAAGCAATTTATCATTCAGACATAATCACAATTTAGAAACCAATTCAATGATGATGCTCTAATTAGAACCAATAACAAACACGTAGCAGTTCACACTGAAAATGCATCTCAAATGCTAGACAAATACTCTAGATCTGAATGCTGAAATTGAAATAAGCTCACACACAATATCCTGTGAATTGGAGGTAGGAAAGAAGGATCAATCGCACGAATCAAATCATAGACTCAAGAATTTTTTAGGTGGTTCGGTCTGTAATCCACAGACCTACGTCCACCCCTCACTCAACCTGGGTGAGACTTCCCTTGCGTTCGCAAGATGTGGAGAACCCTCCATTACAAGTGCTGCCACACAGCTTGAACAGAGGGAGACAAATCCCTCACACACTAATCTTGCACCCAGCAAGATCAGACCCACTGCCTAATGTAGTGACCAGAGGAACTGATCCTCTCTTCTTTTGAATTCTCAGAAGGAACCCCGAAGAACTAACTTCTCACTTCCTCTGATGACACAGAGGGAAACCCGGAGAACAAGATCTCCCTTCCTCTAATTCCTTAGAGGGAAACCCGATCCCAGAGTAGGGTATTGGAAACATAAGGTAGAAATGAAAAAGAACTAACGAAAATACAAATGAAAGAAAACAAACGAGATATAGCGTTGGGTTCAGGTCTAAGCTAGTCTGAGCAAGGGTCTATGCTTGTCTGAGCAAGGTCTGTGCTAGTCTGAGCAAGGTCTGCGCTACTATGAGCAAGGGTCTGTGCTAGTCTGAGCAAGGGCAGAGCTAGTTGGGGTAAAGTCCATGCTAGTTTGGGGTAGGATCTATGCAAGCTGGACAAGGTCTGTGCTAGTGCCGGGCCAAAGTCTAAGCTAGTTTGAGATGATGTTTGTGCTAGTCTAGGGTAGAGTCTGTGCTAACTGG
This sequence comes from Amorphophallus titanum, assembly GCA_024336825.1. NCBI lineage: Eukaryota > Viridiplantae > Streptophyta > Magnoliopsida > Alismatales > Araceae > Amorphophallus > Amorphophallus titanum. The sequence goes on along the minus strand of JANBPO010002057.1, from coordinate 253,521 downwards.
ACAAGGTCTGTGCTAGTGCCGGGCTGAAGTTTAAGCTAGTTTGGGATGAAGTCTGTGCTAGTCTGGGGTAGAGTCTGTGCTAGCTGGACAAGGTCTGTGCTAGTGTCGAGCTAACGTCTAAGCTAGCTTGGGGTGAAGTCTGTGCTAGTTGGGACTAGGGTCGGTGTTAGTTTGCCTGGGGCTGGTGTTAATTCGGGGTTAGGCTAGTGCAGGGTTGAGGTGGGGTCTGGGCTGAAGTGTGCTGGCTTGGGCTATGGCAGGGTGTACTGGCTAAGGGCTGAGAGGGTGGAAGACTGCACCGGTGAGGGGGCTGGAGGGTGCGCCTGTGAAGGGCCATGGCAGGGTGTATAGAGGAAAATCGGGTAGGGTGTGCCGGACAACGGTGACTGTAGTGTATCGGGGAGGAGGCACAGGGGTTGTGCCGCTGGAGGGCTCAAAGAGGTGGAGTTGAGTGTGCCGGGTAAGCTTCAAGGCAGGGGTGTGTCGACGAAGGGCAAGGGTTAAGTGGGCGAGGCGGTGTGCTGGAGAGGGCTACCCAAAGGTGTAACGGGTTGGGGGTGTACCGGTGAGGGTGCGGGCTAGAGTGTGCCGGGGAAGGCCAAGCTGGGGTGTGTCGACGAAGGGTAAGGGCAGGCTGCACCGGTGGAGGCCCACTCCTCTTCGACCTCTTAAGGCCTTTCTTTTCTTCTTTTTCTTGATTTTGTATAGTCCATGGGGTTTCCTCTTCCTGTCTCTTAACTGTTTCCTCTTCTTTCTTCTTCGTAGGACGAGTGTTCAAGTTACTTAGTCATTATTCGGCCCGGTTCTCTTCGCGTCGTCCGTGGTTCCCTGGCCTTGGTTGAAGCATTTTACCATTGTTCATTTCATTGATTTGTTGCTTCCTTTAGTCTTTTAACGTGTTATTGTTCCATTTGTTTGTTGCTTCCTTTTATCTTTTAACATATTATTTCTAACAAAAATTTGGCAACATCTCCCCTTGACCCAGGTGGTAAGGGAGATATAGGGAACGTGCCCACATGGAGTGACGGAACCCGACAATCAGAGGTGGGCACCCGAGAGCGGCAACACCTTTAATGAAACTTCGAGAAAACCTGGGAAAACCGTCGGTGGGAAGACTCCAATAGGACTGGTTAGGGGTGCACCGGGGGAGGCTTGGCTGGAGCCATGCCGGGCTAGCACCTCAAAGGGGTTGGGTGTGCCGGGCAAGAAAGGGCCAGGGTGTGCCGCTGAAGGGCACACGGGCTATGCCGGGCGAAGAGGGCAGGGGTGTGCCAGGCAAGGGTCCAAGAGGCCATGCCGGTGGATGGGCTGTGTCGGCGAGGAGGGAACCAAGGCATGCCATCGAAGGAGTGTACCGGTGGGGGTCGGCCAAGGGTGTGCCGCTGAGTGCTGGGGAGGCTGCACCAGGCAAGAAAGGACATGGGCACACTGGGTGGGTTCAACTGAGGGTCGTTGAGGTTGGAGAGGGTATCTGTCCGAAAATACTGGGCTGGTCGAGTCCAGTGACGGCTTGACTGGAGGAAGAAGGAGGGGCCAAGGAAGCCGCTAGGCGTGGACGTTCAAAGGTACAGGAAGGGCATGAATGAAGATCCATGGCCCTGTGAGGAGGCTAAAACGCCAGGGGGGAGGAAGAGCACGATCAAACACGAACGTAATGACACACATCAAACACAAAAATGGCGAGAAAACCCAAAGGGGAGGATTTTTACACGCTAAGTGAACACTCGGCCCGGCGACTGGCAACTAAGAAACTCCACGCAACTCCCTCAAACCCCAAGGAAGAACCGCCGCACCTGAAAACCTAGGGTGTGCCTCCTGTCACTGGCTTAGTAGGGATCCCGCGGAACCCCAACTGAGAAACAACGGCGGCATGGAAAGCAGTAACTACGAAATCAAAAAAGTAACTACGGTGGCCGATAAAATCTCGGCTCTACAGCTACTCCTACTGTACCCGAAAATATGATCGGTCTCCCATCGGGGGACAACCAAGTCACACACCCGACATCCCGATTCCATGATCGGGGGACCACCAGACACGAACTGTCCTAGCCACGCTACTAGGAAAACATCACGGCACCTCAGTCGCGGAGGCCTACCCTCACAGAAGGGCCCAAGCCGAAACCACATGATCTGGAAACACAGTCATGACCTCGTTGTCGCGAACCAAATGATGCCTAGGGAAAAAGTCCTCGGTGACGCTCACCGAAACCCTAGACCTCGACTACGGGAACGCTCCCGAAACAACACACGAAGCCCCATCTCGCAGATGAGGAACAGAAACTCAGGACACGACAACTCACGTCACGTGACGGGAGTACCGCCCACCAGAAGAACAAATCGGATGCGTCCCCAGACGTCTTACACTGCGCCCTCGTGTCTCGCTATGACGCCGCAGGCAGAGACAAAGACACTGAAGTAACCAGGAACTCACAACAAGGACTAGTTGGGGTCATGCTCGTCAATGCATGTCTTCTGCCCCCAATTACGCCTGCACACACAGACCATCTGCTCTAGGTCGGGTCCTCTAGCTGGTTTTTCCCCCCACCAGACTCTGGCGGCAAAGGCAAGGGGCCCTACAGTAACCAGCCTAAAAACCATCTCACTCGAATAAGCCGCTCCACCACTCCTTGGTGGGTCAGCACATACGCGCCGTAAGAAGGCTGCGACTAGTGGAGGGTCACTGACGTGAACATAAAAAATCACGCACGCACCCATTGCGAGAAACACTGAGTAACAGGTGGCTCGAGACTATCAGACTCTGGACAGCCCACTAGACCTACTAAACTCAACGGTCCTTGAGTCACGAGGCTCGAGGTCAAGACTGTTGCACGTGACAGCACTACGCCATCAATCTGGCCTAACCTCTAGGTCTGAAACTACGAAGTGATGACTCACGAGGTAGTTCACAACTGCCACGACTCCTCCCTCAACAGGGGAACACAAGAGACCTCCAGCCACGAGCTGGGGAAATGGACTCGCAGTCCAAGGCCACACACATGGCCCACATGAAAACTTGGAAACACACATGGGGTCACCTGGACCCCAAGACTCACCAACACACTAATCAAGATGATGCGACACCTTCGGACACCCCCAGAAATATAGACACGAGTCCCACAGTGTCCAGGGCATTCACGAGGTCGAAGGTCAACCACTGTGTAACAACCGGGTCGACCGGAGACCAACACAACGTGAAACAGACACGATAAATACGGAGAATCGATTTGGCGGTCCTTCCAGAGACTGCCACACCCCTGGCGGCCTAAGGTAGGCGCACTACGGGATACTATTTTGTCAATAGGGCAGGCATCGGCTGGCGGCTGCACGATAAATCGCCAGCAAGGGTGGCGGCCGAAGCTTCGACCGCCAACTCAATTTTTGACCATTGCATCTCGGGGCTCATGTTTTGACTGTTAGGGTCACGTGCCCTATAGCAACCATAGGTACGGGCGCCAGAGGGAGTGTAGCGGCGTAAGGTTGGGACGCTAGAGTCATGTGGCGGCCCAACCAAAGTCCGGTGGGGGGGAAAACTAGCTAGAGGATCCGACCTAGAGCAGATGGTCTGTGTATGTACGCGTAGTTGGGGGCAGAGGACACGCACTGACGAGCGTGACCCCAACTAGTCCTTGTTGTGAGTTCCTGGTTACTTCAGTGTCTTTGTCTCCGCCTGGGGCGTCCAAATCCCAGATCCAATTCTGGGAAAAGCACACCTCACGATCGGCCACCCAAGGCCTCGCTAGCGTACAGCTCACACCATTATCGAGCCCCTACAACCAGCATCTTCTATCTGTGAAAGACCATCCACCAGTCACTAGACACACGTCAATGGAAAACCTTCACTGGCCCAGCCGACGCGATCCAAATCACGATAGGCCATCCGCTGACCCTCCACAGACCAATACCACATCTCGAGCCAATCCTCACCCAGACACCGCATCTGATCCGATCCTCACGCCAACTCTACCCTCTCAGGGGAGCACGGCAAAACCAAATAACAGGATTCCACAATCCTCGATCCTCACATCACTCGACTCAGGCTTATAGGGAAATCTCCCCTTGCTGATCACAGACCAAGGATCACCATCCAATGCCAACGTCTCTTCAGAGGCCTTCACACACATGCATCGTCTGATTGCTATCCAATAACAACTTATCTCAACCATTCCAAACGAACGCCTGCCAATCCCGATTTTGCTCTTACCACAAAGTCTTGGGACACAACCCCTTACAATCCACGTCACACTTCTCCAGAACCGATAAGTGTCGCCTGCTACCACAGCATCCTGGTCGATGACACCACGACCAATGCACATGGGTCGCCAAATAATACACTTCTTACCATGGTCGACCACCCGGTCAACCTCACCAGCCGCTCACGGCCACCAATCAGGACCCATAATCTGCTAGAGATCACTTCTCCAAAAACACAACCTCATCTAATGGCATAGCTTCCAACACAGGAATAGGGTACTCACGCGGCACACTTGCCGACACATTTCCCCAACTCTCAATCCATCCAGTGCCATAAACCACAATGCCTTAAGCAACGGCACTACAATAACACATCTCACGCAACTGAGACAATCTCACACTGACGAACCAATTCTCTGATGCTCTACACGTCCTCTGCAACACCGCAGGCTCCAATTCACGACACCTCAGAAAACACAACACCAGCCACAAGTTCTCACGAACACCGCCCAATTGGCACTCATCATTCCGAAGCAGTGCCAACACACCTTACACATCAGGGGATGGGCAATGCTTCTCACAAATAGCCACACACTTGCCACAGCAGTCGAGCCAGCTGCTGCCACATACACCTCTCCAATGCCTGCCTCTGACCTCAAAACCAATAACACGCCAAACGCTTACCAAGGAGAGATGAGAATCCACCAAAATGCCAGGTGTGAAGGTCGCAACATCTCTAGCTACTGGACATTATTCTCTCAAACCTGTCCGTGCTAACACCAATCCATCCTTGAGCTGCCACTGCATAGACCACCACGCCAAAAGCCGCAACACGAATCATAACCGGCACCTGCCAATGCTCATCCTCGAGTCCCGAACCTACCACTGCCATACGATCTTGAACCAAATCTAAGGCGACCATAGCCTAATCCAAGAAGATCCTCCGCTCAACCGAATACAATTCTTGACCAAAGAACCTGCTCTGCTACCTCAAACCATGATCTCAACATCTCAAGAGCTAGATAAACGTCAAGCTGGGGTGGCCAACCCGATAATAGCTCCCTTAGAGCACACTCATGGCCGCTTAACCATGAACAATCCTCGCCAGCCACCTGACCTCACTGCAATTCCTCGAATGCAGCACTGCAGCAATGCACCGCCGACAACCTCTACCCAATGCAGCATAACTAGGGCCACCATCGATGAGGGAGAAAGCTCTCAACCTCGATCCTAAGACCCCACGTCAGCACTCCAACGACAATAGCAACCACCTTCACAACGCCAACGCCGCACACTCATGCTCTCACGCAAGAAACCAAGTGAAAATCAAACACAAAACCCTATGTCAGCTGTCTACTGTACTGGACCTTATGGGCTCTAATCACTGTAATATCTCAAATTTTCATGTACTTCCACAACCATATCTCTACTACCAACTGTAACGACCCAAGATCCGATCACAATTTTGATTTTACTGATTCATTGTGCTTCTTGTTGGTCATATTTGATATTATAAATGGTTGTAGATGGCTACAACTCTGGTTGTATGTTTCACTTTGTTACATTTATTTACTATCTTTTTTTACCCTTCCAAATTAATATTTACTATCACTATCTCGAAATGAAATAGTGCACTATATTTATCATTACAGTGCACTATGTTTCATTCCAATGTGCGGAGGGCCTATCTCACTAGCCCATTAAATGCCTCACTATCTAGCCCATCACAAGAGCCTAACTCTCTACGCCCATTACGTTGCCTGGGCGGCCTAATGTATGCCACCTATCCTGATGCAGACCCAATGCATGGTCCATACCCGCGTGCGTCTTCTTCGGCAGCAGCCATGTCGCATGCCTATTGTTGCGCATTAATGGCAAGTGGCGTTCCAATCCGGCGACAAAAGTGGGAAGCCACCCACGCCACTCCCCCTATTAGTGCCAGCTCACGCCCTCTCCGGCTAGCCCTAGCTCATTAATGATCGGCACTTCTGTCACATTAATGTTGGAGCTACCTCCTTAGTGGGAGACGGCGAGTCAATGCCCATGTCTCCTTGCCTCGACAGGCACGTGAACTAGACGGCTCACGTCTTCCCCGGTCACGGCAACCCAATGGTCAACTCTCCCGACGATGGAATAAGTAGGACCCTGGCCCAACGGCTAGGAGGTACGCGATAAAACCTTCTCTAGAGCTCTCTTGTTCTATGTCTCTCCCTCCCCCAAACATTCTCCTTCCTCTTAGTCATTGACTAACTTGACCGTCGGAGGGTTGTCCCTAGGGTAACTCCCAAGGCTCCTTCTAACCTTCTTTCAGTGGTTGCATGTCCCTTTGTAAGGAGGCTCCTAGCCTCGAGCAAACAAATTACTGGAGGTGTGGATCGAGAAGTGGGCGACCATTTTCGAACCCCTACACTTCTTGGTGCCATCTGTGGGAACTCGGAGCACAAGCCATGGCACCAAGGACTGGCAACCACAACGTCAGCAACCGAAGAGGTACGATAAGCTCCTGATAGGCATCCCGGGGGGCTACCCGTGATCACCTGTCCAAGGGAGAACGCCATCAAACCTCTACCCACTTCGCGGCAGAGGAATTGGTTGACGTAAAATGTCAGCTCCAGGCATTGCCGTAGGCCTACCAGGGCCTCCTCGATCGATAGGCGGAGCAGAATGGCGCCCCTACAATCCCCGAGCAGAGGAGCAAGGCCTCGTCGATGATGGACGGCCGAGCACCCTCAGTCGCCTCTACGGCATGAACTCTCCACCAACCCCAGTACTCCCAGCGTCACTCACCGAGCCCTCTTCACTCCAACCCAGGGATGGCTCGATGGTTGCGATGCTACGACAACGTTGAGCATGAGGTCGAGGGGAAGGTACGCTACTTGGATGACATCATCTAGGTGGCCAAGACAAAGGGTCTAGTCGATGATGACATTGACTTCCAAGCCCCCTTCTCCCAATAAATCTTAGAGGCTCCTATCACTCCGAAGTTTCAGTTATTGCCGTGCGCTCCGTAGGACGACACCATCGACCCGATCGACCACCTCCACAGTTTTGAGTCCAACGTAGTGTTTCACCGGGTCTCGGATGCCATGAAGTGCTTGGCCTTCACCACCATGTTCTAGGAGAATGCTCGAACATGGTTCAAATCCGTCTCGACAGACTTCATCACCTCCTTCCAGCAGATGAAATGGATGTTCAAGGAGAACTTCCACGGCTGTAAGAACGAGACCCGATCTGCTGTCACTCTGCTCTCCAACAAGTAGGGTCGCAACGAGGCCCTGTGGGAGTTTGTTGTCCACTTCTGGAAGGAAGCCCTCTGCGTCCCCCACCTTAAAGTCAGCATCACCACCATCGCGCTCGCTCAAGGGATGCAGGACAATATTCCCTGTCGGTCCTTGCAGTTCAGGCCCCCACTACTGTCATGGAGCTCCTCGCTCTATGTAGAAGCACGCTAGCTGTGAGGAGAGCATCGCCGCTCTAGACCGGGCCATCGAGGGTGACCAGGTCGAGCGAAAGTGTTCAACCAACCGCCCTAGGTTCGATCGTGGCAAGAGGGAGTGCCACGACCATGACAGACCTAGAGGTAGAACTGCCTCTAAGTAGTAAACTCCCTTCACCACTCCCCCTGAGCAAATCCTTGTGGAGATCCCTGAGGAACCGTTCCTTGGATGGCCACCCAAGATGAGGTGTGACCCCCACCGGAGGAACACTAAGAGGTATTGCCGCTTCCACCGTAACTACGGCCACAACACCGAGGACTTCCCCCAAGTCCGGGACGTGCTTGCGGACCTCATCCGCTGAGGGCTCCTAGACAGGTTCGTGGCCAAAACTGCTGAACGATTGCCGCCCAAGGAGGATGCGCTACTCTTCATTGACAACCGACCTCGTGGCAAGGAGATCATGATGATCTCAGGAGGGCTAGCTACCGGTGGGGACAACACCAGCAGGCACCGAGCGTACTCTCTGTGCGTTAACCAATTCTAGTGCGCCTCGACCTCCGGGACTTCCACGAAGGACTACCTAGGGGAGACCATCACCTTCTCATACACGGACATGACCGGCCTGACCACCCCCCACACTGACGCATTAGTCATCTCTACTACCATCAATCAATGTACTATGCGTCATATTTTAGTTGATAACGGGAGTGGCCCCGATGTTATCTCATACGATTGTCTTCTCCTCATGGGCATGGATTCTTCTCGCATCTCTCCTCTTCACACCCCCCTGTTCGGGTTCTCCAGGTCAACCATTTAACCCGAAGGTCGGATCTCCCTACCAATCTCTCTTGACACCGCCCCGCGTCAGGTCACCTTCATGGCTGACTTCATAGTCGTCAGAGGGATGGTAGGTTACAATGCCATAATCGGTCGGGAGACCTTGGGAATCATCAAGGGAGTACCCTCCTCGTACCACCAAAAACTAAAATTCCCCACTCCCCACTCCCCAGGGAGTGGGGGAGGTCAAGGCAAACAAAGGGGAATCCTGACGATGTTACTTGATCTCCACCCGGGGGAGGTCGGCTGAGCAAGGCCCACTCGAGAAGAAGCCTCGTGAGGACGAGCTGAACCCAAGGAAGGCCCCCCGTCGAGGATCTGTTCCTTATTCAGATAGGCGAGGACCCCAATCATACGCTCCGCATCATCTCCCTCTTGTCCAAAGAAGTACGAAAAGCCTATCAATGCTTCCTGGAAGCCAACCAGGATGTATTTGCTTGGTCCAAGGATGAGCTCTCCAGAATTCCCCCTGAGGTGGTGACCCACCAGCTCAAGTTGGATGCGAAGTGCTGCCCGGTGCAGCAATAGAGGAGCTGCTGCAACCCCGAGCGACAAGCCATCATTCGGGAACAGGTAAGTGAGAAACTGTACTCTGGACTACTGAGGCCCACTCAGTTCTCAGAGTGGATCGCCAAGTAGTCCTCATTCCCAAGAGTAATGGGAAGTGACATATGTGTGTTGACTACACCGACCTCAACAATGCCACCCCTAAGGACAACTTCCCCATGCCATGCATTAACTAGCTCGTTGATGCCACGACAAGGCACGAGATGCTGAGCATCCTGGATGCGTACTGATCAGGGTACCCCCAAATTAGCATGTACGGGCCCGACTAGGACAAAACTACCTTCATCATCGACCATGGGATCTATTGCTACACAAGGATTCCATTCAGTTTGAAGAATGCGAGAGCCATATATCAACACTTGGTCAACTACATGTTCTATTCCTAGATCAGCTGCACCATGGAGGTCTACATTGATGACATGCTCGTCAAGAGCCTTCGTGTGGCCGACCACCTAGAAGATCTCGTGGAGACGTTCGCCACCTTACAGAGGTACAACATGAAGCTGAACCCAAGCAAGTGTGCGTTCGGGGTACGCTCCGGCAAGTTCCTCGACTTCCTCGTGACTCACCAGGGAATAGAGGTCAACCCAAAGTAGATCATAGCTGTCCTGGAGATGAAGCGACGTGAGCGGCTACGTGATGTGCAGTGCCTCACTGGTCATGTCGTCACCCTCAGTTGCTTTCTTTCCAAAGCCGCCGAACGGTGTCTACCCTTCTTCTTGTTGATTAGACATGCGTACAGCTTGTCGGAAAAGAAGGGACATATCGACTGGAGCCCAGAGTGCGAGGATGCCTTTGAAGAGCTTAAAAGGTACTTAGCCTCGCCCCTCGTCCTCTCAAAGCCCCTATCCGACGAGAGACTCCTGCTCTACCTGTCCGTGACGTCGAGCATGCTTAGTGCCATGCTCGCCCGGGAAGATGGTGGAGTGATAAGACCCGTCTACTACATCAGTAAGGTATTCCAGGGAGAAAAATTTCGGTACTCCCGAGCCGAGAAGTTCACTCTTGCCCTAATAACGGCCATACGCAAGTTGAGACCTTACTTCCTCTCCCACACCATCGATGTCCTGATTGACCAACCCCTATGCCAAGTGCAGACACATCATTTTTGATATTACATTGAGTAAATCTCATATTACACCATGATGTCCCAAAGTGACTCTCAAAATTAATAGTGATAAAAAATAATAATAATAAAGTTACAAACAAAATAAATAATAATAATAATAAAGGAACAAAAGCACAAACCAATATACATATACATATATGTGTATGCGTATAAAAAAAGAGAAAAGAGCAAAACAATAAAAATAGTGAATGAAATGAATAAAGGGCCAATGGCCTTCTGTGCGCTCGACCAACGGGAGAGCGACCCCCATCACTCCCTCTCCTCACTCTCTCTCTGTATAGCGACAGCACTGACGAGCTGGCTCCGACAGGGGCCCTGACACTCTGATCCAGCAAGCGTGAGAGCGGCATTGGGGCAGCCCCAGCACCCCACCTCTGGTAGGTCCCCCAACGCACTAGTCTGATGAGCACACCCACAATCACGCAGCAGCACCACATGGCCCCTGCACACTGGACCACCGGAGCAAGGTGTGAACTCTCCTCATCGACCCCCCTAGCGCATTGGACCAGCAGAAGGGGGAGATGCGAGCTCAGCCCAACACCCCTCTACTTCTATAGGTTCAAATGACCGCAAGTGGAAACCTCACACCTGCGGCACGAGCGAGCTTCGAAGCTCTTTTGGAAGCCTGCGTGAAGCCATACAAGGAACATGTGGATAGAGCAACTTCCAATCATTGGAGAACCTTCATCCCCGCCCTCACAAGGCGGCTATAAGAATGAGCAAAGCTTGAAGAACAAGCCCCCCACTCGGTCAGAGGAAGTGAGGTCTCATCTGCTAAGAGATATCTAGCTCTGTGCTCTTGTCTAAGTGAGGGAGAAGAGAGGAAGAGAGGATTAGGGAAGGTGTGCTAGCTTGGCGAGGGAACGGGGTCAATGCCCCTCCCTCCCCCATCATTTTCTTCCTCCCTTTTCTTGATGTTTATCCGTTTCTTTTCTTTTTTTGCTTCTCGAATGTAATGACCCTGGATGATGTGTTCCTTTTTTGTTTACATGAATGAAGAAAATGCCTCTAGCCTGGTTTTGGGTGCAAATGTGTTCCTCCCTCTGAATCTTATCTTGATGCCAGTTTCTTGATTTCTTTCAATTTGATCCCATGTTTTTTGTTTTCTTTTCTTCATCAATTGAAGGAGCAGGCTGGATTATGAGTGAGTATAGTGCCAGCCCATCTAATTGTGATGGAAGGGTGTTGGGCTCTATTTTCTCTAATCTGCCAAGATAGAGATAAACTCCGTGAACTCTACACTGCTGCCATCTATCGATTATGTTTTGAGATTTTGTTTCTGGCTATCTCAGCACAGCTAATGCCCTTATGGGCTATATCAAATATGCAAATCCCTTCCCCAATGTGTCCGACTAACTCTGGTCATCATCTTTGATCTGGACAGATTTTGTGTGCTCGATGGGCATGTTTTTTTTATTTCTGTTGATATTAATATCCTCTGTTGTTCAGAGCATGTGACTCATCTGGAAATGGCCATGGGCCTCATCACCCTCATCCATGGGTTGTTGTGGTCCTGGTTCATCCAAAAATCCATTGAAACCCATGTCTTCCATTGCATCATTTGGTTTTTATGTAAGGGTAGCAGTAGACCCTCCTGCACTACTTTCCATCACTTATGCTTTGCATTTGTCATAGCAATCCATCACATAGGCCGTAGGGTATCAATACCGCCGGCTTCATTGAAGGATTTTTGTGCTTAGGGGCATATTATGGAGAAGGGATATATATATTGGTTTATATCAATTCAGATTTCATCTGACCACCCTCAAGTCTTCGGGGTTTGCTGCCTTATAGCATGAGCTCTGGATGACTTCTCACTTAAAGGATATATATTAATCGCCCTAGAGCCAGCAGCCCATGACTGCACATTAAGGAATGGAAGGATACCCTGCACCACAGCAGGATGTTGGGGTGATTCCTCCCGCCACTCCAGTTGAGGACCAGCCTCCTCCACCTTCACCTGCTCAGCCACAGTTTGAGATGCCTGCTCCCATGACTCCTCCAGTCCCACACATCCCCCTATCTCACCCATAAAATTCCCATCATCCAGATCCACCGATTTAATTTCGGTCAAACTTCATTCTCAGGCAGATCCATTTCTTTCCTGACTGTTCTGAATCTGAGAGCCAGTCTGTTTAATATTCCCCCACGAAAAATCCTTCCCCAATAAAATTCCTGTAACACACTAGCATCGTAGAACGTCGAACGAGCTTCGTAACAGCGCTAGTCTCACCTCGATCTGACATCAGATCTGGTCGCAGCTGGCATTTTTACCGAGTCGCACAGGTCTATCCTAAGACATGCTAGTAGAAGGAGGATCCCAAATTAAATCCTCAAGAGATACTCCGGTGTAGACTCAGCGACCGCCGCTCCTAGGGGTCGACGAGCAGCCTCCCAGTAGTGTCCCAGCCAGCCATCGCAGCAAGGAGACGCCTGGACACTGTCGTCCCAGTAGCCAGACCTACCCGCTATCCCGTGGGCCCAACAGAACCGAACTGGACCAACAGCTCGTCGCCAACCCAAAAGCCCTTCCACCGTGCTGCCCGTCAACCCGAGTTCACTACTCTCGGGTCCCACTATAGCCCTTTACCTCCCTGCATGGAGTGGACATAAAATTCACTGCTGTAACTATTGTTTAATTACTATATTAGGAGTATGAGTCTCGACCGAGGTCGTCTTCCCCACGCCCGGAGCGTGGAGGTACATTTACCTCCCTTTTTGTCTCATTTTCTTAGTTCGTATGCGTTCTTTTTATGCCGCTACTTGAGTGTTAGAATAACTAGCCCGTTCATATTAATTTAATCACCGCTGTGAGAGAGAGAGAGTGCATGACCCATCCCGTGACTCAACCCGAGCACGCGGAAGAGCCGAATACCATTAACTCGCTGTCGATTTTGCAACCGCATAGATCCGCACGTTTCCCTCACGTGGGATGAGTAGCTAGCTTGCCTAGAGTCTCAGAATCACATTCCCATTGGTATCAAATTGCATCATGCCATCCCGCATCAAATTTAGTATCAGAGCTCGTCATCCCGCATCAAATTGGTATCAGAGCATGGTTGAGTCTAGGGTAGTCTTTGCATAAAAAAAAAGATCTTGAGTCCAAGGTCATCTTGTCCTAAGGTTTGCATTTCATCCCAGTACCCAGAATATCAAAAGGTGTTACTAGAAAGATAAGTTAAGCCTATTTGGAAGGTAGCCTCCTTGCGTGAGTTCGGTCTTCGGATCACTACCTCCGCCACATGCCGGATATGGTTAAGTCTAAGGTGCATCACTTCGCCTTGGTCAGTGCATTCCAACCCCTTGTCATTTGCGTGCCCACTCGTAGAGGTACCCAATACTCACCTCCACCACCACCTATGGCAGTTCCCCGAGTCCATAGTCTCGATGAGTCATCTGTGGTCGATATGTTTTGAACTCTCATGGAAAAAATTGATGGGCTGAGTACGCGAGTGGATGGGCTGAGTACGCGGGTAGATAAGTTTGATGGGTAGAGTATGCATGTGGATGGCCTAGGCACACGCCTGGAAGAGAGAATGAAGGTCTTAGAGGATCGGGCCAAAGAGTCAGACCAGTCTTTTCATGGTCTGGTAGGGAGAGTCACTGTCCTAGAGAGAGCCCAATTGAGGCGCCCCCCGCATCGACAAATGGTCAACAGGAGCCAGTTTAGCAACCTGCTGCTCCAAGGGTTCAAGGGGTACATAATAGGAGGCATCGAGTCCCCAAAGTGGATGACTATGCATCTGATAATGAACGTGGGGGTTATGGTCATGACCGTCGTGTTCCACGATGGAATCGTGATTATGATTATGACGATCAGACCCTCAAGACGGTTCGGTAGATCCTCCCACTTTTGATGGGTCTTTGGACCCGAAGGTCTATCTAGATTGGTAGGCCAAGATGGAGTAGTGCTTCAACTAGTTCGATATGATGGACCGCCAAAGAGTCTGATTCGCGACCATGAAGCTGATAGGGCCAAAACGGAAAGGGTAGTGGGGTTCCAAGAAGGTGGTCCCTCCTTTCCGGACGATGAGGACATAGGGTCGGATAGATAGAACCCAGTCCACCGAATCCTCCTCCAAAGACAGCCGCGTGCAGGTTGCACCAGAAACTGGATGGGTGTAGTCTTCCACTGCTCCAAATTTGCACTCTTGCAAACAATTCACCAACGGACTGGAGTGTGCAACCAAACTCTAAAAATGTAGTGCACCGGGAGCATTTAACGGAACCTTCGTCAATTGCCCCCTTATGGAGAATAACTGATCCGTGGGCAGGTTTGGCTCTGCACTGGCAAGCTCCAGCATCCTCGAAAATAAATTCGATGACAACAATGAGTGGGGAGTGAACTCGGGGAACCAAGTGCACACCCAAGTGTTGAAAAAGTGAAGAGGACCGACGGTCCATAGATTTCTCGGGAGACGTAAATGATGAAGATCTCCCAGCATCTTATATATCAGACATAATGCAGTCGGACAGATGGATAACTTCACTCCCCACGCCATGAGGCATGTCGGGTATATGGCCTCGACATGGATCATAGTCTCATCGCCTCGGGGAAGGGCAAATTCACACAACCAATAAGTCAAATATGCCACGCAGTGGGTGACAGCATCTACTCCAGCAAGATTTAGACCACCCCGCCATCCTTGCTGCAAAGAAGGTGCCAAATGAGTCTTCCGATGTGCACGCTTCACTGACTTGCCTGGGACCGCGACAACGGAAGGAAAATCCTTATACTTCTGGTCGCCTCCGAAGAAGAACTGCAACCACATCCCCATCCTCACTAGCTTCCTCTCTTTCTTGGGGCGGGAGCGGGAAGAAGAAGTCTCGGCGGTGTCACCCTGGGACAGCCATAGAGCTCGATACACTTTCATCAGGTACTAATAAGCAAATCCGCACAAGTAAAGTCCTTCCCCGTTCGTCTGATCCTTCAGATGATCCAGCCAGCAAACCTCCTCGTAGGGCTCTCCATCGATTGGGAGGCCGCTCAGCTGTGACAGACTCCACAAATCTAAGGAAGTCTCACCCTCAGTAGTATAAAAGGTATTAAACTCAAGACAAAATGCCTCTATCATCCCACAGCAGAGACCCTTGGAGATGGGGTAACGAAAGTGGGAGGCATACACGCTATGGTACACCCCAGCAGTCATCAGGATCGGGCCATAATTATGAAGCACATAGTCTATGAATTCAACACCTCCGGCTCGAAATCCATGAGAGTCTGTGGCCTTCAAGTCGGCGAACCACCCAATGGCAATCTGATGCTTAATTCGTATCGCCAGGCAGTCTAGCAAGAACGGTTCCTCACGGAACCCCCACTTTAGTGGGGCCAAAAGCAGCCCGAAAGATGGTTTCTCCTGATGAACCCTTCCGGCTGATAAGTCCCACTTGGCAGGGTTGAACTCGGGGGCCCTTGTCAACATGCCCAGCTCAGGAGTTAGTTCTGACAGGCCGATGATGGCATCCCACTTCCGGGGTGTTCCAAGAAAATATATCGAGTCGCTCCTCACCACCAGGTCAATCATGCTGTCAAGGCCCCAGAGGATGCTCTGCTTAGCTACTTGGACCACCTCGATGTCTCTCTTGCCTAACAGGTTGAAAGCGCGAGTGAAGACCATAAGATGTTTGTCCTTCGGGTGGTCCACTCTTTAGTTTCGGCTACGGTCAAAGTCAAAGTGACCACTATCTGACAATGTTAGCCGCCTGGTATCCATTGTGTCTGTCTCTGAGTCTAAGGATTCAACTACTACTGCCACACGAGCTCACCCTCTGTCGAGCTCGTGGGCATTCTGCCAAGTTACTATTGGTCCGACCGAACCTCTGGACGAGTCAGCTGCGGAAGGAGCGGCTGAAGTCATCTTTGTGTTTGCAATATAAAAAGAAGATTAAATCAGAAAAAATATTCTTATCGACAAAAAAATTTTTTGAAGAAATTTTGGCAGAGCGATTATGTAGGCCCTTCGGCATTGGAGACATTACGTGTTGCAACAGGAGTTTGTTTTATTTTCTGATCATGAGGTGCTCAAGTATCTCCATGTCCAGAAGAAGCTCAATTCTCGTCACAGTCATTGGGTGGAGTTTCTCTAGGATTATACCTTTGTGCTGAAGCACAAGGCCGGGGCAGAGAATCGGGTGGCCGATGCCCTGAGTCGACGTGCTTATCTTTTATCCACCTTGAGTGTAGAGGTGGTTAGGATGGATAGGATGAAGGAGGCCTATGCGGATTGTCTGGACTTTGGTCCGATTTATACCACCCTCTAGGTAGGACCATCCCGAGAGCATCCTGATTACACCTTGCAGGACGGCTACCTCTTTTGGGGGAGTCGCTTGTGTATTCTACGGACTTTAGTTCGTGACTTCCTCACTTGGGAGATGCATGTGGGAGGTCTAGCCGGCCACTTCGGTCGAAACAAGACCATCGAGGCTGTCAAGCATCGGTTTTATTGGCCTAGTTTGAAACGCGATGTTGCTCGTATTGTGGCCCAGTGTCTCACTTGCACTGTGGCCAAGATGACGAAGCAGGTTTCTAGCCCCTATACTCCACTCCCTGTGCCTGATAGGCCGTGGTAGGATATTAGTATGGATTTTATTTTGGGGTTGCCACGGACTATTGATAAGTTTTCCAAGATGGCCCTCTTCATTCCTTGCTCTAAGACTTCAGATGCCTCATGGGTTACTCATTTATTCTTCTCTAGTGTAGTGAGCCGATTCAGACTTCCTAAGACCATTGTGTCAGATCGAGATGTGCGGTTCACTAGCTACTTTTGGAAGACCCTTTGGCATTTGTTGGGCACCCAGCTCAAATTCTCCATAGCCTACCATCCCCAAACTGACGGGAAGACTAAGGTGGTTAATAGAAGTTTGGGGAACCTCCTGAGGTGCTTGATTTGGGAACGCGTGAGGGACTGGGATCTCATTTTGCCACTTGCCGAGTTTGCATATAATGACTCAGTCAATAGGTCCACGGGCATGAATCCATTTGAGATAGTTACTGGGTATTGACCTAGGAAGCCAATGGATCTAGTTCCCTTACCCATGCACGCTAGAGTGTCACAGTCTGTAGAGTCTTTTGCCGAGCATGTTGGGGGTTTGCATGATGACATCCGTCGCCACATAGAGACCAGCAACGCACGATATAAAAAATTGACTGATGCTCATAGACACCCCCGCGAGTTCCAAGAGGGCGATTACGTCATGATTAGGGTTAGACCTGAATGACTTTCCTCTAGGACCGCGAAGAAACTATAGGCTCGTGGTGCTGGCCCCTTTACAGTTCTGAGGTGAGTTGGGTCTAATGCATATGTTGTAGATTTACCGGAGGACTATGGTATCAGTTTCACATTCAATGTCTCAGATTTAGTCACATATAGGGACCCGACAATGATCCCTAGTGAGCTATTTGGGCCTTCTCCACCCCTTGTGAGTGAGCCCTCCCCTGAGAGTCCACTTCCAGCCCTGTCACCTCAGCAGCGTGAGCAGATAGAGTCTATACTAGATGAACAGGTGACTACCACTAGGAGTGGCGCGTATCATCGCTACTTGGTGTGTTGGAGAGGATGGCCTGCGTTCGATGATGCATGAATCACCTGAGAAGAGCTTGAGATGATGGATCCAGACTTGCTCGAGTGATACCAGAGCGATGGAGACCGTTACTCGATGGGGTCGAGTTTCTCCCGCCAGGGGAGGATTGGTGAGGACAGTCGAGCCAGAGTACGGCTCGACTCAGTGAGCCATCGATACCAGACTCGTAGCGTGACTCAGTCGACACCGACATCTTTGTGACTGGGGGACAGTCTGGAGTCTCCACCAGAGCCTTGACACTTTAGTACACATTTTTATACGTATTTATATTTTGTATGTATTTGGATTGTATTTGTATTTTGTATGTATTTGGGTTGCATTTGTATTTTGTACTTTCGGCCCAATTATTTCATTAGAGGAGGATGACTCACCACTATGTGAGGATCATGAGGACCTAGAGTTCCTCTCCCTATGTCACCCTTACCATGATCCCTTCGATCCCTTCCTATGGGAGTCAAGGAACCCATATGACCCAACCACCTTACCCACCACCCACTTTTTCCTACCCCAACTCATCGTGATGGATCAAACCCACCTCTTCCTTTGGAAGCTCAGGTACCCATGTGACCCACCCACATCGCCCACTACCCACCCTTTTCTACCCCCACCGACCATGTTGGGCCAAGCCCACCTTGTCCATAACTCAGGTTACACCATAGGAACCAAGACCTTAGGCAACACCCGCCTAGAGATCAAGGAAGTTCCCCACCCCATATCCACCTTCCTAGATCCCATCGACCCTTTCACATGGAAGATAAAAGGCCATATCACACCTATGCACATAGAAATCATGATGTCACACCACTAAGGAATCTGCAGCAACTAGACGAAAGTTCCTTAGACCTACCACGCAAACACAAGCACTAGAGTGGAGAACTATGTAACTCGCCGAAGCACCGTTGCCCACACGATTCCCGGGGTGACCCGGTGATACCGAGTAGAGGTGGTGGAGCAAGACCCTTCTTGGTAGAGGGCCAGAAAGGCTAGAGTTGCCCTCCCAAGGGTACGGTGCCCACTTTCAAGGGGCTGGCTTGGGCCCAAAGGGCACTAGGTCGCTCTCTCTCACACGATCCCACGGTGACCACTCGTAGTTGGATGCTCCAGGGTCGGGCACTCTCTCACTACTAGCGGAGTAATTCCACGGATAATAGATGAACAAGAACTGAAATAAGAGCAAGGGTTAGAGCTTACCCAGTCAGTTTGAAGCAACCGACCCTGTTCTGAGACGTGGGCGAGCGGGGAAGTGTGAGTTCCCCCCCCACACTACGCCGATGGAGCTTCTCCCTGTTTTAATCAAATACATGCACTACTCCTCACGCAGGAGGGTTGGACAAGGGGTGGAGAAGATGTAGATTACACACAAAAACTATCTCCATGCAGGGAGGGATGCTAAGCCGGCCAGGCGGGAAAGGGGAAACTTAAGCGTAATCGAGTCGGTGGTCACGGCGGTTCTGCCCACCTTCTTGAATAGGGGATAGGCCATTGGAGTTGTCACTGCTGCAGTCGCTCACAATTTTTTCCAGAGGAGAAACTAGTGGGAGAGTCTTCGTAACTGGGTCAGGATGACGCCTGATTTTTTTAGAATTCTCTGGTTGCTGGTGTCGGTCGGGGGCTGGTCGCGAGCAGGGCCCTGGACTTCTGGTTCTGTCCATAGGAGTACCTCAACAGTGAGAAGATGATGCCGCCACAAATACTCCCGAAGTCCAAACGTCACAGGACAAAAACGGTTACGAGCGTGGTCGAGTCCTCTTCGAGCAGAAACCAGAAAGAATGCCAAAGGAGATCAGGGTAGAGAGATAGACCCTGTTGAGTGAATGGGTATCTGTTCAGGCCCTGACTGGACTGAGCTGCGCACCTGGGGAAGAAAATTAGGAACTCTTGCTGACGGACTCCAAATCTCATTCTGCTTCTTGGGGATGATAGAGGACTAGTAGTGCTTTTCTCCAGCAAAATGGCGCACCAAAATCCTCACAGATCTGATCGTAAGAGCTACTACAAGTCATCTCTGGTTGTCTGCCAAAGACAGTCAGCGCAGTCTGGCAAGGATGACTCCCCCGAACAGCACGGACGTCGAATGGAGGCGGGACCACCTCTCCTGCGAAGCTGACTTGACGGTCTTTCCACCGGTGTAGGATATGCTACTAGAAAATTCGTGACGATGAGGAGGAAGTCTCTGGAACTCCAGGGTATGCTGCTGTCTACGAACTGAACAGGGTATAGTGGTGGAAGGGGGTGATAGTGGGGAGATGAGGAGAGGGAAATGAGGTGGGAATGGGCTGGGGCATCCCCTGACTGTTAGAGGGATGGCACCTAGGGAAGGATTGAGGGAGTGGTTGGGAGTTAAGAAGGTGGGTGAGGTGGAGGAGAGAGAGGGAGGGGCTCCCTCCTCTTGGGGAAGAGAGAGAGAGAGAGATGATGAGAACATCAATACAGGTTTGGTAGATAGAAACTTAGCAAAACTCTGAGAAATAAAGGAATGCGTTGCTCTGGTATCAAATAGAACAAAAGCTGGCTTATTAAAAATAACAAGTGTACCTTCTACCAGTCCACCCTCCTCAGTGGCTTCTGCCTTGGTTTCTTGCATGGCTTGCAGCTTGCCCTGCCGCCTATGGCCTCCTTGTGGCTTGCTCGGTGTGGCTTGATCGGACAAGAGAGGACATTCAGGGATACGGTGGTCCCTATTGCCGCAATGCAAACAAGCGCCTAGCTTTCGCCAGCACTCTTCCATCTTGTGGCCTGGACTGTAACACCCTCAAATATAGCTAAGTTATACTCTATATCACCAAGGCGCCTTTTGAAGTATCGACTCAGTTCTTGAAAAGAACTCCGAAGTTAAGCGTGCTTAATGGGGAGTATTACTGGGATGGGTGACCTCCCAGGAAGTCCTCCATTCCGGAGCCGATCATTGTTAGAAAAGGATAAAACCGTAAGGCCGGTAGGCCAAAGCGGACAATGCCGCAATGGTATAGAGTACGGGGTGTGACAGAATGGTATCAGAGCTATACCCCAGCCGGAAGTGCGGGAGATAAGTGCTATGCAGGGTAAAGTGCTATGCTATGGGAGCCACCTCTTGAACCCGCAATGGGACAAAGCGACGAGGACATCGCCTATATAAGAGGGGTAGACTGTAACACCCTCAAATATAGCTAAGTTGTACTCCATATCACCGAGGTGCCTTTTGAAGTATTGGCTCAGTTCTTGAAAAGAACTTCGAAGTTAAGCGTGCTTAATGGGGAGTAGTACTGGGATGGGTGACCTCCCAGGAAGTCCTCCATTCTGGAGCCGATCACTGTCAGAAAGGGACAAAATCGTGAGCCTGGTAGGCCGAAGCGGACAATACCTTGACGGCATATAGTACGGGATGTGATAGGGTGGTTTCTACTCTGTGCTAGTTTCCTCAGAAAGTGGTTTCTGTGTGGGCCATGCATATGGCCAGTGACCTAGCCAAGGGTGCTGGGGTCTTCTTAGTCTCCTTAGAGAGGGAATGAACCCGGTGGTTGTGAACCGCCTTAATAGTCCTTTTTTGACCATGGTTTTTGACTCTTGGACTAGGGTAATTTGATGGCATGGAGTCGGATTATGCAATAGCCTTGGGATAAGTCACGTGACTCTTTGGCCGTTAGATTAGCGAGTCTAGCTAGTCGTCCTGAGTCTGGTGGCACTGAGTCACCCTATGTTTCATGATACTTACGCTGGGTACATGCGTAGCCGTTGGTACTTCGATTTTTTCTCTCTATGAAGAGTTCCCACGTTGAGTGACTGCCCTCGCTAGTCGTAGCTTACTTGGGTACGCGGGTGCTGACCCACCTGGGAGTGGTGGAGAGCTAGACTCGAGAGAGATGATTTTGGGTTGGTTGCCGTAGGGCCTCCCACTGTGACTGCACGAGTCTGAGCCAGGAGGAAAACCAACTAGAGGACCTAAAGTAGCGCAGTCAGTTAGTGTGTGCACATGTGGTCGAGGACTTCAAACGCGTGCTGACGAGCACGGCCCCGACAAGACCCTTATCTCCAGTTACTTATACGGTGTCTCAATTTCTGCATGGGGCGAGTATGGAGACACCCAAGGCACAGACTAAGTCGTCAGTGGACGCATTCGGCCTTACTTCTAGTGGGCAGGTTCTCCCGTCATGCGACACGTGAATCTCTTGACTCGAGGTTTGGTTTCCCATCATCGATGACGCGGTTCTTCGGGTGATTTTTGCATACTTTCCCGACATTGGGGTCTAGGGTTCTCGGTAGAGTTATCAAGGTTTCACCCGTAGACAGTGTAGGGGGGGGTTTGGACTCATGGAGAGGGCCGATGGGTATGGTCGGTATGAGGCAGCCATGCTAGTGGACAAGAGCGATGCACTAGGAGAATCTAAATGCATATGCACGCCCTAGGACCAACTTGTAGAGACAAGTTGAGAACTTGCTCTAATATTACTTGATGTGACACGACCTAGGGATGAGTTGGGACCAACCAAATGACCCTCGGACCTAGATTTGCAAGCGAATGCAACGGACTGGCAACTTCACTCGAGCGGACTCACCCGCTAAGTGCACAATAGTGCCCGTAGGCAACTCAGCGATGGTGGAGAGGGTCTGGGGTGGGACCTCACAGTTGTGGGGTTTGGATAGCTCGAGGTTGAACCCCAAAGGGGCCTAGGATGCCCAATCTCACGAGTGGCCAGCACGTCGATGCCATGGGAGGTAATGTCTCTCTCACAACTAACCCGCAGTAGTCACTCAATTTGATGGAATTTGGGACCGGGCACTCACTTACCGCCAATGGAGCTGAAAACAATACTAATCAAGCAGAATATTTCAGCAAAGAGGAGGGAACCAGAAGCTCACCTGATCGGCGTGAAGATGTCGATCCTGACTGGAGACGATGGCGAGTGGGGAGGCGTGCGTAAGCACCTGCACGCCGCGTCGGTGATGCTTCAAGCTAGAATTTAAAGGGCTTACAATCACTATGCCCTCACAGAGGGGTTGGACTAGGGGTAGGAAAATTAAATTTACAACCAAAGTTATCCTCCACGCAGGGAGGGGCTGTAAGCTGGCCAGGCAGGGTGGGGGACCAAAATTAGAGGCCGAATGGATGAACTCTGCCGGTTCTACCAGCTTCTGGAACAGCTTCAAAGGGGGTCAATGAAGGC
Organism: Amorphophallus titanum; assembly: GCA_024336825.1. Lineage (NCBI taxonomy): Eukaryota > Viridiplantae > Streptophyta > Magnoliopsida > Alismatales > Araceae > Amorphophallus > Amorphophallus titanum. Next base: position 230,638 of record JANBPO010002057.1, on the reverse strand, counting down.
ATTGCCATAGACTCTGTCGAGCTCAAAAGAAGCCGAAATGGGAGCCAAAATTTTCTGGGTTGGCCCAGGAGAACGCTTGAATTTTGAGGGAATTTTCTAACTCGGCGGTGACAGGGGCAAGGTCTGGAACGGGGATGAACTACTCTAACTCTGACTGCTCCTACAGGGCTGCTGCAGGAAGACGAAGGCGCCACTAGCACTCCCATGGTCCGATGGATGCGGGACCAGAACCTCTATGATCATGATCGAGTCTTCTTCGAACAGAGACCAACGGGGCTGTCGGAGAAGGTCAGAGTAGACCGCAAGAGCCAGAATGCTGAGATGGGTCGGATCTGACTCAGGGGAGACTGACCTGCGCACCCCGGGGAGATGATTTGGAAATCTGTGCTCCAAGCTCTAAAAATCACTATGATTCTTGGAGATGGTAGGGAGTTTGGAGGAGAAGACTTCAGCCAAGAATCACATCCAGAAGGACTCAGGAATGGCTGTGGTAGCTTCTTCTCTTTGACTCAGGTTCCTTGGCGGAGTGACTCTACACAGTCGAGGGAGAATGGCTCTCTCGGGCAGCACAGATGTCGGATGGATGCGGGACTACCTCGCCTGCGAAGTTGCTTCGATGATATTTCCAGAAATGTAAGATACACCACCAGAAGATGCGTGATGAAGTGTGGCCAGCTCTGCAACTCATCCTTGGACTGTTGTCTATGAACTGGGAGCTGTAGGTTGCAAATGATTGGTGGGAAATGGGGAAGATGGGAGGGGAAATGGGGTGGATGGTTGTGGGGGTGACCCCAGGCTGTCAGGGGGTTTGGGAGGGGGTGATCCAAGGTGAGGGAGGGGCAGAATGGTGGCTGGAAGGGGGTCTAGCAGGTGGAGGGAGTGGGAGCTGTGAGTTTGGGGATGGGCGGGAGAGGGAGGGGGAGATCTCTCTCCAAGGTTTGAATTTTGGTTAATGGTGGGGTTAATGCTGGCCTTGGGGATGGGAAGAGGTGTGTGGGGAAGTGGAAGGGTGCTTGGGGAGATGGAATTCTCCCTTGGGAGAGTGGAATTGACTCTTGGGGTTGGGGAGGATTTAATGGGGGAATTAATGCATCTAGGGAGGCAAATAATCTAGAAACTCGTGCAAACAAGCAAATAACAAAAAAAATAGGGGAAATCCACGTAACCAGATAATAAGAAAAAAATAATAATGAAAATAATAAAAAATGTGAGATCACCCTAAGATACATAAAAGGAAGAGGGAAATGGTCAGCAAAGAAGTCTAATCAAAAACTTCACTAATCATAATAATAAAATTCTACACCGCAGCTCTGCCCGCCTCGCGACCCGGTGCTAAAGGAGCATCAAGGCCGCCCTCGCAGGCTGGGTCTGGGTTTCGGGGGTTGCCCCGAAATGGCCATGACCCGGCCTTGCTTCGGGCCGACACTTTGATTTAACCGGACCCGTTTGTCGAACCGTACTCTATCCGAATCATCATTAAAATTACCGTCTACCCGGCAAACATTTGAGTATATTTACTCCGGTCTTCGCCGTGTTTCCCTATCACGGACTCTCGTCCGAATATGAAAAAGTTCGTGAGTGACCGACATGCCCGGCTGCCCGTGTCCCGACACAGGCTCGTGTGTGATTTATTCCTGCTTCTTTCTTTCGCAATCAATATTAGTCCTTTCGACCGCGGAGCCCCTAATTTCGGTAATTAATCAAAGGTGTTCTCCCGTATGGGGGATGTAAATGACGTCATGGCCTTTATGGTATGGCGGGATTGGGTCCCGACCCGAACCACACAATCACCTAACGAGGTCAGATCGAGTGCACCATGGGCTTCCGTGAAGCCCGAATAAATTGTCACCTCGGTGACTAGCACGCCCACGCACTTGATAAAACTAATAAACGAATAAACCAGCTAATTTAATCTAACGAGAAATGTGTCCACAGTGGTCGACCGAGATCTGGGTAGATTTTAGATTTCGTCCGTTCAGTCCCTTAGTCCCTTTAGCTCAGTTCCTTAACCCCTTTAGCAGTCCATTCACATCCGTGGCATCAACCTTGACAGAATCTTGAGGCTATCTACTGAGTCTTTGTCCTTGTGTTCTCTTGATTATGCTTCATTGTGCATTGACTCTTTTGTGGCGAAGTGTTGACTCTTCTTGAGGCTAGCTTGATCTTATGTACTTGTCCAGCCTTTTGCTTCTAGAAGGAATTTTCATTCTTGCTTGGGCATGATCATTGGGCTTTCACTTTTGCCATCTCCATTTCATTCCTTCTCCATTCATTGGCTTGTCTATCATGAGAAACCATCAAGTATTTCAGTCATATGAGAGTGAAAAATAACAATGACTTATAGTGTTTAGCCATTATCAAAATCATAGATTCAAACGACCACAGGGGCACAACATTCTCCCCCTTTTTGATGATGGAAACACTGTGTGTCATTATGTGGTAGTAATATCCAAAAAAGCAAACAGAGTGATGATCAGAATGCTAATATGTATGCATGGATGGTTCAGAACATGTGAATGCTGAACAAGTTATGAATGCTGAGCAAGTTATGAATGAGCAAGAATGCTACTCTCCCCCTTAGTGTATGCATGATCTCTCATTTCCCTGTTGCAAAAATCTCTCAATGTTTGTTATGATCCTTTGTTATGCTCCGCCTTTGACAATGAATCTTAAACATAAATGGCTCACAAAGATTTTTCTCCCCCTTTGACAATAGCAAAAAGGAGGGATAAGGCAAAATCGGGGACTAATGGCGTAGGGAGCTGAGCAGAATAGGAGTGTAGAGCAAACCATTATATGCAAACTTGAAACATCCCATGATGTTCAAAGCTAACGAATTCTAAAATCAACAATAGAGTTCGAGAAGCATCTATATCCATATTTTTAAGAGAAGTGAACCAAAAGTGCATATTATGACAACGGTAACCTTCCTTTGTCTTATACATCCATATTCAATAACTTCATCGGGAGTAGCACAAACTAGTAGTGAGATTAAACAATCATGACTAAGGCACAGAATTCTATGATTTCAGCACTTTTTCCATGATCTTTTTCATTCATAGGCACTGAACTCGTTTACATGATACCCGAATGTCATGCATGCACCTTTTTTTTGTTGTTTTGGTTTATTGTAGCTAAAAGGACCTACATGATGCATGTTGGGATTAAAACCAAAAAAACCTATCTAATGCATAACCAGAGGATTTGTTTGCCTGCCTTCAAAACTGTTCGGTCAAGAGTTCGAGAAGTCTATCATCCCGGCTTAGTAATAAGCATAGTCTGGAATCTTGTGAAGATTTGTCGTCCTACATTCGTTACTAAGTGCGGTCAAGAGTTTGAGAAGTTCGTCATCCCATCTCGGCGACAGGTGGCTGTCAAATAGCTTAAGGAGAAAAAACTCTTCATGATTTTTTTAGAGAGAAACTCAGAATTTATGCGCCCCAAGCTATTAGTCTCCGGGATTGACTATCTAAGAATGCAATAGTTGGTGACGACATCACGTGATTCTTCGCTCGTTGATATTGTAATTTGTAGCTGCATCAACACACATTAGCCAAGTTCATATAGGAACAACAATCTAGAAGATAGCACATTGAATGTAAACATAAATGTGAACTTGGATTACATCGAACATGACTCCTTAACACTTGGAAAGGCGGCCAAGGTGACTGCCATTTTGCTTGGTGCATCGCTAGGTTTGTGGCCGTTTTGTCCTGGTGGGTGGCTACGATTGTGGCTGTCTACCTCACCCAAGGTGGCCAACGGTCTGGCCACCTACTGGTTTGGGTTCCGCAAGTACAGGGACCTCGAATAGAGTAGGACTCTTAGGCTTATAAGGTATAGGGGAGCCGATGCCCCTCAGTAACAGGCTTCAGGTTTTGAAGGAGAGGGTGACCATCACCAAGGAGAGGGTTTCATGATGGCCTCCTCTTCCTCCTCTCAACCTTCGGGAGATGTTGAACTCAGCGTGCTTTCTAAAATAAGGTGATGCGGGATGACTATAAGACTCGATATGTGGACACGAACCTATGACCTAGACGAAAGGACACGACCCACTAGACGACGCGACCAGTAACTGTACGACCAAGTCATCACCTAATGTGGCTCCCGAAGGGACAAAGATGTCCCAAAACAAGAAGCACTCGCTCACGGTCATCCCCGGCTAGGGAAACGTGTCGATCTACACAGTTGAGGAACCGGCGTTGAGTCTTGGGTAGTCGGCTCACTCTCGTGCTCGGAAGGAGTCACGGGACGGGTTTCACACTCACAACTCACAGCGGTGACTGAAACAGTAAGCTAGGCATCCTACCACTCTCACTAGCAGTAGTGTCAAGAACTAAACTAGAAAAGTAATTAACTAGCTAAAGAGGGATGCGGGTGTACCTCCACGCGCCGGGCGTGGGGAAGACAATCTCGGCCGAACCCGTACTCCCAGTACATCAATTAACCATTATTACAGAAGTATGGATTTCTGCCCACTCCACGCAGGGAGGTAATGGGTTACACACGAAATCCGGGAGTGACGCGAGCGGGTTGACGGGCAGCACTCGGGGCCGCTTTGACAAGGCTGGCACGCGCACTCGTAGGGCCCACATCTGGGCTGGCAGCCCAGGGAAGCTGGGAGTTTGCTACAGTGTCGGGGCTTCCTGGTAGGGTGATCTCGGGGGCGGTGGCGGGCTGCTCGGCTCCACAGGAGGTAAGGCGGTCGCTCCGGGGATGGTCACCGGGTGTCGTCCACGAACCAGAGCTGCTATTTAACAGCGCACGACCCGGCGAAAAATGTTGCTGTGACCAGTGCCGATGTCGGATCGACACGAGACTAGTGGCGCTGGAAAGCCCTTTCAAAATACTTCATCCCTAGATGGGTGAAATAATTTTGAATCTTCAGTGCTGGCCGTGATAGATTTTAGAAGCTGCTGATCCACTGGATAGGGGTGGACAGGGCAGAAAGTGAGATTTTCTGAGAACAGGGGTTGACCACAGGGTATTTGATAGATCTGGGTGAAGTGGTCTTCATGAAGGTTGTATATATTAAGTGAGTATTGAGATCGGGTCGGCGCGTGGAGATCGTGGAGGAGATCCCGTCTGCTTCCACTGCTCGTGTGGATATGTCTAGAGGTCGGACGCTTGAACGGCTCGCGACTCCGGGATCTTCCACTCGCTCGTCTTCGAGGTTTTGGGAGACTCTCAACCCCGCAAAGGTAAAGAATCATTCTTTATGCCGCGGGATTACCGTTTTGTTCGATTTTGAAAAATCGGCAACGATATGCAATCTAAGGTTTCGATGTTTTTCGCTGCGCATTCTGGTCGAAACCTTACAAAGACATTAAGGCCAATATGTAGGTGCTTATTAGAGAATGAATTCACTAATTTGATGTGATTATAAATATCTGGACATTGATTATATATGACTGTCAGCCATGAGATTCTTCAGTAACTGTTGCACAGTTGCCCTTTAGACATGAGTCACCAAGGATACCTTACATAAGGACTCATGTGTTTTGATTCTTTACAAAGGGACACTAGTCACAAGTCCTGGTAGCTTAGGCATTCCCATGTAGTAGAATACATACAAAAGTAATTGAGTGACAACATTGAATCATTCACTCTCAAATATATCATGAGAGAGAATATCCTATGAATGGTACTTAGGAAATCCCTAACCAGGGTTATACAAGTTCACTAAAAAATGAGTCTTCCGGTGAGACTTTGAGTACATGATTAATAAGAAAGAAGGATTTGATAGTATCATTGTACCCTTAATTACTCCAAGGGCATTGCATTGATGAAGGATTATAATTATATGTTAATTGTGGATGGAAAGGTCTCTGAGTGAGTTTTAGACCCCCTTTAGCTTCTGCAGTCACAAAGAGTTGCTTAGTGATTATTGTGGCCTAAAAGCCCAATAAGAGAATAAGCAAAAGATGATTATGCATCATGATATCATAAATTAATTATTTAAATCATAAGCTGAATAAATAATCAATTACGTGTTAAGTGTTAGCATATTTAAACTAAGAAGGAGTTATTAAGCTTAATAAACACAAAAGTAGACTGATACTTGGCCTGGTCACACACATTAGGGTTACATATGACGGGAGTATTTATGTAATTATGGACTTATGAGTATTTTCGTGAAAAATCTTGACAACGTATATAAATAGTTACATGGGGGAAAACCCTGGGCTAGGGATCTAGTGTTCTCCTAGTAGGGCTGCCCCTCTCCTCTCTCTCCTTAGAACCAATGCCCCCTTCCTCTCTCCTCTCTATCTTGTCTCAAATGTTGAGACCCTGCCGGAGTGTTGCCCAGGAGATCATTCGCAAAGTACCCCTTGGGAGAATTCCGTTGTCTATGCTCATATAGATATCGCTAAAGACTAGGCACCTACGTAATTCACTATCACCACAAGGGTTCGCTTTCTACTTCGCAATGATCTGCATATTGCAGTGGTTAAAATCGATCGCATCTTGTAGGAAGTTGATGGAAATCATGAACGAGGAATCAACATGGACCAAGAAAAATTTTATTTCACTACTTATTTCTTATCCTAGCCTAGATCCTTATACATTTCCTTGGCCTAAATAGGTTCTATAGGAACTCTAGAGCCACACGATACCCCTCAAATCTCTCTGAACCTTTCTCTCCTTAGTATCACCTGTAATTGGTATAACAAGTAGGGTGGGTGTCGGTGGTAAGAGTAGTAAACAAAGAAAATAGGAGCAATGAGGAGGTCAGTTGCATAAGCCAATAGCAGTAGCAACCACTTCTCTCCCTCCCCTTTGCCTTCCTTCCGTTATGGGCCAAAATGGACTTTTTGAGCCTATTGCTGGCTGAGCCTAAACAAAGTATAAATTGCTAGACCTTGACTTGGGCCCATGCTACATGAGAAAGTACCAATCTAGGTTTGGGCTTAGGTAGATCTAGAGGTGGCCCATTGGCAACCTTACTTTTTATATGTATAATTGTTTGAATGTACACTCTTCTAAAAAATTAATTAAATTATCTAAAAATTAGCCTCTTCTCATCCAAGAGTTCCAGCTGGACGAGCAACGCCTCTCGACATTCATCGAGATTAAGTTTCTTATCGATCTGTACCCTCAGGAAAGGGATTAAGATCTCATATGGGAGCATCGTCTCCATCCCGTAAGTAAGAGCATAGGGTGTTTACCCCGTAGGAGTACGGATGGAGATGCGGTAAGCCCATAGAGCTTCCACTAATTATTCAGGCCAATCAGAAATTTTGTAAGATTCGCATATTTTTTTAATGATTTTAAGAAGGGTTTTATTGGTAGCTTCGGCTTGACCGTTGCCTTGAGGATAATATGGAGATGAGTGATGCAATGTAATATTAAACTTCTTACAGAGGTCCTAGAGTTCTTGAGAGACAAACTGGGGTCCATTGTCAGTGACAATGCTGCTTGGTACTCCGAACCACGAGATGATATTCTTCATGATGAAGCGACACACCGTGGTGGCTTTGATCTCTGCGTACGCCTCCGCTTTGGCTTACTTGGTGAAGTACTTGGTGGCGGTGAGAATAAAAGATTTCTGCTTGATCTGAGAGTTAGGATCTCCGAGCAGGCCAACAATGTTGAAAGGCCACATGGAGAACAATCAAGGAGCATAGAGAGGATGAAGAGATGATGCAGGAGCATGGATTTTATTAGCATGAAGTTGGCATTTAAGGCATCTCCGGACATAAAGGGAGCAATCTTCCTCTAGAGTGGGCCAATAATCACCCTGTCTAAGGATCTTCTTTGCTAAAGTCTGGCCATTGACATGACCTCCACACTCACTCGAATGGGCTGCTTCGGCCACTTTCCAAGCTTCATCATCATCCAAGCACCTCATGAGTTGAGAGCACGCCTGTACAATTCTCCAGCAATGATAGTGTACTTTGAGACAGCTCTTCTAATAGCCTTATGTTGTTCAGTACTTGCCCTTTCTGGGAATGACCCATCTTTGCAATACAACTCGATTTCATGGTACCATGGTAATTCTTCTTCTTCCAAGATCTCTTCTAATTCTGCCAGAGAGACTTCCTTCAAATCTTTCTTCTCAGCCCTCGCCTCTACAGTTTTCCTAAGTTTGTCATACCAAGGATCCTGAAGAGAGGGGGTGTCCAGTCTCTGGACAACAATAGTCTCAGTGCTCCGATTGAGAGGAAAAGATAAGGAGGAAGCGAGTGACGCTAGTGCATCGGCATGGATTTTCTGAGATCGAGGAGTGTGAATGTAGATCAATTTGCGGAATTGCCTAGCCAAGAGAATGATCAAATCTTGATATGGTTTTAGCTTCGGGTCATAAGTGCGGAAAGTGGATAGAACTTGCCGCAAAACAAGCTGAGAGTCTCCTACAATGTTCAAGTAGCGCGCGCCTAAGAGGTAGGCATGCTTCAATTCGACTAGGAGGGCTTCATTCTCAGCGATGTTGTTGGTAGCAGGAAAATGGAGTTGATAAGCGAGAGGAATCGTTACCCCTTCTGGACTAAGGAGAATGGCACCTATCCCTCGGCCTTAGGAATTGAGCGCACCATCGAAGTGCAGAGACCAAAAGGGATGGTGGGTAAGGACAGAGAGATGCTCATCCGGGAATTCATCCTGAATGGAGTCAGTGCAGGGAATAGGAAGATGGGCGAGATGCTCAGCGATGGCATATCCTTTTACTACCTTCTGAACGACGAATGTGATATCAAACTAAGAGAGGAAGCTCTGGCATCGAGCTAACCTACTAGAAAGGACAAGCTTTTCTATGAGATAATGGATCGGGTCTATTCTAGAGATCAGCCTAACTTGGTGGGCTAGAAAGTAGTGCTTCATCTTCTGAGCTACCCAAACTAGGGTGGCACAAATCTTCTTCATAGCAGTGTACTTGGCCTCCGCCGGGTTAAATAACCTGGAGAGGTAATAAGCTGCCCGCTCTTTGCCTTCGTCATCCACTTGTGCTAAAACCACCCCTAGGGAGTCCTTAATGATGGAAATCCAAATTTAGATCAAGAAGTTCTCTTAATTTCACCTGAAGACATCCCAATCCAAATCCCAACAGAAGAGCGCGCCCACTCACATTTATGACTTGGTAGACGAAAGGTCGCGACTGGAATAGAGGAGAAATAACATTAATATTGCGAAAATCATAACTCATGTTAGAGTTGATGAAATTCGATGAAACCATGACCCAGAGTTAAACCTCAAAGTCCTATTCATTTCATATGAAGACATCCCAACCTAATTCCTAATAGAAAAATGCGCCCACTAGCACTTATAACCAGCGGTCGAAGGGTTACACTTATTCAAACCTGAAGGGGTGCTTAGTATTAACCCTCTTTAAACCAGCAACCCTGGGGGGTTGGACCAGGCCTTGCTAGATGTGGGAAGGCTTTTGGAGGCTTGGAACCTATATAAGTAAGTGGGTTTCAAGGGTGGACAGTCTTTAGCAACAACATTTTCAGTTTTCTTCACCATCTACAGTTCCACTTGAGAGAGAAGAGAGGTGAGGGACCTTGGCCCTGTGAAGGGGGCAAACCTACGGCTCCTAGGACAGTGAGCAAAAGTCTTGGGAGGGTATGGGGTGTGGATCTCATCCCCAGATCGAAGGGCAAAGTTGTGGAGGATCTGGGGTGTGGATATTATCCCTGGATCGTCAGTTAACATCTCAAAGGTAGGCACCTAACCTCAAACTTTAGGGGTCAATGATGCATTAGAATGGTTTTAAAATATATTTTCTACACTCTAAAATAGGGATTAAGGGCATGTGGGGACCACCATCATGTTCATTTGGATTCTGTCTTTCATTAAGTTTTTGGGTTTCATAAGTTCCCACAGTCCCTAGGTAGGTTAGTAGTGTCTCAGAACATGACAATTGGCTAAGTCCCAGGCAAGGTCTAAGCACATTTGGGCAGACCTAAGGTAAGGTCAATGCACATTCTTCACAAGCTAAGGTAAGGTTGATGCACATCAGCCCAGGCCTTAAGTAAGGTCGATGCATATCTTCCCTCAGACCAACTAAGGTCGACGCACGTATTGTCCAGGCCATAGGTACAGTCGGAGCACCTTTCTGCCCAAGCCAAGGTAAGGTCGGAGCACCTTTTTGCCCAAGCTAAGTAAGGTCGATGCACATATGCCCAGGCCTTAAGCAAGGTCAAAGCACATTCACCCCCAGACCAACTAAGGTCGACGCACATATGCCCAGGCCTTAAGCAAGGTCGAAGCACATTCGCCCCCAGGCCAACTAAGGTCGATCCACATCAGCCCAGGCCTTAAGCAAGGTCAAAGTACATTCACCCCCAAGCCAACTAAGGTCGACGCTCATCAGCCCAGGCCTTAACTAAGGTCGATGCACATTTTCCTCCAGGCCAAGTAGGGTCGAGGCATGTTTGTCCCAGGCTAAGTAAGGTCGATGCACATATGCCCAGGCCATAGGTAAAGTCGAAGCACATTTTGCCTAAGTCAAAGTGAGGTCGATGTACATCTGGGGGAGGTCAATGTAAGGTCGATACACATTGGGGTTTGGCCTAACTAAGGTCGAAGCACATTGGGGTCCTGCCTGTCCAAGGTCGAAGCACATTGAGTTCTTGCCTGTGTCAGGTCGGTGCACTTTTAGCAAGGAGCAGGTAAGGTCGATGCACCTGGGTGCAGACCTAAATTCTAGAAATCGAGAAAAGGGGGATTTTGAGAGGGTATTTTAATTCATAAAAATTTAGAAAAATAGGAAATGATAGGAAACTAAGGTAGAACCTTCATGTACCTAGAAATTTTGTACTTTCAGATATAAGTCATTTTCTATGCATGTGTAGCCTAGAAGGATGAACCTGCTCTTTCATATAGTAGCCTAAACATGATTGTGGGTGTGTTTAGCCATCTTAAACTATTAGCAGGCTCAGGAAGCTCATCGGGAAAGACATCAGCATACTCCTGCAGAATAGGAACAACCTCGGGTGGGAGCTCACCCTCGGATGGAATATCTTAAGCAACATCTGTAGTGCGGTAATTGCAAGCACACATTTGGCAATCAAAAAATATGGGGAAGAATATTCATCGCTTTTCTTTTTGGCAAAAAATGGTCAGAATAAAGAAAATTTTTGACCAAAAGATGGGATGATATTTTTCTTTTATTCAAGTCCCTGAAACCTCCTCTGTAACAGAGGAGTTTATCTGAGTGAAGAGGGTTCTGGCGGTGGATGTCTTGGAAGAGGGGAGCGGGGAAGAGGGGCTGCCGGCGGAACCTGCTGAGGAGGGGCAGTGGGGAAGGGGGGCTGCCAGCAGAACGTTGAAAGAGGGGAGAGCGCGCGTCGGAAGAGGGGAGGGAGAGGGAAGGAGGCATTGGTGGCGCCAGGCGCTTGGGGCGGAGGGACATGCGCAACGGATAGGCACCAGAAGAGGGGAGGGAGAGGGAAGGGGGCACCGGTGGCCCAAGGCGGACATGCGCATGTTGAACGTCGGTCATGAGGAGAAATAAATCACGCTGGAAGAGGGGAGGGAGAGGGAAGGGGGCACACCAGGGAGACATGCGTAGTGGGTCACCGGTCGTACGCCGGTCATGAGGAGGGCATTGGGGTGCGGCCGGCGGGGCACCGGTGCTACAAGGCGAAGGGGGATGCGTAGTGGGGGACCGGTGGTACGCCAATCATGACGATGGCGAGGGAAGGGAGAGAGAACGGGGAACACCTGTGGCACGGCGGTCATGAGGAGGGCGAGGGAAGGGTTCTGGCTAGGCATCTGTGGCACAACGGTTGCACGCCGGCGGATCGCCGGAAGAGAGGAAGAAGGGAGGAGCATACTTGTTTGACGAGGGAAGGAGAGACTTCACGGAGTCGGGGGGCGATGGAGGTCGGGTTGCGTCGAGGTCGGGTTGTCCAAGGGTGTTCTCAAATTCAAAAAAGCTGGGGAGTTGTTTTTATTTAGAAGGAGGTTTCAAACGTGGTTGAGTGGGTTCCATGTTCCTATTTTTTAGTTTGAGAGAATATAGAGGGGAAAAAAATGCAATCCAACCTTTGGTATCGAACGATACGTCTACAAGGGAACTATAAAGAGACAGTTTACAACTACCGGACCTCGTAACAGAGGTGACTTTCCCTTCTGAAGGTCAACGTCGTGCATTACTTCGTAATCCATCGAAACATGGATTATGTCATCTTCAGATTAGCGACATTCAATTCCAATTGATTAGATATACGTTTAGAACAGCGAGAGGCATCCGAGGAGAAATAAGTTAATTACGCAAAAGGGGACCTTGGAGAGAGGAGTAATTAACGGAGGGGAGGATTCCTCGGTATAATGGATGGGGTAACAGTCTCATTTCCGAAATTGGATGTTGATCGAACACCATCTGGAACTGGAAGTACGCTATCGTTGAAAAACCAGTTAAGAGTTTGCTAGGAAATCGGATTGGATGACTAACGTTGTCGTTTATCTGCAAATCTCATTAGCTGAATGCCTTTTGAAGCCCAAAAAGAGGATTGTGTATAACGTGGAACAACAAACAAAAGAAAATCTACCTGACCAAATTAAACCCATTACTCCTCCTATCTGGATATCCTAAACCCGGGAAAGAAAACCCAACATGTGGTTTGACTCTTAATTAAAATAGCAAAAACTTACGGATATAGATTCTCTAATATGTTGCGTTCGACCACACACGAGAATGGTTGCTCTGTGGTCAAAGGGTCGAACACATCTCTTTATATATGATGCTTTCAACAAGACATGAGAATGTCTGCTTTCTGGTCAGGGGCTCAAGCATATTTCCTTGGGATTCCGGCGTGACGTTCCATAGACGGGAAGAAAAGGCTAGAAATCAAGGTGCTACAGACTACAGAGCTTCTCTAACGAATGTTCTCCCCTGATGACTCGATCCTCCTCTGGGTAGTTGCATGCAGCAAAGGCTTTGCACCCGGGAGCGTACGTCCATGCATGGTGCGCCGAAAGTTTTCTGAATTTTACACAGAGTCAACCATTTTCATCATCATTTTTTTTAATTTATTTTCATTGAGCACTCTAGTATGATCACACCTTTTTACTCAAGAAGACATGTTTATCAGACACCAGACTCTCTAGTTACTCAGTGTAATCTACCCTCATGCTTCAAGTTTATGAAAAGAGTTAACCATTTCTTCATGACATAATCTCTAGACTTCATTGGTCTAGATGATTAGTTTCTCAGAAAATGAGTCATTGCTCTGTCTTTTTCACAATTTTATTTTTTGGCGTATTCTCTGGTTTTATTTCAGTTTTAACTCAGAAAGTAATTTAAAGTCAATATAAGAAAGTGATTTTCTTCCCAGTCAATGTCCTATTACTTATGAATTTTAGACCTCAAGTAGTAAATTACACTTTTCAATTTCAAAGTGGTTTAAGGACATTGTAAATGCAAGTATGGTTAATTTTTGGGCTTCAAGATTAGATTTAACTTCTTGGCTATAAACAGTTCTTATTAAGTGTAAAATCAGGGAATTGTCTTAGGTTCCAGGAGATTTTATTTCATCTAATGATCAACAAAGTTAAATACACTTTAAGAGTTACTCCCCCTGAACAATACACACTAAGACAGAGTATTCCAGAGTCAGTTGAGGAAATGTATGAATGTGTTTAGAGAAGGCTTATCAAGAGAAGATTGACAACACAAGGAATGGCCACAAGAATCTGTGAAACACTACTGACAAATTTGCATAAGTCAAATTTCATTCCAAGGAGATCACACAGAATTCAGAATTAAAACTTTTTATTAGACTAACAGACCACTCAGAATGACTAGCTAATACTTCAATCATCAAACCAAAACAACAGACAGATTTATCCTGATTACAAAAATAAAAACATCCTCTCTGTTTTATTGTACTAAGAACAGCAACATTCACATACTTCATTCAACTCCCTCTTACATCATACATGCATTTCAAACCTTATAACCAGCAGCACTATTCGAATGTAATGTTCAGCCAACAATCAAACCAGTATTTCAACACTTATAACCAGTAGTACCGTCACATCTCAAATACTGACAATCAGCCATACCTCACTATGCAAACAATCTCAACCCAGCTCAACTCAGCTTATAATGTTCTGATGATTCAGTCAAACATTAATTATTTTTCTTAAGGTACACAGAGATGCAGTAACAAAATGCATATTATACTATATGCAATGTTTTGAACCCTTGGTACTAGGTGGAGGCTTACCTCTACACATAATGTGGGTTTCCAGACAGACAATAATCTGCCATTCTCCCAGCGTACCATTTGATATACCACAGGGTCATGGAGATAAATGCAACTATCATGAACATGACAAACCAACCTAAACAGGTTCTTAGTATGATAATACTTTTATGAGTTATGCATATGACAGATGGTCAGACATTCAGCATTTCATGTCAAGACAACATTAATCACAACACTACTTGATGAATTGGCATTCAACAGTAATAAAAGAATCATTCTGACCAATCATGTACAAATTCAGAGAAGAATTACATATGCCAGTAAGTAACATAAGAAAAGGTAAGATTGGGGTTTAACTGACCTTGATGTGCCTTGTGTTTTTATTCAACCCCCTTTTTATTTCTCTCACCAAGGCACACCTACATACACAACTCATTTGAAATATCTAGGAACCCAAGAGTTCTTGGGTCCTGTCAGATGAGTTACACCTCTGGCAGGTGTACTCCAATAATTCTAAGCATTCAAATCAGATTTTATCCAATAGCACTCAAACATGGTGTGACCAAATTTTCCACATTAATTGCATCTTGGATATTTGTGAGTTGCAGTGAAATTATTCCTAATATGTGTGTTTCTAAAGGCAGACAACCGAGCATGTTCAGCATAAGAATTTTTCTTTGCAAACCAACATTGTGATACAACATGCCCAAATTTTTTACAATTAAAACACTTAACACCGAGGGCATGCCGCATGCACATCCCTCATACGGCATCTAGCCCAAACACCCACCTCCGGCCCCCTTGTTGTAATGAGTGTATGTCGTCTCGATAATTGTGTACGATCCCAGATCTTGCTTGGTGAAAGCACTCTGTCTAGATTCTACCTCGATAGTCACGCATGACCCTAATGTCGCTTGGTGAAAGCACTCTACCTGAGTCCTGCCTCGATGGTCATGCGCCCCCAGATGTCACTCGACGGGAACACCCGACTCGGCCCTGCCTTGGCGTTCGTGCATGACCCAGATGCCACTTCATGAGAGCGCCCTGCCCCTACCTCAACGAGCACACACTATCCAACGTCGCTCGATCGAGGCACCCTGCCTTGTCTCTATCTCAACATTCATGCACGACACAGTCATTGCTTGATGAGAGCCCCTACCCAGTCTCTATCTCAATGATCGTGTGCCGTCATACGCGGCCCAACCGAAGCGCCCAGCCTGGTTCTCTATCTTGATAAGCGTGCCCTCAACACTGTTATCCGAACAATGGGCATACTTCACAAGTCTCGGCGCAAGCTGAAGTGCTAGGCCCCTGACTCTATCAACGGGCCATGAGCACACAGATCAAGGTCCAGTGGAGCCCGCCAGCCACAGCACAGTCACAACAGTGCCCCCGGCACCCGACTACCAGCCACTTCAGCCATATCGGGGCCCCTGGCACCCAACCCCTCAACAACCTCAGTTACAACAGTGCCCTCGGCACCTGACTTCCAGCCACATCGGGGCCCGTTGCGACTGACTACTCAGCTACCTCAGTCACAGCGGCGCCCCTAGCACCCGACTTCCAACTACAACAATCACATCAGGATCCATAACGCCCGATCGCTCAACAACTCCAGTCTCACTGAGGCCCATGACACCCAACAATCCTGAGCTCAACGGCTTTTGGTCGCTCCAGTCATGGCGATGCTCATGCCGTTCAACCACTCAAGTCTCAACAGCTCCCGGCCACTCCAGCTACAAGTGGCGCCTACGTCATTCGGTCGCCTTGGCCTTGGTGACGCCCTACTACTCCAGCACAATGGTGCCTATGGCACCCCTACTACCCCGACCTTGACACTGTTCATGTCGGGGATACACCTTGACGCCCCTCGGGTGGCACCTTGCTAATTCATAGGTCCTCTGACGGGCACTATGTATGGATACATAACTACCCACATAATAACGCAATGACCCAGGGACCGTCACAAATGATGAAATTGTCCCGTGGCTTGCAAACACTTGTAATTGGGCTCTCACGCCCCATATAAATGCCTTTCATGGCACATAATTCATGTAATCCAGTAGGGGAAAGGATCTCCCTCCTCACCGGAACCAGTCTCTCTACCCCCAAGTGTCCCTGTTGTGTTGCTGTTGCCCTATCGTTGCTGCATGGACTAAGCCCTCCTGACGTCGCGGCGCCTAGGGTCCCTGACTCTCTTCTTCGGCAGTAGAAACAAAGGTGTTCGGGCTCCGCCCGATATAAAATAAACATCGATTGCTTGCGGTCAGTGGGGAAAGATGTCTAGTATACGACTCCCCATAGTCGCCTGCACACTCGTACATGTAGAACCTCCTTCCCTCCACGTGACACCCGAGCTCACGTGCCGCGTCCTGGCGACGCATCCCTAGTTTAACATTTGGTTCCACAGGTGATCGTCGAGAAATCAACTGGCACGCCCGCATTCCATCCAGCCATCATACGCCACTCCCTCCAGTGCGTTCCTATCATTCTTTTCACCCTCATTTCAATACCCATGGAATCCCTGCGTGTCAAATCGACTAATCTCGGCCTTTCGTAAAAGGCGAGTGTACACCCCCGTCGCGAGGAAAAGAACCACAAAGGAAATTTCCCCCGCGGTCGCAAACACCCGTCATGTGCCGAGAGCATCCGCTGTCTAAGTACCATTTATTCTTTTGAGCACTCAAGTAGACCCACAAACACAACCCTGCAGCGACAGCATCTCTCTTCGACAAGACCGTAATTATCGGAGACATCCACATCCGGCTCGATGGAGGCGAGCCGATCTTGCCACGGGACCGACACGTCCCAACCATCCCTACCTCCAATCGCTTCGAGCTCCTCCGGCAAGTCCGGGAAGGCGGAGCAAAGAAGAAGAAGCCTATTGTACCAGCGACAACTCAGGGTCCCCTACAGTGGCCCAAGCCACGAGATCCCCGGCCAAGGACGGGGGGCAACCCAGTGGAGGAGTGCCAGCTCCATTTGAAGAAAATTTGGGTCACCAAAGAGGAGGCTCAAATTATAAGGCGTGCAAGGGCGGAGGAGCCCTTCCGCATGTCGGAGCTGCAACAGATGCGGAGTCCAACAAGCACTGAGGCCTCGACATCTCTGAGGTCTACAACTCAGCCCCTATGGGAGCAAAAGTGCCGACGAGCCGGCAAAAAGGTACGGCTGACCTCCCCGTGGGCCAGTTCCACGCACACGGAGGAGGATCGCTCCCCTCAAGCCTCCACATCCCGAGTTTTTGTCTTTGACAGGCTAGGGATACCGCTCAAGCCTGATAGGCAGCCGCCCAAAAAAAAGTAGGTGGTTCAGGTGACTAATGATTCTGTTAAAGTGTTCACCTGCTATGCCACCTCTGGTGACAAGCAACCCGAGGACACCTCGGGGGAGCTCAACCAACCTCTTCAATATTTGAGGAGGTCAAGGCCCGTGTCCCAGATCTTGGCGCAAAAACAGCAGGCGTCAACAGCTGGGGCGTCTCAGCCCGAACTGGCGCGGCATGAAGAGCGCCAGGAGGATGTCCACAGTGTCGATGGGGATAGCCACCCCCAGCACGAGGAAGATCTGGGGGAAGAAACACACGCTCCCGCGTTGGAAGAGCTCCGACGCGAAAATCAAGAACTCAGGAATCTCTTACAGGCGCTATTGCGTGAAAAGGAGGTTCATGTCCCATCTCAGGCGGCACCCACTGGAGTGGAACAACAGTCGTCTCCCATTCCGGCCGCGGCTAATGCCTCCGTCACCGCCGCAAAATTGTAGCTGGTGGTGGACTTTGAAGTCCCGCAGCATGAAGCCAATGCGCGGTCATCTGCTACTCCAGCTGCAGAAAGCCTCATGGCGCAGAAGCAGATGATCGAGCGCATCTTTGAGGCGAAGTTTGCTCACCATAGTGAGGGTGTGGCCACTGTTGATTTATACAGTGTGCCCTATCCCCTCCACCATCAGTTCAAGAAGTTTTCGCCGGATTGCCCGAAGGCCCCGAAGCTTCAGAAGTTCAACGGGCAGGGTTCTCCACATGAATACCTGGCCTATTACATGACGGCTATGGGTGAATTGGCCCTGGAAGAGGCATGTTTGCTGCGGTACTTTGACACGTCATTGACTGGCACCGCCTTCCAGTGGTACTCCAGGCTAAAGCCCAACTCAGTAACTGATTGGGCGGATATGCAGAAGAACTTCGTCGACCGCTTCCAAATGGTCGAACGCAAATTCTCCTTGGCGCAGCTCTGTTCTCTTCGGCCAAAGAAGGGTGAAACAGCGTTGGACTTCATCAAGTGATGGAGGGACGTCAGCATGCGCTGTGATAATCCTGCAAGGCCTGAAGACGCGATTACCATCTGCCGCCGGGACTTATCGGCGGAAGTCAGTGAGAAGCTTCTGGGCTCCAATATCAGGAGCTTTGACCAGTTAAACACTGTGATGGCGGAGATTGAAATGTTCTTCGCTGACCACCCTGTGCAAACTTTTGCCAAAGGCAAATCCTCCAAGGACCGTCTGGCTAGCGGCAAGGAGGTGAATGCGGTGGACTTTTCCCCGACGAATGGAGATAAAGGAGAAGGAAAATCCAAAGGCAAGGGCAAGAAGTCTGATGATAAGGCAAATGCGTCTCTCTTAGCGGAGCGCGTGAAGGCGCCCTATTCCTTCAGGGAAAGAGCACACCAAAATGCTTTTCGGAAGCCTCATCGAGTGCTTGAACTAGCGTGCTGGTTCTGGTGGGGAGCGGGATTAAGATGTCCTCTTCCTCATCCCCGGAGCTGTCGAACTTGGTGCTGACAATGGCTGAGTCACCGGCTAGCTGTGTCGGGCCTACGACATGGATTGTGTAGTAGACACAGAAATCTGGGTCTTGGTCGTAGTCGAGCCCTCTGGTGTCTTTACAGGAGAACAGGGGTTGTCCCCAGACCTGTGAAGGAGTCCACAAATTGTGAAAATACCTCCGCTGTGTAGAACCTTGCCATTGGGGCATATGCTGCTTGAGGCACATCTCCCGAATGTGGGGTGGCAGGTCATCTAAAACTTGGACAACTTCAGGGATGTTGTCGGCTCGCTTGGACTAGTCGAAGTCGTCTTCTGGTGGGGCTGGAGGGGCCATGTCTCCTTTGCAGAAAATAATGGTCTGTCCCTGTTAGCCTTCTTCTTGGATCTGAGTTGTCGTTTATAGGTGATGACAAATGTTGTAAGCTACTCCACCTTGTGGTCATCCGAGGCGCACGCGAGCTAGATGCAATCGGGTGGCAGACATATACTCTTGTCGATTGCTTGGCTAATGAGGTTAGCCTCAAAGTCGACTTTGCACCTCTCAGGGCAATTTGTGGTTGACTTGGAGTTAAGGCGCAATTGATGAAGCTTGACCTTTTCTTCATCAATGGAGAAGAGGTCCTCCTCCTCCTCTTCTGAGAGCCAGCCATTACTCTTGCTCTTAATCACGAGGTAGGTACTGATTCCCCTGAAGTAGAGAGCAGCATCCGCCAGGTGGCACTCTGCTGGAGTAAACGGAGATAGGTCGACAAAGATCATACGTTGTTCCCCATCTTTAGCATATTTGATACATTGATGGAGGGTTGAAGGGACGACCCAATTTTCATGAAGCCAGGGCCTGCCCAATAACACTCAGTAGGACGTGTTAGCGTCGATGATGTAGAAGGTCGCCTTGGAGGCGAAATCATCGAGCACCAAGTCAACATCCACCCGACCGAGAACATCCTCTGTATCCTAATTGAAGTCAGATATCTTGACCGCTAGGACTTTCTGGAGGTAGGGGGTCAGATATAGGGTTTTGAATGTTTTGAGGGGCATGATGTTAACAGCCGCATCGGCATCTACCAGGATCCGGTTTATCTCATGCCCATTGATTTTTCCCTTCATGTAAAGTGGGCGATTATAGCACAGAGGGGAGAGTAGCAAGTCCTTCTCCGTGAAGGTGACAGTAGTGGCGAAGGCCTCATATGTGGCAGCCTTCATCTCTGCCACGTGTGCCTCATAGACTTCTGGCTCCTGGAGTATCTTGATGAGAGTTTCCCTCAAGTCTTTACTCCAAGCGATGGCCTCCCAGATCGTAATGCTAGTGGGGAAGCGCTTCATATGGTGGAGGACCTTCCAGTCGGCTTGAGCTCAAGCATCATCCAGTGATGGTAGTATGTCAGGCTGAGTTTTCTGTGGACTGTCGCACTACTCCTCATCGGGGGGCTGCACCACCTTGCCTTTACCACTGGGATCGGGCTGACTCTGGCCACCCGCAGGCTCCTGGAAGAGGGGTGCCAATGACGGCTCTTCCGGGGATGGCTGGGGGGCATGATTATCCTTGCCAGACAGTCCTGCTTGTTCCGCGGGAGAAATCAGGGCTCGCGTCGAGACTGGCGTGCTGGCGGTGATCTCCTCTTAGCCAGCAGCATCGAAGATACTGGGTCCCCCCCAAATGTCCACCGATGGGATTGGGGTGGGTTGTTCTCCATGAAAGAGGATGACTCGCTCCGAGTCGAAGGCAGTCAGGTGAAGAGGTGACTTGGGGATCCTCCCACGACCTCTTCCGCATCCACAACCACGGCCCCAGCCGCGGCCAATGTGTTCTAGGATTAACTACAGTCCAAGTGGGGTAGTGGTCCTTTTTCAGGTTCCAAAAGTAACTAGCTCACCTCACCGAGAGGTGTTTTCTTGTTCTCTTTCTAATGGTAACTTTTTGAACAATTTTCATGCACTTTATTCATCAAAATTATCATTTTAGCAAGAGTCTATCAAGGCTCACCGGAGTTCGGGCATGGCATCCTGAACTCAGTCCTACAGGAACCACTTTGCATTGAACGGCCCCTCGATAGATTGCGAGGTCTAGAGAGGCGGTTGTATCATTGACCATTCTGTGGCTCTGTGTCTGATACCCCCGATCAATGGCGGCCATGGACGGACCACGTAGAGACCCCAACGGCCCCTCGATAGACCATGCAGGGCCTGTATGGCCTTCGGCCTGCATGACCTGAACGGCCTATCGACAGACCGCTGAGGCCTGTTAGGCGGTTCTGGACAGACCGTTCTGTCACGCAGAGTTTCTTAAGTAGTATTTAAAAAAAACCATGATTAGTTCTTATTAATCTAGGCCTGTAAGTAGGGTAGCAACCCACAAAAGAATTGGTAATAAATGGAAGTTATTAATGCTCAATCTTGCTTATATTATCTTGAATCATCGTTATCAATCTTGCCTTCCTTACCTTTATTAAAACATGAATGCATAACCTTAATCATGTTACAATGAAAGAAAATTTTTATTAGGAGTGTTATGATAGTCACTCCACTTCAGTGGAACTGACTGACCACTATATATTATTTTTCGATGTTTCACCAGCCCTCAATTCTTTTAATGGTTGGGACTCTCGGCCGGATACTCCTTCCGTCGGACTAGGACCTCCATTATGAGACCTCCGTAAGTCCCCGCGAGCCTGAGATTTTCACTAGGACGCCAGACAGGTTGTACCATAAAATTCTACACCTGTTTGACTCGACCGAATCCCGTGGTTGTCTCTATTTTGAGTCACGGCTCACCTAGGACCGTTTGAGTTCATACACGGCCAGAATGGGACCGTGTTACTCACTGAGCAGCCCAGTGGAGACCGTGTTTCCATGGCCAAGTGCCAAGTCAAGATGGTCGATTATCCTTGCTTCCCTTTCGACCTAGTCATGATGTGTCAACATAAAGTCTCTAGACTCAGCCTGTGAGCTGTGGGCTGAACCTTGGTTCGGTTCCACTATGCCCCGGGTGGCCTGGGAGCCCAATTAGGTTGATTGTTCTAGTCTAGTTGGGTCTTCTATTACGCGGTTATATCTGGACTGTTCCATGCACTGAACGGACCATCGACAAACCATTTAGTAAATAGAGCGGCCCAATCCAGCCCGTGTACATCGCGTCGTGGGCTTCAATTCCTTGTTGTTATGAATGGCCTAGCATGGACCGCTCCGGCTTGTTCAGCTGCCAATCAAGGACCATTCTATATTGGCGCGGCCCATGATAGGACCGTGTACCCCCTTGGCTTCAGTTGGACCATTCTTTGGCCCAATCTTTATCGCACGGCCCATTATTGGACCGTTATGTTATAAGCGGCCCATAGGGTGATCGTGTACCTTCCAGTATTTGATTTCTCGAGTTTTCTTGTATGCCTCGATAATCGAGCCATGATTGGCTTATCTTATTAAAACCCTAGATTATTCTTGATTATTCCAGGTTATATCTTGAGAACTTATCTCTCATGGCCGAGTCTAGTAAATGTCTAGACATAACTTGGGATCTTGGATCCACCAAATTAATGCCAACACATCATAAGGGCCCAGTCTAGTTCTAGGAGGAGCACCCGAAAAGTACTAGTGTCCCGGGGAGTTGTAATGACATAGTGAGGCATTACACCGAGTGCATGACTAGTGTGATGTCTATGACATATTCAATTACATGATTCCTTCTCTTGAATACAAGTTGATGAATCCCCCCTGGAATTATTTACATGACTTGCTTATCTCATGCTTGTTCTGCCAGTTCCCTCATATACTATGTTCATGATCATCTTGCTCTCATTCTTTTATTTATCGTATAGTCATTTCTTTTTCTTTATTGCATAACATTAATGTAATTGGTTAAAGATTATTTTATTAAATTGATGAAAAATGGGCATATAGATGATTTTGCTTCTGTTGAGGGTCTGGGACAACCCAAAAACCCATTTTTAACCCTCCCCTGTGCGTTCCCTCTTCCTCCTCACCGATTCTTCCTTCTTCCTCTCTCGTTCCACCCCCGTTTGACTCCTCTCTTTCCCCAGTTGCATACGGTGGAGTGCGAGGCCGTACGGCTGGGCTACGGCGGCGGTGGAAGGCGGTTCGCGAGGGCGTGAACGAGCTGGTTCATATGTACGGGTCGTAGTTTCGAGCTTCACCAGTGTTTCGGGGTAGATTGGCGACGATCGGAGCGATCTTAGGTGGTAAAAGTGGCGTTTCAGGTAGGGGGATGGACTTTTCCACCTCCCTGTGTGTTTCCCTATCGATCCGTGTAGAACCGGGTAAGAATGAGCGGGTTGTATTCTTATTTCAGGAAAATCGCATGACTCGGGGGGAGCGACGCTTTTGTAGATTCGAGCGGCGATTTGTGGTCCATTTGATGTGAATGTGTGTGCTAGGTGTCGGGGATCGATTCCCCATGCTTCCCGCTCGCAATGGGGCGAGTCGAGCGTGGAGCAGGGTCTTCCCGTTTGGTCGTTGCTGGAGTCGGTCGATCGGTTCCTGGCAGAGAAAACAACAGGGTGCGCAGGTCCGATCGGTCGACCGAACCTGGGTTTCAGTCGACCCACCTGGAGGAACGGTCGACCGACCGCAGGGAACGGTCAACCGATTCCTGTTCAGATTGTTACTGGGAAATTCAGTCGACCGATCCCCTTTGGGCCGGTCGATCGACGCTATAGGTCCACCGACCCTTGAGAAAGGCCGATCGCCCTAAGGCAGAAATGGGCGTTTTAGCCCAGAACATCATATTTTTGCCTCGGAAATGTAAAATAAGGTATTTATTGGTAAAATAAATGATAATTGGGCCGTGCCAACTTTGGGAGGACCATCGAGTGACGAAGGTCCGATGACCCAATTTCTGAAGCACGAATTATCAGATACCATGAAAGAGTGTGAGTTTTATGTGGATTCTTTAGTTGGATAGCCGCCCCGTGACTTGCTACTCGCAGCCCGTGTGACGGGCGTGTGCGTGAGTTTCCTATGGTACGTCGATGGTTTCACGACGAGTTCTTACCTTGAGTGACCTTTTCCCACTAGTCGTAGCTTGCCTGGGCACGCAGGTGCCGATCCACCTGGGAGTGGTGGAGGGCTAGACCCGGGGAGACTGTTTAGGCTGGTTTCCGTAAGGCCTCCCACTGTGGCTGCTCGAGTTCGGACCGGGAGGAAAATCAGATAGAAGGTCTGACGTTGCGTAGTCAGTCGCTGTGTGCACACATGGTCGGGGACTACGGACGCGTGCTGACGAGCACCATCCCGACTAGACCCTTATCTTGTGTTACTGTGTTCGGTGTCTCAGTTTTCGCATTGAGGCGAGTAGGGAGACACCTGAGGCTGCAGACTAAGTCGTCAGTGATCGCATCCGGCTTTGCTTCTAGTGGGTAGTGCTCCTGTCATTCGAGTGTAGCGACCTCAGTTTCCTACCGTTGTGGTTTAGTGTTCTGGGGGCCGAGGTTATTCCATTATACGAAATTGAGGTGCGGTTATTTCGGGTGGATGTTGTACACGTGTGGCATGGTTATATCCTTTAATCATTAGTTACTGTCTTTTATGTTCTAATTACTGTTCTGATTTGTTAATTTTTGCATCGTGTATTTATCGTTGTGAGGTGGAGATTTACGGGACATCTACTGAGCTAATGAGACGAGGCTCACCCCTTTTTGTTTTTAGGCGAGGCGCGGCTCGCACGTTGTGCTTCTGAGGCTTCGCGTCGGGCCGGTGGTCAGGTTTAGTGCCAGTTTGCCAGAGGCGGGATATGCCCCATAGTCTTGTACTCTTTTCAGTCTATTGCACTTATGTATGGACATATAAATTCTGGACTGTATAACTATAAAATCCATTAGGCTTATGGCATATAGGGTCTGTGCTTCTTTTGTATCATGTACACATGAAGTCTGTGCATCTTTTAGCCCTATAGACATATTAAGTCTGTGCATAGTTTCACATCTAAGCATACTTGCCATATAACTCGACATAGTCTAACCAAGCTTGCCTGGTGAACAGTTTGAGTCCATGCATATTTGTTATAATGCTCTATCAAGTCTGTGAAATTTTCATATTTGTCTGACTGTCTTATGCCGACTGAGTGTTTGACGTTTTGACAGGGACCTACATAAATGGCTCTAGAGAACTAGGAGAGAGTTATTCGTGAACTCTAAGGAGGACACGTAATTTGAGGCAGAAAGTGAAGTGATGCTCGTGACACATGAAAAGTCATTAAGCTCAGAAGCTGCCATGTGTCCAATGGAACTCAGATCTGGATGAAAGTTGGGGTGGGAAATGTGGTTTCCACACGCCCATCTCATTGCTACATATTAGTAGAGGATTATCCGTAGAGAGAAAGGTGGGATCACAACTGAGAGCAGAAACAACTTCTAACCAGAGAGCAAGTTCGATCCAGCTGAGCCAGAGTCAGAAAGAGTTAGAGCTAGTAGATCAGAGAGAGCTATGAGGGCTTTGTGAGAAGAGCATTTGTCAGTTTGTCTTCGATCTCTTGGTTCAGAACCAGAGCTGATTCGCTCTTTTTTACGAGCTACATTCTCGTTGTATGCTTTGGTTTTCTATTTTCTTCATTTATTTTCTAAACTCGTGTTCTTCAAGCTGTGTGTCAGTAGACAGGTTAAGCTGTAAACCTCAGTGGCAGAGGAGGATTCCTCTGGTAGCAAGCTGTGAAGCTCAGTGGTCTGGGATAGTACTCCCGAAAGCTATGGATCAGAGGATGTAGGGAAGGTTTTCCCCGAAGCTGTGGATCAGCGGTTTTAAAGCTGTGTAATCAGTAGTGAAGCCACACTAAACTTTAGTCTGGGGTGGACATAGATCTCTAGATTGAGGTCGAACCACCTAAAAGCCATTGTCTCGTGGTTGATTGTTTTGTGATTTGTGTTCAGCCCAGTTTTCTCTCCACCACTCGTTAGATGGATGCTTAGGTTCGATTGAGAACTGATCTACATCAGTGGTTCTATTCTGATAGTGTTAAGAGTTCCTAACTGTCCTATAGTAGTTCGATTCAATTCCGCACTAGTAGCTGCTGTTGAAAATTTTATTAGGTGATTGATCTATTCATCCCCCTCTAGATCCCCATCATTAAGGAGAGTCAGAAAGGATGAGAGGGGGAGTGGAGGTTGTTAGCAGAGGGAGAGAGCCGGTAGGGAGGTGCTCACGATGGCCGGAGGGTGGCCAGCGGTTGGAGGTGGGTGGCCGCGGTGGTCAGAGGAGGTTGCCGACGGTGGGTGGTGGCGGGTGAGAGAGAAGGAGAGAAAGAGAGATGGAGTTGGAGAGGGGGTGGCTTCCATGGGACAGAAGTGGCTAGGAGAAGAGAATGGGATAGGGAGAGAATAAGTTCTGCCTTGAGGGGATGGTGAGGAGATGGTTGTGACGGGGTCAGAAGGGATTCTCTAACGTGGGTGGAGAGAGGAGAGATGGGGGAGTTATTAGAGGGGGTTGCCGGCGTCCGAGGTTAGCCAGTGGAGGCGAGGGGGGTTTGTGGAGAGAAAAGGAGGGAGGGCCAGGGTCTCCTCTACCATCGGTCTCCAGAGAAGAGGAAAATGAGAAACATGTGAGAAGGGGAGAAGGGGAGAAGGGGAGAGAGGAAGCTAGATCCGGGATACGCGGGAGGGGAGTCAATATGAGTGTTAAGTTTCTGTGAGGACGTGAGGGCGTTAAGTGAGAGAGGGAGCTAGATCCGGGAGACGCGGTAGGGGAGTTAATGTTTTTAGTTATATATATATATATTATTAATAGATGGGCCAATCTTATTAATTCAAATATTTTCTCCTTTTTTTTAATATAGAGAGGGATGGGCCAAGCCCGTCGCACTGGTACCGTCTCGGAGTAGGAGAACGTAATGGTTTGCCCTATACAGGGTTCCGCAGCTCTGCCAGAAAAAAAATATCTGAAAAACCTGGGACATTACAGCCCTCCCCCCTTAAACAAATGTCGTCCTCGAAATTTAAACCAAAGCACAGGAATAGGAGAAGAAGACTCACTCAAACAAATAAGGATATTACTGCCGCATCTCATCCTCGCGCTCCCACGACGCTTCACCACCAGAACGACACTGCCAGATCACCTTAACCAGGGAAATAACCTTGTTCCGCAAGCGCTACTCACGCCGATCCTCAACACAGATGGGATACTCCAGTAGAGACAAGACTGGGGTCACCTCGGGCCAAACAGAATCTTCCAAAATGTGGGAGTCATCGGGCATATACTTTTGAAGCATCGACACATGAAACACATCATACACAGCATCTAGCTCTGAAGGTAACTGCAACCGATCAACAACTTCACTAATATGCTCGACAATGGGAAAAGGACCAATATAGCGGGGACTCAACTTCTCATGCCTGCCGAAGTGCATTACACCCTTCATGGGAGAAACTCTCAGAAATACTCAGTCTCCCACCGCAAAGTTGAGAGGTTGCCTTCTCTGATCGGCATAACTCTTCTGCCGACTCTGCGCCGCCAACATCTTCTGCCGAACGAAATGCACCACCTCGACACATTACTGCACCAGATCTGGTCCCGTCAGGACACGCTCGCCCACCTCGAACCAATCAAGCAGAGTCTGACAGGGTTACCCATACAACGCCTCATAAGGAGCCATACCGATGCTCGAATGATAGCTGTTGTTGTAGGCAAGCTCCACTGACGGTAAATGGTGAGTCCAACTCCCCTGCCACTCCAAGTAACAAGACCTCAACATGTCCTCTAAAGTCTGGATGGTTCTCTCAGACTGACCGTCTGACTGAGGATGATAGGCCGAGCTGAATGCCAACTCCATGCCTAGAGCTCTCTGGAAACTCCTCCAGAATCTCGAAGTGAAGCGCGGATCACGACCGGACACAATAGAGATGGGGACTCCATGCAATAGAATGATCCGCTCCACATATAATCGGGCCAACTTATGCACACTCCAACTGACTTTGATCGGTAACAACCGAGCCATCTTCGTCAGTCTATCCACCAGTAACCAAATACTATCATGCCCACTGGATGTTCTCGGTAATCCAACCATAAAATCAGTGATCACGTGGTCCCACTTCCACGTAGGAATCTCCAAGGGCTAAAGTGTACCTCCTGGTCGCTGGTGCTCAGCTTTCACTTATTGACAGGTCAAACACCTGGCCACATACTCCGCTACATCTCTCTTCATCCAAGGCCACCAAAACTGCCTCTTCAAGTTTTGGTACATCTTAGTTGATCCGGGGTGCACGACATACCGACTCCCATGGGCCTCTCGCAATACCGTACGTCTCACCTACTCTTCGGCTGGGACGTACAACCTACCTCTGAATCTCACGGCTCCATCCTCACCAAACTCCACCTTGACCATCGACAAAATACGAGGTAGCTCGGGGTCCGCACGCTGAGCCTTAGTAACTTGACGATGAACAACTGGCGTGATAGTCAAGCTCGCAAGAATTGTCGAACCCTGATCCTGGGGGATCTTCAGCCTAAAAGTCATGGCTGGCACCTGCTCCCAAAGCCTCCACTTCCGCAACAACATCTGACTGACTACCACTCTCCTGCTCAAGGCATCTGTGACGACCTGAGATCCGAGTACTGGAAAGGAATCGACGCAACTCGAACCTTGGCCCGCCTCCCACGAGCCCGAAAACTGGGAAGGGATAAAAGGATGGTGTGGGGGGTATGTGTTGGATTTTCCAGCGTCTCCCTTAGGGATTTGCTGTTCCACGTAGATTATGGGGTCCACGTGGGGCATCGGTGCGTTGGCAGCCCATCCCGCCGCATGGATTATGGGGTCCATGTGCGAAGCCCGGAACTCCACAAAACAATCCAGCCCCAAAAGCCCTTCCTATCAATTTTTTCCATTTTTCTCTTTCCACCCCTAGAAATCTGTTCACTAGATAGACCCAATTCCAGCCAGCCACCATCCGAACCCTTATCCCCCCTTAACCTCCACCAAATCCCATGAAATTTTAACTAGAGGTTTTGCCCATCAAACCCCTCCTCCCATAGTTTTTTCACGAATTTAAGAATTTTCTTGCCTCCCCTAAAAAATGCCTATAAATCCCCTTTTCCTAGTTGTCCACAGTTTTCCAGACCCAACCCCCATCCACTATAAAATCCACCAAAAATCAAGACCTTCATAAAAGTTCACATAAAAAATAATATCCCCATTTTTCTAACCACTAGCTCTACAACTTTCATGAAAACCTCATCGCCCAGATCTGTCATAAACCATACGGTCAACCCATGTTCTCAGGAAACTCCTCTTTCAGCCTTGTCTGTCCCTGACCTGTGAACCAGCAACTTCTAAATTCAGTCATGGCCAGCACAAAAGATTTAAAATTCCTTCTCCAGCCTGGGGTTGAATCTCTCTGAACGATCTTTCCAACAGTACCAGCCAGGCGTCGATCCAACGTTGGGACTGATCGCAGCAGCCATTCTCGCCGGGTCGCACGCAGCAGAACAGAAGTTACAACTCATGGACGAAAATCCCGATCACCCCAGGGCCGGCCGACTCACGGTCCACAAGGCGAACCAACACCTCACCTTCACCGAGATCGTCCCTCCAGGAACCACTGTTGCTGCGGTACCACTCCCGACCCACTCAGATTGCCAACCAGGATGTGGGCCCCATGGTTGCCGACACTCGCCATCACCGGAGTGGTCCAAAGTGCTGCCCGCCAACGCAAGTTTGGTGCTCTCAGAGTCGTGTGTAGCGTATTACCTCCCTGCGTGGAGTGGGCCATCATTTTTACTACTATAATTAATTTTCACTGTTGTACCGGGAGTTACTGTCTAGGTCGAGATCGTCTTCCCCACGCCCGAAATGTGGAGGTAAACTCGCCAACCCCTTGTAGTTGTAGTTACTTGCTTTCCTCGTATAGTTCTCGTTGTCGCTGCTAGAGAGCATGTTAGGATCCTAGCTTGTCAATCAAATCAATCACCGCTGCGAGAGAGAGAGCGAGACCCATCCCGTGACCCAACCCAGGCACGATAGTGAGTTTGACCACCCTTGACTCGTTGCCGATTTCTCAACCGTGCAGGTTCGAACGCTTCCCTCGCTAGGGACGATTGCGAGCTTGTTAGAGTCTCAAGTGCACATTTCAAGTTGGCGTCGAGTCCACTTCTTTGTCCCGCATGAAACACCAAAGTAGTGCTTCCCTTTCTCTTCAAAGAAGCCCTTCTAGTTGCACTGATTTAAGCATCAGGAGATTTTTTTAGGTCCTTAATCTTGGGTGAAAACTTCTCTGTGTAGTAAGATCAGTCTCAAATCTCGTCACTCTTGGGAGTCCCACCCCACCCCCCAATACTTCGATTGCACCTCCCTTTGCAGATGTTCGTCAACCTCACCTCTTGGTCGGTCTTGATTTATATAATTTCAAGTGTAGCATACAGAATAGCGATAAATATTTTTAATGCTTATCAAGATTGATAGAAATATAATCAAATATCCTATTGACTATTGTTAGTATCCTTTTTAAAACTAAGATTTGCCGACCCGATCATACTGGTTGTATCAGTTGTAGCAACCTGAAATAAAATGATTGCCTAGCCAATAGCGTGACCAAATCCTGATATGGCTTTAACTTGGGGTCACGGGTGCGGTAAGTTGACAACACTTGACGCAGCACCAATTGAGAGTCTCCTATAATATTGAGATAACGTGCGCCTAGCAGGTCGGCGTGTTTTAAACCGTCCAGGAGAGCCTCATACTCGGCTATGTTATTCGTGGCAGAGAAAGAAAGCTGATAAGCGAGAGGGATGGTTACCCCTTCAGGAAATCGATGAAAAGATTAGGCAAGTAAGAGATTAAGTTATCACTACTTAGGGGTCTGCCATGAAGACACACAAGCTACGGAGCTCACGGAGAGGGCAGCATATATATATGTGGCTATATAAGACAAATATTCAAGCACTTAATAGGCAGAGTATTTGAAGGTGATCTTGATGCTTAAGTATATGGCATCCAGGTTGTGGGAACGACTATACTCCGTCCAACTCATGGTCACGAGTGGAGGGGCAACGAGGGAGCCAGTTCCAAAAAAATTAGCAGAGGGGTGTGAATCTCCGACGAGGGGAGGCAACACATATAAAGCGCATCGAATAAACCCATTGTGACCAACCCACCAAAGGGACCACGAGGAGGGGATGATTTTGATATAACCCTTAGGGAGACCCAGGGCGCGTCCGGCAATAGAACATAAATCCCAGTAATAATGCACAAAAAGTGAAAGAAAGGGGAAACATCAGACGAGAAAGGGAATAGTAAGATGCAACAGAAATATTCATGCCCAAATGCTATTAGATTGCCAGAGAAAGGCCAATGTATTACATATGCAAGCACGGCCTGGCATTATCACCCAAAGACTGGAAATCATTCGTACATTAAAATT
Organism: Amorphophallus titanum; assembly: GCA_024336825.1. Taxonomy (NCBI): domain Eukaryota; kingdom Viridiplantae; phylum Streptophyta; class Magnoliopsida; order Alismatales; family Araceae; genus Amorphophallus; species Amorphophallus titanum. The sequence continues at coordinate 199,368 of JANBPO010002057.1, read as the reverse complement.
CCAAAAGGATATAAGGAGCAGATGTTGTATCGAGAGGAAATTAAATAGGAATAGGGGACGATGGGCTCATATCATCGCCCTTATATACTACAAACTACAAAAGATCTTAGAGAAAAGTAACGGGAAAACACTTGGAGCCTTTTGCCAGAACCCACTTCTGTTCTCAGGGTAGAAATAGAGTATCGAAAAGGCGGCTCTTCCTCTTCGCTCCGGACCTCTTTTTTGCAGAAGCCTGGGATGGCGGCCACGCTGGGGATTCTCTCTTCAGAGTAGGTTTTTTTCTTCTCCAATCGTCTTCCTTTTCTTTAGCTAATCAAGCCTATGTATAGAAGAGTGACCTTCTATGGCTAATAAGGCGTGCCAATGGGCACGTTGGAATCTAGTTCTCTTTGCGTGCCAGAATGGAAGTTGCCAGGTTAGGATGTTGCGCGCCAGTTTAACCAGCGTTGGATTCATATTGCCCCATCGTTTTAAGCTTCGTTTCATGACATTTGATCGGATCAAGTACATTCACGAGTTCTAGACCAGCTTCAGGGGCTGTTTCAAACTTGTATCAATTCAACCTTGATGGACTATCATGGAAAAACACCCTGCAGGCCATCAGACTTGGAAATAATGGCTTCCGATGCAAGCCGTGCTCTTAATTCGGTCACTCGGGTTTTCTGCTGACATGGCCCTCGTCACTGTGATTTGTACTACTAGGCCTGTTCTGTGCATATGCGTGGCTTCCTCATCGAGTGGGTAACCACTCATAGCACTTTCGCCCTGATTGAGCAGCTATTCGGTCACTTACGGACCATTCCGATAAGAAGATGTACCCAAGACAAGTCACTCAGGTTTTCTACTGACATGGCACTTGGTGCCTTATTCTGAGGAGCCAGGGACATTTCTTCATGTCGGGAGGGCTTCTTATCATGTGGCGGGCCACCAGCTATATTGTTGTCTTGATTAGATGAAGTATGGGGTTTGTTCGGCACAACCAAGTCGATGCCAGTTTCTTGGGTTTGTTGATTTTGACAGGCCATATCGCATTGGTGGTTGTTGTGTAGACTTCTTCCGAACATCCCTAGTTGATGAGTTGCGGAGCCCCTGATGCTCCTATCAGGTGACCTGAGGCTTCAACAGTCCAGGATGACCCTTCTTTGTTGATTTTCTTCGGCTTCTATGTATCAATAGACTGCATCCTTTCATCGTTCAGGCTCAATTGTCATATGATTATATTTTGGGTGCAAACAAATGCCCCCCAGTCACAGATGTCGCAGGTTAGGAACTAGTTACGTGGGACCAGCAGATGTACTTTGACTGTGTCATACCCTGATGCGAAAAATCAGAATGTAGCAATTATTTCATTCAAGAAGAGCATACCCCCGTTCTAGGGGCACATGAAGAGAAGTCCACCCCAGCCTGGGGGCATAAGAGGCAAGAAGTCACACCCCGCCAGGGGGCGTAGAAGCCGTGAAGAATGCACCCCGCCCGGGGGCACCCTAAGAAAAACACCCCCCACTCCAAGGGCACTGATGAGAAAAAGGAGAAAAAAAATCACGAGGCAGACGTGGTCTTCTTACCCGCCTATCCACCAAAGAGAAGGAAAGAAAGAAGAGACACGAGACAGATGTAGTCTTCTTACCCGCCTATCCACCAAAGAGAAGGAAAGAAAGAAGAGACACGAGACAGACATGGTCTTCGTACCTATCTCTCCACCAAAGAGAAGAAAAGAAAGAAGAGACACGAGACAGATGTGGTCTTCATACCCACCTCTCCACCAAAGAGAAGAAAAGAAAGAAGAGACATGAGGAAGACATGGTCTTTGCACCCGCCTCTCCACAAAAGTGAAGAGAAAGAAGAGACAAGGCAGACGTGATCTTCGCACCCACCTCTCCATAAAAGTGAAGAGAAGAAGAGATAGAAGAGACACAAGACAGACGTGATCTTTGCACCCGCCTCTCCACAAAAGTGAAGAGAAGAAGAGATAGAAGACACACGAGGCAGACGTGGTCTTCGCACCCGCCTCTCCACAAAAAATGGAGAGAAGAAAAGAAAGAAGAAACACGAGGCAGACATGGCCTTTGCACCCGCCTCTCCACAAAAATAAAGAGAAGAAGAGAAAGAAGAGACAAGGCAGACGTGGTCTTTGCACCCGCCTCTCCACAAAAGAGACGAAAAGAAAGAAGGGACATGAGGCAGACGTGGTCTTCACACCCACCTCTCCACAAAAATAAAGAGAAGAAGAGAAAGAAGAGACACAAGACAGGCGTGGTCTTTGCACCCGCCTCTCCACAAAAAATGAAGAGAAGAAGAGAAAGAAGAGACACGAGACAGATGTGATCTTTGCACCCGCCTCTCCATAAAAATGAAGAGAAGAAGAGAAAGAAGAGACCCAAGGCCGATGTGGTCTTCGCACCCGCCTTCTCACATGAAGAAAGAGGGGAAGAAAGGAAAGAAGATCTTTAGGCATACATGGTCTTTCACCTTTGACCTTTGGCCATCCACTCGATAAACCTCTCATACGGTCGGCGTCATGACCTTTCGCCCGATCTGAGAGCATTTCGCCAATTGGGCGTTAAGCCGACAAGCATTCTGCCGATGGGGCATTAAACTGACCAGTATCCCACTGACAGGGCATTAAATCGACTACTATTTCTACCATCGGAGCACTAAATCATAGACATTCTACCATCGGGGCGTTAACCCGCAAGCATTCCGCCAGTGGGGTGTTAAACTGACTAACACTATTCTGTCGATGGGGCGTTAAACCGACTATCAGTATTCTGCTGACAGGGCATTAAACGGACTAGCATTCCGCCAATGGGGTGTTAAACTGATTAGCATTCTGCCAATGTGGTATTAAACCGACTAGCATTCTATCGATGGGGCATTAAACTGACGAGATGACACATCATCGGCCCCTGAGCCGATAGCTTTTCAATCATCGGCTCCCATGCTGATAGCTTTTCAATCATCGGCCCTTACGTCGATAGCTTTTCAATCATTGACCCTTACGCCGACAGCTTTTAATCATTGGCCCCTATGCCGATAGCTTTTCAATCATCGGCCCTTACGTCGACTACTTTTCAATCATCAACTCCCATGTCGATAGCTTTTCAATCATTGGCCCCTGCGCCAATAGCTTTTCAATCATTGGCCCTTACGCCGATAACTTTTCAATCATCGGCCCCTGCGCCGATAGTTTTTCAATCATTGGCCCCTACGCCGATAGTTTTTCAATCATCGGCCCCTGCGCTGATAGCTTTTCAATCATCGGCCCCTGTGCCGATAGCTTTTCAATCATCGGCCCCTGCGTCGATAGCTTTTCAATCATCGGAAAACCCCCTACCCCTCTCACTCTCATTCCCTCTCTCCCTCCGTTCTCTCACCCTCCCCCTCTCGTGTCTCTCCTCTCCCCCACTCTCTCCCGTCTCACTCTCACTCTCCCTTCTCACTCCGACGGCCAACGGAGGTGGCGAGGGATGTGCGGCGGTGTGACGACAGCACGTGCGGCGAGGACGAACCTGAGAGATGTGGCTTGCGGTGAGGGTGAGTGATTCGCAGACGTGGGAGACGACCGTGCATGGGATCGCCATTTCGCGTGGATTTTGACAGTAAAAGCTTCGTAAGAGGTAGGGAGACAGATCCTTACCCTCCCCGCGTTAATTCCCTACATTTTCGTGTTGATTGGTGCAAGATTGAGTGGGTTTCCTTTTGTTGGGATTTAAAGTGTGTTTTGGGGACAAGTGACAATTTTGCCAATCTAGGCGAGGTTTCTTATTGGATTGGTAGATTAGAAGTCGGGGAATGCTTTCCCCTTGCTTTCCTCACTTTTCCCCATGATTTCGGGCCGTGGTGAGGCCGTGAGTGGGTTTTATTCATATTTTGGGAAAAATCGAGTCCAATTCGGGGTAAGCGATGATTTCGCTGTTCTCATCGTCGATTCGTGACCCAATGGGTCCCAATAAGTGTCTCCAGGGTCACATCAATTACCGATGAGATCAATGACCGTGGAGGGTCACATCCACGTGAGTTCTGTGACCACGGTTGGGTGATTCCTGTGTGAGTTAGTAGGCCGGCGTACGTTGATTCTCGTTACCAGCCTTAGGAAGTTACCCGTGCCGGGCTATGCCACTCTATGGTTTCTGGGGTGCGTGAGTTAGACCCTTCCTGAGTAGTACTCCACTAGCCTCAACTTCCCGAGTGTCATGCACGTACCGACTGGGTCGAGAGCAGTTGCTTACTGAGTACTAACACTTTTCGACCTTGTGGTCGAGAGTTGTACCCAACGTGATGGTTTTAGATAGGTTACCGTAGGGCCCCTCGCCTTAGCAGCTAGAGTCCAGCTGAGGGGAAAACCAGTTAGAGGACCTGACCTTGAGGGCATGATTTGTGTGTGCATACGTGGTTAGGGGTAGTGGACCCATGCTGAAGAGCGTGACCCCAGTTAGTCCTTATCTTGTAGTGACTCTATCTCACTCTTTGGGAGAGGTGGACAGGCGTGAGTGTAGTGGGCGGTGTAAGGCGTCAGAGATGCATCTGACCCGGTCCCTTGCCTCACTCTCCAGGAGAGGTGGCCAGGTTCGGGAGAGTTGGCGTGGTGTAAGGCGTCTGGGACGCACCCAGCCAGTGCTAGTGATGGTGTGCTCCAGTCACCGTGGGTTTAGTTTCCGACCGTGAGCTGTGGTTCTCCGGTGTGGGGTTAGTGAGCTTGGACCCCGTGACTTTAGCATGTTTTCTCGCCTGCGAGGCTGAGATTTCCCGACAGCGTTGTTCGGGTTTTATCGATAATTTGGATAGGGAGTTTTAGCAGTATAATTATTGTAGTGGCTTTTGTCGTTAAGGCTTTTCCCTATGTTTAAGGCTTCGTAGACCCTTCGACAGTGTCACCGCTAAACTCTTGAGATCAATGGTTCCGATTTGGGATAGAGGTGCCCTTGTGAGGGCTGGAGTAGCGTAGAGACTCCGCAGTTCTGTCGTGTTCCTGTTATATTGGGTTATTCGCCATTATGACCCATTTTGTGATTCTTCCACTACTGTTGCTGTTGTTATTATTGTTTTTACATCTTTCCTTTACTGTTGTTATTTCTACTAATGTTACTCTAGTTACCATTTTGTTGCGGTGGGGATCTGCGGGACCCCTACTGAGCCTATGAGATGAGACTCACTCCCTACTTTTCAGGTGCAGTGGTCCTCCTCGTGGTGGTGCATCTCGGTTGGAGGTTCTTAGTAGCCAGCTCGCTAGTGTCGGGGTATGTCCTGAGTCAGTGTACGTTCTCTTTTCTCTTGGAATATACTTGTGGACTGGTTTTATGTTGGTTTAATTTGCGCCGGCAATCGTGATGATGATCTCAGGGAAGGAAGAGGAAGAAGAAGGCCGGGAGACAGTCTTCCAAATCCGGTAGGCGTCGCCGGCACGATTCCACCTCGCCGTCGTCGAGATCGGAGTGCGCTTCCCCTTCGCCTTCCTCTTCCGACTCGGACGGCGCCGCCGGCAGGGGCTCTCGCGGCCGCAACAGCAAGAAGGAAGCCGTCATCAGGCGGCAGCTCTCGCCGAGCCGGGGTCGGGGGTCGTCGCGGCGCCAGAAGAAGGCGAAGAAGGCAAGCTACCAGGGTGAGAAGGAAGTGAAGAGGCATGATTCAAGGAGCAAGGTCGGCAAAGGGAGTCACCAGAGGAAAGGCCACGACCGCCGCCGCCGTCGCCACCGCAGCAAGAGTAGAAGCACCAGTGTGGGTTCCCTTGACACGTATTCGAGCCGGAGTTGCTCGACCTGTCGCAGCCGAAGTTGTAGCCCTGAACGCACCAGATCAGCAGATAGGTCGCTGAGATCCAAGGGGAAGGTTGTGAAGGCGAGTTCGAGTACCCGTGGTAGGTCGTCTTTAAGGAGAGAGAAAGAAAGGAGTGGTAGGAGACCCTCCGATGCAGGGTATAGGTCTAGGTCTCCGCGCTGCTCTTCTTGCAGTCATGAGGGCAGAAACAGAAGCAGAAACCAAACCCGAGGCAGTGGGGGAAGTGAATTTTGCGATGATGAACGGAGGTTAGCTGAAAAGAGCCACTCCAGAAATGTCCCGGCCACTTCTACATTAGTGAAACATTCAGACGAAATGGAATATGGGTATGGCAGTGGAGAGGATGGGAATGAGGCGGAGATCATCCATGATTTTGATGACCTCCATACTTCAAGAAGTAGTGAAAGCTATGAATGGGAAAGGAAGAGAGACAATGGGATGACACCACTGTCTCCATCGCAGCATGCTCCAGAAAGGAGAATGCATGATGATTCTTCGATCACGGTGGGGGGAAATGGGCATGCTGACAAAGCAGAGCTTGACGTGAAGAGAGAAATCTCTTCTTCTGTAGTTGTCACTGGACCCCATGATGGAGCACAATGGGGCAATAGAAATGCTTCACTAATTCCCACATATGCGGAGCCAAGATTGAAGAGCCAAGTATCCACTTCTGGTGGTGGTGGCTCTGAGGCTGATGAGCTGGAACTGCTTTTAAGGCAGAAGGCCCTGGAAAATTTTAAGAAATTTCGTGCTAGGAATTCAACAAATGCAAACTCTGCTAGAGAGCACAAATATCAGTCTATCCCAATCAAAGCGCATGAGGTAACTACTGGCAAATCAGAGGCGGCACAATTGCATGAGAGTGGAAGGGCTATTGCTGTACCAGCCAAGCAGAAGTCTTATACTTCTCTAGAACATCATGCACCTACTAACGAGAGAAATGAGTTCCTGCGGTTTGAGTCTATATCTGATGCTAATGTGCCTGCTCAAGCATGTAGCCTGGGTGAGAACGCGGAAAGAAATAATAAGAAGCTTCTCCAGTGTCATCCACGTGACTCTGTGAATGTCAAAATTGTCCCTGATGGTTTATTCTCTAGTTCCAACCCTTCTTCCAAAGAGTTCCCGGCTGAGTCATCTGGGGAAATATTTGGGGAGGATTTGACGAGTAAAAAGATGTTGGACAACAAAAATTCTGCCAAAGCTGGAGATACCAACATACATAGGGAAGAAGGTAACAGAGTTGATGCATCAGCTTCAACAGATACTTATTGCCATAGGAGTGCTTCTGAATTTGAACAGAAGACGATGTCAGTGATGCATGGTGGAGAAGTGGTACAGGTATGCCATGTCTCAATTTATTATCCTTTCCGCAGGGTTTGCATGATCTAGAGCATTCTTAATTTCTTCTACTATTCTTCTGTCAATTCTAGATATTTGAAAATTTTTGCCATTTTTTAAGACTGTTTCCAGGGGAAAAGAATGTCACTCACTCTCCTGGCCAAGATTGTTAGCTCCAACAAGAAGGACTGGGAGGAGAAGATGTACGAGACGCTATGGGCATACCGAACAGTATACAAGACCCCAACGGGCTGCTCACCTTTCTCCCTGGTATACGGCTCGAAAGCGATTGTCCCTATCGAGCTGGAGATACCTTCCCTCAGGGTCGCCATCCAGCACGAGCTAATCCCTAAAGGACAGACAAATGTCGGGCAAAGACTCGAAGCACTCTCCAGCCTGGAGGGAAAGCGGCTTCGAGCCCAGCAGAACATTCAAGTCTATCAAGCCTAAGTAGCGCGCGCCTTCAACAAGCTCATCAAGGAGCGTAAATTCAAGAAATGTGACCTCGTCATGGTCAAGAGAAGAGACGTCATGGCCGCCAACCCCAAAGGCAAGCTGAATGAAAATTGACTCGGACCCTATGTAGTCTAAAAAGTCTACGAGGGCGGAGCCTATGTAATCGTCAACCACCGCGGAGAGGTTCAGTTCCTGCCCCTTAATGAAAGACACTTGAGGTTGTATTATGCCCTAGTGTCCCCCATTCAATGAATAGAATCATCTGCCGCCCCGCTTTGGGGATGGATTTGCATGATCGTTGTCCGGGCAGCTCGATCACTGCTCGTGTTATCATAGGATAAAAAAAAGAAAAAAAAGAGAAGAAGAAAAAGAGGGTAAAAAAAAAGAAAAAAAAAGAAGAAGAAGAAAGAAAGAAAAAGAGGGAGACACCTCCCGGTGCCGAATCGTCGTCGTACGTCGGTGAAAATATCAAGAGATGAACAAATCGTGTCTGTTCCACCACCTCGGTGACGCCGACAAATAAAACACCTTACCCGGACCTTACATCTGGGATAAAGAAATAAACCCTTCTTTACGCCAGCACCGACCCAGTGCTGACGAATACCTCAAGAGATAAACAAATCATGTCGGTTCCGCCACCTCGATGATGCCGACGAACAAACACCATACCCAGACCTTACATCTGGGATAAGAAAATAAACCCCTCTTTACGTTGGCACTGGCCCAGTGCTGACGAATACCTCAAGAGACGAACAAATCATGTCGGTTTCGCCACCTCGGTGACACCGATGAACAAACACCTTATCCGGACCTTACATCTGGGATAAGGAGATAAACTCTTCTTTGCGTCAGCACCAACCCAGTGCTGACGAATACCTCAAGAGATGAACAAATCATGTCGGTTCCGCCACCTCGGTGACGCTGACGAATGAGCACCTTACCTAGACCTTACGTCTGGGATAAGAAAATAAACCCCTCTTTACGTTGGCACTGGCCCAGTGTTGACGAATACCTCAAGAGGTGAATAAATCATGTCGGTTCCGCCACTCAGTGACACCGACGAACAAACACCTTACCCAGACCTTACATCTGGGATAGGGAGGTAAACCCTTCTTTGCGTCAGCACCAACCTAGTGCCGATGAATACCTCAAGAGATGAACAAATCATGTCGATTTCGCCACCTTGGTGACGCCGAAGAACGAGCACCTTACCCGGACCTTACGTCTTGATAAAGAAATAAACCCCTCTTTACGTCAGCACTGACCCAACGCCGATGAATACCTCAAGAGACAAACAAACCATGTTGGTTCCGCCACCCCGGTGACACCGACGAACGAACATCTTGCCCAGACCCCTCTTGGGCCAAAACGACAAACACCCCTTTGACTTGGACCTTCTGTCCAGGTCATTTGAACCAATAAACTCTTCTCCTCGTCCCTTCGGGTGACGAACACCCCTTTGACTTGGACCTCCTGTCCAGGTCATTTGAACTAATAAACTCTTCTCTCCGTCCCTTCGGGTGACGAACACCCCTTTGATGAGTACCTCCTGTCCAGGTCATTTGAACTAATAAACTCTTCTCTTCGTGCCTTCGGGTGACAAACACCCCTTTGACTTGGACCTCCTGTCCAAGTCATTTGAACCAATAAACTCTTCTCCCCGTCCAAGGAATCGTTCTTGGAATCAAACTTGGATGTCTTTATCACCGGTGCACCCTGCTCTTTGTCTGGGGGCAATGACTCTGACACATGACGCACAGGCCATGCATGGCCATGAGGTTCTGATGAAGAGATATTGATTGGTAGATCGTCAATGGATAGCTCTGCTAGTGTCGTATCCTCAAGACATTTGACAACACATGAGTATAGGACGTTCTTCAGGATGATGACGGTACCAGTTAAATCGACTGAGACCATAGTGACTTATGTGGATAGAGAGAGAAACCCCACTTCGTGTGGTGGTTGGACCCCAAGCGCCACATCCAAACTTGTTGTGGCACTCGAAGTTTGTCTGGTCGTGGCAGTGGCCAATGATGTAGTCAGTGACTTGGCAACTGATGGGATACAAACAGGCACCGACACACTCTCAAGAGGTGCTATAGCCCATAGTACCCCTTTGACTGCCCCTAAGAACCAACCTAACCATCAGGCACCTAGCATTGCTAGGGTTTCAATGAGGAGCCCTTGGACCACGGTCAGGTCGAGGAGCTGCTAGTGTTAGGTGCTCTGCAAGCTAATCACTATTTAGTGATCAGACTTATAACATGCAATCTTTATTGCTATTATGGTATTTCATTCATTATGTTCATTATTATATTCTTCGCTTTGTGCATGATGTCTATGAACTTGTAGAGATGAGACTCGGATCATAATGAGATTATGATTGTGAGATCGATCTTCTACAAACACAAGTTTGGAATGTTCCAGATCATAGGACACTTGAGAGGGGCATCAAGTGGATGGATAGACCAATGCATGATATACTTGTTTATATGATGGAGATGGTTGATCTCACAATCGCTTGTGTGGATACACTAAGTGAGGAGGATAAAATTCGTCAGGCCCATTATGAACCAAGAAGGCTGAGACCATAGCGGGATACCTCAACCAGTCTTGGCGGTATAAACACGGCCCAACCAAGGCCAACGAATGTAACCTAAGGAAACAACGACGTAGTGATCATTGAGCTACGAGCTTGTGTGCATGTGTGTGTACGTGCGCGTATGCACGTGTGTGCACGTGTGTGTGTGTGGATGTGCTTTTGTGTGTGTGTGTGTGTGTGTTGCTACTCACCCTGCTCTGCCTGCAAGAGAGAGGAAGAGAAAGTAGGCCGCTGGCCCTACTCTGCCTGCGAGAGAGAGGAAGAGAGAGTAGGCCGCTCACCCTGCTCTACCTGCGAGAGAGAGGAACGAGACTGGCAGGTCGCGGCTCCCTATTGCACTCTCTCTCGTTGTCTCCCTTCCTCCCTTCTCTGCCTTCCTTGCATCTACTTACTACTACAAGGAGGAAATTTAAGAGGTGAAGGTTGTTGCGCCTGATAAAAAGAAGACTGTTGCACATCGTCTCTGTGGGTGAGTCGCTATTCCACAGGCATCTCGGCTTAATCTTCTAAGAAAGGACACATCACCATTGTCCTTGGGTCTTGGAGCGTGAATTTTAAAGAGTAGACTCTAGTAGTTGACTCTCCGCCTCTACGACACTGCGGGGCCGCTGTGCACAGTTACATTCCTGACTCGGCCCATATTAGAATACAAGGATTACTCAAGTTTTATCAACACTGGCATCAGATTCAAGTTGTCATATTTTGCATATTTTTCATGTTGTTATTGTTTATTTATTATTTATATCATGACAGATTATATTCCTCTTCCTTTGTACATCTACTCTCTCACTGACTACTCTGAGGAGTCATCCTCGGAATTAGACTCAGATGTCTCCGTCACCGGCACGCGATGCTCTTTGTTTGGGGGTAATGACTCTGACGTGTAACGCACAGGTCATGTATGGCCACGAGGTTCTGACGGAGAGATATTGATTAGTAGATCATCAATGGATAGCGCCGCTAGTGCCGTATCCTCAAGACATTTGACAACACTTGAGTATAAGACATTCTTCAAGATGACGACAGTACCGGTCAAATCGACTGAGACCATAGTGACTAGCAAGAGAAGCCCCACTTCTTGTGGTGGTTGGACTCCAAGTGCCACATCCGAACTTGTTGTGGCACTCAGACTTAGTCTGGTCGAGGCAGTGGCCAACGACGTAGTTGGTGACTTGGCAACCGACGGGGTACACACAGGCACCAACACACTCTCAAGAGGTGTTATAGCCCTTAGTACCCCTCTGACTACCCGTAAGAACTAGCCTGACCATCAGGCACCTAACATTGCTGGGGTTTCATTGAGGAGCCCTTGGACTGCGATCAGGCCAAGGAGTTGCTAGTGTTAGGTGCCATGCAAGCCAATCATTATTTAGTGATGGGACTTATCACATGTAATCTTTACTGGTATTGTGGTATTTCATTCATTATGTTCATTATTATCTTCTTCGGTTGTGCATGATGTCCACGGACTTGTACAGATGAGAATCAGATCATAATGAGATTATGATTATGAGACTGATCCTCTACAAACAAAAGTTTGGAATGTTCCCGGTCATAGGACACTTGAGAGGGGCATCAAGTGGGCTGGATAGACCGATGCATTATATACCTGTTCATATGATAGAGGTGGTTGATCTCACAATCACTTGTGTGGAGACACTAAGCATATCATGCTGGTGCTCATTAGAGAATGAATTCACTGAACTAATATGCTGTCAAGAATCTTGAGTGGTAACGGATACCTGACTGTTAGTCAAGATTCTCTTGGTCACAGTGGTGCGATTGATCCTTAGACTTGAGACACCAAGGATGTCTTACATGAGGATCTATGTACTTTGACGTCAGGTTCTACGTAGGTCTAGTATAGTCTAACTATTGGGTACAGGGCAAGTCATGCGAAGGCAATTGAGTGGTCTACATGGAATCATTCACTCTTGGTGTCCTGAGAGAGAATGTCCCATGAAGTCTTACTTAGGAAAATCCCTGGTCAGGGTTACTTGGTTCAGCGAAAAAGAGTTTCCGACGAAATCCGAATCATAGTAGGACTCAGATCCAACTGCGTGATCGATTTGATAGTGCCCACTTGCGGAGTCCGGGACATTACGTACATGAAAGATTATAGTCTCACAGTAACTTTGGACTCATAGATTCCCATGGATTACAAATCCCATGTATCGCCTAGGGGTCATGGCGCGTTTCTTGGTGCGATCCATGATCGATAGACCAAAGTAAATTAATTATATGGATTATTAATTCACTTAGTTAGAAGGCGTTCTGAGATTAGTCGGTTCACTGCCAGCTTGATAGTGGGTCTAGATGGTCACACACATAAGAGTGGTGGACTAGACTGTAGTGGAATAGTTATGAGATATTTATGTTTATAGCCTTATTCCGAGTACAGGCTCGGAATCCTATCATGGATCCGAGGTCGGATTATCGGACCAATCCAATTCAGATTTGGACTATTGGGCTAAGCACACTAGGAAAGGATGGTCCAATCCCACTGTGAATAGAGCCCAATTATTAGATCTAATGTGAATAGGACCCAAGGGCAATTCAGTCAATGTCAGGATATAACTCATGGTTATGGCAACATTATAAATAGAGAGGCTAGACTAGGGCTCGGTGATAAGTGCACATTTTTATATATTTATTCATGTTACACATCATTTTCTGGGCTTTGATGGAAGTAATTATGTAATTTTTGTAGTTAATCTCAATCACATATTAAATTTAGATTTTTATGTGTAAATAATTAAATTCTGAGTCATGAAGTAGCATGTGGGATTTGAGATATATTTAAGGGAAGTAGATGTTACATGATTACATAACTTTTGAGTGTATATGGATAATATTATTTTCTTCAAAGGGCCTAAATGATGATTCTATTTGTGGCAGGGGTCCACGGTGATTGGCTCATGCGAGGGCGGTGCATTCGCGTCGTGGTTTGGCTGCCGTTCGAGCGAAAGGAAGGAGGTTTGCTGCTACTGCATGCATGGAGTACGTCGATGTTGCACCAGTGTAGTGGTTAGTTTGCACATCGTTAAAGTGTCACTAGGCTAGGATCAACCCTCTCACGCGAATAATCCACCTTGGTATTATCAATAGTGAGCAAGATGAGACATTTGATATTGTCAGCACCCTGACTGGATGCGAATGGAATATCATGAACATTAATGATAAGCCATCTTAGTCGACCTAAGATGTGATATGGGAAAGAGATCGACCATGAGGATGTCGCAGCAATCCCATGGAACCTATGAGAGCTGCATATAAGATTCACGAGATGGTGCTGAGTGGGAGTGATTGGTACACGAAACTCACATTAACTGGGTAAGTCGTAGTCAAGGACCGAGTGGTGTTATCATGATTACACAAGGACACACCTATGTGTAATGTCCCGGGTTTTTCAGATATTTTTCAGAACAGGATCCGTGAGTTTTGGATCATTTTTGGGAGTCCCGGATAGCGTTTTACGGTTTACGCTTATTTTTCTCTGATGAACCTTCGGAATCCCATACATGATAAACCGTTGCGTTCTCTGACTCCGGGACAGTACCAGCGCGTTGTGCTCTTTTCGAGGATCGCAGAGGTAATTTTTTCATATTTTTCCAGGCCAAAGGGAAAGAGCAGAAGGAACCGGAGTGAGTGTCTAGACTGGACTCATAAGCCTCCGTCGGAGAGAAATGGTACTTCCACAGTAATCCGTACCACCCCTCTAGCCGCTTCACCTCGCCCTCAGACAACTCACTACACAGAGGCTCCGATGGCACCGTAAAAGCCCTAGGGGCCCGCTCAACCTCTTGCCCCCCGACCTCGGGATGTTGGTCCGCTATGGAGCGACCAGGAGAGCTGGAGGAGGAAGAAGAGGACACTGAGCCAGATGACTCAGGGGGAAGCAGAAGTTGGCTGATCGCCACCGTCGTAACCTCTGTAAGATCAGTGAAGGTCGTCGCAACTCTCCGCTCTTCTGAGTTGCCCTCGTGGTGCATGAGCCTCTCGCGAATGCAAGAATGGTGGAAAGGAAAGCCCTAGGTGATAGAAGTTAGGAGCGACAGCACGCGCTACGCTTATAAACCCATCGTGGGAAGCGGCGCGACATTTCGATCTTCAAAAAGGGGGCTCCATACATCAATTCGCAAGAATTATCATTATGGGCGTATCCCCAGGACAGTCGCAGTAAGTGGCCCCTGTCAAAGAAAGTCCCCATCCGACTCGAGCCACCAACGTCTTTCCCAAATGCTACTCGACCGAGCCTGACCTTGGCTCGGGAGTAGAAGGGGGACAATTGGAGAGGGAGAATTCTACTGCCCGGAAAGGAACGACCAAACGAGGTCCCGCTAGACCAAAAGAGGCCCAGTTTCTTTAAGTGACATCCCCTCTTGGGGCCCTCTAGCTTCAAGCCCAATAACCCACTCGGATCAAGCGCTTCCTAGACAACCTACAGGTTCAGAAGTCCAAGCGTCAGATCAATCGGGAAAGGCCCTTCCGGACCTTGCAACCTGCTCGAGCCTAATGCCTATCACTCAAGGCCCCCTGCTCAGACCGACTGATGGAAGCTTATCAATGCGACCGTTGCGTGCCCTTCATGAATAGGAGAATCAGGAGGATAACGGAGATTAAAGAGTTCTCGCGCCTTAAAGAGCCTACGAAGAGGACGTAACCTCCCCTGAAACTCCTCGCCTCGCAGGGCTCTTATGCTCCAAGAGTCGCTATATAAATCATGGAAGCTCTCCTGAGAGAGGTAAGCACTGCTAAGCAACATCAACCCTGAGCAAGAATCACTTTACCACTTGGTGGAGAGGAATCTCGTGCCCCCATCTCCTCCTCACCCCCCTCCTTCGCATCAGAGCTCTACCATATTCGCTGACTTTAGCATCGAAGGGTTTTCCCCAGGGATCCATACCTGGGCACCCCTGATTCGTTTCCCCTCTTGCAGTTCTCACGATTGTGGTCATCGTCTTCAGCTCGGGGACAACACAGGATCACCACTCTTCATTCACCATTACAGGCCTTACATTAGAATCAGCAAAAACTACTTCTTTGTGTTGGCATTATCTTCTTGCTAACGAAGAAACCCTTTTGATCGGCGCAAGGCTTTGTGTACTAGCCAGACCTTCATACATCATCGCCATTGCAGACCTTACGTCTGAATCATCAACAATTCATCCTTTACATTGGCATTATTTTCTTGCCAATGAATAAACCCTTTCTATCAGTGCAAGGCCCCATGCCCTAGCCAATAGTCACAAGCTACCATCCAGGTTTGAACATCGCATATCGATCCATCATCACTCTCTTAGCCTTTTTGTTAAAAAAAATGGGACTTAAAATAGAGGTGCCCCACCGGACTTGTCCCTATGCTAGGGCAAGGGCAAAAATAGCAATAACCCAGCTGTGGCGAAAACCCAAGAGGACGTTGCAGGCAAATTTGGATACCCCGCCATGTGAATACTCGAAAGGGCATGTGGTCAAAGGCAAGAGGGGGCTGGTGCCAATGAAAACCCGAAAGGGCTCTTGTACCGGTAATGTGGTTAAAAAAATGATAATGATACATCTTCCATCCAGAAGACCCTTTAAATTTATAAATTTTTTAGCCCGCCCTAAAAATTCTTGCAAGCCCCCCTTTTCCTATCTGTCCACAGCTTTCCAGACCCGACCACTAGCCACTATAAAATCTTCCAAAAATTGAAACCTCTATAAAAGGTCAAATCAAAAATATCCTCATTTTCTTTGCTTCCATCTCTACAATGTGCATGAAGATTCCATCACCCAGATCCGTCATGTAACCCATGGTCAACCCATATTCTCAGGAAACTCCACTTTCAGCCCTATCAGTCCTAGATCTATGAACCAGCACCGTCTAAAATCACCAACGGTCAGCACAGAGGGTACATAATTGCTGGACCAATTTGGGATCGTAGTACTTCGAAAGATATTTCCAACGCCGTCGACCTCGCGTCGATCCAACGTTGGGACTGATCGCAACGTCCGTTCTCGTCGGGTCACGCGCAGCAGAACAGCAACTCCAGCTCGTGGATGGCAACCGACGACCACCCCCGGGCCGGCTGACTCGCCTTCCACATGGCGAACCAGCGCGCCTCCTTCCCTAGGATCACCCCGCCAGGAGCCACCAACGCAGCAGCACCCTTCCCGGCCCCCCTCGACCCGCCAACCAGGACGTAGGCCCCATAGTTGTCGGCGCTTGCCACTGTCGGAGCAGTCCAGATTGTTGCCCGTCAACCCGAACTCGCTACTCCCGGGTCCCACGTGTAGCCCTTTACCTCTCTATGTGGAGTGGGCAAAAATAATCATTTCTGTGAATTATTAATATTTGTTGTATCGGGAGTACGGGTTCGGCCGGGGTCATTTTCCCCACGCTCGGAGCATGGAGGTACACTCGCCGCCCCTCTTTAGTTGCTTGCTTTCCTAGTATAGGCTCTTGATGCCACTGCTCGTGAGCATGTTAGGCCCCTAGATCGATCTTCTCAGTCACCGCTGTGAGTTGTGAGTGTGAGACCCGTCCCGTGACTCGTTCCGAGCACGAGAGTAAGCTGACCACCCAAGACTCATTGTTGATGTTTCAACCGTGCAGATCACCTCGTTTCCCTCGCCAGGGACGACTGTGAGCGAGTGCTTCTTGTTTGGGGCACGCTAGCCTCTTCAGGAACCATGTTAGGTGCCGAGTTGGTCATGTTGTTGCTGATCGCGTCGTCCAACAAGTCGCGTCATCTACTAGACGTCTAGGATCACACCCATCGTGTCGAGTCTCATTGTCGTCCCGCATCAACGATGCCTATGAGTGGTGGTCTCTGATGGGACGTTGGCATTGGATATGGTGATCCTTGGTCTGTGACCAGTAAGAGAGGATTCCTTGTAAGTCTTAGTCGAGTGACGTGAGGACCGAGGGGAGATCCTGTCATGTGGTTTCGCAGTGCTCCCCCGAGAGGGTAGAGTTGGCGTGAGGTTAGGATCGGGTGCGGTGTTCGAGTGAGATTTGGGCTTGAAGCGTGGTGGTGTCTGTGATGCCATGGTTGGTTTTCGAGTTGTTTGAGGTGACGCCAGACTTGTGCTTTCTGTATATGCCTGCTCTGAGGATTGATGTGTCTTAGGTTGTGAGCGAGGCGTTGTCCGTGATCATTGTCTGGCCACGTTCCTCAGGATCATGATTTTTACGAATATCGAGATTTGGTTGGGGCTCTGACGGCGTTCTCAGGTGGCTTATGGCATTCTCCCCTTGTCGCTCGGTGCTTATCATGAATTTCGTGGGTGAAATTCTTTTAAGGGGGGAGGGTTGTAATGCCCCAAATTTTTCAGGTATTATTCAGATCCTTTTTGTGGGTCTCAGAGTGTGTTTTGTGATTTACGTGTATTTTTCTCTAATGATCTTTCAGAACACTGTTGTAATGCCCGTAGTTTAGTGGATCCTTAATGGTGTGGATTTAGGATTCATCCGGTAAATTTTGGCTATTTTTAGAAATTTTTTGGATATTTTTAGGTGATTATTTGATTTGGTTAAAGTATATATATAATGATTTTGGGTATTTAGGAGACTCAACAGAAGAACCACAACACTTGAAAACTAGGGATGAGCCTCCTATCACTGGCTCACTAGGGGTCCCGCAGAACCCCAACCGAAAATAACAGCGGTACGAAAAGTAGTAACTACAGCTAGAACAACAATAGCAAGAAGTGGCTGCAACAACACGGTAGAAGACACGATCAAGCACGAATTCCCAAACACGGTAGCCGATGAAACCACGGCTCTATTACTAGTCCTACCGGAATGTAAATCAACACCCCGATCCCACAGTCGGGAGACCACCAGACCACTAACCACCCTAGTCACGCTACAAGAAAAACACCACGACACCTCTGTCGTGGAGGCCTGTGCTCACACACAAGGCCCACTCTGAAACCACGCAGTCTGAAAACGCAGTCACGACCTCGTCATCGTGAACTCTACACTGTCTAGGGAGAAGCCCTCAGTGACGCTCACCGGAGACCCTAGACCTCAACTCCGAGAGAACACCCGGAACTACACACGAAACCCAGTCTCGCAGACGGGAAATGAAAACCCGCGACACAACAACTCATGTCACCTGACGGGAGTACCGTCCACCAGAAGTAAGGCCGGATGCATCCACTGACGACTTAGTCCGAGCCTTAGGTGTCTCCCTCCAGCCCAACGGTAACTGAGACACCGTACTAGTAACCAAGGAACAAGGACTAGCTGGGGTCGCGCTCGTCAGCGCGTGTTTTCTGCCCCCAACTGCACATGCATACACAGACCATCTGCTCTAGGTCGGGTCCTCTAGCTAATTTTTCCTGTAGCTGGACTCAGGCTGCAAAGGTAAGGGGCCCTACAGTAACCAGTCTAAAACCGTCTCACTCGGGTCACGCACCCCACCACTCCCAAGTGGGTCCGCACACGCTTGCGCAGGAAAGCTAGGACTAGTGGGGGCTCAGTAAACGTGAACATAGAAAGCCACTCACTCATCCATCGCGAGTAACGCGGAGTAACAGGTGACTCGGAGCCACCTGACTCTAGACAGCCCACTAGACCAACTAACCCAACGATCCTTGAGTCACAAGACTCGGGTCAAGACCGTTGCACGTGACAGCACAACATCGTCAATCTGGCCTAATCCCTAGGTCTGAAACCACAGTGACATGACTCCCAAGGTAGCTCACCAGCCGCCGAGTTAATTCCCTATCCAAGGGACACACGAAAAACCTCCAGCCCCAGGCTGGTCAATTGGACTCACAGTCCAGGGCCATCCACATGGCCCACAAGAAAAAGACTTCTCGGAGGAACCCACGACGTGTGGGAAGAGCCCTCCGCACTCATACCGGCTCACGACGACTCATCCAAGCGTACACAGAACTCGGAACACACACAGAGTCACCCTGACCCCAAATCTCACAGGCACGCTATTCGAGGTTATACGGTACCTCCGGACACTCCTAAAATATGAACAAAAAACCCTCGGTGTCCGGGACACCCACGAGATCGAAGGTCAATCCCTGGGTCACAATCGGGTCAACCGGGGCTTACACAATGCGAATGGAACACGGCGAGCATAAAAACTGAGTGACGATCATCTCAGGGCCGTCACAGTGCCTAGCGCCAGGACCGCAAGGGCAGAAAACAAACCAAACCCCAAGTGGTCACTCAAGGATCGCCAAGCAGGGTGGCGGTCCTCCACCTGACCGCTCGACGTAGCCTAGCGGTCAGTCGTAAGGCCGCTACCCCACTGACCTCAAACGATCAAAACACGGACAAAATGGTCATGCCCTGACCGCTAAGCGACGCCTGGCGGTCTTCACCAGACCGCTAAGCCCTCCTGGCGGTCCATCGCGCAACCGTAAAGCTCTAACCGACATAGGGGGGACCCTAGCGGTCTCCACATGACCGCTTCACACCCTAGCTGATGTGACATAGCCCTAAGATGATATTGGATGTAATGACGAGCCAAGGACTTAGACCAGCAAGCATATAAGGAATACCACGAACTTCCATATTAGAACCAAGGCCATAGTAGTATGCAAAACCCAGGATTAGCTGTCCATTTTGATCTCTGAAGCAGCCTCCTCCCCCGGAGGGACCGAGATTCCCTTTACTAGCACCGTCTACATTTAATGAAAAGCATGCTGCAGGTGCTATCCACCGGACCGTGAAGCAAACAGAGTGAGCACAGGAGATAGTTATACCAAAGCTTTGCAACATTTTCTGATAATCTGAGCTAGCCCCTTGCTTAAATTTCATCTGCCCAACCGAGCAAGAAACCTATGCAGAGATTAGTTCAGCAACTCTCATGAAGTTGATATGATTACCTTCGTACCTGACACAACATCTGTACTTCCAAGTTTCCCAAACAATCATTGTTGTTAACATGAGACGTATAAAACCTTTTGGTTTGTTGATCACTGTCCTGTTTCTGATATTTTCCAACCTGTTGAAGATACTGGCATCGTCCAAGAATGCATTGCTAAAAAAAGGAGCAAAACGTCTCCAAAGGAAGCTAGCTATATCACTCTTTATAAACAAATGGTCTTCATCTTCTATGCCATGGGAGTTGATGCAACAATCACAGCTAGAAGCCAAATTAATACCACTCTGTTGAATGCGACTGTCTACTGGGACAGCATGATTCAGCATTTTCCAACAGAATAAGGAGGCCCGCGGGGAGAACTTGTAATGCCAAAGCTTCTTGAGCTTTAGATTAGACCTGGCAGTCTGCCCTTTAAGAGCATTATAAGTGGATTTGAAACTGAATATACCTGAGGTAGAATGAGACCATATGGGAATATCATCTCCAGCTTGTGTACCAAATCTTTGGATTTGCTCCCTCAGCTGCTAGTCTTCCAAATTCTCCCAGATAGGGTGCTGGAGGTTAGCCAATGCATCTTTAACAGAACAATCTTTAAGCTCCGATTGGTTCTGTAGGGAAAGGAAGTCAGCCAGAGATCTATGCTTACACCACCTGTCTTTGAGGAAATTTGTTTTAGCCCCATCACGAACAATCATTCTGGAACCTGTCATGAACATTGCCCCAGCCTTCTCAAAATCATGTTTTTTTTATCCCAGTAGGGAAAGGAGTTTTGTAGTTTAGTATATGCTGATCATGAAGGTATTTCCTCCTCACAAAACTAGCCCAAAGGGACTTGCTGTGTATTGAGTGCCAAATCAGTTTGACATAGAAACATAATTGTATATCTGGAAGTCCTCGAATACCCAGACCACCTTCAGTGATAGGGCAGCAAATTTTATCCTAGGATACCCAGTGCTTTCTGTGCGCTGTTTCAAATCCCTACTAAAAGAAATTGGAACATATTCTCCCAATGTGCTTAAGAGTAGTGTATGGGATAGATGCAGCATTAGCAGTGTATATAGGAATAGCAGACAATACTGATCGGATAAGGACCATTCTGCCAGCTTGAGATAAGAATTTACTTTGCCAGCCAACTAGTTTGTTGTTAACTTTATCAATCAGGTACTTAAATGTGGAGTCTTGACTCTACCTTTAAAGAGAGGAATCCCCAAGTTGGTGATGCTTCCAATTTTATGATGATATCCAGACAACTGACTGATGTGGGCAATGGTTCTGTGTGGCATTTGCTTAGCAGCAATGAAGCCACTTTTATGAGCATTTATACGCTGCCCAGAGGATGATGCATACCTCCCCAAGAAAAGAAGGAGTTGTTTGATTGAAGAAACTCCACCACTCATAAAAATTAGTGAGTCATCTACATATAGGATATGCGAAATGGGCTACACCCCTCGAGGAAGGTGGTAGTGTTTACAAAGACCAACTAAAAATATATGATTAAGGCCCCTGCTCAATACCTCCTCTGCAATGATGAACAAAGCTCGGGCTAAAGGATCCCCTTGTCTGATCCCTTTAGTCAATTTGAAATAACCACGAATTTGACCATTGAAAGATAAAGAGAACCAACAGTTAACCAATAACTGAGCAATCAATGAAAACACGAATAACAAGAAACACAGCTCAGAGGAACAAAGTTAGACCATAATCACGAGCACACGCTTAGGACTGAGCACGACACAAGTGAACACAAGTCTGACACATCCGAAACAAGGCAACGTCGCTTACGTCTCACAAGAAAAGAGACACGACTGCCACGACAATAGATCATGAAAAATGAAACGACAACACAGCAAGCTTCAGCTTAAACAAGGAGACACAGTCCTCATAGCTGACAACTCGACAACATCATCGGCTCTAGTGCCCAAGGTAACAGGGAACACCTGGCACACAAGACGCCAATGATAACAACACTGGACCACAAGTGCAATCAAGTCAGTCCTCGCTCAGATATTACATTTGATCAAGTCGCAAGCTAACTCTACTCAGAAAGAGGAGTACAACAATGCTAATCGACAGGACAATGGTCCAAGACAGAAACACAAAATCATATAGAAACAGCACTCAAAACAACAACACGATAGCACCTGTAGGATTCTAGCTCCATACAGCACACAGAACCACGGAACACAACTGCAAGCAGGGTCATATCAAGGCACAAGAGCAACTGAACACACAACCACAGGGGACGGTCATGCATCAGACAGCTCACCAAGAAAGACCTACGACAATGAAAAATGACAGGAAGACCCACAATCTCAAGGGACGCATCTCAAGGACTACAGGTATGCCTGGAGAACACAACACCTAAGAGACAAAATGCAGAGCAAAAGGGTACTCAATCAGCAAGAATGCTAACAAATTCCCCAATACTCGCAAACGTCGATGCCAACACCAGAAAATTACCAGCAACAGCACGACAACAAACGACATCAAGGCACAGGAAGCCAAGATGAAGTCACATTGAGAAGAAATAATTCTCTCGACTAGTGGGTCATCAGCCCACACACTTCCGCTGCGCACTCATACAACGCACACAGGCAACAGAAAATGGCTCGGTATCCGCATCTCAGTACACACACGGCGCCTATCGCAATTCATGAAAATTGTAACTTAGCACGCTACGACTACTGATTCAGCAAACAACCGATCACAAGAAGCCTAAGTGCAACGAAAGAGAGCACCAGTATCAGCACAAAGCACAAGGAAAGATGCTAATCTCAGCTTACCTTCACGTCCTGAAATGGTTAATGAGCCTTCACAACACATCGGCCGTTGGACACGGCACGACGAACACGGTACGCAACAGCTCTTAACACCATAACTGAGTCCAAAGCTAAGCAACCGTAAAGCAAGGAAGCAGATCAGGCTTAGATAAAGTACTATCCACACTTAAGCAGACACAGGACAAAGGCATCACCAAGATAGTAATTCCAAGGCTAACCTTGAAAAGACCCCACCAAATGGATGAGAAACATCAAGCTCGACCAACAGAAGCTCACCAGGAAAGGAAAATCCTAGGTTGCTCGAGCATCTTCTCAATCACGAAATCTAATCAAGCATTTCAACAGAAGCGAGACACATCAGGAGTTGAACAGCTCACGCTGGGATGACCAAAACAGCGCAAGAACGTGTGCAGTCATCACACCAACACTAAAAGTCCACAACAACCTAAACAAATCACCGAAGACCTCGAATAATGTACTACAGATTTGAGCCTTTTGGCGAATACTGCCAAGTACAATATGATCGAGATAGACACCACGGTGAAAACCAAGCGATAGAGAATCGCAAAACCTAAAGCCAGTAGATTCCACCAGCCTTCAGCTGGGAGACTGTACAGGACTTAACGACTCTGGAGACTGTATATCTCAGATTCCCATGTACTTCGCACAACAATGCTCTGATACCACTTGTGACGACCCAGATCCCGGATACCAGATATACCCGATCGGACTATCGAATAGACCTGATACCACTTGGAACCCGCGAGGCCTCCCAAGAGTGGGAAAGCTCCTGAAGGGATAAAAGGATTGTCGTGCAGTACATTGAAGCCACAAAGATACAACTTTTTTAATTTTTTTGTTATTTTGATTATTACAAATGCAATGCCATTAAACCTTGTGACTTTATGACTAACCCTATGACTTAATTGTGCAGGGGAAGAGATGGACATGGATCATATGGTTACAAGTCCGGGCGGTCTACCTCGCGTTGCCGGAGTATCAACGGGAAAGATTGGCTGCTATGGGCTTCGGGGAAGTCCTCAGCATCGAGGTGGCGAGAGTGGACATGACACTCTTGCTGGCTCTACACGAGAGATGGGACTCGGTCAGTCGAGCTTTCATATTCCCATGGGGGCACATGATACCGACCTTAGAAGACATGGCCCAGATCAGCGGCTTGCGGGTGCATGGAAAAGCTGTGACCGGGTGGGCATACGTCGACTACCAGGAACTCGCTCAGGAGCTACTCGGCTTGGACTTGATGAGGTCGGAGCACCCATCATCCCAACTATCACAGTTGGTGCTCCAAGAAAGTCTGGGACTCAGGAGAGCAGCGGCAGTAGTAGGAGAGCTCCCGGAGTAGTACATCGACCGGGTAGTCGAGCAGGCACGTCCGAGCGTGGCGGTGGAGCAGGGACCGGATGGAGATAGAGTCCTTAGACGCTTCCTTATGCTGTTGTTCGGGAAGCTTTTTTTCACGACGTGGGCCGATGTGATCAGCTACTGGCTCCTTCCTTTGTTATCTGATCTGAGCCGAGTGAGGAAGTATGCATGGGGAGCGACAGTGCTGGCCTTCCTGTTCCACTCGCTCAGCGCGACTGACTGGGTGACCATTCTAGGCGACTGCTTGCCTTTCTTGCAGGTAAAACGCCTTAAATGCCTTTCTATTCTATTTCTATTATGCTTCTAATATGCTTGAAATGCTGACACTTCTAACAAATGTAATTTTGGGCTTTTATGTACCTGCCAGGGATTGGCTGAGTCATTGAGCTGTACCCGGGTCAGTTTCCCATCGCGAGGCGATGGAATGTTGTCCGGAGTGTGGGGTCAATTCAGCGATCAACTCGGGCGATCCAAGAGGACTTGGACTCATTCCCGCACGCATCGGTAAATAGCCCGACTCCCTACATGCTCTTCTATATGCTTTTTAAATGCTGACCAATGCTGACATGAATGTTATATGCTGATAAATGAATGGCCCCTTCCAGGTGCGTTGGACACGGTATCGGGACAAGGACCATACGTGGAAGGCATGGGTTGAGGCCTCCCTAGCCTACCGGGGACTGGACATCCTTCATTGCATCAATGTAATCGAGCCCCTGCACTATCGGCTGATTATGAGGACGAGGGGAGTACACCAGCCAGTGGTGAGGTTCCCGCACAGACACGATGAGCGCCTGGGGAAATCTACTAAAGGGATTGGTAGCGACATTGACTGGAGCGACCGAGCCAGAAAGTACATTCATGACTGGAAGCACAAAGGTAAGGCCGTGACGGAACGGGCGGACAGCGACGAGGCTTATCTAAAAGCCTTCATCCGCTGGCATGGCAGCCAGGTCTACCGTGGCACCCGACGACCGGTATGAAATGTTGGACTCAATCTTTCCTATATGAGTGAATAAATGATTGATGCAGCTAGACCCACAAGGGCGCATAGCCGAGCTCAAGGGGCTCCTCCACGCTACGGTGTAGCAGCGGGACGAGTACCGAGCAGCTTTAGAGCTTCTGGTGAGTTTTGCTAGACTTAAAAACTGAAACGCTTTATGCAAACTAACTGACCTTTTAAAATGCAGCAGGCCGAGGGAGCCCAGAGGACTAGACCGGATGCACCGTCCTCCTCTACTCAGCCAGCTGGGGGACGGGCTGAGCGGGATGCTGAGTTCACCTGAGCTGTAGCCTGGGCCGAGGAGGTCGAGGCTACCCTCGCGGAGCGGGTAAGACACCAAACTTTTTCTTAAAATGCTTTATGATTATGCAAATGCCTAGACTGACCAATATGCAATGCAATGTGCAAGCGAGGGATTTAGCTGCAGCTACGATCACGAGCACACACCCTGGATCGAGCACGACACAAGTGAACATAAGTCTGACACCTCTAAGACACGGTAACGTCACTTACGTCTCACAGGAAAGGAGACACGACTCATGCCACAACAATAGATATCAGGAAAACAAAACGACAGACACAACAAGCATCAGCTTAAACAAGGAAACACAGTCCTCCCAGTTGACAGCTTGACATCATCGGCTCCAGTGACAAAGGCAATAGGGAACACCTGGCACACAGGACGTCAACGACAATAGCACTGGACCACAAGCATAATCAAGTCAGTCCTCACTTAGACATTATATCTGCTCGAGTCGCATGCTAACTCTACCAGGAAAGAAGAGTACAACAAAGCTAACCGACCAGATCTTGGTCCATACAGTGCCAAGACAGACGCATAGGGAAACAAAGATAAAATGAGAATAACAACAGCACTTGCAGGATCCTGGCTCCGTACTGAACACAGAACCACGGAACACAACTACAAGCTAGGTCACATCAAGGCACAACGACAGCTGAACACACGACTACAAGGGACTAGTCATGCATCAAGCAGCTTACCAAGAAAGACCCACGACAATGAGAATAACATCAACCTTGGGGGTAACGCATCTTAAGGATCACGACTACGTCCTGAGGACACAAGACCCAAGAAAGAGTTATAGAGAAGCAGAGGGTAGTCAACCAACAGATAAGCTGACATTTTCCCCAACATTCTCACATGTCGATACCAGTACCAGAATGCTACCAACAACAACGGCACGGCAACCACAACATCAAGGCATAGGGAGCCAAGATGAAGTTACATTGAGGGAAACAATCCTCTCGACCGGCCAGAATCTTCCAACCAACGATCCTCGACCCGTGGGTGACCAGCCCACACGCTTCCGCTGCGCACTCTAACATCGTGCACAGGCATCAGAAAAACCTCGGTATTTGCATTTCAGCACATATACGACACCATCGCAATTTATAAAAATCGTAATATAACACGCCACGAGTACTGATCCTGCGAGCAACCGATCAGAAATCACCTAAGTGCAAACCAAGGAGAGTACCAGCTTCAGCACAAAGCACAAAGAAAAATGCTAATCTTAGCTTACCCTTACGTCCTGACATAATTATCGAGCCTTCACAATGCATCAGCCGTCAGACATGGCATGATGAACACGGTGCACAACGGCTCTCAACACAAAAATTAGGTCCAAAGCCAAGCAACCGTAAGACAATGAGCAGATCAGGCTCAGAATAAATACCGTCCACACTTAAGCAGACACAGGACAAAGGCATCACTAAGACACCAATTCTCAGGTATACCTCGAAAAGGCTCCACCAAACAGGACGAGAAGCATCTAGCTCGACTAATAGAAGCTCATCAGGAAGGAAAATCCTAGGTTCGCTCGAGCATCTTCTCAACTAAGGAATCTAATCGACCACTTCAATAGAAGTGAAACACATCAGGAGCTGAACAGACTCAAGCGGGGATGACCAAAGTAACGTAAGAACGTGTACGGCCATCACACCAACGCTGAAAGTCACCAGCCACCTGAACAAGCCACAGAAAAATCTCGAACAATGTACTGTAGATTCAAACCTCTCGACGAACTCTGCCAAGTACAACATGATCGAGACGAACACCACGACAAAAAAGAGGCATCCTGTCACATCCTGACGAGAGCAAAAACCATCTCGCGAAGTGCCATCGCAGCACGCATAAGACCACACACGGAAAGCAAAGCCACGAAGAATTACGAACCTAATGCCAGCTGCAGACTGTACTGGACCTTCAGGACTATGGATACTGTATATCTCAGATTCCCATGTACTTCACACAGCAACGCTCTGATGCCACCTGTGATGAACCGGACTCCAGATACCGGATATACCCGATAGGACTATCGAGTAGACCCGATACCACTTGGAACCCGTGAAGCCTCCCAAGAGCTGTAAAGCTCCGCCCACCCATCCCCCTAGAAGGCAAGGGCGATGGCCGCCCTCCGCCCCTTGGAGGCCCAACCTCTGGCTACCCTCCACTCTAAGGAGGCCACCAGGTTGGCCGCCCAAGTCACTAGAAGGCCCAGTTCCTGGCTGCCCTCCCCCGTCTGGAAGGCCACCACTGGCCGTCTAGACCCGTGAAAGGCCAAACTGATGGCCGCCTATCTCCTGGTAGAAGGCCAGTCATCTGGCCCCCTTCTGGTAACTGCTGGTCAAAAGAACGTGGGTTGTCTTCTTGCCACGTTTAGAGCCACCTCTCCCATCACTCCACGATCGATCGCACGTCCCGTTCGAGGCCTCTAGATGGAGTCTTGGAATACAAAACCATTCCCGGAGCCAACGAGGTGAGGGTTGGTCAGTGTGTTGGGAAATTTGGGATCAGACGGAGCCAAGGAAGGTGGGTGCATGTGTTTCCTCTGTACTCTTCAGGACTTGTCTTGCAGATTCATAGGAGGAGTGGGAGGTCGTCCCCAGTAGGAGGAGTAGTCCGGTGCTAAACTGAGTTCCTGAGGAGGGGCCGCTCTCCGCCCCCTTCTCCCCTCCACCGATCGGCCGAGGATCCCCGTCACTCCGGGTTTGGTTCATCTATCTCCGCGTCCCTTGTTTGGTTTCGCACTTTCCCTCCCCATTTGCATTCATATCACAGTAGGACTTGCTAGAACCTTTACCAAGAGATTTTCCCTTTTAAACTAACAGGAAGGTGGGTGGTCGAAAGCCTCGACCATCCCCCCTTTCCACCACCCCCCCAGGTAATCATGGCACCATAATCTATCTCTTGCTTGTTCATAGGATTGATGCTACACAACATAGTACTAATGGCCTCTTTTCTTTTGTTTCTGTGAGTTTCTTTGATTGTTTACAAAATTTTGGCATTCTGGGACGTAGCAGAGCTCTCCGCCCTTGGCCAACCAAGGATGGAGAAGCCAGGACCCAACTTTCTCCCCACTCGAGGCGTCTTCCAAGCGATCACCTCTTCCCTGTGAGGCTCAGGTAATAGTCTCTGGTGATCACACCATATACTTTCTCCCTAACCTGTACATTATAGGTCCCAACAGCACGGTTTGGAGGAAGGAGCACGTCTATAGAGACATCACATCTCCCTCTCTTATTCCCCCTCTTGTGCAAGCACCGACGACAGCCCCTAATAGAGAAAATGCTCTCCCACACCTGCCAAAATTTGGGCGCCTACAACACACTGGCGATCATGGTGGGACCGGCTACTTCTCACTGTGAGTCCTAATGCCAAAATCCAAGAAATCAAGGTCCATGCGTTGTTGGTTTGTTCTTTTATTTTAGTCTCTATTTCTGCATTTCTCAGAAAATGACCAAACTCTTGGCCTTCCAGGTTCCTTGAAGTCCAAACCAATGGCCGCCCAGGCCAGTAGTAGGCGACCACTGGTCTGGCAGCCTTCAGTAGGAGATGGCCTGGACTCTGGCCGCCTTCCCCCACACCCCACGGCCTACACTTTGGCCTTCCACTGCCCCTGAGTGCCCTTCGACCTAGCTGCCCAGGGACCTGAAGGGCCACTATTGTGACTGCCCTCTGTGTATTCCCTCTTCTACATCCCGTTTCCTGTTTGCGATTTGTTCATTTTGTGTGTTTCTATGTGTTCTAATGTTCTGCGCAGGTCTACATGCGGTGGTACTAGGAAGATCTGCCATTACACTCTATAGGAACACCCTCTTGTTGGAATTAAGCCCTTCACCTAAGGATTTTCACTCGGGTGTTATCGGCTTGTTTCAGTCAAGAACCTCTGTGAGTCCTCACGAATTGTAGGTTCCCACACGGTCGTCAAGCAAGTTGTACCAATTGGAGACCCTGTAGCAACCCTTTAGGCTTGAGTGAGATTTCATTAGACCCCCGGAGAAGACCTTTCCCATAGCTATTCTCTTTTCCTCTTGAGAGAATCAAAAATAAAAAAATAAAAAAAAGTCTTTCAACCCATTCACACTGCAAAGCATGCTGAACTACTCATGTGACCTTTCATCAGAAACTGACATTCATCAAGAAAACTTCAATGCAAATCATATAGAATAGACCAAAATGACTTCATCACACATTGTCTTCATCAAAATAACCCGGGGCACAACAGGCTATTCCCTGGGCGAGTCTTACGGTGCTCGTGGGAAGTGCTCGCCTCTTACGGGGTAGGAGACAACGTCATGGAGGGTAACGGTCAGTCATTGGAGGGTCTTCCGGTAGTCATTGTGCCTGGGCCGCGGCCTTTCCCGTGCTATCGAATCTGATGCCAAGTCGTATTGGGCCGGGGCTTACATGGGCTGCAGTCGCCCCGTGCCCTTGGGCGCGGTGACCGGCCTCGGGCCAAATTGGGCTTGTCGTAGATGGGCCCGTCATGGGCTGAGCCAAATTTACTCTCCTCACTAGCCCCCCTACTCTCAGTTGCCGAGCACTTTGCAGGGAGCTGAGAGTCGAGCATGGGAGGGTCAACTGCGAAGGGTGGTTTCCTCACATCATTGGGAGTGGTGGTCCCAGTCACCTGCTTGGCGCCCAAGGCGCCTTCGACGGCGAGAAGCGTCATTCCTGTAATCATGACGTGGGGTTCATCATCTTGGAGTGCGGGCATCGAACGGGCGTCTGAGCCTAGCGGTCGTATTGTGACGGTGACAGGTGCCTTTTCACCTGCCCTATGGCTCCAAAGTGGCCATTCTGCCTTGGGAAGCTATAAGAACCGTCCCAGGGTCTTTTCTAGAACCCCATCTGCCTCTTGTTGTCTACCGCACTCGTCGTAGGCTTCTTCCTCCGTCATCTGGTGAGGGTCTTCTTCCTTGCTCTGTGTCTTCCATCTTCTGGAAACATGCTGCCCCGTAGGAGAACTCTCAGGGTTAGCCCCTCCTCCTCTGTTGAGGAGGTGGATTCCGATCGCGGTGGCGCTCCGAGTACTTCAGGCGTAGGCCCCAGTCATCCCCGTTCCCCACCGTTAGTCGCCTATAGGGTGGTCCACGGGCTGTGAGAGGCCTTCCAAATTTCCCCTGAATTTGACATCATCTTCCCGACCGTCAACGACGATCAATTGAGTCTGCCTCCGAGTGGCATCATGGTCCCCGTAGCGTCCTTCCAGGCATGCTTCTGCCTGTCTGTTCATCCCTTCATTGAGTCTGTCCTCCATCATTACGGTCGGCACCTAGGGGAGATATCCCCAAATTTCTACCACATCCTTTATGGTTTCGTCCTCGTGTGTCGGAAGGTGTCGGTGGAGCCAAACGTCCATCTCTTCGGGCAGTTCTACAGCCTTCAGCACTGTCCTGCCGATACCGCCTATGCGTATTTTAAGGCTCGTCCCAGCCGTAACATCGTCCGAGTCTCCCAAGCTATGCCCAACCTTAAGGGTTGGGCACAGCGTTATATATATATCACCAAGTCGAGTGCTCGCGATCCTTCTGACGACTGGAGGTTCGCGGGCCTTCATCCCGTCTGAGCGGATAGGCAGCCTCCTGCCACTGTGGAGGAGACCAAGAGGATAAACACCCTCCTCAAATACCACATTTCCAATGCTAACTTCGTGCTAACTCCGACGATACTCTGGGAGCTGGGGTTGAGCCCCCCATTGCCTCAGGGTGCTAACCTTGATTTCTCGTCAGACTTTGATGGTGGCGAACTAAGCTGACCATTTTGGATTTGATTGCAGGGGCACCAGAATTACCGGAGTGGCACTATGAGGTAGTGTGGTTGCCGCAGTGCGCTCCGTGTCCCATGGACCACGTTGAGCCAGAAGCCAGCCAGGTGACTGTCGCTGCCCCCCAAGCCGTGGTCGCCTTCGCTCTAGGATGCCCCAGTATCCGGTTCCTGCAGCTGTCCCAGTAGTTGTTGGATGGCCTGGGGAACGTGAACTACAATATAGAGAGTGGATCCAAAGGGGGGTGAATGGATCCAAACGCGGAATCTTGGGCCAGGAAGAGGCTAGAAGAAAAGGAAAAAGAGAAGGAAGAAGAGAGGAAGATCATAAGAAGAATGAAAGTGTAGAAAATCAATGAACTTTTGATTTGTCACTTACCTCTCTTAGAGGACTTGAGCTTAGGTGCTTGGGGATGGAGGTCAGTCTTAGCAGCTCCCCATGCTCTTTTCTAGCTGCCTTAGGACCGGTGTAGGCCCTCTCCTCCATGGCAAGATCTCCAAAGCTCCTCTTCATAGTGTTCTTGAGTGTTTTAATGAAGTTTTAAGGCTTGTAGTAGAAAATTAGGATGAGCTACGAATTTTGGGTTTGCTCCTACTTATAGAGGCTCGATTTTGGTAGAAGAGTGTTAGGATTGAGGTTGGATAACCTTATCCTAGGCTTAGGAGAGCTCTAGTGCCGACTAAGGCCTTTTTCCCTCGGGTTCGGACTCTCACGGAAGAGTCCTTCTCGGATTACACAGTTTTTCTGCTCTGACGGTTTATCGTAGGACCGCCAGAGCACTATGACGCTCCAATCATAAACCGTCAAGTCCCTTCATCCACCGCCTTCTTTATCCATTGCTCTGACGCATGTAGCTTCAACCGTTACTTAACTCTAGCGGCCTTATAATAGACCGTTACTTCCTTTTCCTGCAGATTTTAACTAACCCTTTTTTTCTCTCTTTTTGGGTTAAACCTACCATTCCATCTCACTCCATCTCCCTATCTCCATGACACATTCACACACACATTCACACTCACATCTATTCACATTCGCATAAAATAAAATAAACAATAAAAAAGGGATTTCCATTCCAACTAAAAAGTCATGTACAAGTGTGTGTCAAACAGAGAAGAGAGAAAACGAAAATCACTCGGCCGGTCTGTCTCCCGGGCCATCGCTGTCCCCGGTGCCCTCATGCCTCTTTTTCGATGGGCCCATGGCTGTGCTACCCTCATCCCATCCTCGCCTCCTCTCCACCTCCTGTTCCTCTACTGGCCAGAAGAACAAGTAAGGAAGTCTGCCACCAAACCGCTCCATGCACCTGTCCGCACCCCGCTCTGCGATGCACTCCGCTCAGGTCCCCGGCCTACCATCTGCATGGCCCTCTCCATCGTCCGTAGCTCGATCTTTAGCTCGAAGATCTGACGTCGTGCCTCCCTCGCCTCGGTCCGATAGCACTCTAAGTCCGCTGACCCGGTATGGAGTCACCCCGTCTTGGCCCGTGCCTACTCTAGCTCCACTCGGATATGCCCCGCCTCTGCTCGGGATCGCTCGATAGCTGCCTAGGAACACTCCACCTCTGCTCGGGCACGCTCCACCTCGGTCAAGGCTACCGCCAGCTCTCTCGCCTACATTTTACATTTTGCATAGTCAGTTAAGGCATTTGCATAAACATAAAACATTTCGGTCAAGAGGGAACTCGGTTAGTCACTTACCCGCTCTGCAAGGGTGGCCTCGACCTCTTCGGCCCGAGCTACTGCCCGAGCAAAGTCTGCATCTCACTCGACACGGCCTCCGACAGGCTGTGATGACGAGGACAGTGCGTCCGGTCCCGCCTGCTGAACTCCCTCGGCTCACTACATTTAGGAGTCAATGTTAGTCAAGCATGAGCAGATTAAATTAAATTCAGGGTTCAGTTAAGATTACCAGAAGATCCAACGCTGCCTTGTACTCATCCCTCTGTTGGATCATCGCGTGTAGGAGTCCCTGGAGCTCAGCAATTCTGCCCTTAGGGTCCAGCTGCACATAGCGAGTCACAGTGTCAGTGCATATAAGAGTAAATAATAGGAAAAGCATGAGTTTAGAAGTTCATATCGATCGTCAGGTGCCTCGGAACACCTGGTCGCCGTATCATCGAGCATAGGCCTTCAGGTAAGCCTCATCACTGGCCGCTCGGGCTTTTACTACCCGACCCCTCTGTGTCCAGTCTTTGATCTGGTTGGCCACCCGAACACTCCAATCGGCATCGCCATTGGGCCATCAAGCATGCTGGGTAGATGGCCTCTGGCCTGATCACCGTCTCGTCCCCTTGCGGAAGGGCGAACGAGCACAGCCAATAAGTCAAGTACGCAGCACAATGAGTGATGGCGTCGACTCCCGTGGGGTTCGGCCCCTCTCGTCGACCCTTCTGCGTGACCGGAGGAAGAGTCGTCTGGCGACGGGCTCGGGACTTCTTCCTTATCGCTGTTGGGGCCACTGCGGGAAAGTCTTCATACACCTTCTCCCCGCTGAAGAAGTATTGAAGCCACGTGCCCATCCGCACGCGTCGCTTCTACCCAGGCTTCCGCGCCTCCTTTGGATCAAGGGTCAGGCGCACCATGGCGTGATAGGCCTTCATCAAGTACCGGTAAGCGAAACCAGTGAAATATCTGCCTTCACCGTCCGTCTGATCTTTCAGCCAGCCCGGGAAGCAAACTTCTTCATATGGCTCCCCGTCTATGGGTAAGCCGCTCAGCTGGGCTAAGCTCCAAAGACCCAACGAAGTCTCCCCTACAGTAGTGTAGAAAGTGTTGTACTCAGGGTAGAAGACTTCAATCATCCCGCAGTACAGCCCTCGAGAGATGGGATATCTGTATCGGGATGCATAAACGCTGTGATACACCCCTGCTCCCACCAGGATCGGGGCGTACTGCTGCAGCACATAGTCAGTAAACTCGACTACGCCTGGGTGAAAAGCATGGGCGTCAGTGGCTTTCAGCTCTCCAAACCAGCCCACAGAAATCTGATGTCTAAAGCGTACCGCCAGGTAGTCCAGCAGAAAGGGCTCATCACTGTATCCCCATTTCAGCGGGGCAAGGAACAGACCATAACCCGGCTTCTCTCGGTCGATGTAACCTCCAGCCTCATTCCACCAAGCCGGTGTAAATTGTGGGGCCCTCGTCAGCAGCCCAACATCTGGAGTCAGCTCCTGCAGACCGAGGATGGCGTCCCACTTCCTCGCTTCCCTGGGAACATAAATCGGCGACGTCCGGATCACCGAATCTGTCAAACTGTCCCTTGCGGCCAGCAATGCCCCTTCAGCACGTCGGGCGAGAATCACGTCGCGCTTCCCATACAGATTGAAGCGTCTGATGAAGTCCATCAAGTGCTTGTCTTTCGGGTGGTCCTGACGAACTTCGTCCCCCCGCTCGTACCTAAAGTGATCTCCGGGGAGGATCATTAGCCTGCTGGTGTCAACCGTATCCGTCTCTGAGTCGGACGACTCCGCAACCATGGCTACTTTCCTGACCCCGCGATCTAAGGAATGAACGTTCTCCCACGTCACAGCAACCCGTGAGGCCGACGAGGAAGAGCTAGACGCCATCTTATCTGCAAAAAAAGCACCAAGAAGAGGATACACAAGTCAGAAATCTATTGACGAAGAGCAGAATTTCTGATAAAATTTTGGCAGAGTCTCCCCAGCCCGGGAGTCTGCCAAAAGGAGAAGCGGAGCCGTTTGTCAAGCAAACGACCCCTAAAAAATAGTCAAGGGCATTAAGCCGAGGCCAAGCGGGACGCCCGAGGGATCAAGCTCTGAGGATAAGTCCTACCAGGAGCCTCCCGGGGCCCGGAAATAGAGTGGAAACTCCACACAACGCTCACCTTCACTCCCAAGCAAACTCACACGCGCGCTGGAGAAGGAAGTGAGGAGAGAGGAGATTTCTGCGCAAATGAACAGTGAAGAAGTAAAAACGAAGGAATCGGCCTTATATAGGGCATTCAAACCCTTGAAACGGCGCGCTCCCAAAGGGTGCGCCGTTTTCATCAAAGGGCGCGCCGTTTCAACCTACGGGTGCGCCGTTTCAAACCCAGGGCGCACCGTTTCAAGCCCTTAAAGTCCCAGGGTGCGCCGGTTTACACCGCGCCATTTCAACGATTCGACGAAGGCCGTGCCGTTTTGACCACACCGTTTAAGCCTCCAGTCACGTCGTTCGAGCATCCGATGATGAAATCAAGTGCCGTTTCGAGCTTTCATCATCAAAGGAGATCAATCCAGACCAAGCTCATTCGTTGGTCCCACCACGTTCGTGTCTCACTTGTAGCACCAACGTCTGGGGGGCATTTGTTGGCACTCAAAATATGATAATCAGCAATCAAGCCACAAAAGCAAATGACACGGCTTACGGAGCTCGCGAACTAAAGAAAAGTAGACTACTGAAGCTTCTCAAAGCCGCCAAAGCTGTTAGGAGCGAACGCCAAGGGCCTCGCCTCAGGAGAGTCGACATGACTTCACCATCAACCGACAGTGCGACCAAGCCTGCCCAATGATCCGGTGTTGACTTTGTCACACCGCTACCCCACATCGCCGCCCGACCAAGGACGGTGGTTCACCCGACGGTCTCCCGCCCTAATGAAGACTCTCCTCAGGAAAAAGAGCTCCTACGGCCTTCACAGACGGAGGCCGAAAACTTTAGCAACGGAAGGATCCGAATACCCAGCACGGGTTTGGCTCCTTGTGAAGGAAGGCCCGTCAGAGGCCAAATGATCGCCGATCCAGGCAGAATATCATCCCACATGGAAGCTTTGAACACGAGTCGAGTCGAGCCGAGCCGAAAGCACGAGCCACGGTGTCAGAGGTCGTGTCAACGACAAACCCTCGCACTCGAACCAGACACACACGGAGTTCGGATCTGAGTTGTTCGGCAAATCGAAAGCTTCGTCAACCCCATCGCCAAGGTCTTGCAAGAGTCCTGGCATGAACAATCACGAATGGTGACCTCCGGAACCATCCCCAGACTCATCGGCCGACGTTCGGCAAGTAAACGCCGTTGAAACGATGTCACACCTTGTCGGCACACCGTTGAAACGGCGCGCCCTTCTCCGGCGGGCTCCCTAACCCGGCGCCATCTATTACGGCGTGCTAAAAGCTTGTGAAAGCTCCTTCCCCGACGCGCTCCTTCCCCGGCCCGCCATTTGGTGGCGCCGGGGAACCCCACTCTATAAAATCAAAAAGGAATTACAAGAAGAAGAGGAGGAATTAGACGGAGGGAGATAGCAGACGAAAGAACAGGAGGGAGAGAGAGAAGTAGAAGCTTGGGGCAGAAGAAGCTTTTCCCCCCCATTTGGAGTGCGTTCGCGGTCGTCGTCGTCTTTCGACCCCCTGGCGCCGGAGTAGAAGGGGTATTTGATTCCTGTAGGTGGGTGGTCGATGCGTCCCCGCCGACTCTCTTATTTCCTTGCGTTTTGACGCGAATGTAAGGGGCGAGGGCGATGATACGAGCCCGTTTCTCCCCCCCTCACCATCTCTGTTATTTCCCCTCCTCTGTAAGGCCCCTCCGCAGGCAATGTCATGGTGTCCGTGCGACAATGCCGGCACCATAATATGCAATATGTATATTCAATTTCCTGTTCATGGCATGAATAGTATCTTCGATTGTATTAATAAATTGGGCATTTGGCGTCGTGCGTCTCTCCCCTCCTGGCATTCTATTTCCAGCATAGTTGTATCGTTTCCCCGCACGTCGTCAGTTGGTGGCTCCGAACCGGCGCCGTGCTACAGTGCCGGCGCCGGAATGAGATCTTCTGTTTCTTACAATCCATTTTCTGCAACTCCGAGCATGCCCCTGCAATGATGTGGGCTACAATAATTGTTCCCCTCTCCCCGGAGCAACTATTCCCTTCAAATGCTGAGGGCTTCCCACCGCCGGAGGCGTATATACACGTGCATTCCCCTGGTCAGTCTTGGGCCCATCCTCCTAACCCCTTCCTGCTCCCGACCATGAACAGGAAGAGATGAGGATGCCCCTATATTTCTCTTTTTTTGTCCTTTAAGCATCACCTTCGTTAACCTGTTAACATCTATATGCGTGTATATATATATATACCTATAGACATTGACATCCGCCTACTAACCGTGTATGTTTTTCGCCGCGCCGTTTCAGCCATCCCAACAGCGAGTTGCGGTGGTCCGGGGAAGGGAAACATTCTTATCATTTGACCACGACGTCGTTATGCCCGTGGGATCTGCCTATTAGTGGTGAATCTCCCACGGACGACCGGGCGAACATTAAATTGGGTTAATCCCAACAGATTCAAATCCACGGTCCTTAACCGACTCCGTGGTGACCGTGAGACGGACGCCCCTTGTAGGCTAGCCTCGGGGTTTCCCTCTCTAATCTGTCGTCCCGACTTAGACGGAGTACCGGCTCGGGTCGCGTACCCCTCGTAGACTTGCCCTCGAGATTTTCGCTCCCGCTATGAGTCGCGCTACTTGTCTACACTCACCCACGGACTCGGTGCCCCTAGTAGGCTAGCCCTCGGGGATCTCCTATCCGTTTGGATTTTCGCCGGCCTCCGTCGTGCCACCCGGCTCTTTAGGGGTTGCTCCGTTACGGGAGTATTCCCCGCTTCTTCGCGCACGTCCTCCGGGATGGGGAGATGATGTCGAATTTCTGACTCAACTCGGGACTGTCACCGCGCTAGAGTATGAACCTCGCGTGAACTTGCGACTCGATCGCCGAACTATCCGGGACCGGTCCGAGGCGTAATAAACTCAATAAATAGTTTAAAATCTCTAAAATACTTGAATAAACCTGAAAATAAGGTATATTGGCGTTAATTATTTATTGTACGGACTGTGCGTGTGTGGTGTTTGGTTGGCAAATATAAAAATATTTGAAAAGCAAGCGTCGACGGGCAAGTACATCGTAGCAGTACATCGCCGCGACGGGGGACGGGGGGGGGTGCAGGCGGCGCTGAACGCGGTGCAGAGCATGTACACGCTAGGGAAGGTGAGGATGCGGTCGTCGGAGTTCCACATGGGCGACGAGTCAGTGTCGGCGTCCAGGGCAGGGGAGCACCGCGAGATCGGCGGCTTCGTGCTGTGGCAGAAGAACCCCGACCTCTGGTACCTGGAGCTCATCGTCTCCGGTTGCAAGATGAGCGCCGGTAGTGACGGCAAGGTCGCCTGGCGTCAGTCCGCCTCCGAGCAGTCCCACGCCTCCCGTGGCCCCCCGCGGCCCCTCCGCCGCAGCCTCCAGGTACGTACGTACGTACGTAGGTACGCACGCACCTACCTACCTACCCGGTCCATCCATCCTCATCTGATTTATAATAATATATGAGTGTCACTATTTTCATATCCAATTCATCGATCATCTTTGGTGTATCTGTTATTTATTTTTAACGGTTGCCTTCCACATGCATGAACCGTACGTACTGGCAGGGATTGGACCCCAAGTCGACGGCTAACTTGTTCTCCGACGCGGTGTGCATCGGGGAGAAGGTGATTAATAACGAGGATTGCTTCATCCTGAAGCTGGAGGCCAACCCGACGGCGCTGCGGGCGCGCAGCACCACCAGCTTCGAGATCATCCACCACACCATCTGGGGCAACTTCAGCCAGCGCACCGGCCTCCTCACCCAGTTCGAGGACTCCCACCTCCTCCGCATGAAGCCCGGCACCTGCAGGCGCGGCGGCGGCGACGAGAGTATCTTCTGGGAGACCACCATGGAGTCCGTCATGGAGGACTACGGCTACATAGACGGCATCAACATCGCCCATGGCGGTCGGACCTCCATCACCCTCTTCCGCTACGGCGAGGGCTCCGCCAA
Organism: Amorphophallus titanum; assembly: GCA_024336825.1. Classification (NCBI taxonomy): domain Eukaryota; kingdom Viridiplantae; phylum Streptophyta; class Magnoliopsida; order Alismatales; family Araceae; genus Amorphophallus; species Amorphophallus titanum. Next base: position 160,330 of record JANBPO010002057.1, on the reverse strand, counting down.
CCACGAGCGCAAGATGGAGGAGACCTGGTCCATTGAGGAGTTTGACTTCAACATCCAGGGCCTCTCCATGGAGTGCTTCCTCCCACCCGCCGACCTCAAGAAGGACAACGACGGCGATGACGGCAACATGGGAGGGTGAATTAATTACACCTACCTAGTTAGGTGCATGCATGCATGTAGGCCACCCTCCCATGCCCTTGCCTCCTTTTGCTTGCCACAAATCCCGAAACTAATTCTTTCTCTTCATCATTTGGTTTTGATTTGGAGTCAGAGGAGAGATAAAAATTAATCCAAAATTTCTCTCTTCCATTCATCTTAATTGATTTGGTTTTGATCTATATAGAGATGTCAGGAGTTGGGAATGCCAAGCTCTTGGGCGCATTAAGGGACACTCTAGATCAAGATGATCCACCGAGGAAGGCTTTTTGTATTGATGGAGGAATAGGTTGCATGAAATGAACCAATTCATTGGTATTTATCACATAATATAAATAATTATGTATTTAAAATTATATGAAAATTAAAAGCTTACATGAAAACAATCTTAAGTCTCTTCGATTGACTTGACATCGACTTTTGAGAATTCTATGCTCATAACTCCATCCGGTCCAATGTCTTTATCAGTTGAATATAATAACATAACATCAACCAATTTTTCTTGGTAAGTTCCTTTTCATCATCAATTACTTCATGTGACATGTTATAATAATTTTTAGATGATGACTTTACGTGTATTATCTAACTTATTATAGTATTATTATCTTGGATATAGAAAACTTATCTACTTACGTGCGAGTGTAAAAGATTCATTAGTCTGCAATTTACGATTTACATCTCCATATAAATCATGAGTTTTTTTTCCATTCCTATTGTATATCTTCGTCACACCCTTAACCCTAGGTTTTGAAAATACTACAAGAAAAAGAGAAGTTTCAGACGGATAGTTTTCATCGAAAATTCTAGGTCCAAGGGTCATTTGTCTTGTTGCTGCCACCCCCCCCCCCCATAGTGGTGTCACATCAGATCGACTTCCAAATAAAACTCCATATGATCGAGTCGGTGATCTTGACGGAGGCTTCAACTTTGATCCACTTGGTAAAGTAGTCGATGGCGACGATGACAAATTTCTTCTGGGCCTGAGCCGTAGGAAATGGCCCCAGAATGTCGATTCCCCACCGGGCAAAAGGGTACAGCTCGGTAGGGGTGACGAGCTCTGAGGCAGGCTGGTGGATCAGGTGGTTGAAACGTTAACATCAGTCACACTTTTGAATGTAGACTAAATAGTCGCGCTGGGGAGTGGGCCACCAATAGCCTTGCTACAGCAAGATCTTGGCGAGTGATCTTCCTCCTTGGTGCGCGCGTAGATATCTTCGTGGACCTCTTGAATCGCTTGGCTGGCTTCGTTAGTATCGAGGCATTGGAGGAGGGGACCGAAAAAAGATCTCCGGTACAAGGCTCCATCCAAGATGATGAAATGCCAAGCTTGATACTTCCATCTCTGAGCTTCTTGAGGGTCAGGGGGCTCTTGAGAGTCTCGGAGCCAGGATATGTAGGGGGCCCGCCTCGATAATGCCTGGTCAGCGGTCATGAGCTCTGCTTCTATGCTCGATCATTCTAGCTCTTTGAGGAAGACCGATCAGGTAACTTCTGGGCCAATGGAGGAGGCCAGTCGAGAGAGGGCGTTCGCCCGGGAGTTCTCCTCTCGAGCTATCTGAATGACCTGAAAACTCTCAAAAAGTGGGGCTATTCCTCTTACCAGTTGAATGTGTTTAACCATCAGTGCTTCCTGAGCTTCATAGTCACCGTTGACTTGGCTGGCGACCAGTTGGGAGTCAATGTGGATCCTGATTCGTTTGGCCCCCAGTTGTCGTGCCATCCTGGCCCCCGAGATGAGGGCCTCATGCTCAGAGACGTTGTTGGATGCCTGGAAGTTAAACTTCAAGGCGTACTGCAATTCGGCTCCTTCTGGAGACTTGAGGAGAACGCCGGCGCCGCTGCAGGCCGAGTTGGAGGACCTGTCAATGAAAAGGTCCCAGGTGGGCCCGAGCATCGGCTGAGGGGCCTCCCCAGTTGGAACGGTGCTCTTCGCGATGAAGTCCATGAGTGCCTGTCCCTTGATGGCAGAACGGGGGCAATAAGAGATGTCGTATGCCCCGAGCATTATAGCCCACTTGACGAGGCGACCCGCAGCTTCAGGGTGAGCAAGGATCTTCTTCAGGGGCTCGTTGGTAAGCACGACGATGGAGTGCCCTTGGAAGTAAGGCCGGAGGCACTTGGCCAAGGTCACCAACACTAGCACGAGTTTCTTGGTTGTGGGGTACCTTCTTTCTGCCTCGTTGAGCACCTTGCTGGTGTAGTATACCGGCCTCTGCACTCCTGCGTCATCTCTGACCAGGACTGAGCTCACTATTGAAGGAATTGACGAGAGGTACAGGTACAGTGTTTCACCCGGGATCAGCTTTGACAGCACTGGGGTTGAAACTAGGAACTCCTTTAACGCCACAAAAGCCTTCTGACATTCCTCATCCCAGGCGAACGTAGTGGATGCCAATTTGGGCCCCCTTAATAATTTGAAGAAGGGCAGGCATCGTTCGACCGCTCGGGACAAGAAATGGTTAAGGGTAGTGATGCACCCTGTCAGGCGCTGGACATCTTTGATGCATGCGGGTGGCTTCATGTTCAGGATGGCTTGAACCTTGTCAGGGTTGGCCTCGATCCCACGTTGTGTCACCAGGAAGCCCAGGAACTTCCCGGATTGAACTACAACGGCACATTTCACTGGATTGAGCTTCATGTCATACCTCAGGAGGGTGTTGAAGGTTTCAGTTAGGTCGGCGAAGTGGTCTTCAGCCCTAGGCATTTTGACAAGCATGTCGTCGATGTAGGCTTCCACGTTTTGATCGATTTGCTCTTCAAAAATGTAGTTGATCGATTGTCAGCCGTTCATCTTCATCCTGCGACTGGTCTGGAACCACACAACCTGAGTTAGGCGGCCTGAAGGGACCCACATAACTCAGATGGTTCGTCATTAGCCGCTCATCCTCCCAGCACTGAGCAAAGGCGAGTGTCCCCCCTCTTTCTCAAGACACGGCATGTCCATCGTGTCCGGGGTCTTGGGTGACGATCACACAGGTTCTGTCTCTGCTTTGTTCTTCTGATTTCCTAGTTTCTTTCATACTTTTTTTTAGTTGAGGAGTAAAAAGTTGGTTTGATCTTATTGCCGGTGCTTTCAAAAGAAGGAAAAGCCACATTCTTTTCTGATCAACAGCATCCACTGATGTCTTACACTGTGCCTCAAGCGTCTTACACTAGCCTCGAACACGGTGACTGAGACACTATACCAAGTGCAGGGAACAACAGTAACGAGTGACTAGTCAGGGTCACGCCCGTCGATGCTCGTCCAAATGCACCTGACCATGTGTGCACACATAAGTCCAATGCCTTGAGCCAGGCCTCTAGTTAGTTTTCTCCCCTAATAGGATGCTACTACAAAGAAAGCTAGCCTACGAAAACTAGCCAAAAAATTGTATCTCGGGAACATGCCCCACCATAACTCCCAGGTGGGCCAACACCAAGTGTCGTCAGGCTACGACTACTGGAGGCTCACTAGACAAAGAGACTCTCCGAAAGAAACATCGAAGTGCAGACATGTCAAGCACTCACCTGTCATTCATACTACAAAGCACAAGGTAGTACACAGAACTATCGCCAGACTCAGGATAGACAACTAGACCTACACATAATGATCCTTGAGTCACACGACTCGGGTCAAGATCGTCACACATCATGGCAACATACCGTTAATCAGCCTAGTCCCTAAGCCAAAAACATGATAAAACACAAGTCCACAGCCCTTAGGCTGCACATAGGACTCTCGATTCTGTATAATGTAAATCACGACACCTGAGGGAGCATCAAAGCCCTAAGACCAGATAGGCATGCAAATTGAGGTAAGACGATTCCTCCAAGCATCCAAAACCAGAGTCTCGATCCATATAGGATAACCACGGCACTAACGAGGTCACATGTCAACTGTCAACCACTGGGTCGTGACCGTGTTATAGGGTGCTCGAATCGTCTCCATAACGACGGGGATACATCCAAAATCATACTATACACCTTCCACAAGCCAGAAGGGATCAAACCATAGACAAAACGACACAACATGAGCGATTTTTCACAAATCAACCCAAAACAACTCACGAAGGTAACCAGACTCATACTGGCCCCAAATCACGACCAAATCTAGTAAAACTGGCGGGAAATAAATCCCGACAAGTTGGCGGTTCAGTTCTACCATTCGAATTGAAAACCATCGCCTGGAATGACAATTTCAGCGTAACACCCAAAAACATGCTATAATTTCCCAAAAATAGAAAACCTACTCAAAGTCGTACGAATCGACACGAAATTCAAGGGGAAAGTAGAACATAAGGTAAGGAATCTATCCCCCTACCTCCTTCGCCGACCACCTGAGCCAAAATGCTGAAACCACCACACGAACCCACGCCGTGATGCTATGAATCCACTGAGAGATCGCGCCAATGCCACACTCCAATCTTCACACCATCACGCCTCAGGTCAGCTCCATGCCGTCGCCACCTTACCCAGCTCTACCAAGGTCACGCGCCCGGGGGAGAGGAGAAAAGAGGAGAGAGAACGGAGGGAGAGAAATGAGAAACGTGAGGGAGGAGAGAGGATGTTAAAGAATAAAAAGAAAATAAGGAAATTATGTAAATTTCCTAAAATTTGATTGTCTGTCTAAAATTTCATAAATTTAAAAAAATATAAAAAAATAGCCTATGCGATCCTCAGAAAGAGCACAACGCATCTGTAGTGTCCCGGAGTCTCAGATCTCAATGGTTCACTCTCCACGGGATTCTGTAACTTATACAATGGAATTCCATTATATATGTATTATAGTTTTCTGTATCGGTACGCAATGTACCGTCCCATCTCGAGTCGTGGCCGGGACGGCTGGTTCGGCATGGACGGCCACACCTGCCCCGAATGATGTGCACGTGACTCAAGGAGCTTGGCACAAGATCCGAGTACTTTCACATGGTATTTCCCGCAAGGAGCCCTAGCTCTCGAAAAATCTCGGTAAATTCACAACACATGAGTTTGAGGGGGCACATACGAAACAATAAGAAAATGGTCAACATGTGATCGATACGGCTCTGAATACCTTTTCGCACCCCGATGTGAGACTTTCAAGACTTTTCAACACACTCTCTCTTCTTTTTATAGGATTCGACTTATCAGCCATGCAGCCCCATTGCTTGGCGATTAATCAAATATTTTTCCCTCTTATCACCGTGATCGACCTTTATGCCACGACGGGTCTCCAGTCCCGACCCGATGTCCACCATCATCTGCTTAGTGATCAGACGGAGGGCACCTTGGGTTAGTCCAGACCATCCTAGTCTTGGAACTTGAACACATTGCCACACACGTGATTGGCACGCCCTCACACGATAAAACCGATAAAAGATACAATGATATTTAATTATTATCCTGAGTGCTTCCAACATGCCCCCGTGAGGAGCTGTAGCTCCCCATCGTTGATGTCGCTGCTCTCTCCCACTCGAACATGGAGCCGTAGCTACCCAGGGAGGCCGGTGAGGGGCGAGCATAGGCAGCACTGGCAGCGAGAATGCAGCAGTGGCGGTGAGCTCTCCGACAGCGGTGGCGATTAAATTCTTTCTTGCGGACAACCCCCACCATAGGTATTCCCCTCTCTCCCTCTCCCATTGGCTCCCCTCCCCCTCCTTGCTCCCGTCCTCTGTCACTGTCACTCTCACACACAGACATACACACGGCTTGGCCCCCTCTCCCTCCCTCTCTCACTCTCACTCTCACACACACAGACATAGGGAGGGGTGTAGATATTTTATGATGGTGGTGGTGGAGTGAGTGTGATGTGAGAGATAGATATGATGTGAGTGGGTGATGTGCACTAAGTCATGCAATCAACAACATCAAATATGAAGCATGTGGGCATGTCATCTTAACAGAGTAAACTAAAGCAAAGTAGGAACTAAACACACGCCGTGGGCGTGGAACAAAGGAATAAAAAGTAAACACACACTGTAGGTGTGGAGCAACTAAAAGAAAGTAAGAAAATAAGAAAAGATGATGGAAAAAGATGACAAGTACCCAGATAAGAAAGATGTGATCACCACCAAAGTAAATAATGCAGTAAAACTACACTACGTACCTTGGAAAGAGCCGAGTGAACACACCCCGCGGGAGAAACAACCTAGGTGCAGCAGAGAGAAATGGTTTCTAGATGACCGCCAATGGAAGATAAACGGTCACACGATCGACCACTAAAGAATCACAAACGGTCTAGCAAACGGTCGCAAAGCGCACCCAGAACAGCAACATGGAACTTGGATCTCCACCCCTCCTGGCCGGCCAGAAGAGTTGGGCTTTGTGTAGTGAGTCCTGTAAACCTACAAAAGAGTGTAGACACAAAGAAAAGGCAACCTAATTAGCCCTTGGACAAGTGTAGTATCTATAATGTAATTAAGCTAGTATGCATGAAAGGAAAGGGTGAATACCTGGGGGTTGGTGGTTTTTTAAACCACTGTGGGGTGTGAAAACAGTAGGAGGATGTTTGGAAAACATGGGATGGATGTCGAAGAACATGGCAGAAGAAAGGAGGAAGATGCTATGATGATGCAAAAGAAAGACTAAAAGCAAGAGAAGAGGAGACACAAAACACTAATGGAACTTGATACTCCCTAGACCAGACGATTTAAGGACGCAGAAAATGACTTCTCCCTGGTTGGTACTCGTCCCAGAACGTAACAGCACTTCAGCACAAGCTCTAGAAATCTCCTCCTCAGGCCATGAAGTCAAGGGCCACTTTAGGTAGGCTCTAGGGCTCGAACCGTCAAAGTGAAGGTCCTCATCTAGAATGATGTCCAAAAGTAGTGGGTCAATCAGATCCTCATGGAGGTCCGAGTTATATGGAATTGACCACAGAGGGATAGCCATGATGATGCACCGGTTGATGAATGCAAATGCACCCTAGGACTAGACTTAGTAGAGACAAGTCTAAAACTTGCTCAGATACCAATCTGATGTGACACGACCTAGGATGGAAGTGGCGACCCGAACACCGAGTGGTACGAGGCGAAGGACGGACCCGAAGGTGTCCTCGACGCGAGAAAGGCTACGTTCCGAATCGGCATAATCGGAATGTCCTACGACATCTTTTGATATACCACTTTGATTAAAGGGACCACAATGGGTATGATAGGACCTAGGAAATGTAGCAACTAATCTAACGATCCCTTGGACCTAGCAAGCAAGTACATTTACGGACCGGTAGCTTCACTCGAGCGGACTCACCAGCTAGGCACACACTCGTGCTCGTAGGCAACCCGATGATAGTGGTAAGGGTCCAGGGTGGGACCTCGCTACTCCATGGATTGGATAGCTAGTGGTGGATCCCCAAAGGGTTCTAAAACGCCCAACTTAGGGGGAGGCCAGCATGCCGAGGGTGTGGGATGTAATGGCTCTCTCGCAACTCGCCCGTGGTAGTCACTCAAATATTAGCAATTCATGATCGAGCACTCAACTCACTGTCTGATGGCACTAGCGGTGATACTAAACCAGGAAGGGAAAGATCAACAAGGGGGTAACTGAGACTTACCTGATCAGTGCGAAGACACCGATCCCGGTCGGAGACGAGGGCGAGCGAGGAAGCGTGGGCTTACCCACACGCCATGCCGGAGAAGCTTCAAACCTAAAAATTCAAGCTACATGCACTACGCCCCTTGCAAGGGGGTTGGACAAGGGGTCGGGAATTAAGTGATTACAGTCAAACACTACCTCCCATAGGGAGGGGCTGTAAGCCAGCCAGGCGGGGTGGGGGAGCTAAGTTAGAAACTAAATTATCGAGCTCTGCCAATTCTGTTAGCTTCTGGAACAGCTTGATAGACAGTTGATGATGGCGCCGCCACAGGCTCTGCCAAACTCATAAGAGGCCAAAATTGGCACTAAAAGTTCCTGAGTTGACCCAGGAGGATGCCTACATTTTTGGGGAATTTCCTAATGACGTCTGTGGCAGGGGCAGGGTCTGGAATAGGACTACTCTGCGCTGGTTCTGGTTGTTCCCAGACTGTTGCTACTGGAAGACAAAGGTGCCACGAACATTCTCGGGGTCCAAATAATGCGGGACCAGAACCGCTATGATAGTGGATGAGTTCTCTTCGAGCCAGGACCAACGGGGCCTTCGTCAGAGGTCAGAGCTGACCATGAAGACATGAATAATGGAAGGGTGTCAGACCAGACTCTGGAGGAACTGACCTTGCGCACCTCAGGGAGAAAATCTGAAACTCTTGACTTCGAGCTCCAAAAATTTCTCTGCTTCTTGGAGATGTCAAGGAACTTGCGGGAGAAGCCCTTAGCCAAATGCCACCCCAAGAATCTTAGAACTCAGGCCGTGGGAGCTTCTGCAAGCCACTTCTGGTTGTCTGCCTGGGAGTAGCTAGGCAGTCTGGCGAGGATGAGTCTTCTAGGCAGCCCCGAAGTCGGAAGACGGCGATACCACCACGCTTGGAAAGATGCTTTGAAGAGATTTCCTGTGAAGCTACTTTGGAGAGCTTTCTAGCAATATAGGATACTACACCAGAAGATGCTCAGTGAAGATGTGGCAGTGTCTCCAAATCGGACCTTTACTACTATCTGCGAACTGGCATGAACAGGGTGGAGATTGGTGATGGGGAATGGGGTTGATGGGCGGGGAAATGGGGTGGATGTGTGTGGGGGAGACCCCTGGCTGTGAGGGGGTCTGGGAGGGGGCAATCCAAGGTGTGGGAGGGACATAGGTAGAGTGAACTATCACTCAACAGCTAGGCGGTCTCCCCATTTCCCACCCCTTTTCCCCACTGCCACCCAAGCAGTTGCAGAAGTAGATGAACCTGCCTGTTGCAGCATCTCCCCCGCTGTCCCTGCATAGTTCCTGGTGACCAGCCCAATATATGAAGAATCTACTCTGAAGTATCTTCGCAACGAGAGGTCTAGCACTCTCATCGGAGGTCAGACTGGGCGGGAGACCTGTTTCCATTAGGCTGCGCAACTCGACTCCAGCTGTAGATAGAGACAAGTTGCAGAAGTCCTCCCACCTTCTTCCCTTGGAGTCTGGTCATGGACTTCGGTCAGGGTGTTCCCCTGAGAGTCCTCTTTCACCTCCAAGAATAAGGGCTTCATTCAACCACCGGAGCACCCTGAGACGACTGTCTTCCCAGGAGTGCGCAGTCTGCTGGCCCCTACTCTAGGAGCCCTAGACTAGTCAAATTGTAGAAACTGCCACCACCCCATCCGGTGTCCCGAACTCCACCCCTTTTGTGCAGTTCGACGTCTAGCTCTCCTCTTCACAACTAGAGTGGTTTCGGCTCCATTCGGCAACGAGGCTAAGAGAACCAACCCTGGAAAGGCTCCCCTATCCTATCTGTGACCCAGACTGCACAGCCTTGTGAGAACAGACGGTGCTGGCGTGCCTCACCTCAGATCATGTCCATTCCAACTCCAAATCATTCCTAAAGCATCCCTCTTCATGACGAGTCTAGTCCCGACCCGATCCAGCATCGGACCAGCAAGATACAGCCCTGGTGAGTCAGTTCCAGTTTCATGTTCCTACACTCAGTTCGACCCCGCCAGCGTTCAGGAGCTGCCACTGAGTCTTTGGATTGAGTTCTATGGAGATTCTTGGTGGAGGGCAACTAGAGTCGACCCTCTTTCCATAAAACCTAGTCCTGGCTCGATCCGACATCCCAGTCGAGATCACTGTCCCGATCAAGAGCCCTCTGGTATGCAGAAAGTATAGCCTGCATAGTCCCATGGGAATTGGTGTCCCTGTCTCGTCCGCATTTCGATCGGGGCCGTTGTCCCTCCCGGTGTTCCACAAGTCGATTAGCGTTCCAATGGCGCCGACCTGACCTTCATCGGACATCTAGACAGGGAGCATCATCCCCAACAAGTTACTGGTACCAGAATAGACCAACTGCGCCAGTGACTGTGCAGGCCGATATTTTGGCCACCTCCCCCGCCACTGAATCCCCTCCCCGCCTGGTCAGCTTAGTGCCCCTCCCTGTGTGGAAGTAGTGTTGGATTGTAATTGGTTTATCCCTATCTCGTGATCCACCCTCCTATGTGAGGACTAGTTTTATAATTCATCATCACAAGTCAAGCGACATCGGCGCATTTTGCGGGTTGCGAGCCCATACTTCTCCGCTCGCCCTTGTCTCTGGCTCGGGATCGGTGTCTTCACGTCGATCAGGTATTCACTAAACCCTCCCTAGTTTTACCTGTTCATTTAGTATAGTATCTGAGCTTAGCTGGTGAGATAGAGAGTGCCCGACCCCGTGGTTCCCCGATCACGAGTGGCCATCGCGGATTGAGTGAGGAGCGAGCCCCGTGCCCTCAAGGCACAAAGTCCGCCCACCATTGTAGGTGCCCCCATCCTTGGGAGGGACATTTTAGGCTGAACCATCACGCTTACCCGTAGGGTTCAGGTCCTCAGACCCACCCTACCATCACCTAGTCACCACGGGAAAGGGGTGCGCTTCGAGATCGGTCTGCCAATATCGAGTTCGTTATCACGTGCTTATACTTGCAAACTTAGGTCCAAGGTGCATTGGCCTATTGGCTCCATTCCCATAGGTTGTTTCATGTCAAATTGGTATCAGAGCAAGTTCTAGACTTGTTCTCACAAGTCAAGTCCTGGGGCATTTGCATGCATTAACCTGTGTCTTCCCCCCTCTTCTCTAAAACCATGTATCTCACCCAGCACCCCCCCCACCAAATCTACTCTCTCCCTAGGAGGATCTTAGCCTTCCCAAGACAATCCCCCCTCTTCCCAACATAATTCTCCCCCTTCCCCACACAATCCTCCAGCTCCCAAGAGAGGTTTGAATAGTTTTCCTACCCCTTCTCCACCCCCAAACCCTAGACCATCCCAAATAGGGAAACCACCATCCCTCTCCCTCTCCCTCCTAATCCCAAATTCACAGCTCACTCTCTCATGACTTGTTAGACCACGTTCTAGCCCCCATTCTCTCCCTCCCTCACCTTGGTTTGCCCCCTCCGAGACCCCCTAACAGTCAAGGGTTGCCTCCACACCCATCCACCCCCTTTCCCCTCCCATTTACCTCATTTCTCACCTCTCATCTTCAACCTGCACTTCTCAGTTCACAGGCAGTAGAGTACCAGCGGCTTGCAGAGGCTGCCACGGTGTCATCTTGAAGCTTCAGGAGGCATGTCATATATCACCGGAAGCGTATCCCTGTACTCTTCGCAATGGCAGTGGTCTCATCCCTGTCTGAGTTCGTGGCTGCCCAAAGGAGCCGTCATCACTAGACTACGCCACTTCTTTCTGATAGTCATCTATAGGCAAGTTGCAGAGGCTCCCACCGCCAAAATCCTGAAGTTCTGGAAGCGGGCCTTGGCTGAGAGCTTCTACGACGAGTCTAATTCCAGCACCAAGAAGTGGCACCCCATTCGGCATCTGGAGCAGAGAGTTCTCAATTTTCTCTCCCGGGTGTGCTGTTCTGTTCCCTCTGGGACTGAACAGACACCCGATCACTGTTCTGATCCTCGCCATTTGCTCCAACCTCCTCTGGTGTCGCCGTGGGTCTCCGTTCGAAGAGAAGTCATCCACGAATCCAATAGTTCTAACCTCGCCTGAATCAGAGTCTGGGAGCGTCTGTGGTAGCCTCGTCTTCCTGCTGCTGTGGTGCAGAAGCTATCAAAACCAGAAAGCAAAGGCCCGGTTCACCACTCTGCCCCAACCATCGCCGCCAACCAGAAATTCTCCCAAAATTTGGATGTCCTCACGGGCCAACCCAGGAGATTTTGCCACTGGTTTTGTCACCGGAGGAGTTCAGGAGAGTTCGCAGCGGCGCCAACAGTGACAGTCTATCCCTTGTTCTAGAGGATTGGCAGAACTGACATCTTCTTCGTTCGGCCTTCCTAACTTAGTTTTCCCCACCCCGCCTGGCCAGCTTAAAGCCCCTCCGTATGTGGAGGTAGTTTTGAGTGTTATTCAAGTTAACCCCCACCTCGAGATCCCCCTCCTGTGAGAGGTGTAGTGGTGTACTATTCTAAATTCTCAGGTCAAAGCTACACCGACGCGGCGAGCGGGTGCGTCCCCTTGCCTCCTTGCTCGCCCTCATCTCCGGTTAGGATCGACGTCTTCACACCGATCAGGTGAGCCTCTCGTCACTCTTCTTTGTTGGCATTCCTTGCTTATTTAGTATTGTGTCCTAGCTTCGTCAGTGGTGAGGGAGAGCCCGGTCCAAAAGGCCAATCGATCGAGTGACCACCGCAGGGTGAGTTGTGAGAGAGACCCTTCATCCCACGCCCTCAGCATGCTGGCCGCCCATCAAATTGGGCATCCCAGACCCTTAAGGGTTCAACCTCAAGCTAGCCGAGCCCCGGAACAGCGAGGTCCCGTCCCGGACCCTCTCCTCCATCACCGAGTTGCCCACGGGCACTAGTGTGTGCTACGCGAGTGAGCTTGCCCGAGTGAGTCCGCCATCGAAGTTGCATGCTTACGGGTTGTAGGTCCAAGGTCATCGATCAAGTGGCTGCCACCCCCAAGGTGGTGTCACATCAAACCCTCTTCACAAAGGTAATGTATGTCCACATCATCGTTGTACAGGTTTATGTTGATGACATAATTTTTGGATCAACAAATGTTACCTTGTGCAACCAATTTGCTGAACTCATGACAGAAGAATTTGAAATGAGCCTTATGGGAGAGCTTAGTGATCACGTGCCCACCCTATCTTGGAGTATGCTCAGACATTGTTAGTTGGCTTCTTCACATGTGCACAGACCTTGTAGAGTTGAAGGTAAAATATGCACCGACCTTATAGTGCAGGGTTTCAATATATGCATCGACCTTCTTGATTAACATGCAAATGTGCATCGACCTTATAATGTTGGGTTTCTATATATGCATCGACCTACTTGACCATCATGCAAATGTGCATCGACCTTATAATACTAAAATGCAAATGTGCATCAACCTTGAAGTGCAAATGTGCAATGTGCATTGACCCTATAATGTAGGGTTTCTATATATGCATCGACCTTCTTGACCAACATGCAATTGTGTATCGACCTTATAATGTAAAATGCAAATGTAGGTCGACCTTGGTCTTATACTGGCATAATGTGCACCGACCTCCATCTTGGGCTGGCAGAATGTGCATCGACCTTTGTCTTGGGCGGGCCTCCACTGCCAGTAGCAGGAGATGAAAATAGGGGACCATTTTGGTCGCTTGTCTCGTCAAAGGTAGGGGAGGCTGGCTGAGAACCCACGCATGCATGTAGCAGGGCGGGGGGCAGCAAAGGCAACGGCGGTCGACGGAGGGGGAGCGGAAGGTAGAGGGGCAACGATGGAGGAGGTGGTGCAGGCAGAAGAGACATGTGAGAGATGCGAGGGGGAGGCAGACGGAACTATAGAAGGGACATGGGAAGGCGGTGGGGGACCACCCGCCATCGTAGGGAGGCCTCTAGAGGAGGCAGGCAGCGAGCAGGCGGCACCAAGAGGGGCAGGAACGGCGACGTTGGAGATGGTAAAGGAGGGAGATGCGGCCACAGCAACTCCCACGGTGGGTTGCGTATGAGAGAGGAGAAAAATGTGTCAAATCTTGAGAGGTCAAGCGGATGAGGGAATGGGCAGGGGAGCTTGGATGGCGTCGGCGGATTCTCCAGAGGAAGGCCGAAGGCCGCCGGAGGTTGGACCACCGAGCGCAGCTCCAACACCACCCACAGCTGGAGACGCCAAAGCAGCCACAACCGAACGAGCTTGGGTAGGAAGGGCAGTCGAACAGGACTTGGAGGAGGGACACTGGCACCCGAGGCTAGCAACTACAGGGAGCCAGAGGCAAATAGAGGGGGAATCGAAGAGTCTACGAAGCTAGAAGGAACACCAGCACAGGAGTCTAGGAGGCTAGGAAAGACGAATGTAGGAGTTAACGAAGGTGGTGGCTTGTTGGGGGGGGTAAAAGACGTGTCAAGCAGGCGGCATCGCGGGAGGGGCCAAAGCACCACCGGAGGGCCACGAAAAGGAGGCAGAGTGGGCTAGGGAAAGGCCAAAAGTAGAAGGAGCTGACTCGGCCACACCCGTCGATGCCGGAGGAGAGGGGAAGAACACGTTCGTACCGCTTCACACAGTGGACCAGACGTCCACCACGACGGCCGAAGCACAAGAAACAACCGCGGGAGGCCGTGACCGGGAGGAGAAACAAGGAGGGGGAGGGGAAGGCGGGAGGTCAGACGACCTACGGGGGGAACCAGGAGCTCCCCCCCACTCCGGCCATGGCCAGAGGGGGGGGGAGGATGCGAGCAGAAGGGGGTGAGCTAAACAAAATTACTATACTTCATTTGAGCCATCGGATAAGCAAGTATGAAGGAGCCACCCTCAGTTACCCTTAACTCTCCGTGATGTTTGAGCCCTCCGTGAGACATTCTGTTCCTTTGGACCCGCGATTTCATGATAGAGACCTCTGTAAGTCTACGCTAGCCTTGGATTCTCTCAAGGCAGTCGAGCAGGTTGTACCCTAAAAACCCTTACACCGTGTCACAGTCATGTCCTTCTGAAGAAACATGACAAACTAGCCCTCAATTAATGTTGTTTCTGACATTTTTGAGAAAATGTCACTTTCTAAAATGTGCATCCAGAAAAGTGAACGCCAATTACAAATAGTGCCCTGTGCGATGAACGCTCGTGGGAGGCGGGCCGAGGTTCGAGACGCGCCGGTTCCTTTCCGGTACTCGGATCCCGGGTCGTTACAGAGGTAGCTTTTCTTTTTTTTTTATGGTCACCCTTCACGCGAGTGTAGAGATTTAAGCATCTGTGAAGTGTTAAAGAGAATTTATGACATCCCCATGGCTAAGGACCATTGCTCATATCGTGTGCGAAGTGTGGGAGTTTCGTGTAGGGTGTATCTTGTGAGTTATGCTAGCATCATGGATATGACTCTTCCCCTAACCATATGCACTCGCCGAGACTTGACTTTTCATTCCTTGGTGTGTGTTGTGACGCACACATATCCTGAATCAGGACAACGTTATTTATCAAGGGAGTATGTGGCCTTAGAAGTTTGAAGGAAGTGTATTAATACTATATTTCAGCCAGACATGCACGTGAGGCAAACAAGCACACAAATGACGTCATGATTATCATTTTTTTTTACTTCTTTTTTTTCTAAAGTGCTTAATGGGCATGCCCGCAGGTTTGTGATCCTGGCGTCGAGAGCTTGATGCCATGGCAGTGGAGAGAAGGTGTCATATGTTGTGGTGAATCCCTGGAGGGATCAAGGGTTGGTGTGACACCAAAGGAGATCTTTTTGTTCATTAGTTCAGACAATAGTTCTGAGCCAAGGGTAAGAGGTTTATTGGCCTAGACCGAAGGTCATGACGCCGAATGACTTGGCTTAGACGTAAGGTCGTGACGCCAAGGGATATATCTAATGGCTTAGACATAAAGTCATGACGCCGCATAACTTGGCTTAGGCGGAAGGCCATGACGCCAAGGCAGAATATTTACCGGCTTAGGCAGGAAGGCATGATGCCAGACATGAATATTTAATGACTTAGACATAAAGCCATGACGCCGTACAACTTGACTTAGGCGGAAGGCCATGACGCCAAGGCAGAATATTTACCAGCTTAGGCAGGAAGTCATGACGCCGTACAACTTGGCTTAGGCGAAAGGTCATGACGCCAATGCAGAATATTTAACGGCTTAGACGTAAAGTCATGACGCCGTACGAGAATATTTAACGGCTTAGACATGAAGTCATGACGCCGTACAACTTGGTTTAGGCAGAAGGCCATGACGCCAAGGCAGAATATTTACCGGCTTAGGCGGAAAGCCATGACGCCGGACAATGATATTTAACGGCTTAGACATAAAGTCATGACGCCGTATAACTTAGCTTAGGCGGAAGGTCATGACGCCAAGGTAGAATATTTACCAGCTTACGTGAAAAGTCATGATTCCAGACAATAGTATTTAACAACTTAGACATGAAGTCATGACACCGTACAACTTGGCTTAGGTGGAAGGTCATGATGTCAAGGCAGAATATTTACCGGCTTAGGCGGAAAGCCATGACGCCATATAACTTGACTTAGGCGGAAGGCCATGACGCCAAGGCAGAGTATTTACCGGCTTAGGTGGAAAGCCATGACGTCAGATAATGATATTTAATGGCTTAGAGATAAAGTCATGACGTTGTACAACTTGACTTAGGCGGAAGGCCATGACGTCAAGGTAGAATTTTTACCGGCTTAGGCGGAAGGCCATGACGCCAGACAAGGATATTTAACGACTTAGACATGATGTCATGACGTCGTACAACTTAGCTTAGGTGTAAGGTCATGACACCAAGGCAGAATATTTACTGGCTTAGGTGGAAGGTCATGACGCTAGACAATGATATTTAACGGTTTAGACATGAAGTCATGACGCCGTACAACTTGGCTTAGGCGTAAGGCTATGACGTCAAGGTAGAATATTTACCGGCTTAGGTGGAAAGCCATGACGTCAGATAATAGTATTTAATGTCTTAGACATGAAGTCATGATGCCGTACAACTTGGCTTGGGCGGAAAGCCATGACGCCAAGGCAGAATATTTATCGGCTTAGGCGGAAAGCCATGACGCCGGACAAGGATATTTTATTTGCGTGACCTCGCCACCACTCCCAGGTGGGCCGACACGTCAACACGAGTCGTCAGGCTACAACTAGTGGAGGTTCACGAGACAGACTCTAAAACGCAGAGCCGGAGTACAGATAGGCAAGAAGCACTGTCACACGTACTACGAAGCACCAATGGCAGTGCAGGAAACTACCGACAGACTTAAGACAAGGTAACTAGACCTGAAACTACAACGATCCTTGAGTCTCACGACTCAGAGTCAAGATCGTCGTACAAAGCGGAACATGCCGCCAATTGGTCTAATCCTAAGCCAGAGGAAACAACTCACCGTAAGAAACAACTCACGGAGACCTGAGGGGACACCGAGAACCCTCAGCACACCTGGATACACCGAACGAGGCAAGATGACACCTCACTGCATCTAGAACCATGTCTCGAACTGGACTGAACCGCCGAGACACATACAAGGTCACCTGTCAACCACTGGGTCACACCGGGTTGACTAGAACCAGACAATGACATTAAAAAGCAGTACAGAAGATTGCCCAGGGCAAGAACACTCCTGGCCATCTTATATCATGGTCATAGCCCTCATAGAACATCAAGAGACATCCACGGGTCAACGGGCAAACCATAAGGTCAAGCCAAGATATGGGGAAACCGGAACGTCGGGAAACGACACTCAGACACCCCCCCTAGGACACGTACCTAAGATAGACAGACACGAGACAAGCCATCATGGCCAACGAATGAGACAACAGACAAGACTCACTGGGCAGTCAGAAGAAGGCTGCTCGGTGAAATGAACGGTCCAAATGGAAGCCGTTCAAAGGAGGATGAACAATCTAGAACGGACCATTCAAGGGGGATGAACGGTTGGGGGCCAACCGCTCAAAAGAACTGACCCCTAGACACTAAAAAGGGATGGACGGTTAGGGCTAGGCCGCCCAAAGGCTAGTGCAGTTAAGGAGTAGCTGCTCAAGCCAACCGACCTATTACAGTGTCAGTCAGAACGGTTTTGACCAAACCGCCTATCTGAACCGACATAAAACTGCTGACCAAAGGTCACTTGGGATAAGCAGATAGAACCTGGCCGCTCAACCCAACGGGAAAGATGAACGGCTGAGGACCAGCCACTCACGGAGGGATGCACGGACCACTCCTGGCCGCTCAAGCCCCAGAGCGGTCTATCGACTAGGCACTCAACCTCAAATCGAGACATGATAAACGGTCTGAAACCAGCCGCCCATGCACCTTAAGCAGTTGCCGTTGAACCGTGAAGGCGTTACAGTGATCAAACCAAGGGGTTCATCAGATCGTGGCCTTTCCATGCCCCGTTCGTGTCAAAACAAAGGGGATAGAACCACAATCACCCTGACAATCACATAGACTCTGATCGGAGTCAAAACAACACACGAATCGCAAGAAACGGACACTTCTAACGAAATCACCCAAATGCAGTTAACGAGATTCCCAATCGCCTATCGGCCCCGATCGACCACCATTCAATGCGATATTAGCGACTATAGAATGCCAACGTTCCAGGGAGTCCATTAACACTAACCGATCGCAGAACCGTCGGCATTTTTCGGTGAAGCCTACGAACTCTGAAAATCCACAACAAGCCTGAACTCGCTTGTTCTGGCACCGTATAGCGTGAAATCCCGAGGGAAGGTGCGAGAAAGATAGGTGATCCATCTCCCTACCTCCACCAAAGAAACCGTGTGCCGAAGCGACTAATCCACTCCGAAAATTGCCTGAAACACGAACGACTCCTTCTCGGAATCCACCGAGGGATCGCGCCACGCCACGCTCAAATCGACACTCCATCCCGTGAACCGATCACTCCATTGCGTCCCCACCTTGGCCAGCTCCGCACGATTGCGTGCCCACGCCGAACGACCGAGAGACGAGAGAGAACAAGAGAGAGAAAGGGAGGTTGAGAATGAGGGAG
Source organism: Amorphophallus titanum (assembly GCA_024336825.1). Lineage (NCBI taxonomy): Eukaryota > Viridiplantae > Streptophyta > Magnoliopsida > Alismatales > Araceae > Amorphophallus > Amorphophallus titanum. The sequence goes on along the minus strand of JANBPO010002057.1, from coordinate 141,685 downwards.
GAGAGAGGGTGAGGTGGGTTAAATAGAAGGAAAATTAGGAATTTTAAAATTCCTAAAAATAGCCAAAATTCACCGGACGAATCCTAGATCCACACCATTAAGGATCCACTAAACTACGGGTGTTACAAGTGGGCCGTACTGCTAATGGAGTTTGACATCACCTATGTGCCGCAGAAGGCCATTAAAGGTCAAGCCATCGTCGACTTCTTCGCGGCGCACCCCGTGCCCGAAGACTCCCCAATGGTCACAGAGCTGCCTGAAGATGAAACGCTGGAGGTGGACCAAGTCCAACAGACCATCTGGTAGCTGTACTTCGACGGGGCTTCGAGAACAAAAATAACCCCGTCTGGGCATACAAAAGTATGGGCCGGGGCCGGCATCGTCCTCAAATCTCCGAATGGAGAGGTGTTGCACACTTCCTGTTCCATCAGCAAGCCCTGCACGAATAATGAAGTAGAGTCTGAAGCTTTGATCATTAGCCTCCAAGTCGCTTTGCAAATGGAGATCAGAATGCTACAAGTATTTAGCGATTCTCTATTGATCGTCAAGCAGGTCCAAGGATAGTTTGATGTCTGAAAACCTGAGCTACTCTCTTACCATGCTAAGGCGAAGTGGCTCATGGACCAGTTCTACCTCATTGAAATAGGCCATGTTACCAGAGGAGAAAATGCACAAGCCGACGCATAGGCAAAATTGGCAAGTTCATTGGCGGTGCCGCCAGATGGGTCACTCGACATCTGGGTGATAAATCAGCGCCAAGTGCCTAACATGATAGAAGAATCAGAACAGGAAGAACTGGAGGTCACCACAGCGGAGGCCATCAGCTCATCGGACTGGAGGGGCCCCCTCATACAGTGGTTCAAGTACCAGCAACTACCCAAGCAAAGAGAAGAGAAGAACAAGCTTATTAGAACGAAGGACTCTTATGAGGCCCAGAATGGGATCTTATTCTGGGTCATGGCAATTGCCAAGCGAAAAGTACTCCTCTGATGTCTATCCACTGAAGAGGCTTGGAAGGTCATGAAGGAGGTTCACGTCGGGATAGCTGGTGCACACCAGGCGGGACCGAAAATGAGGATTGAGATAAAAAAGCTTAGCTACTACTAGCCGACCATATTTGACGACTGCTGCAAGTATGCTAAGTCTTGTCAAAAATGCCAGGAGCACATGACGGTGCCTAGAAGATCGCCCGTAACGCTGCATCGAATAGTGCCCAGTTGGTCATTTGCCCAATGGGGGACAGATGTCATGGGTCCACCACCCACATCATCCGCAGGATGCAAGTACATTTTGGCGGCAACTGACTACTTCTCCCGCTGGGTGGAAGTTGTCGCTCTAAAGGAAGTGACCGGGGAGATCGTGGTCAGATTTGTCCATCGCAACCTCATATTTCGGTTTGGGGTCCCCAACCGAATTATCTCAGACAATGGCAGCCACTTCCGTAATCAGAAGGTCTACTGGCTGGTAGAAAAATACAAGATTGACTGGAGGATGTCGATTTCTTACAACCCGCAGGCCAATGGCTTGGCTGAAGCTTTCAATAAAACTCTCTGTACTCCCCTAGCCAAAATTGTTAACTCCAACAAAAGAGATTGGGAAGAGAAGATGTATGAAGTACTATGGGCGTATCGAACTGTATACAAAACTCCAACGGGCTGTTCACCCTTTTCCTTGGTGTATGAGTCGGAAGTAATTGTCCCCATTGAGCTGGAGATACCCTCTCTTTGGGTCGCAATCCAGCAAGGGCTGGTCCGGGAAGAGCAAATAAATGTTGAGCAAAGACTCGAAGAGCTCTCCAACTTGGAGGGAAAGTGACTTCAAGCCCAACAGAATATCCAGGTTTATCCGGCCCGAATAGCGCGTGCCTTCGATAAGCTCGTCAAGGAGCGCGAATTCAAGAAGGGCGACCTCGTTATGGTCGAAAGAAGAGAAGTCAAGGCCGCCAACCCCAAGGGCAAGCTAAATGAAAACTGGCTTGGACCCTATGTAATCCAGAAGGTCTACGAGGGCGGGGCGGCGTCCCAAGGTGGGTGCGTTACAGGCAGTGACGCCCCAAGAGGGGTGCGTCACAGGGTTTGGTTTTGTTGGCAGGGCGTTGGTCGCTCTGGCGGTCTCACGATAAACCGCCAGAGGGTGTGACGTGCCTGGGTTCGACCGTTACGTCCGTTCCCATATTTTTGACCGATTGGGGTCACAGGGCTCTGACACACCAGGAGTGGACCGTCAGAGCTCTATGACGCCCTTACTTGGGTGCGTCAGAGTTGACGTGTCCCTCCTTATAACGCACCTGGGTAGGTCCATTAGGGGTTGTGACGCCCCAAGGGGTGTGCGTCACAACCTATTTCATTCCGTCTTCTAACGCACCACGCTTGGTCCGTTAGAGGATGTGACGCCCCAAGGGGGGTGCGCCACAACCAGTTTTATTCCTTCATCTAACACTCCTGAGTTAGACCGTTAGGGTGCTGTGGCGGCCTAGCTTTGGACTATTACAGCCTGTGATGGCCCAAAGATAGACCGTCAGACGTTGTGTTGCACCGAAGTGGGTCTTCGTACTTGTCGCATTCGTTTCGGGTTGTGTGGATCCCTGGTCGACCCGGTTGGGACCCAGTGGTCGACTTGAGGTCTCGTGAGTGTCCCAGACACCCCGAGGGTTTTGGTGTTCATGTTCTGGGGGTGTCGGAGGACTGTACTACCTCATTCAGAGTGTCATCGTGGTTTTGGACCTAGGGATTAGGTCAGATTGACGGCTTAATGCTGTCACGTGCAACGATTTTGACCTCGACTCTTGTGACTTAAGGACCGTTGAGTTTAGTAGGTTTAGTGGGCTGCCTAGAGTCAGGTGACCTTGAGTCACCTGTTACTTCACGTTACTCGAGATGGGTGCGTGCGTGATTTTCTGTGTTCACATCAGTGACCCTCCACTGGACGCAGCCTTCTTAAGGCACGCGCGTGCTGGCCCACCCGGGAGTAGTGGAGTGGCGTACTCGAGACAGATGGTGAGTAGGCTGGTTACCATAGGGCCCCCACGTACAGTCGAGTCTGGGCTTAGGGGAAATTACCAGCTAGAGGACAGACCTGGGGCGTATGGTCTGAGTGTGTACACGAGGCTGAGGGTGTCGGACCCGCACTGACGAGCGTGACCTTAGTTAGTCCTTATTTTGTGGTACTTCTGGTTACTGAGTGTGTCTGAGTCTCAGGCCCGGGGTGTTGTAGCTAGACACTTGTGACGCGGTGTAAGACGCCAGGGGACACATCCAATCTATTCTTCGGGTGGGTGGTGCTCCCGTCACGTGACGTGAGTTATCATGTCCTGGGTTTCCGTTTCTCATCTACGAGATGAGGTTTCGGGTGTTATTTTTGAGAGCATTTTCGTAGCTGAGGTCTAGAGTTTTCGGTGAGTGTCACCGAGGGTTTTTCCTAGATGGCGTGGAATTCACGACAGTGAGGTCGTGATTGTGTTTCCGGACTGTGTAGTTTCGGCTTGGGCCCTGCTGTGAGGGCAAGTTTCCGTGACTGAGGCATCGTGTCATTTTTCTGGTAGCGTGACTAGGGTGGTTCGTGTCTGGTGGTCTCTCGATCGTGGAATCAAGATGTCGAGTGCGTGACTTGGTTGTCTCCCGACGGGAGACCAGGTCATATTTTTTGGTACAGTAGGAGTAGCTGTAGAGCCGAGGTTTTGTCGGCCACCATAGTTACTTTCCTACTTTCGTAGCTAGCATAGCTTTCATTTCCATCATTATTTTCTCAGTTGGGGTTCTGCGGGATCCCTACTGAGCTAGTGATAGGAGGCTCACCCCTGGTTTTCAGGTGTGGTGGTTCTTCCTTAAGGTTCGAGGACGTTGCGTGGAGGTTCTTAGTTGCCAGCTTGCCGGGCCGAGTGTTCACTTGGCATGTGGTATGTTTTACTGCTTTAGACTGTACTTTCTATTGGACTGGACTCTGTTGTAGTTAGTTATTTATTTCTGTTATTATATCTGTTGTCCTGGATCGACACACTCGTTTATGACTCGTCGCGCTCCCGATTTTTCGCGTCGGGGTGTGACAGACGGCCTCCGTAGACACAACCCCCTCACCTACGAGTGGACCAGACGGCCCAATGACGGTCCATGCCAGCCAGGGCGGGCTGAAAGTTGTATAGTCACTTTCATAAGCTGAAGACGCCCCGACATCTTCAGTTTCTCTCTCCACGGGAGGGAACTCTACATCACTCGAGTCGCCACCATAGTCGACCTGCTCCAAGGAAGATGGGATCTCTGTCGGTGCCTGAGATTCCCCTACGGAACAGGTGCTTCTCTGGGAGAAACATCTCCCTTGGCAAAGACTCGCTTGGTCAACTCTGCAATGGGAACGCCCGTCAAATGAATTTCGGGAGTGGGCTCGCTCCCTAGAACAACTTTCTCCCCAACAGAGGCTTCCTCAGCAGCCCCGGTAGTAGGAAGCAAAGTCGGTTGTATCTCAACTGAAATTTAAGCGAAGAACAGTCAGGCAGACTGAAGACACAGTAGGCTGTGGAAGGCCTATGAATAGACTGCGGATTACCTTCCATCTCATGGCTAGGTGATGGAGAAGGTACATCTCCCTCCGTAGGAGTTGTGGGCACTCCCCCTTCTCTCACTCCGACTACGACAACAGCCATGTCGACAACTGCAAAGAAAGAATCAGCCAAGGCGGCCAGAACAAGGAATGGAGTGCAAAGAATGAAGAGCATACCTTTAGTTTCAGGCCTCTACACATGAGAAGCCTCGAATGCTTCAAAAGATACTACTGGAGGAGGGACGATCGCTTGTTCCTACTCCGCAGCCTTCCTCCGGCGGGCCCGTGTCACCCGAGTCACAGCCCCTTTGGCCTTGCCAATGGCCTCTCTCACCTGGGACCTGGTGTGATTTCGCGAATCACCAGGAGGCAATGGCGTCGTGGTCAGGGCCGACTCGGGAATCCTAAAGTATGTCGGCTTCTGAGCTTTTATTATTAGCTCCTTAAAGTGTCGAGTCTCCTCTGAAGAGAGTCGAACTGCACAAGCAGAAGGGTGAGAATGACACATACTGAAACAGAAAGGAAGCAACTCGGATAGCTGAAATGAAGAGAAGAAAGATACCTACAAGCCCAGTATACAAAGGTGAGAGAGGCCAATAGAACAGCGAGGACGCTTTGTCTCTCGAGGCTCCCTCGCGAACAAGCCAGCACACATCCCTAATCAACTCGCTCTACTCGACCAACGACGCCAAGTCCAGATGGCCGTGAGAAGATAGAAAGTAATACACATCAGCATATTTGAAAGAAAGAAGTAGGGGCTGGCCTATAATGGCTTCACTTAGGCCGCCAACTGAAAGCCCATGGGAGTGAAGCAGTGCAAACAGCCTGCTATAGAGCCCATCTCACCGATCTTCCCCTCTGATGAATGTCCTGTAGGGGTAAAGGCTGTCAGCCTCGGGCTGCCACTTGGCTACAGAAGGGACAGGCTCTTCCACTGGTAAGGGAAGTTGCTAGAGAACCACCCGCTCACTGCTCACATGGCACAACCCTTGAAGCATCTTCAAGAAAACATCCTTGCTGATTTCGGGCAATTTTGGCTCCGCCCTGGGTGAACACCGCTTCACGGCCTTTTGAGCCTCCAAATAGGCCATCACTTCTGTATTGGTGCAAGACTTCAGCTTCTTTAAGTAAGCAGGATCAATATGATGGGAATCAACATCGAGCATGTACATTTTCTTTTGTATTTGTGTCCTTTTATTTATTTTTATATCCTTAGAAAAGTATATGCGTAATTGTAAGGCTCTATAAGCCAATACGTCATTCCCTAGGATTGTGTGGGTTTTTGTGCAATGTGTAGTAGGACCAACTAGGGGGCCCTCCCTCCTTTTCCATTGGTCCACCTAATCCATGTGGGGCTGGTCAACCATCCTAGGTGGCCATCTAGAAGCTTGACTAGTCAATATGGCACATGGGGGACAAATGAATGGACAATGTGCAAACAAATTCCTCGCTAAATAGAAAGATCTGAATTATATAATCGTGCCTAAGCATTCATCTACTGTGAGAGGAGACAGCAGATCTGCAATTAGATTAAGATCCTAAGCATGCATCTAGCGAATCAGAATAGACAATCAAACCATGATAGACAGAAACTTTTTAGGTGGTTCGATCCTCCAGACTTACATCCACCCCGCACTCAAACCAGAGTGTGGCTTACTGCTACCTAACAGCTTGAACTATTGTGGCTTACACCTTGCGTCCGCTGAGCATTATAGCTTGGCTTACATCCGCTGAGCATCACAGCTTGCTGACCCGCTGAGCTTCACAGCTTGCTGTCCGAGCTACATACCTCACCCGCTGAGCATGACAGCTTGGCTCTGCTGACACATAGCTAGAAATAAAATTAGAAGTGGAAAAATAAAGATGATAGAAATTCAGCTATGGAAAGCTGGAAATGAAGCACAATAATGTAGCTCGCTCAAAAGCAGTGTAGCTCAGATCTGATCCAGAAGCTACTAGTCTTCCTTCTCCTTCAATCTTACTATTGCACTCTCTCATGATCTCTTCTCTCAAAAGCTCTCTCAGTTTCCTCTTCTAACTCTTCTGCTAGTTCTTCTCTATTCGCTTTCTCACTCTGACTCCAACTCCACTAACAAGCTCTCTGGCTCTTAGGCTCTTAGGCTCTTAGGCTCTTAGGCTCTTCGGCTCTTTGGCTCTTCAGCTCTTCAGCCATCTCATCGAAGGAGGATGCGGTCCACTTATTGAATAGGGGCGCCGGAGGTAATTTGAAGAAGATGATGATGCTCCCACTGTCAGATGGCTCCACATGATAGGATTCCAACTTTCGTCCTATGGTCCCTACAAGGTTCGCCCAGGAGGAGTGTGGAGGGAACACTCCCGCCAATACCTTTTCTAGAAAAGTATTTCACTGAAGTACTACTGGAGTCCACATGGCAGACTCTCCAGACGTGACTCCTCCTTGGATCATGTGCCCATAGCTACCTTGGATCACGTGTTTGTTTAAGTTGAGACTTGAGCCACATGACTTAACCCTCTGCATACTTAAGTTCCTGTCAAAAGAGTAGAAGGTATTTTGTCAAACACGTTGTAATCATGAATGGATAGCTAATGTGTATTGACCTATTGATATGAAAATCACTGTGCATAAACGAATTTCAGTTATGTATGAAATATGCACAGACTTCACAGTGCAATGTACAAACATGCATAGACTTATAATGCATATATGAAACTGAGCACAGACCATATAAGTCTATATGCATATATGCACAGACCTTGTAGTGCAATTGTGCAAATGTGCACAGACCTTATTCGCAAGGTGAATAGTGATATGCACAGACCTTGTGACAAGCATGCACCGACTTCCATCTGCCAAGCAAATGTGCACGGACTCGAATGCACAGACCTATATGCACGTGAATAGTGATATGCATGGACCTTGTTGTGCAGTCTAACAGAACATGCACCGACCGTATACAGATGAGCTGAGCTATGCACGGACCTTGGCTGTGCATGGATTATGCACCAACCTTAACAATGAAGTGCACAAACCTTTATGCTTAGCCTAAGACTGAACGTGCATCAATTTGAACAGTGAAGTGCTCCGACTTGACCATGCATTATGCAAATGTGCACGAGCTTTGAATGTTACACGGACCTTGTAAAGCACAAGGCAAATGTGCACAAACTCGTTAGCACTAAGTGCACTGACCTAGTGTGCATTACAACAATAACTTGCACAGACCTGAATAGTGTATGCTCGGACCTTCACTCAGCTGTCTAGCATGATGTGCACGGACCTTGTGAGCAGACTGGCAAATATGCACCGACCTTGTATGCAGGTGAACAGTGACATGCACAGACCCTCTATATGCATGCACTTCCATACTGGGACTGACCTGATGCGTATGCAACTCAACTAGCATAGACCTGACTGCGTTCATCACCGATCACGGCCTATACTACTACACTCGAATGTCGTTCGGGTTGAAGAACATGGGGCAGCCTATCAACGCCTTGTCAACCATATGTTCGACTCGCAGATCAGCCACAACATGGAGGTATATATCGACGACATACTTGTGAAAAGCTTCCAAGCCGCCGAGCACTTGGGTGACCTGACGGAGACCTTCGCCACAGTCAGAAGATACAACATGAAGCTCAACCCAGTGAAATGTGCATTCAGAGTACAGTCGGGGAAATTTCTGGGCTTCCTCGCCACCCACCGGGGGATCGAGGTCAACCCCGATCAAATCCGAGCAGTGTTAGAGATGCAGCGGCCAGGGTGAGTGAGGGACGTATAGTGCCTCACCGGTCGCGTCGCCGCCTTGGCTTGGTTCCTGTCCCGAGCCACTGAACGGTGCCTCCCCTTTTTTCGGTTGATCAAGCAAGCCAATCAAGTGTCGGAGAAGAAAGGACAGATCGATTGGGACCAAGAGTGCGAGCAGGCGTTCCAAGAATTAAAACGCTACCTAGTGACCTCTCCATCCTCGCCAAGCCACAAAAGGAGAAGAGTTACTCCTGTACATGTCTGTGACGTCGAGCACAATGAGCGTCGTACTCACACGGGAAGAGGCAGGGGTCATGAGGCCCATCTACTACGTCAGTCGAGCGTTGCAAGGCCTGGAATTCCGGTACTCGCGAACTGAAAAGTTCACCCTTGCACTCATTACGGCTGCTCGCAAGCTGTGACCATACTTCCTGGCTCACCCAATCATCGTCCTCACCGACCAACCATTGCGATAGATCCTCCAGAACCCTGACATCTCGAGAAGGCTGATCAAATGGGCTATCAAGTTGGGAGAATTCGAGGTCAAGTTTCGCCCGAGGACTGCGATCAAGGCTCAAGCTCTCGTCGACTTCGTAGCCGAGTGCACCATATGCGCTGAAGACTCACCCGAGCAATCCTCTGGGCTCACATGGGAGCTGTACGTCGACGGATCGTCCAGTGCCGGGGGGAGCGGAGCAGGATTGGTCCTACTCTCTCCGGAAGGGCTCGAGCTTTAGTACGCCTTGCGATTCAACTTTCCAACCACGAATAACGTAGCCGAATACGAGGCACTCCTTTCAGGGCTGCGCATGGTAAAACACTTGGGGGCGACCAGCGTACGAGCATACAACGACTCCATGCTCATCGCCATCCAAGTGAGGGGAGAATTTGAAGCACGCGAACTCTCCATGGTCAAGTACTTGGAGCAAGCCAGGGCCGTGGCGAAGGAGTTCTCCCACTTCGAGGTGTTCCATATCCCACGAGAAGAGAACATCCGAGCAGACGCCCTGTCTCGCCTGGCATCAGCCACCGCGGTCTCCAACTCAAGGTCGGTCCTAATAGAAGAATTGTCAGCGCTGAGCATAGATGAGCCAACCCCCAGGTAAACGTCATCAACTACGAGCCCTCCTGGATGGACCCCTCTTGGATTTCCTCCTTCGATAACAGCTCCTGAGTGACCGCCTCGAGGTTCGGCACACGCGAGCAAGAGCGGCCAACTTCACAGTGGTGGACGGCAGATTATATCACCGCTCCCTTTCAGCTCCACTGTTAAAGTGCTTGTTCCCTATGGAAGCCAACCAGGCCATCCAGGAGATCCACGAAGGACTCTACGGAAGCCACGTAGGGGGGGTGAGCACTCTCGCGGACGCTAATTCGGCAATGATACTTGTGGCCGACCTTACAGTAAGACTACCTCGACTATGTTCGAAGGTGCCCTCAGTGCTAGAAATTCTCTCACCTACATCACCAGCCGGCTACGCAGCTGCACGCCTTGATGGAACCTCACCCATTTGTCTGGTGGGGGGTGGACATACTGGGTCCCTTCCCCGAGGCACAAGGGAGGAAGAAATTCCTCATAGTCGCCATCGACTACTTCACCAAGTGGATCGAAGTTGAACCATTAGGGAAGATCCGAACTATGCACTGTATACTGGGATTTGCTGATCATATCTGAAGTTTCACCCGAAGCAGAAGGGATAATATGGCCCCAGCAACAGGGTATCCCCTTTCCTGAAAACCAGCATGCTTGGGCGGACAAACAATGCCCAATCACGAAGCTCCGACTCCAGCAATGGGCGAACCATGGTCTGTTGGCTGATCGGGTGGACATATCTCTCCACCTGGTCATCTCGGCATTCCCGCTTGTTGTTCACTAGGGGACTCGAGTGTGTGGCCAGTGTCCAGAAGTGAATGGTGCCCACCGAGTCATGGGGAACTATCGTGAGCCAGCCTCGTAAGTTGTACAGCTGCAGGGACGTCGAGCCCGGTTCTGCACTGGCAAACTCCAGCATGCGTGGGAACAGTCCCCAGGCTTGGAGGGTGCGTGGAGCGTACTTAGGAAACAAGGAACAGACCCAGGCATTGAAGAAGTGCAGCGAGCCGATGAACTGGGCCTGGCAGGGGAATTGATTCACACTAACATCCCCAATCATCTTGTAGATTAAGGACAAGGCAGCTGGGCACAAACATAACTTGATCCCCCACGCCATTTGGCAAGCCGGGTAGATCGCATCTGGTCAGATGACGGTCTCGTCCCCATATGGCAGTGTGAAAGAACAAAGCCAATATGTCAAAAAGGCTACACAGTGAGTCATTGGGTCGACCCCTGCTAGGTTAGCACCGCTTCAGCGTCCCTTCAAGGTAGGAATCTTCACCTCGGCCTTGCTCCTACTGCACTTCTTTCGGAGTGTGGTGGTGCCGATGCAAGGGAAATCTTCATACTACTTCAGCCCCTCGAAGAAGTACTTCAGCCAAAGGCTCATGCAGACCCTCTTGCGATCCCTGTGGGGAGGTTGCTTTCTACCATGGGACAGTTGATACAACTCTTGGTATGCTTTCATGAGATATCGATAGGAGTAGCAGAGCGAATAGAAGCCATCCCCGTTGGTCTCATCTTTGATTAGGTCGGGGAGGCACACTTCCTCATAAGGCTCCCCATCAATGGGTAGGCCGCTCAGCTGGTTGAGGCTCCATAAATCCAGCGAGGTCTCGCCTACCGCAGTATAGAAGGTGTTCAGCTCGGCGCTGAAAACTTCAATCATCCCACAGCAGAGACCCTTAGCAATCGGATAGCTGTACCGGGAGGCGTAGACGTTGTGGTAGACACCGGCTCGAATAAGCAGTGAAGCATAGTTGAACAGTGCATACTCTGTAAACTCTACTGCCCCTTCCCGAAAGATGTGTGCATCTTGGACCTTGAGTTCTATCAACCAGCCCAAAGCTAGCTCATGCTTGAAGCGAATTACCAAACAGTCCAAGAGGAAGGGCTTTTCCCTGTACCCCCACTTTAACGGGGCCAAGAATAGGCCGAAGCGGTGTTGCTCCTTTTGGACCCGCCCAACAGTAGTGTCCTAACGGGATGGAGTAAAGTTGGGGGCCCATACCAGTTTCTCCTCTATCGGTAGCAACCCTTCCAGCCCTAGCACGAGCTTCCATTCCCTCGTTTCTCCCACCAGGTACATGGGGATGCTCCTGGGAGCATTGTACAGTAGACTGTCCCAGGACTGCAAGATCACGCGCTCAGCACCCTGCGTGGCCCCAAGATCCCTCCTATCCCGGTCACGAAAGTGCTTCAAAAAGTGAAGAACGTGCTTGTCCTTGGAGTAGTCCCTCTGATAGTCACCAGCTTGGTCAAATGTAAAGCCCCTGTTAATTAGCGCAACATGGCTGAATTCCATAGTGCTGGTCTCAGAGTCTGACGACTCAGCCAATGAAGCCACCTCAGCATGTTCACGGTCCAAGTCTTCGACATTGTGCCATGTGACCGTAGGGACTACCACTAAAGGGGCGGATCCAGCACAGGTGGCAGCAGAAGTAGAAGAACCACTTGGAGTAGGGACCACTGCTTCGGCTCCATAAACCAGAGAGAATGGGGAGCAACCTTAGTCATTACTTGGACCAGTTCCCCTTCGTGTTGCCCCTGGTTCTTTTCACCTTAGTTAAAGCATTTTATTGTTGATTATTCCATTTGTTTGTTGCTCCCCTTGGTCTTTTAACACATCATCATTAATTCTGATGAAAATTCGGCAGCATCTCCCCTTGACCCGAGCGTAAGGGAGATAAATGGAACGTGCCCACATGGAGTGGCGAAACTCGACAACCGGAGGTGGGCGCCCGAGAGCGGCAACACCTTTGATAAAACCTCAGAAAATTTGGAGGGAACGGCGAATGGGAGACGATTCTGGGACTGGCTACAGATGCCATAAGGAGAGGCTAGGGCCTGGGTGTGCCGGGTTGGGTGGCTTAAGGGTGCACCGGGCAAGGCAGGCTGGAGGAGGTCAGGCTGTGCCAAGGGGGGGACTTGGCTGAGACCGAGGGTGTACCAGCCAGGGGTTGTACCGGTGAAGGGTCGGCCAAAGTGTGCTGGGCTGAGGAGCACAAAGTCTGCCGGTGAAGGGGGATAAGGGCGTACCGGGCTAGCGCCCCAAGAGCGTGCCGGGCTAGGCTTTTGAGAGGGGACCATGCCCGAGAAGACTGGAAGGGCTGAAGGTGCACCGGCCAGGAGGCTGAGCAGGGTGTGTCGCCTAGGGGCTGGAGAAGTCGGGCCGAAGGCTGGTGAAGTGGGATGGAGCCAAAGGGGGGAGGAACTAGGGGCCTTGGCTTGGTTTGTCCGAAGGGGAGGCTTCGGTTAGGCCAAGGGGAGGTGAAGCAGAGGGGGCCGCCAGCCCCACTCAAGGGGCACGGGAGTGAACCCCATGGGGAGGCTAGCACCATGGAAGGCGAGGTGTGATCGGCATGGGATGGGAGAAGCCACCGGAGGAAGGGGGAAGAAGAACCCAAGCATGCACAGGGACTCACACAAACGGAGACAATAAGAAACCCGAAGAGGGGGGAGTTTTCATAAAAATCGGTGACCATGAAAGGCCACATACATCGAAGCATACATTCAAGAAAAAAAAGAATGAAAACATGGAGGGAGAATGGGATACAGTGGGGAAGAGGGACGGAGCATGAGCTCCTCCCCCTTCCTCTCTTCTTCTCTTCTCTCTTCTCTCTCCTTTTTTTCCTCACGGACGGTGGTGGCGGAGCAGGTTCCTTCTCTTCATCTTCTGGATGTCTCCCTCTGTCTATATGTGTGTGTCCCTCCTTAGAGTGCTTCGTCTGCTTTTTGTTCGTCGGAGAAGAAGGGGCTTTTATACACCCCCAGCGGCCGAGGCGTTCGAAGGTGGGAAGAGGGACGCATTGAATGGGGGGGGTTTGACTTCCCCGTCCTTGGTGGCAGGAGGTAGACTGCGTGTCTCAATCTCCAGCCAACACCTCAGCTACTTCATTGCGTGCCAAGGATCTGTAGGGGATGGCGTGAGATCTCCTTCTGCCGGATGCACCAGACAAAGCAGGTTTGGGGTGTGCCGCTGAAGAGGCGTAAGGCCGTGCCGCTGGGAGCTTCGGACGGGTGTGCCGCTGGAGGCGCCAGACAGGCGTGCCGCTGAAGGGGGCAGCCATGTGTACCGTTGGAGCGCTCGGGTTGTGTGCTGTTGAAGGGGCACAGGAGTGTGCCGACGAATGGGATTTGCAGGGTGTGCCGGTGAAGACACTCTTCGGGGCGTGCCATTGAAGGGAGGCACGCAGGGGTGTGCCGCTGAGTGGCTGAGGGGCGTGCCGTTGATGGGAGGCACGCAGGGGTGTGCCACCGACGGGGGAGTGGGGGCGTGTCGGGGAAGCACGCCGCTGGTGTACCGCTAGAGGCCCACGAGGGTGTGCCGGGTAGCCGTGGCTAAGGGCGTGCCGGAGAAGGGCCAACGCGGGTGTACCGCTGAGGAGCCCGGAAGGGGGGGAACGCTGGGAGTGTGCCATTGGGGCTTCATGGGGGTGTGCCGCTGAGGGCACCCCAGGGGCGTGCCGCTGAACTCTCGGGGGTGATCTATTCAACCCCCCTTCTAGCTCACCTTCCGCGTGAACTATCTGCTTGGTGCGACAGTCTGAGCACCCTATGCGCAACGAGTTGGGCGAGGTTGAAGTGAAGAAAATGGAGAAACATTATGGGCTGCTGTGGTAGTACTATTTCTCTCCGCCCAAACCTCATGAGTCTAGTCTGGACATTTGTTCGGGCCTCTTCTGCGCTTTTCTCTTGGCTTGGAAGTGTGGGTTTCGTCTGCCTCTCCACCCCTTTGTCACGTAGTTGCTTCAGTTTTACCGACTGGCTCCTGTCCAGTTGGTCTCCAACTCTTACACTTTTATCTTCTCCTTCATCTTTCTCTGTCGTTTGTGCAGGCTTCGCACTTCATTGGACCTTTTTCATTCCTTCTTTGAGTTGAAGGAGCAAAGCCATGCGGGCGAGGGCTTCTTCTATCTTCAGGCGAAGAGGGGAAGGAGCTGCATGCCTCTCTCTGCTAGAGATTCTTCTCACAAGGGGTGGAAGACTCAATTTTTCTGGGTGGGCTCGTCTAAAGGTGGTGTCTTCTGGGAATTCCCGACGGAGCCCAACTTCCATCCGTCTCTCCCTCCAAAGCAAGTGGCGATTTCTCTAGAGTTAGAGGAGGAGATCAGGATTCTCCAAGAGAATCGCCAGTCGACTGTCGAATTGATGACTGTGGCTAATATCAAGGATTATCCCTCCTGTGCGGTGCCACCTTAAGGTAAGAACCTTAGGGTCCTACATTATGCCTCTGGGTCGGGCAGGCAGGCCTCCTTCTGAGGGTTTGACTTCGGTTGCTCAGATTCAAGGCCGATTGACGATTAGGGGGAGCAACCGTTAGAGCAGGAGATCGCCGACTTGGAGGAGGCGCCTACTCTGAGTGAGCCCCGAGCCTTAGGGGTCCCTTCCTGCGCTTGAGATAAGGGCAAGCAGAGTGCCCGGGGAGATGCCCCAGAGTGCCGCGGGGCCAAATGCAAGGACCATGGGGAGCGGTTGTTGTTGTCTTTAATGAAGGCCCTGATCTCTCAGAAGAAGCGGTTAAAGAAGGTGGAGATCGCCTGCCCGGTCAAGGAGCGTGCCTACCTAGTTGAGGGGCCATTAGTCGAGGAAATTCGCCATCTGGATCTCCCATCCATTGGGCCAGAGGCGACTACTGCTGGCGAGAGAACTGTCACCGAGCCTCCTAGACAGTAGGCAGAGGCGGTCGATTTCGAAGTCCTAACTGAGGCTGCGGGGGCGCGGGGCAAGGCAACGACCCAGCCCGAGCCAAGCATTACTGTCCCAAGAATGGGGATGTTGGGGGGGGATGCCCCAGTCTCGACTCTTCCAGAAAGAACTCTTCCCCCTTCGGTGGTTCCTCTGCCGTTCGGACTTCTCTACACCAAAGGTGCTGATCCTTGGTGCCTTCATTAGTTCAGGAGGAGTTTAGACATAGTCCCCCCTCCCTACTCTTCGAGAAGGTGATGGAGGGTGGCTTAATCATGGCCCAACTGGGGGCCAAGATAGTCAATTTCTTCGCACGGCTAGATAGTGAGGAGAGGTCCCTCTCTCGGGTCCGCGTCGAGTCCATTCGGAGGATCGGGCAATTGAATTCTGAGCTTGAAGTCCTTCGGCGGGAGGCAGCCTCGCTTCGGGCACAGACTCAGTCGAGCTAGGAGGAGGCTCAGACACTGGCCGAGCAGCTGGCCCAAGCTCGCTACATAGTCGACCTGAAGAGCAAGCTCTTGGAAGAGGAGCGTCAAGCTCAAGTTGAGCGTTATAACTCTTGGAAGAGGAGCGTCAAGCTCAAGTTGAGCGTTATAACTCTTGGAAGAGGAGCGTTATAACTCAAGTTGAGCAAGCTCTTGGAAGAGGAGCGTCAAGCTCAAGTTGAGCGTCAAGCTCTTGGAAGAGGAGCGTCAAGCTCTTGAAAGAGGAGCTCAACAACTAGGTCTGAGGAGCAGAGCGAGTGCAGGGGGAAGCCGAGGGGGTATGGCCAGGACACTTGTGTAGGCCCTGACTGCTTGTGAGCAAAGGGTCACATATAATCAAAAGCCTAATTACCAGTGAGCAAAGGGTCATATGCAATCAAAACCCTAATTGCCTGTGAGCAAAGGGTTACATGTTATGTCCCCTAGGTTTAATTCAGGTTAACTCTGTCTTGATGTGATGATTGTTTTGATGATAGCAACTTGATAGCAACCTGTAGCAATCCATTTTTAACATATTCTAATCTACCTCATTTGTGCATTGTTAACACTGTCAGGCTGCACAGGCAACACTTTGTTTGTTCATCACCTCGTGTCTCTTTTAGTTTTCCATTCCCTCGTGTTGTTTTTCACAGTTTCTCTAAACACCCGTGTTGTTTTTTCCCTTCATGTCTTTCTTCCTCTTACACTCGTGTTCTCATTCTTTTTGTAGCCTTCGTGTCATTTTTAATTGTCTAGTCAAGCTCGTGTTGTTTTTCTTTGTAGTTGTGATTAATCTACTTCGTGTCATTTTTATCGTTTAGACATGTTCGTGCCGTTTTTGTTTACCTCGTGTCATTTTTGTGCTATTCTACTTCGTGTTGTTTTTATTGTTTAGTCATGTTCGTGTCATTTTCTTCGTTAGAGTCTCGTTCACCTCGTGTCACTTTTTCAAAAGCTTCACGTTGTAACCCCGTGTTGTTTTCTCACCTCGTGTCGCTTTTCCAAAAGCTTCACGTTGTAACCCCGTGTCGTTTTCTCAATTCATGTAGCCTCGTGTCGTTTCTATTTTTCTTTAGCTCGTGTTGTTTTGGTACAACAGGAGCTCGTGTAGTTTGTATAGCTCGTGTTGTTTTGGTACAACAGGAGCTTGTGTCATTTTCATTTTTGTTAGCTCGTGTCATTGCTAGCTCGTGTCATTTTCGTAGTTTCGTAGCTCGTGTTGTTTTGGCAAACAACAAGAGCTCGTGTCATTTTTTCCATAGCTCGTGTTGTTTTGGCAAACAACAAAGAGCTCGTGTCATTTTTGTTTGTTTAGCTCGTGTTGTTTTAGCTCGTGTCGTTCGCTGTTTTGTGTAGCTCGTGTTGTTTTTATAACAACAAGAGCTCGTGTCATTTTTTCATAGCTCGTGTTATTTTTATAACAACAAGAGCTCGTGTTGTTTTTTCATAGCTCGTGTTGTTTTGGGAACAACAAGAGCTCGTGTCACTTTTTCATAGCTCATGTTGTTTTTGGTAACAACAAGAGCTCGTGTCATTTTTTCGTAGCTCGTGTTGTTTTTGGTAAACAACAAGAGCTCGTGTCATTTTTTCGTAGCTCGTGTTGTTTTCTTTGTTTTTCTGAGCTCGTGTCATTTTTCCGTAGCTCGTGTTGTTTTGGCAAACAACAAGAGCTCGTGTCATTTTTCCGTAGCTTGTGTTGTTTTGGCAACAACAAGAGCTCGTGTCGTTTTTTAGCCCGTGTCATTTTTCTTTTACTCCACACCTCGTGTTGTTCTGCCTCACCTCGTGTCACTTCTTCCTATGCCTTACTTCGTGTCAGTCCTTTTCCCTCTGTGTGTTCTGTGCCTCGTGCAGCTTTTGCATAACAAAGCAAACCTAGTGAAGGTTTCTTTGTTTTCTTTGAATGCACACTGTGTGCCTCTGCTGACACTGTAGTACCTCGTGTAGGTTTTGGGTTTAAGAATGTATACTTCGTGTCACTCTTACACCCATGCCTCGTGTGTGTCTCATGCACACCTCGTGTCGTGATTGTAGTCTTTATCTCATGCACTTCAGTGACTGCAGTCATGTTTATACAGCATCATTTCCTTCTGCGAGAATATTTTCCATATACTCTGATTTGATGATTATTCTATCTACAGGTGTGCCGTCGAAGAGGATAAGGCAAGCACGTGATCCCAGGCTGAAGAGCCTCTGCCAAGGCGACACGTGAACATTCTTCTGGAAGACAGGCGTGGGAGGCACACGCCCTGGCGCTGCTGTTTCTGCTATATATAGTAGTCTTCTCCTCCGTGAGAAGACATTGAACAAGAAGGGAGCAGAAAAGAAAAGACTTGTAGAAGAAGCCAGAGCCGCTCCTGTTCGATCCAGTAGAAGAAGAAGAGAAGAGGAAGAGAGAAAAAGAGAGAAGAAGAAGAGAAAGAGAAAGAGCAGAGAAGGAGAGCGAGAGCGTGTCAGGTGTTAGACAGAGGGCCCTTGAGAGTTTTTCTATCTCAGTCTCGTGGTTCAAAACCAGAGCTGAGTACGCTCATCTGTTTGAGCAACTTTTCCTTGCAAGGAACTTTTCTATTCTATTTTGCTTATTTTCATTTGTTCTGTACACCGTGTTTTTCAAGCTGTTAGTCAGCGGCTGCAGTGGAGGATTCCACTGGACGGGCAAGCTGTATTCCCCAGCGGTTGCAGTGGTGGATACCACTGGACGGGCAAGCTGTAATCCCCAGCGGTTGCAGAGAACTTGTTCTATGGACAACAAGCTGTAAGGCTCAGCGGGCGAGGAGAATTCCTCGAACAGCAAGCTGTGAGGCTCAGCGGTTGTAGGCTAAGCTGTAGTGCCCAGCGGACGCAAGCTGTACTGCGCAGCAGTAAGCCACACTCGGGTTAGAGTGTGGGGTGGATGTAGGTGTGAGGGCCGAACCACCTAAAAATCTCTTGTCTTATGTGCGATTGATTTTGTGGTTTCCATTTCTTTCTAGCCTTGTTCTCTGCGCTAGATGTTTGAGTAGGACTACGTGAGAACCGCCTTGATTAAAACTCTATATAGTCTGCTCTATCTCTCTGCAGTTCCTTCTCTCTGTAGTCGATCAATCAGGTCCATTAGGTTATCATCCGCTTGATCTGATTGTTGACTTTCCGCACTGGTTTTTATTCTAATCGGGTAAGAGAATTTTTTATTAGGCTTTAGATCCATTCACCCCCCTCTGGATCCGTTAGCAGCGCTCTCTCCGCATCCAACACTTGGTATCAGAGCCTAACTCTTCTGCAGGACTAACCGCCTGAAGAGATCTGGCAGCAATGGATGCTCGAGGGATGGTCGCTGAAGGACACTCCACTACAAAGCCCCCTTACTTCGATGGCTCCAACTACCCCTACTGGAAGAACCGCATGGATGTCTTCCTGAGGGCGAGGGATTATGAGATATGGAGAGTCACCAGCAAGGGACCTTACGAGCTGTCCGCGAATGAAGACCTTTGGACCAGAGAGGAGATCAGAAGATCTACCATCAACTGGAGTGCTATTAACGCGATACAGTGTGCTCTGCATCCTACAGAGTTTGCACGGGTATCTGCTTGTAGTTCGGCCAAGGAGATGTGGGATGCTCTCCAGGTGATTCACGAGGGAACCTCCCAAGTTAGAGAGCAGAAGGCAAATCTCCTGGTGGCTGAGTATGAAGCCTTCAGAATGAAGCCCTATGAGAATGTCAGCGAGATGTACGCTCGTTTGACAACCATTACAAACGGTCTCAGAGGATTTGGGAAACCTCTGGCAGACTACGATGTTGTAAGGAAAGTCCTCCGTTCTCTGACTCCCGCATGGCACACCAAGGCAACAGTGATGGAGGAGTCAAGAGATCTGCATCAGACAAAGCCCGAAGAACTCATAGGCTCATTGATGGCATATGAGCTTAATATGCAGAGAGGGGAGGAGACTGAAGCAAAGAAGAAACAACTGGCTCTCAAAGTCAGCTCAAGCAAGTCCAGCCGGTCTGTGCCCAGCAGTTCGGCATCATCTGAGGAGAGTCAGAAGGAAGAAGAAAGCCTATCCCGGTCTGAGACGGCCATGCTAACAAGAGAATTCAGGCAATTTCTCAGAAAGGGAGCCCGGCGCTTCAGCAAGAAGAGATACAGCAGTGGTTGGAAGGAGAAAAGCAATAAGATAAACCCTGCCAAGAAGACTGGAGTGAATGTGTGCTATCAGTGCAGAAGACCAGGACACTTGAAAACTGAATGTCTGAAAAATCAAAAGAATAAGGACTGGTCAAGGAGAAAGGACAAGAAAGGGAAAGCCATGATCAGCACATGGAGTGATGAAGATGAAGGTGCTTTCAGCAAAAGCTCAGAAAGTGAGTCCAACTGTGAAAAACCCATCTGTCTCATGGCAATCAACTCAGAAGATAAAGAGGAGGAGTCAGATGAGGTAACCACTCGCTTCGATAATTACTCCATTGATGATTGAATTGATGCCTATAATGATATAGCTGATAGGGCTGATGAAATCAGGAAAGAAAATAGGCATCTTAGAAAGAAAATCAGCTCCATGCAAAATGATAAAACTCTTTCTGATAAAATTGCTTGTTTACAATGAGAGAATGATTCTTTGAAAAAGGCATGCACTGATTTTGATGAATTAAAGCATGTTGTGATAGATGCCAGGAAAGAAAATGATTTTCTGAAAAATGTTATTGATAATTTGAAACTGACCATTCAAAATCTGAAAGTGAATTGAAAGTTTCAAATGAGAAATATCATGCTGTTTTGTCTGTGAACGTGGAATTGAAGAAAACGGTTGAAGAATTGGAAAAAGAAAATGATGATAAAAAGAAAACAATTGAAAATATGACCCAGGGATCCCTGATGGAGGCCCCCAATGGGCTTGAAGGTTCTTCACGAGGTAGCTCTGACTTTTCTGAATTTAATCTCTAAGACGTTGGGGCTAACGTGTGCCACGCCCCCTTCTGCCCCGATTATTTTAATCTCTCATACAGGCCTGTCACGTTGGCGTCTCGGACATGTCATATTGGCATCCCGATAAATGTGCCATATCTTGGGCCTCAATCTCAGTGAAGAACGTGCTCTACATGAGAGCCCCCTCTGCCTTGAAGAACATGCCTATATAAAAGCCATCTCCTCGAAGAACGTGCCTCACCTAGGAGCCACCCATGTCCTGATGAATGTGCTCATGTCAAAGACCGCGTTCAAGCCCTGACGGCGCCAGCTGCAATGAGCACCGACTACCATGGTCTCAACAGCATCCAGCTTCTTCAGTCACAACGGTGTCCCACGGCACCCGACTACCCAGCTCCCTCAATCACAATGGTGCCCCACGACACCCGACTGCCTAGCCCCTTCAGTCATCACGGCACCCCACGGCACCTAACTGCCCAACCCCTTCAGTCATCACGGCGCCCCACGACACCCGACTGCCCAGGTTCTTCAGTCACAACGGTGCCCCACGGCACCCGACTGTCCAATTTCTTCAGTCACAAACGGCACCCCAAGGCACCCGACTGCCCAATTTCTTCAGTCACAACGGCACACCTGATGGCCCAATTTCTCCAATCATAGCGATGCCCAAGCGTCCGACTACTCCAATTACAGCGCTGCCCTTGTCGCTCAATTACCCCAGTCCTAGCTGGGCCCACGGCGCCCGACTACTCCAGTCACGGTGGCGTTCGCAACACCCCATTGCCTCAATCTCAGCGGTGTTCACGACACCCGACTACCCCAGCCACGACGTTGTCCGCAACACCCGATTGCCTCAGTCTCAGCTGTGTTCATGGCACCCGACTACTCCAACCCTGGCGGTGTCTCCGGTGCCCGACAGCTCCGCCCGAGTCGATGCTCGACTGCTCACACAGAGCCGGCGTCCGACTGCTCTGCCGAGCCGGTATCCGAAGGCTCATCCCAGACCGACGTCTGACTGCTCCGCCCAAGCCGACGTCCGACAGGTCACCCCGAGCCGGTGCCCGATAGCTCATCCCCAGCCAGTGCCCGACAGCTCATTTCAAGCCGGTGTCAGATAGTTCACCTCGAGTTGGTACCCGACAACCCATCCTGAGCCGACGTCTGACCGCTCCGCCCGAGCTGACATATGACAGCTCACCCTGAGCCAGTGCCCGATAGCTCATCCCGAGCCGGTGCCCGACAGCTCATTTCAAGCTGGTGCCAGACAGTTCACACCGTGAGCTGGTACCCGACAGCTCATCCCGGGCCGATCCCCGACAGCTCACACGGAGTCAAGTTCAACCGCTCCGCACGATTCATCCCCGACTGTCCCATACGAGCTGAGCCGGTCAACTCCTCACTCTAACAAGACATGCAGCAACATAAGACAATACCCGGGCGACGAACATCAAGAAACTTGCAAGCTTTCTCAAGATTGGGTGACCCATCATCACACGTCGAGGGTACATCGCGACCCCTCTCGAGCGGTGTCTTATCGAATTGTGAGTCCCACAATAGACATCACGTATAAAGGCAGAAATACCAGCGTAGCAACACAATGACCCGAGGATCGTCATAAATGATGGAATTGTCCTATGACTTGAACACAATTTGTAATCGGGCTCTCAACGTCCTATATAGAGTCTTTCTCAACGTGAATCAATGAAGTCCAGTCCCGGAATTGATTCCCGTCTTCATCAGCCGCCAATCTCGTCGTCATATTGTCGCCTGCCTCACAGCTCGGTCCCTACCCAATCAACGTGGCGCGGGACGGTGTACTCAAATGAGTCCGACTAGACGGCTAATGAGATCAGCAAGCTCGCTATGATAGGCCGACAAATATTCCGACGTGTATTCGAACGCCAAGAGATAAATCATAAGAAGAGTACACACAAGAAAGGAGAAGGAAGGGAAGCAAAGAGACATCAGGCCTTGGGCCCATCCTGTGGCTCGGGAGATGAAGGCTCTTCAGCACCGAACGATCTGCCCCCAGCTCCCTCTGCGACGGCCCACCCAAGCACTGACCCCACCGGTGTGGGAACTACCTTGGTTGTGCGCCCTCCCGAGGCAGCCAGAGTTGGCGACCCCTCGGATGTGGAAGAATCTCCTTGGCCGGCACCCTTGCTCGGTGCCAAGCTAGGAGAGCCGGAGGACGTCGCATCTGGGTCATAGTGTTGCTCAAATGGGAAAATAACCACCCTTGGTGCCTGCCCCTCAGCCCAAAAGATGGCTCGGCCATAGCCCTGGGTGAACCCCTTCTGGACGCCCCGACGAAAGCCCTACTCATAGTAGGGAAGGGCAGCCTTCTGGAGGTCGGCCTAGTAGGCCTCTGAACGCTTATACTGCTCGAGCGCCTCCAACCCTGTAGACTCCACCTTGCTTATGAGCTCGGCGGACTTCCGCTCTGCCTCGGCCGACTTCTCCTCTGCCTCGGCCCGTGTAGCTTCAGCCTCCGTCTAAAGTCGCTCGGCCTCCTCAGCTCGGCCCGCGAGCTCAGCACGCTTGGTTTCCCATTGACCATCATGCTCGATCTGGGCCGCGCGTTCCTACTCCAGAAGCTTGCTCTTCAACTTATGAGAAGCGCAGACCTGAACCAACTGCTCGGCCAACGCCCGAGCCTCCACCTCACTCGACCTCACCCGCTCTCGAGACGAGGCACTCTCCCGCTGAAGCTCCTCGAGACTGGCCGTGAGCCGAGCAATCTTCTTGTCAGATGCACGAGCGACCCACGCAAGAGTCATTCGCTCTGACTCCGACTGAGTGTACGCGTCGGCCATGGTAGCCCCCATCTGGGCCACGAGCAGACTGCCCTCCATGATCAGCTCGAGGACTGTAGACGGAGAACGCTGCTTATCTCCTCCTCGTGCCACCCCCGAGGCTACATTGCAACACCTCCAGTATAGGGGACCCCAGATACCGAGAGGAGGGTCAGCCCTTTTTAAAGTAGCTGGAATAGGGGCTCCCCTTCCGAGCGATACTCCCTCGGGACCCCCATCGGCCGGCTGGGGTTGCATTGCCCCATCCTGCCTCCCTCCGACCTCGACCGGCTCGGTCTCGGCACCTCCACTTAGTGCCCCGCCGACCTCGCCTGATGCTCCAGTCTCAGCCAACACCGCCCAGGAGTCGCCCACCTCGACCACAACCTCCGTGACCTCCCTGGCCCCCTCTTGCCCAGTGGAAGGGGGAGTCGGCCAAATAGGTTCGGCCCTTTCCAGCTCGACAGAGGGGAGAGCCGAACCGGTGACTCCTTCGACCGAACGGACGGCCCCGGCCTTCTTGGCCAGCTTCCTCTCGGTAGATTGGGCCTTCATGGAATCCCATAGTATCTTCTCCATGGGATCCTTGTGCTTGGCCCCTCATCGCCCGGAAGCCTCTTCCCGGGCTATCCCTTTGCCCTTGTCCCGGGCTCGGGAAGAGCCCTCGGGAGCCCGTGACTCAGTGACGGTCAACGCATCGTCCACCATGATTATCTCCGGCTCGGTCGAAGGCACCTCCTCCTCAACCGACCACCTGGCGTCTGCGTAAAAGGAACATGGTCAGGAAAAGAAGAGTGTCTCCTCAGATAAGAGGGGAATTCGATTCCTAATACCCTTACCCGTCGACAACAACTGCTCGAGAAGGCATCGCTCAATATTGGCTGCGGTCACCAGCTTGCCCGTTGACTGGCGATGCTCCAGGAGGATTGCAGCGTTCCGCTCCACCTCCGACGATACCTCGGCCAACTTTGAAGGGATGTTCGGATGAAAGTTGGGCACCACCGGGAAATCCCAGAACACTTCTACCGACGAGGTGCCCACCCAGAAGTACTGGGTCTTCCACCCCTTGTGGGAAGAGTCCTTCTGGGAGAAAATTACATCAAAATGACTCAAATAAAAATTACATAGGACTCAAAAATAAATAAGTAGACCATGCTGGATGCACCTGGGGCGAGGAGACGGGCCTTGAGTGCAGGATCGGGTGGTGATGACCCCATCAAGGGGATTGGAAATCATGGTAAATCACCGTGATTTGCCTGTAATTAAGGCTGTAAATCCTATAAACAATTGTGCATTCTATTTGTTGTATATGCTCTCTTTATAAATAAGGCAGAGAAGGGCTGGACTAATTATCAAGTCCAGTCTTCGCTCAACTCCTCCGTTCCTCTATTATCTTCTCCTCCTCTCTCTCAGTTTCTCACATGGTATTAGAGCTTTCTTGCTAAACAACATCTTGATACATGGCTTCGAGTAACAACCAAGTCCAGAGCGTGACAACCACTTCACGGTAGTCTACACAAGACTCTTGGACGGTCGCCAAGACAGCCCAGCCACTCATGGCGATGCCACTGCTGCCTCCTCCTGTGTCCTCCAATATACTGCTGTTCCTTCCTCTAAAGCTCACACGAGAGAATTATCTCTTGTGGAAGGCTCAGTTTGTTCCCATCCTCAAAAGTCATGACTATCTGGGCATGGTCCATTGAACCACCGTCACGGTTTATTGCTTCCACTAACTCAGAGGACAAGGATACACAAATACCCAACCCCAACTTTCCTGCATGGGAGAAGATAGACCAGACCATCCTCTCGTGGCTTCTCTCTTCTCTGTCTGAGCACCGTTTTCTTCTGGTGGTTGGTCACGAGACTTCTCAGGCTGTATGGAGCACCCTTGCTCGCGCCTTTGCCTCTCGCTCTCGTTCCCGGGGTACTCCAGCTACGATCCAAGCTGCATGCTGTTCGACGTGGTACGTCCTCCATCCAAGAGTACGTTCAGTCTATTAAGGTTATCTCAAATGAACTTGCAACCATCGGCCACCCAATAGATGATGAAGATCTGGTTATGGTGGTGCTCTTTGGGCTCGGACCAAACTACAAAGCCTTCATTTCTAGCATCACCACTCGACTTGAAGCTTTCACCCTCGAAGACGTTCTCGCGCATCTCATTGCCCATGAAACCATCATGGCACAACAGTGCGTTCTTCCTGAGGATTCCCCCAAGCTCCCCTCTGCCAACGTCGCCAACATCACTTCTCCAACTGGGCGTCGCAGCAATGATGGCGGGTGTGGTCGTGGCCATAGCAAACAATGTGAACAGCGGTGCCAGATCTATCTTCAGTTCGGTCATCGCAGCCTCGAGTGCCAGGAATGCTTCAATAAAGCCTTCCCTGGTGGCCGCACTGCTCAGCAACCAGGCTCCTTCTTGCCCTCTCGTCCCAAGCAACACCAACATGGTAACTACTTCACAGCTCCTTTGATCCACAATGGTCACACTGGCTACCTTGCAACAGCCTACACCACCTTCCATGGTGCTCCCCTGCTACCTACCCCGGCCACTTCGGTAGCCATTCCATCCCGCGCCTGGTACCCAGACAGCTGCGTGACCCACCATATTACTCCAGACTATCATGCGCTAATGGACCCTGTCGAGTATACTGGTTTGGACAAGCTTCATGTCGGTGATGGTGAAGGTCTGCCCATTTCCTCCATTGGCTCCTCTATCCTCCCTACTTCCTCACCCTCTCCAACTCCATAATATTCTTCATGTTCCACGTATAAATCGTAACCTTCTTTCTATTCGGCAACTTACCTCTGATAATGATGTATTTTTTGAATTTCATCTTACCTACTATCTTGTGAAGGATCGGCCAACGGGGAAGGTGCTTCTGTGTGGCCAACTTAGAGATGGTCTCTACTACTTTCCTCCATCACCGTCCAAACCTTTCGCGTTTATTGGTGAACGGGCGTCTCCGGCAGTGTGGCATAGTCGGCTTGGTCATCCACACTTTCGAGTTCTTCTCACCATTCTTCATAAGTTTGGACTGCCTGTGACTCATCGTCCCGATTTAACCCGACCTAAACTAAGACTCGATCGACGGGGTCAACAAACCTTGATCATGTGACTCGTTGGCACATCTGCTCTCCCGGCCCCCGGGCACCTCAGTTGTTTTCTTTTATCCAAAAATCGAAGGAGGCTTTTTTATTATTATTGGGAAAGTTTTGTCCGCCCTTTTCAAAGAGGGTGATCGGCCACCTTCCTCGTCGACGCAGGAGAATCCCACAGCGGCGCAAGGTGTCGATCGGCCGCGACTGGAAACGCCGGCATTCGGCGGTGGCGACGATGCAGGGCGTGCGGCGGCGCACGGATGCTCGATCCGGCGGGTGCAGCAGCGTAGTAGGGCGAGGCCGGTGACGTCAACGGCGAACAACGCAGCGGGTGGGCGGTGAAGCCGGGCGCTGCACGTGGCGGCGAGGGCACAGCGGGGCGTCGATCAACCACGGGCAGGACGGACGGGTGAGGGCGCAGCAGCGAGAGCGAGCTACGGCGTCTTGCGGCGGGGCAGCGGCGGAGCTGGGAGGTGGAGCCGCGGCGGAGGGGCGCGGTGGCACGGATTGACTAACTCTGATACAAGTGAAGAAACGAGGAGAAGAGAGGGAAGCAAGAGGGGGGGCTCCGATGGTTATCCCGTGAGGTCTCAAGGGATTTCTCGGTTTCTATTTATAAGCTGCATGGGCATGGAACCTATGTTCATCCGTAGTCTTACCTTCGTCAACCGCCTCCGCCGTCAAGGAACTGCCTCTCCCTTATCCCTGTCATGGAGAGAATCTCTACCATGAGGTTAACTCCATCCGGATAACCACCCCATCCTCATCTGGAGGAAAAACCACCTCTGATTATTTGGGCTTCTTAGCCAATCTAGCAACATGGTCCTCGTTGAATCCTTCTCCGATGCGAGAAATATTCCAGTGTTTGACATGTTCTGCAAAAAGTGAAGTTCTTAAGATCCTTGCAGGCGAAGCGGCGAAGTTAAGGATGCGGGAAGGTAGTACGAGTTGAGGGGGAGAAAGGAGGTGGGCGGGCCCAGAGGTTTTGGGGTGAAGGTAGCGTCCCCGTGTGTTGACGAGGGAGTGAGAGGACATGATGGAAGAAGGGACATCCTTCTTCGATAGGCTCGTCAGCCACCTCCGATCCACGAGCAAGTGAGATGCGACTTCCACTATTTCCATCTCCGGTCTGGTTTGACATGTCTTGTTTGTTCATTTTTTGGTCATAAAATCTGTAAAACTTGGATGAGGTCGGATGGTGTTGAGACCCGAATAGAGAAATGGACTAACATTTCTAGTTTTCATGCTTTTGAACATGAGACCTCCCAGAGATTGCACCCTCGGTCGCTAACTTTTGAACTCATAATATTTCTGACAATCTGAATGGCTGATCTAGGAGAGGCATACCTCTTTTTGTCTGGTTCTTATATCATTTGCACCAAAATTCGTCCATGTCTTCACCTTTGTTATGGTCCAAATTACAATACATGCCCTAGTTTGGTAGGCCTTGCTTGTCATTCCACAGCTTTCATTCACCAATTTGGAAGACCAAAAGAGGGGAAAGGTGTGATCTTCATATAAGCTGTTTGTGTTTGCATAGTGGATGATCACTTGTCATTTCTGATGATTCCTTAATCATATGAATTCAGGTATTACACTGGCTACCCCAAGGACCTGGGGCCTTCCAAGGTCATCCATTTTACGTCAGAGCGCCAGTTTGTTCAGCTTCTCCATGAAGGCCGTCCTGTTGTTGTTGCATTTACCATCAAGTCAGTTTTATTTGTGGTTCGATCTTCATGTGCATATAGTGGGGAAGATATGCTTATAGTTATCCCACCAAATATAACATGAATCTTAAATTTATGACAATGCAGCCATATTTTATTCCTTCTTTTATTTCAGGTGTGCTTATACGAGATACCTTGATAGAGTACTGGAAGAAGCTGCTTCTGAGTTTTATCCACATATAAAATTTGTGCGAGTAATCTCTTCTTATTTAGTCATCATACTATTTGGAAGAAATGTGATTATGTCTAAATAAAGGATTGGGTTATTGCTATCTTGTGCGCTCTGTCTTTGTGTTGAATGCACTACGCTCTGATTGACATGAATGATATAGACTTGTCACGTCACCTCCGAGTAATCTTCCGCGCTCGGGGCGTGACATGTGACTATCGAACTAACCTCGGCTCCCGGAACTACTCCAAGCAAACACTACACCAAACAAGGACAGAAGGGTGAACTCTGAATTGGGAAAAGTCAGAAGCTTACCGAACTGTCGACAAGATGTCAGGCTCCAAATAAAGACCTGCAAGGACAACAACAAAGCCTATGAAAAACCTAGACAAACGATGGGCAACATGAGCAGAACATCGTGCACACTGCCCCACACATGACTAGAACTTCATGCATGCAATAGGACACCGACCACGGGAAAAGCCAAGAGAAGGCTAACCAGAAAGGTCACGACATGCGAGGAACGCGAAGAGAACGGTGAAGAGTCACGTGCCATGTGACTAGAGTGCCTCACCACCAAAAGAATAGCCACCTGCGTCCACTGAAGTCTTATGCTGCGCCTACTAGCATCTTGTCCACGTCACCTATCGGAAGGACTAGGCCGAGATCAAGACACTGTCAGAACCAGAATAGTACTATAATGCGAGCGACTAGTTAGGGTCACATCCAACGACGCAAGTCCAAAGCCCCTGACTACGTGTTCACACACTAGCTATCGTCTAAGCCAAGCCTCTAGCTTGTATTCCCCCTGCGAAGGATGCTACGGTTGACGAGGGGCCCACAGAACTAGCCTAAGAATTGTAAACCAGGAAAGTGCCCCGCTACAAGAGCCGTCACGCTGAAGCGTGCCATAAGGCTACGACTAGAGGAGGCTCACAAGACACGGAGACTCAAAACATGAGTGCGAAAGTATAGATAGGGAAGAGAGCACATCGCACGTACTCCGAAGCACTAATGGTAGCACATCCACTACCGACAACTCAGGACAAGGCAATGAGACCTACTCAAGTAACGATCCTTGAGTCAGACGACTCGAAGGCAAGATCGTCACAGACAGTGGAGTAAGCCGCTAATCGGTCTACTCCTAAGCCAGAGGAAACGACGCTTTGCAGGAAATGACTCACAGAGACAAGAGGGAACATTGAGGACCCACAACACATTAGGATACACAAATCGATGTAGAACGATACCTCGAGGAATCCAGAAACATGGTCTCGAATTGGACAAAGCCACCGAGACACACACAAGGTCACATGCCAACCCCTGGTCTCACCAGGTTGACCGGAACCAGACACAACACAAACACA
Organism: Amorphophallus titanum; assembly: GCA_024336825.1. Taxonomy (NCBI): domain Eukaryota; kingdom Viridiplantae; phylum Streptophyta; class Magnoliopsida; order Alismatales; family Araceae; genus Amorphophallus; species Amorphophallus titanum. The sequence continues at coordinate 112,116 of JANBPO010002057.1, read as the reverse complement.
CAGAGACACACACAACATGCACAAGCACTCCTGGCCGTCCCATCATGGTCACTGCCCTCACTAGATGTCAACAGACACCCACGGGTCATGGGCAAACCACAAGATCGAGCCAAGACAAGCGAAAACTGGAGTGGCAGACGACAACAGCACTCTGGGCAAAGCGAACCATCACTCAACCGCTGGGTGAACCCGACTGTCAAGAGGCAGCCATTACACAACCAGGGGCAATGACACTGGCAGTTCTAGATTGAGTCGTTAGGGTACTGTCGTATTCAAGGAAAGGACCACACCCAGTCACCTAAACCGACCGATCCAGAAACTACCGACAAACAGACACCACCCTAGAACACAACCTAAGACTGACAGACACACAGAACAGATATAGAACCGAACAATGGCCATCATGGCCACAACAAGACTGTAACGCACCAGCATAGGGGCGTTACCTGCTCTAATGCACCAGAGTCGGGGCGCTAGGGAAAAGAGACCTGAAATCCAATGCAGACCATGTAACGCACCAGAACAGGCGCGCCACATCAACATAACGCATCAGGACTGGGGCGTTATGGCCAACGGACCAAAACTCAAATGAAGGGCATGTAACGGACCTCCATAGGCGCGTTACACAAGCCTAAGAGGGGACCGGAGGGGGGGGCGGTCCACCGAAGGTGGACGGGGAGGCGGAGGGGAACACGAGAAGGAGGGGAACTCCAGATAGCACACTAGTATGAAGTAGAGGACATGAACGAGCACGGTGGTCACCGGGTTCTTCCAGATGTCGTCGAGCCACCTCTTGACGGCTAGCATGACGGAGAGCAGCAAAGTGATACGGTAGAAGTTGGCATTGGTCCACTTGAGGCTCCACATGTGGGAGTCCACATCCAACATGTACTCCAGGAGAAGAGAGTGAGATGGAGGAAGATGGAGTGAAGAGGGATTAAGAGAGGAGAGCGAGACTGTGAGAGAGAAAGGGACAGAGAGAGGGGTTGCAAGAAGAAAGAGAGAGGGAGAGAGAGAGTAAGAGACAGAGGAAGGGAGCGCACTGTGTGTGTGTGTTTGCAGTGGGAAGGGGGAAGTGGAGTCGGCCCCACAATGTGTTGTGTGGGTGTGTGAGTGTGGTGTGTGTGCAGAGATGTGTGGCCGGTGTGAGTGTGTGCGGTGTTTGGGGAGAAGGTGAGAGACGATAGAGAGGGAACGGAGAGAGAAGAGGGTGGAGAGAAACTGTGAGTGTGTGCGCGGTGTGTGGTGCTGTGTGTGACCGGTGGTGAAGAGGAGAAAGGAGATGAGTGGGGGAGGGATGAAAAAGTGGTCACAGTGCAGGTGATGGTGAGAGGGAGAGAAGGGAGAGGGAGAGGAAGGGCCGCGACGCTACTGTGCAGGTGGTGTAGTGAAGAGAGAGAGAGGGAGTGAGGCTGCGGTGTGGTCCGGTGGTGTGTGGGTGTTAAAAGAGAAAAAAAGGGAGAGGTGGAGAGAGGTAAAAAACGTAGGGGGAGAGAGTGCGGTGGGGGTTATGTGCGTGAGTGACAGTGTGTGTAAGAGAGAAAAGGAGAGAGTGAGAGGGAGGGATGAGTAGAGAAGAGGAAGGGGGTGAGGGAGTGAGAAGAGGGAGAGTTGGAGGGATGCAAAGGAGAGAGAGGGTGGAGAGAAGAAGTCATCGGCGGTGCCCCTGCTCCAAACAGGGGCACCGGCCTGTGCGGGACTGAGAGAAATAGAGAGACGGAGAGTGAGAGGAGGTGGGAGAGGGCTTGAAGGAGAGAAGGAGGGGATGAGGAGGAGCAGGAAGAGAAGAGTCCAGAGGGGGAGAAGGTCACTCACCACGGTGCGAGGGGGGAAGTTGGCGGCGATGGCCAGGACGCGGTCGGCGGCTTCACAGACGACACGGCTCCTCGGCTGGGCACTGGCGGCGGGAGGCAGCGTGAAGGTGCGCCGAACGTGGCGGAGCGCTTCGAGCAGCTTGGACGAGTAGCTGTGCTGCTCGGCGGGGCATTTTCACCTTGACGACTGCAGGCGGGCATCTGTCCGGTGTCGCTTTCTCTCCCTTCCACCCTGTCCAATTTGGATGGATCCTCCTCCCCGTGACAGGCGACCTCTACTATCCCTTTCTCTCTCATTCCGTCTTCTCCCTATCTCTCTCTCCTCCCTCCCCATCCCTCCCTCTATCACCATCCGACCAGGAGATGGCGACGCCTCCGGCATCCACCTGCAGTGCTCCCTCTCTCTCTCTCACACACACATACACTCACACATAACCAGGGGTAATTCAGTATTTTATTTTCCTTGAGTATAAGTTAACTGTAGTTTAGTTAACTTTCGTAGGATAGAATGAACGGGAGGGACTTAGATGTGTAACGATGAAGATTATAAGGGCTATTAAGATAATTGTCGGATTTGAGGGATTAATCGGTAATTCACTAAGTTTGTTGAGAATAATATGTAAAAATTTCTATTTTAAAAGATTAACTTGTAAGAGAAAAGATGGAAAAAAATCTCTGGTGTGTTAAGGAAAAGTTGAATATAGAATATAGATTAGATTTATGCATGTGTTATTTGTAGATCTTCGTGGCTACGGTTGGAAATATTGTTTCGTGTTCTAAAAGACGGTAGAACGGCTGAGGCTGGTGGGTCTTCTGAGGGACCCGAGATCAGGGAGTAGGCTGAGGTAGAGACGGCCTTGAGTAAGTGTTGCTCCAACCTCTTTGTCCTTGTTTGGTTTAGCCAAGATGGTTGGCTAATTCTATTTTGTTGGGTTTGTTTATCTTTTACAGCTCCGCTGGCGGCTGGCGTGGAGGCGACCTTCTCGCCCCCTCGGGAGGTGGACTCCCCACATGAAGAGGGAACCAGAGGGGATGTTGACATGGAGGAGCTTATGCGCCTGATGAGCGAACCCCCTAGTATCATGGAGGACTTCCCCGACTTTGAGTCGTGGGAAGCTACGGGAGGAGCCTGTGCCGATAAGAGCCTCTAACCTTGGGCGTTTCCTGCGGCTTTGGTTTGCCTCTGGTTACTTATCGTGACCATCTGGCTCGTGCAGGAGAGGCAGAGGCATCAGGGATCGGGGCCCCTACCGGGGCACAGGATGACGTGCCTAGCCATGTCGATGAGCCAGGGCCCACGGTGGCCAGTGGTTGTCAGGGTAAGTGCCCAAGTGCTATCGGGGGGAATCTTCCTATTGTTGTTGAACTATTTTTCTGCAAGTCAAAATTATTGACTTGATTTATGTTGTTGGTTTGGCAGGTGAGGACGCGGCGGCTACCCTGGAGATGATTCGGGAATTGGCGGATGTCGGCCCGTCAGTGGCCCTGCCATCCTTTGAGGATGAGACCGGATCGGTGACCTTCGTGCCCCCACCCACCGTTGAGGACACGTTGAGTAGGCTACCGTTGCTACTGACAAAGCTGCCTCTCCCACCTTTGCCGACTGTGGTGTCGGCCTGTACGGTGGGGCTGGTGGAGTCTTCCAGTGTGGGACCATTAGGTATGTAATTGAACACTTGATCCTTTTACGGAGGACTACTTTGCTTTGCCCACCCATACTGAGTTTTGACTGGGATCGATTGCAGGTACCTCTTCCCCTCTGGAGGAGGGAGATCTTCCTCGGGACATGGCCCGGCTATCAGGAGACGAACCTCCTATCGCAGCTGCTACTAGGGGCGACGAGGAGTTCATCGACATTGAGGGGGCTTCCGAAGGGGACGCCCCGACTGGTGAGCATCTTTCCTAGCGCCTTTGACTAGGGAGCTATCCTCATGTGAGGCTGGGCTTGATAGTAGTCTAACTTAGCTTCTCGATGCACAGGTGCCCCTGATTTGCCTGCAATCGGGGGTTCACCAGCGACCTCATATGGTTCTTCAGGCAGTGGCAGTGCAACAATGGAGACCAGCGAGAGCTCAAGTTTGAGCTCTTCTTCCTCTGAAGCCTCTTCTGCCGGGGACACTGAGATGGAGGCAACGCTGGAAGGTATATACAGCTCCTTCTCTCCTCCTCATTGGCTTTGATGCAGAGTTTTTGGCAGAGTGTTGACGTCCTGTGTTATGTCCAAGACTGGAGTCTGAGGAGGAGCACATGCCGACTCCCGTCGAGGAGGATCAAGGAGAGCCCTTCGTCTCCCCCATGGCCACTAAGGACGACCGGATTACAGAGGAGCCTCTACCCTCTCCGACTCCAGCAGGGGACGTTGCCGAGGTGGAGGAGAGGTTACCCTCACCAACCCCGAGCGGGGAAGTTGCAAGCACGGCGGGAGCCACACTAGGTGAGAGTTAGGACCTTTCTCAGGTTTTTCACCTTGTCTTGTCATGGGGAAGCCCTGAACGTTGTTGACCCGTTTTGTGTTTGATGGGATTGTGCATGTTCTTCCGGTGTGCTGGCTGAGGTGGGTCACTCCTCCCTAGAGCTGGGGATCAAGTGGCCTACGTCTGTTTCACCACCGGGGCCACTGCTAGATGCCAGCGTCGGTGCGGCCTTGCTCTAGCGAGCCCGGGGTTACGTAGGAGGTGATCCCCTGCCTTCTCCGGAGGAGCTTCGGCAGCGACTGAGGGAGTGCACACACGGCTACCACGGCCTTGGATTCCCTCGTGAGTTAAGTGGAACAGAACAGGAAAGTGCATTTTCTGAGTTTTCTAATTTTTTATTTTTTTGTTGTTTTGATTATGACAAATGCAATGCTTATGACTCTGTGACTAACCCTATGACTTAATTGTGCAGGGGAAGAGATGGACGCGAATCACATGGTTGCAAGTCCGGGCAGTTTACCTCGCGCTATCGAAATATCATTGTGAACGCCTGGCAGCCATGGGCTTCGGGGAACTCCTGAGCATCGAGGTGGCCTGAGTAGATACGGCACTCTTGCTGGCTCTGCACGAGAGATGGGACCCGGTGAGCCAGGCCTTCATATTCCTGTGGGGGCATATGATGCCGACATTGGAGGACATGGCCCAGATCAGCGGCTTGCTGGTGCACGGGAAAGCTGTGACCGGATGGGCGTATGTTGACTACCGGGAGTTCGCTCAGGAACTTCTCAGATTGGACTGATGAGGTTGGGGCATCCATCGTCCCAACTATCACGGTCAGTGCTCCAAGAGAGCTTGGGACTCCGGCGAGCAGCAACGGCGGTTGGAGAGTTGTCGGAATAGCACATTGACTGAGTGATCGAGCAGGCTTGTCCGAGTGTGGCGGCAGAGTCGGGACCAGATGGAGATAGAGTTTTGAGATGCTTCCTGATGCTGCTGTTCGGGAAGCTACTGTTCGCGACACGAGCCAATGTGATCAGCTGTCAGCTCCTCCCTCTGCTGGCCGATCTGAGCTGGGTGCGGAAGTATGCATGGGGAGTAGCGGTGCAGGCTTTCTTATTCCACTCTCTCAGTGCCACCGACCGAGTGACCATGCTCGATGGCTTCTCACCCTTTTTGCAGGTAAATGCCCTAAATGCCTTTCTGTGCTTTCTATTTATGCTTCTAATATGCTTAAAATGCTGAGACTTCTTAAAAATGTAGTTTTGGGCTTTCTTGTACTTGCCGGGGATCGGGCGAGGAGTGGAGTTGTACCCGGGTCGATTCCCCATCGCGAGGTGGTGGAACGTTGCCCGGAGTGCAGGGTCAATCCAGCGGTCGACTCAGGCAATTCAAGAGGATTTGGACTCATTCCTGCATGCATCGGTAAATAGCCTGACTTCTACATGTTTTTCTATATGCTGCTATATGCTTTCAAATGCTGACCAATGCTGACATGTGAATGTCCCCTCTCAGGTGCGTTGGACACCGTATCAGGATGAGGACCACACGGGATAGCCGTGGGTGGAGGCTTCCCTAGCTTACCGGGGACGGGACATCTGGCTATATTGCATCAATGTAATTGAGCCCCTGCACTACCGGCTGATCATGAGGACGAGGGGAGTGCACCAGCCAACGGTGAGATTCCCGCACCGTCACGATGAACGCCCGGGGAAATCTGCCAAGGGCATTGGCAGTGACTTTGATTGGAGCGGCCGAGCCAGGAAGTATGTTCATGACTGGAAACACAAGGGCAAGGCTATAACAGAGCGGGCGGACATCGATGAGGCATACTTAAAAGCCTTCACCCGCCGGTACGGCAGCCAGGTCTACCGCGACGCCCGACGACTGGTATGAAAATGTAAAACTCGACTTTTTAATTCTATATGAATGAATGAAATGACTGCTTATGCATGACACTTAGTTTCTAAATGCAGCTAGACCCACAAAGGCGGTTAGCCGAGCTCAAGGGGCTCCTCCATGCCACGGTGCAGCAGCGGGATGAGTACTGGGCGGCTCTTGAGTTACTGGTGAGTTTTCCTTGACTTAAAATTGGAATGCTTGATGCCAATTAACCGACCTTCCAAAATGCAGCGGGTCGAGAGAGCCCAAAGGACTGGACGGACGCGTCATCCTCCTCCTCACAGCCAGTTGGGGGACGGGCTGAGAGGGATGCGGAGTTCACCCTAGCTGTGGCCCGAGCCGAGGAGGCCGAGGCTACCCTCGCAGAGCGGGTAAGAAACTAAAACTTCCTAAAAGTGCTTCATGATTATTCATGCTCTGAAGTCCTAGATGGAGAGCCAAGGGCACTTTGCAGCTGTAGGTTCACCTTTTCACTGGGTGGTGTTGACTGGGGTTAGGGAGTGCTGGAGGTTCACACTAAGTGATACAGAGGGAAGATTGAGGGCCTGAACTTGGATGCGAGGGCATTTGTCCAATTGGCAGTGTTATACTGAGGTGTACATTTCTTTACAGGTAGGCTGTAGTGGCCAAGGTACAACTGGTGCATTGCCACGGGGCAATTCCAACGTGCTAGTCAGTCCCCGAGTCAATGCGTGATAGGTGAGCACGTATGTATTTTACAGAGGACTCCTCCCGTGGCGTGGGCCAGGGCCGTGATACCAAACGGGGGCTTGTGACTGGATGACTGGAGAGATGCGGTGATCCGATGTCCGGGCGAGGGCCGACCATGACTCAAGTCGAGCGGTCGAACGTGGCCTCGTGACTGAGAGAGAGCATGACACCATGGCACGTGTGCGGTTGTGACCGGTCGACACGTGAGGGGAAATCCCGGCATGAGGGGATGCTCGCCCATGTCATCACGTCTCACATACGGTGGGTGTAGACTTGTATATGACGGCTACATACGGTGTGAGGGGAGTGCAAACGGCATACCCCCGCCGTATTAGGCCGACGAACAAGTCACCCACGCACAATTCTCCTTAGCTCATTGCTTGGAGCCGCTCGAAGCCTCGGAGGGAAGCCGGTGATGCCAATGCTTGATGTTTGATGTTCTGGATACTTGATGATGAAGACCCACCCCATGAGCTCCTAAGGGATTTTTATAGGGGAAGTTGAAGGGTCACAAGGGGTTTACGCGGAGTGGCCAAGGGGGGTGAGCTGGTCCATGTAAACCCAATTGAATATTGCATGGGTTGCACGGGTTGAGAGAGGAGGAAGGGGTTTATGCGGACCAACCTAGGGAGTTGAGCTGGTCCGCGTAAACCCCCCCTGGGGGTTTAGGCGGGCTGGAGAAGGAGAGAGAGAGGGGGAAAGAGAGAGGGCGGCCCCCGCGGAGCTGTCCCGTCTTTCGATTTTCGGCAAGGGTCTCCGGCTTCTTGTTGCGCGTGTGGAAGAAGGATACGACGCTCTGAGCTTCGGATGCGGCTGCCCGCTCCCACCTCGCGCATCGGCTCATTGTAAGTGCTGTGGGGCGTCATCCGCCATGGGTGTGGATCATGTATGAAGATCCCGAACTACTTCTTGCCCGTTTGCTTGTCGCGTTGGGCTTCCATAGATGGTGCTCCTTGTCGCGGCATAGTATCTTGAGGCCGAGGATTGGCCTGGTCGGAATGCCCCTAGTGTAGTGCTGTCTTGGGGATGGCTGCGGGGATCTGTCACTACTCTTGGCCTTGCGCCGTGTGATGTTGGTGTTGGGCTGCTCTTAGAGAGCACTCGAGATTAGCTCCTGATCCTGACATGATGTCGTATGGTGCGGTAGGAGGCCCCAAGTCTCAGAGTCAGCCCGGTCGTCGGAGGATTGATGGCATTGTGCCATTTGATGCCTCGGGCGTGGCTCTGACGCGCTATGTATTATGTGATAGTATACTCATTAGTGTGAGTGGGTGTGGTTAATAAGTGTGGTTTAGCATTGGGAGATGATTAGTGTTAAAAGGGGGGTTTGGTGTTTTGGCTTATGCACGTGGGTGTGTGCGTGGTGTGCATTGTTTGGTTTTATCTGCATATGACTTGTCCTTCTGTTAACATATGCATGCGTGTGCAGCGTGGGTACTAGATGGGGTGTGAATAACGCTGTCGTGTGCATGGGCCATCGGCGTGTCATTATTTTATTTTTGGTTTTGTTTCTCCTTTTTTTTATCAAATGGAGGAGATGGGTGCCGCCGATGAACACATCTCGGCGTGGCTCGCTTTTACAACAGCTGGAATGGCGCCGAGGGGAACAAATGGCGCCGAGAATGAAAAAAATGATGTCGAGGAGAGTCCCGCCGATTCTCGTTGTGTACTTTGTTAGGCAAAACAGGTATAAACCTAACCCTGCTAAGAAGATAGATACTAATGTCTGCTATAACTGCAGGAAGGCTGGTCATATGAAGGCAGACTGTCCAGACCTTCAAAAGCTCAAGGAGAAATCAAGGAAGAAGCATGCTAAAGGGAAAGCCATGGTGAGTACCTGGAGCGATGAAGATGAAGGAACCTTGAGCTGCACCTCTGAAAGTGATAGAGATGAAGAAAGACCTATCTGCTTGATGGCCAGAAGTGGGAAGGAAGAATAAGAAGATTTTACATAGGAACAGCACACTGCACAACTCAAAAAACAAGACAACATCTCAAAACCAACATTCGACCGGAAGGACTAACGTAACAACTATAACTATGAATATAACACTTAAATGTTAATTGTGTCCATATGCACCTTTAACAGGCCCTCAGGGACTGAGACACAAGCTTTTTTTGAGAATGGCCTGAGACACAAGCTTTACGTGTACCTTTTCTTTGAGGAAGGAATTTGGATATATTTGATATATTAAACTTGAAGGTCGGATACTTTTGGTGAAAAAGTTGGTGAGAGATCTGATGAGTTGTTTCAGAAGTTTTTAGAAGGTGGTTGGAGACCAATGTTCATTAAAATCAACATAAAGTAGGAGTACACTTGGCTAGGGATGTAGCTCATACACCAAGACTAGCCTTCCACTTAAAAGGACATTATTATATCTCTGGCTACATGAAGAAACAAACAGAGGATCTATAGCACTTTATGCAAGGAGAGCTCTCATCTCGGCAAATCCTTGTAAAGTTTGGAACCATCCAGCTTTAATTTTGTTCCCAACTGTCCAGTCTTGGACCAGCTTAACTGTCCATTTGAGGATATCAATAATCAAGTTAAACTTGGTTTTGAACCTTCTATTACTGCACTTCATCCAAGTGGCCCAGAGAAATGCAGGCAAACTTGCTTTCCATGTCATCTTATCCTCTGTTTCCAGGCAATATGAATTCTGTGAGAATACTAAAATTGGGCAGTTTCAGGACTCCGCCAAGTAATATTCACTGACTTACAGAGAACTTTCCAAGCTACATTGACTATTCCTCAAGTGATAAAGAGACAGTTAATGTTTTCAGGTTCTGAACCACAGAAGATACATCTATCATCTATGTTTGGTCTCCACTTTTTCATCCTACCACATGTCTGAAGCTTCAACAGAGCAATTTTCTGGCTATTCTTCAAGGGCAGTAAATTGACTTGAGCATGACTGGCACTTGTATGGAGATAGGCAAGCAGTGGAAACTGTTTTGTCAAATCTGTATACAGTTTCATCCATGATGGGAGACCTGATTGTGTTGGCCAAGCAGGTGTGGAGTTTGAGGAGTGCATTGAATGTAAGAATCCCTTTGTAGAGGATTCCATATGGTAGGCTACCCACTTGTGATTGGTTAGCATGGTTTTTGGAGGACACTAATGTAATTTGTTGCCCTTGTGGAGAGGAGGTTGGGTCCATTGATCACATGTTTACTAGCTGCTCGTTCTCATTAGAGGTTTGGCAACTGATGTTTAACAAGATTGTGTGCATGGGATGCTGAATGATGTGGAAAAGCTAATTCTGGATTAGTGAAAGCCTGACCCTTAAAGCACACTGCAAACTTTGGTGGCTGATTCTTGATGCCACCTGCTAGTGATTTGGTGTTGAAAGAAATGGAAGCATCTTCAGAAGGGAGACCAAGGTTCTGGAAAGAAAGAAATGCAGAATCAGATCAGATAGGATTGGATTGGCTGATCTGATCGGATTTGGCTCGATCAGGTCCGATCCCGATGCCACTGTTCCTAATTCAAGGGTTGGATTGGTCGGATCAGCTGGAATCTGCTGGAATCGGCCTCGGATCAGCTGATCTGGTGCGATCCTCAAAACTTAAAATTAAAAAAAAAAACGGAGGGATTGATCCGGAGATTCTGGACTGTGATTCCAGGATTTAAAAGGAAAATCAGAACAGAGAGTGGAGCAGCAGCAGCAGGAGGAAGAAGAAGGATTGAGCCCTCACCAGCTGGCCGCTGCCGCTCCCACTCCCCTGAAGCTGCAGCCGTGGGCAGCTGCTGCCGCTGAACACCCTGCCGTTGTGAACATCGGCGGCCGCTGCCGCTAAGAAGTAGAAGAAGCTGCAGCCGTGGGCAGCTGCTGCCGCTGAACACCCCGCCGTTGTGAACATCAGCGGCCGCTGCTTAATTAAACTTTTAAACTTAAACCATTCAACATATTAAATACTGCCCAATCCAGATCGTTGGTGGATCGGGCTCGGATCGGCTGATCCGGATCAGGTTTTGGGCCGCCGATCTGAGCCCGATCTGTGATTTTGTCTTCCTTGCTGGAAAGGTAGTTTCCTTCATATGTGATAGGGTGCAAGAATGGACTAGCTTTTGGGAGCATTTATTTGGGTTGTTAGTTTGTTGTGCACCACCTTGGTTATAAAGGGACTCTTGAGAGCTCACACATATTGGACCTGTAAATTTCACATTTTTTGTTTAATAAACTTGTTCCAAAAAGAAGTGCAGAAGGATATGATGAGTGTTAGCATGACTTGGTTAGTGAAGTTTTACAATCAAATTTCAAAGTGCCTGATGATGGAGGAAAACACTATGATAATACTTTATAAGGGATATATTCAAAGTTGTCAAATTACTTAAAATTAATCTATTGACTCCAGGTAATGGAAAATGTTTCACATGAACTTTGCTCCCTGGGTGAACTTGCTTTGCACCCCATGTCACCAGCTTATAGATGAAGAGATGCTATATTCTCTCTTGATGTTAAAATGGTGATTGAGAATTCAAGTTGGACACCATTCAGCTGACAGGAAGGCTGAATTGTGCAATTTCCCCCTCTCTTACATTGTTCAATGAACGCCTGCAATTAGGGAATGTTACTTAGATGAACAAATTTTAATGGCACGGCCTGCCGGGCCTTGTCTCGCTCTCGGATCGTGGAGTGGAGGAGCCCCTGCAACTCAACAATCTGTCCCTGGGGGTTGATCTGCATTTAGGAAGTCCAAGTGTCAGTGCATCATCATATAGAAAGCATAATAGAAGTGCTAGGGTTACAAGTTGTACCGGTCGGTGGGCACCATGGAACACCTAGTCCCGATAGTGCCTGGCGTACGTCGTGTAGTACGCCGCATCGCTCTCTGCTCGAGTGGAGACAACCTGCCCAAGTGCGGTCCAGTCGGCGATCTGCTCAGCAGCACACACTGTCTAGTCGAGCACTGTCGCCACGCCCCTCGGGTGTCGTCCAAGTCGTTCCCCAAGCTTCTCCAGCACCAGGAACTCTACTGCTGGTTGATGGATGCCAATCGTCCTCATCACTAGTCTGAAGTAGAGTGGCTCCACTACGTTAATGTAGTGAAGCCACACATCCCGTCCGGAGAAGGCGAGGGCCCCTACCACCAAGGGTTGTTCCTCGTACCCCTCATCTGCATATGGAGTCCATCGAACTTGTCAAAATAGAAAGTCACATCAGCATCACAAGCATATAGAATGGCATTTAATGAAGAGTCTGAGTTTAGATTCATACCAAAGTGTTGGGTAGGGCGTCTAGATCATCCTGAATCCCTTGGATGTGTCTCTTGAGGGCTCCTGTCTCTTAAGGTGCGGTCCACCTCCTGGCAATCGGTAGGAGCTCGGGGTGAGTCTCCTCACCTTTGCCTAGCCCACACAGTCGTACGTAGGCCCACACTTGCATCACATTACGCGTCAGTATGTAGAAGCATGTAGGAATTACATAATTAAGCCTAGGGGTCAGGTCATACTTGGAGAAGAGGGGAGAAGCCCCCGAGCATCGTACACCTGCTGGTAGAGCTCAGAGTGTCAAAAAGAAAAGCCAGGACCACAGCTCCCCACGCAAAGTCACCCACGTGGTCCAGGTCCTGTAGTAGTGGAAGGAAGCAGCAACTGATGACATCTGCTCTCGTAGCAAAAAGGAGTCATCCAAATAGCAGCATCAGGAATCTCCTCAGCACTCAGTCTGCCTCCGGTCCTGCCTCAGTCACAACCCTCGGTCGAACCTGGTCTACTAGTCTCTGGAGGTGCTGCTCGGGCTGCTCCCCCATCGCAATCCCAGCACGTCGCAGTCCTAAGCTGTCCTGGAGTGCTGCCCGGGTCAGGGTAGTGGACTGTCACTCTGGATGCAACACCTCCAATCCCAAGAGCTCTCGGGCCATGTCCCAGTAGCAAGGATATGTGCTCCAGCTAACTGGGGACCCGTGCACCCGCAGGCCAGTGAGTCGGGCTACGTCCTCCAACATGGGGACCATGTGCCCCCACGGAAAGAGAAACATATGACTCACTGGGTCCCAGCGGCCGTGCAGAGCATAGAGAACCAGTGTGTCAAACCAGCTCACCTCTATGCTCAGGAACTCCGAGAACCCCATGGCTGCCAGCCTCTCTCGCTGGAAGTGGCAGCCTCTCTCGCTGGAAGTCGGGCAGTGCGAGATACACTGTCTGGACCTGCAGCCATGAGATCCGGGTCCTATGCTTTCCCTGCATGCATTTAGAAGCATTGCATACATCTTATAAGTCAAACAAAATCGATACCCCTAACCTCGCTCTCATCAGCGCCTTCAATGAAGACGTCTGCGCCAGACTTGAAAAGCAATAGCTCCCCACGAACCAGCGAAGATCCAATGGCACAGAAAACAGCAGCGAAAGGATTCAAGCCATGAGTACAAGCTCCAGCAGCACCACCGGAAACAACGCCACCACGAGCAGCACCACGCCGACTCCCGCTCAGATCAGCGCAACCACCGCCGCCACCCTCGCGTCCGCCGACGCCGGGTCTTCGCAGACGATCCTGAATCTGAAGATGGTGCACCAGGCACGCCTCTCGCAGCTGAAGCGCACAGCCGAAACGCTCAAAAAGCAATATGGTCCCGACGCCCCCGATGTCAAAGTGGCAGAATCGGCCGTCAAAGCCGGAGCCGCCAAGGTGGTGCGCATCTCGGCCGCCTACCAGGAACTCGATACTCCTGCACCACAGGTCGCCGCCGATGGATGGGCGCTCCACGGCCGCGTCTACAGTTCAGACTTGAAGCCCCACTCCAAGTACACCGTCTTTCTGGTCGACAGTCAAAAAAACTACCAGCAACCCTATGGTTTTGCCTATACCGATGACACCGGATATTTCTTGTTCAATATCGCAGCAGGTACAGGCGATGCTCCAACCCAGTCTGCAGCACCTGTTTTTATCGCGATGACTAACACCAAAGGAGAGCCCGTCTACCTCGGCACAACGCCCTTCCAGCCCACCCCGGGCAGTGTGACCTACCAGAGCATCACCCTCCCGTCTGGAACTCAGCCGCTCGGCGACCCGCCACAAGCAATCCGCGACGTCGCCCTGCCCGGCCGAAAGACGAAGGCCGCCGCAAAGACGAAGAAGTAAAGACGTTCCGCGCATAGCCCCCGATAACGAGTCATCCGAGATCAATCCCGACGAAGTTAGTACTATCGATCACTAATTTTTGGTTTGGGTGTCGTCGTCGAATGTGAAGATGACGGTACCGGGTCTGTACTTCGTACCAGCAAAATCCAATCCTCGGCTGTTGGCCTGTTAGGAATCGCCCACTGACTGCCTGTCGGTGCAAACCTCTCAATGTTCTGGTATTGCCCATTCCGCGGATTGAACCATTCGGCCAAATAGGTGGAATAATTCTTCATTTGCTTTAGAGTTCCGGTAGATGTTCCGCTGCCGAAGAAAAAGACGACATACGTGTCCTGTCCCTTAGAAGAAAGGAGCGAGCGGGATTCGTCGGCGAATGAGCCCCATGTACTATTGTTGAATCGCGGAATCAGCTTCCACCATTCCAGACTTGTGTAGAAATGCTTGAAGTATGAAAGCTGGTCTCCAGTTCGCAGATCCGCTCCATCACGCCACCAGAAGTAATGGGCTGGCATTTCATATGCGGTCCCGAAATCGCCGGGGCGGCCAGCTTTGGAATAAATATCGTTCCATATACCGTTCGCACCGTAACCGTAACCATACATGCCATATTGGAAGGCTTTGTAAGCCGCCCCGAGCGCTCCCCTCGAATCGGTCCAGAAATGATCGTATGCGCTTTCATAAAGCACGGATGGCTTGGTCGGTGAAGCATTCCAGAACACCTCCGCAATGCCGGTATTGGTCATATCGCCCTGCCACTGTACAGACCAACCACTGTGATAGGGCTTGCGGACCACCATGAGTTCGCGGCTGTCGTGTGGTCGGTATTTTCCATGTGCGGCATGATCGGTTGATGATACGCATCATTGTCTGCAGTACTCTGTGCGGCTGCAAACCACTTTTTGATTGTTGTGGCGTCGTAGGCTCCATAGTAGTTCTTATCAATCTCCTGAGCGATCGTCCAGATCACTGGATAAGCTCCATAACGAGCTACCCAATATCTCGCTAGCCGCGCCATATATGTCTCAGTAAAAATCGGGAACCGAGCCGGATCTCCCACCCAGCAAATCTCGGCATTGGCATGCACCAAACCTCGATCTGCAATGTACTTGAACTTCCGGTCTAGATTTGCGAAACCGGCGAGGTCGGCGCTGGTAAACCCATGTTTAAAGTCTGCGGCGGAAAGGAAAGCTACGCTAGCCACGGAAGGAACGATAGTAACGGCAGGAATAGCAAATCGGTGGCCGGTCAAAACTCGACACTACAGCTACTCCTACCAGCAACAGAAAAACACGACCTGGTCTCCCGTCAGGGGACAACCGAGTCACGCACTCGACATCTCGGTTCCATGATCGAGAGACTACCAGACACGAACCGTCCTAGCCACGCTACCAGAAAATGACACAACACCTCGGTCGCAGAGGCCTGCCCTCTCTGAAGGGTCCAAGCCGAAACCACACGGTCTAGAAACACGATCACGACCTCGCTGTCGTGAACTCTACGCTGACTAGGGAGAACCCACGGTGACGCTCACCGGAACCCCAGACCTCTGCTACGGGAACGCTCCCGAAAATAACACTCGAAACCCCATCTTGCAGACGAGAAACGAAAACCCAGAACACGACAACTCACGTCACGTGACGGGAGCACCGCCCACTAGAAGAACGACCGGATGCGTCTCCTGACGTCTTATACCGCGTCACAAGTGTCCAGCTACCATGCCCTAGGCGGAGACAAGGACACACACAGTAACTAGAAGTACCACAAAACAAGGACTAGCTGAGGTCGCGCTCGTCAGCGGGGGTCCGAACCCTCAGCCTCATGTGCACACTCAGACCATACGCCCTAGGCCTATCCTCTAGCTGGTATTTCCCCCACCGGCCAGACTCGGTGGTACGCGGGAGCTCTACGGTAGCCAGCCTACTCACCGTCTATCTCGGGTACGTCACAATAGTGCTCCCGGTGGGCCGACACACGCGTGCCGTGGAAGCTACGACTAGTGGATGGGTCATTGACGTGAACACAGAAAATCACACACTCACCCATCCCGAGTAACGCGAAGTAACCGGTGGCTCGAGGCCACCAACTCTGGACAGCCCACTAGACCTATTAACCCAACGGTCCTTGAGTCACGAGACTCAGGGTAAAGACCGTCAAACACGACAGTACAACACCATCAAACTAGTCTAGTCCCTAGGTCTGAAACTACAGTATCACAGAACTCACGGACACCTCAAAACATGGCCACGAAACCTCCGGAGTTTCTGGGGCACTCACGAGACTGAAAGTCGACCATTGGGTCACAACCGAGTTGACCGGAGTCCAACACGACACTCAAACGATCATGGGACAACCCACTAAAGTAAACCGATAACGCACGGGGAACCCTCACCACACGCGCGCCAACACAGAGTGGCACAAGTCGAGAACACCAACACCTAGGACTCGAATCCACCAAAAGGGAAACACCGGGTTAGACAGGCACATGGGCGGTTCATCCTGGGCCGCTCAAGGGATGTGCGGCTGGGAACGAGCCGTACAAAGGACATGCGATCAAGAATGGGCCGCACAAGGCTCTAATCGTACTAACTGAAGGGTAGGAAGGACGGTCAAGGCTCGGCCGCCCAAGGCATTGTGTGGCTAAGGGTCGGCTGCACAAGTTAACTGACCTACTACAGTGCCAGTCAATGCAGCTTTGACCAAGCCACACAACCCCACCGACACACAGATGTTGACCCAGGGTCAACAGGGATATGTGGTCAGGACCTGGCCGCACGTCCCAATGGAAAACATAGGTGGCTGGAAGTTGGCCACACAGGGGAAGATGGGCAGACCCACACTGGCCACACCACCTTGAGTGGTCACACGACAGACCGCTCAACCCCAAAACCAATGGGAGATAAACGGTCTGTGGCTGGCCGCCCATGGGGATGGACGGTACCTGGTTCGACCGTCCATCCTCACGGCGAACCACCTATGGGATTGGCCTGATCTTAGCCTTCCCATGCCCCATTCATGCCGAAACGAAGGGGATACAATCACAATCACACAGGGAAACCCATAGACTCGATCTGGAGCCAAATCGGCTGAGAAATGGTGAGAAACGGACGATTTTACCAAATCTACTCAAATGGAGCATCCGGACTCAGTACATCTCATGTCCAAAATAAAGTACAGTCAACTGAAAGAAAGTACAAGTACAAAGGAAAAGTACAAGTACTCGAGACATACCCCGGCTCTGGCAACTAGCACTAACCTCGGCTACTGGAACCGCGCTGAACGTCTGCCGCACCGCCTGAAGTGCCGGCCTCACCTGAAACACGGTGAAAACACGCAGGGGATGAGCCTCCAAAATGAAGGCTCAGTATGGATCCCTCGAACCCTACCTCGCATGGAAAAACTCGGCGCTACAGTAGTAAAACTAACCCTACAAAGTAGTAAAGCAACGCTAGCTAGCCGGAGTGCGATGGAACCAACAACTGGAATAAATAAACAAAAAACTATCTACTCAAATGGTACCGTACTACTGAACCTCGGTCTGTCAAAACTTGAGTCCACACTTGCTGGTAGACAGGAGCACCTCCCACTAGAAGAACAACCAGATGCGTCCTCTGACGTCTTACACCGCGTCACAAGTGTCGCGCTACGACGCCCCAGGCGCGAGACTCAAGACACACATAGTAACCAAAGTACCACAAATAAGGACTAGATGAGGTCGCTCTTGTCAGCACGAGTCTGAGTCCTCAGCCTCCTGTGCACACTCAGACCATACGTCCTAGGTCTGTCCTCTAGCTGGTAATTCCCCCACCAAGTCTGGACCCGACGGTACGTGGGGGCCCTACGGTAACCAGCTTACTCACCGTCTCATGGTGACGTAAGCTAGAAACGTCACATCCCAGGACCCCTCACGGCATCCCACACCTGGTCCCCACTTAATGCCCAACATCAGTCGGACCACAGGATAGCACATGGATTGAGATCCGCTCTCCCGGGACTCGAATCGGCACGAAAAATCACCCGCTAGGCCTCAGACAATGAACGGTCCATCATTGGCCACTCACGGATGCACGTCTGACTCACAGTTGTGCGGAAGAGAAGGGATGGTCCCACTCGGCCATTTGCCACTCCCAATGGGTCACAGACCATAACGCGCCTGCCCAAGTGCGTTATGTTGCATAACGGACCGACAGCGGTGCGTTATGACCCAAATCACAGGAAATAGCATAACGCATTCCTCAAGGGACGTTATGCACATAACAGACCACCCATGGTGCATTATGTCTCATGGTGAAATAGACCATAATGCGCTCCTCAAGGTGCATTATGGCCCCTCAACGGACCTTCTCAGGCGCGTTAAGCAGTGGGTGAGGGCATTAAGAATAACACACCTCCCCTAGGGCGCCACGGTGAACACGATGGTCCTCTTGAGCAACGTTATAGGACCAGGGCCCCAATGGTCACAAAGCAACGGTCGAATCCAGCGGTCACAAAACATGACGCGCCTGCACAGGGGCGTCATGCTGGGCATGGTGGTCTATCGCGAGACCGCTATGCCCACACGGGCTAAATGCAAAAACCTATGAAGCATAAGGCACCCCACTGGGTGCGCCATGTTCATAGCGGTCACTGGTAGGACCGCTATGACGGTCCGACGGTAAAAATGGTGAACACAACCAAAAATCACAACCATGCCCCCGTACCTCCACCGGAGAGGGGGAAATTAAGGGGGAAGCTCCCCAAAGGTCCTAGGCATGTATCTACGATCTCGGATCGGCCAAAAATGCAATGAAACACTAGATCGGGCGATCACTCCCCAAATCAGGAAATTGCCCTAACCCGCTCAAAAACACCCCTCTCGACCTCACGATGGCCTATAAATCACGAAAATGAAATACACGGAGCTAGGGGACGTCACCCTACCTCAATGGAGCGAATGCACCGCCGATTCGACGTCGAAATCGCGATTGAAGCTTTTAGAAGCCCTCGTTCCTCCACGAAATCCCACGCTTTTCATGCCGCCACGACTGCCTCACCGTCGCTGTCGTCGCCATGCCGTCGCCCCGCACCGTCTGCAACCGGAGGGAGCTTGCCGGATGATCAAACGAGAGAGAGAGGGGTGAAACCTTGCACTATATTGATAACAAGGGTTCAAGAAATATTCTGCATATATTATATTACAATTACATCACAAGAATTAAAGATTTAAAATTGATAAGTTATTGAAAACATGGATTAAGTGATAAGTGTTTAGACAGCTTACCACCTGCATGCAATTCATGGTGAAGTGTGCCTTCTCACCTAGTATTAATGGTGTCGCACTACCTTTGATACATGGTTGGGAATCTTTTTTGAATTCTCTCTTTGGCCCTATCCAAAGCTTCATATCGGTATTCCATGTCATTTTTGTTATCACTATCTACCATCCTCGGAATCTGAACAATTGGCTCAACCAACCTGAGATACCTTTGGAAATTTTACTAGGAGCTCTGCTTCTCTGAAAGTGTTTGCACAACTTTTGCAGTTTTCTTTGCATTAGGATCAAGAGTTTTCAAATGTTCAAATATTCTTTATCCTTGATGAGTTCTCTGATTGTCACTCTATACTTATGCAAAGTCTCCAAAACCAAGAATTATGTGGCAAATCTAGTTGGGCCTAGTCTGATGATATTGTGATCTCCTGTCTTTTGCCTGAAAATGGTAAGGATGTGATGGTGGCCATAATGAAAGTACTGATAACCTGTGCATGGTGAATGACACTTTCAACCTCTTCTTGTACTCCAGTACTTCTAGGATTAGATCTAGACTATGTGCTGCACATGGAACCCAATAGAGATGTCTTTGTCTCTCCATCAACATATGACCAGCTCTTTTGTAGTTTGTTCAGGATCTACAATAAATGCTCACAATATTTTATCACCCAAGAAAGACATCACAAAGAGATGAATAGAAGATAAAGAATGTTTCCCCTTTGTTCTTGAAAGGCCATTTGATTGTCTTCCTTGAAGGACCGGTTGGAGAGAGTTTAATCCGTAACTTGTTGTAGCAGTCAGTCGTCCTGTTGAGGAAGAACTGATAGATCTTTTAAGGCCCTCTACTCTCCACCTTGTGGTCGCTTTTCTTCTTCCTTTCTCCTGTAAGGGTAGAAACGTTTAACCCAAGTTTCAATGGACAAACGGATGTGCAATAAGTGCCCAACTAAAAATCTATGCTCAAATAGAAGAATAGAAGTTAGATATCAAGCTTTTCCCCCTTTATCATCATCACAACTCGGAGATACTATGGAAGGGTGTTTTAGAACAAATGAACCATGAGTGGAAGTGGCCAGCCCCTTGAAGAAACGTGTGCCCAAACCAGTAGACGCTGAAGAACAGCAACAGCACTCCAGATCTGGACACCTGGTCGTGGGAAGCAGTCCTGAGCGGCTCCTTCTTCCTCCCCCAGTAGATGAACACGCCTCCTCCACGTTCTTCTTCACCTACAAGAACAGATAGAAAAATAAGCCCAAGGGATGGTTCCATCGTGGGAGAGCCACTCCCTTCATATACAAGAGGAAAAATAAACAAAAGACATAAAAGCCCATGCTTAAAGCCCTTTAAAACAATACCCAACCCATAGGAGAAACCCTAAAGGCAATGGGGTAAAAACACAAGCCAATCGGACCATGAAATTGGGAGTTCGAAACCTAAATCAGAATCTCGATCTGAAAAGTGCAGTAAAAGTGTCAACCTGAGTGGGTCGACCTTCCAGTTCAAGAGCTCTACCAAAAGCACAAAATCTAGAACCCAGGCAAAAGTGTCGACTCATAGCGTCGACCTTTTTTCTGCTAGGTTCAGTCTAGAGTACAAAAAAACACTACCCAGTGAAAAGTGTCGACCCCATGGGTCGACCCTTTTTCACGCCTGGTCTGTTTGAAGAACAAAGCAGACCAGAGGATAAAAGTGTCGATCCATTGGGTCGACCCTTTTACCCGGTTGTTCTGTTTGAGAAAGAACACAGACCACAGGTCAAAAGTGTCTCCCCAATGGGTCGACCTTTTTTCCTGGATGTACTGTCTAGGTTAAAAATGCATAACCCAGTAGCAAGTGTCCCTGGTAACTCATCAGGGAAGACGTCGGGAAACTCAGAAACTACTGGTATACCTCTGACATCTTGCCGTGGTGCCTCGAGAGCAACCACTGAAGCTAAGAATCCCTGACACCCTGCATTAAGCAATCTATAGGCTCGAATAGCAGAAATAAGTAAACGAGAGGAACAGGATCGAATACCTTGAAAATAGAATGTTGATCTCCCAGGTGGCTGAAAATAGACCTTCTTAGATCTGCAATCAAGCAAAGCCCCGTACTGCTCTAGCTAATCCATTCCCAGAATAGCATCATAGTCTACCAACTGCAACGCATAAAGTCTCGCCGGCAATTGTCGATCACTAACCACAACGGGTGAGTCTTCAAGACATAACGGGGTCGCCAAGAAATCCCCAGATGGTAATTCAACAATTAAATCACATACTACCTCAATCATGGGCTCCTCGATACATGCAATAAAGTCCTCAGAAATAAAGGAGTGAGAAGCACCTGAATCAAATGAAGCACGGGCTGCACAACTAAAAATAGTAATCGTACCTTCGACAAGATTGGAAGCTACAGCCTCTGCCCAAGAAATGTGAGTCACCTTGCCTTTCATCTTTCTACCGGCAGCTGTAGAAGACTGGAAAGAAGATGTTGCTGAAGCCTGAGGAAGAATCTGCTGAAACTGCTGAGATGGCGGCAGTGGGAACGGAGGTCTGAATTGGGATTGAGATGGCTGGGATGGAGCTACTTGAGCAAACTGCACCGGAATTGCTCGCATCGGACAATCTCTCACCACATGACTTGGCTGGTCACACCGAAAACACACCACCGACAACAAACATGGTTTGCCTGGGTGGCTGCCACCACATCGTGCACAACCTTTAAACTGGCTTTTCGCAGAAGTCTGTCACTATTGGAAAGATGGAGCTGACTGCTGGGTAGCACCAAACGAAGCCTGTCGATCAAATCGCTTCTTGGGTCCCTTGTTGTTCTTGAATCCTCTAAACTGGGACTTGCCAGAAGAAGTCGCGCCACTAGCTGCAGGAGTGGCAGAAGGAAATCCTGGAACAGGGGGTAGATAACCTGAAGGAAGTTAAGCTGTCGGCTGAACTGACAATGCCTAAGAAGGGACAAGAGATCTTGCCAAATCCAATTCCAATGTTGCTGCAGCCTGATATACTTCAGTCATGGTGGTAACATGGTCAACAATCAATGGCTACCTCAACTCAGCATGGAGGCCACGCAGAAATTACTCTATCTTCAATGCCTCATTTGCAAGAATGTGGGGTGCATAATGGCCCAATTCCATGAATCTGTTCTGATATTCGAGCACCGACATCCCTCCCTGGACAAGTTGTAAGAATTGGTGCATTTTATCCATGCGGAGATAAGCCGGGCTGAAAGTGAGTTCGAAGGTGGCGACGAACTCAGCCCACGAGATCTGGCGGAGTGGGCGGGATTGAAAAGAAACTTCCCACTCAGTATTCCACCAGGTGAGTGTCTCGCCTTGGAGCTAAAAGGTGCTGAGCATCACCTTCTCATCTTCCGTGCATTCCATAGAACGAAACACGCGCTCGGTGGCGTCCAACCAAATTCTAGCAGTATCCGGATCAGTCTGGCCTTCAAATGTCAGTGGATGAAATAATAAGAACTCCTTTAATGCACGTCCGCGACTGCCAGGCGCATCCTCTTGGGCTGGAACAACGGGGGCTAGAGCAGGAACATTCAATGGAACACTGCTCGCTTCCTGAGGAACTGGGACTCTCCAACGCTGAGGCAGCATCTCGAAACAACTAGCAATAGATAATAGACAGAAACATTCGTTAATCATACGGAAAACATCCTAAGCCACCAATGGACAGTGTAATTGGACTAATTCTGGACAACAGCTATGCAATTTTGATTCCTTACACGTTTCCTCAACACCGCTCTGATACCAACTGTAACGACCCAGAGCTCCAGATACCGATAACCCGATGTAGCATCGAATGGGGCGCCAGTCAAAGAAAAGCCCCTTATTCTTTATATTGCTGCCATGGATGCTTCCCTCGAGGTGCACCTGGCCCAGATCAATGAAGAGGGCAAGGAGCAGCCTCTTTACTACCTCAGCCAGAAGTTGGTCGGCCCCGAGCATCGCTACTCGACCATGGAAAAGATGTGTCTCGCCCTGGTGTTCGTTGTTAAAAAGTTGAGGCACTATCTGTTGGCGCACCAAGTGGAGCTCATTTCAAAGTGGGACCTGCTCAAATATCTCCTTAGCCAACATGTCCTCTCTGGAAGGCTAAGAAAATGGGCGCTCATCCTCATGGAATTTGACATCACTTTTGTCCCGCACAAGGCAATTAAGGGGCAAGGGATGGCGGAGTTTCTCGCCACACACCCTGTGCCGGAGGACTCTCCTCTTAATATTGAGCTGCCAGATGAAGAAAGGTTGGTGCAGCCGCTCGGCGAGGAGGGAGGTGGTACAGATGCCCCACCCCAGATCGAACATGATGTGTTGTCCCTCGATGCTCCTTCCTGGGAACTGTATTTTGACGGTGCATCCAGAACTATCAAGAGATCTGGCGGCCTCACAGACTTCGCGGCAAGCGCTGGCATAGTCTTCGTATCTCCTCAAGGAGGTATACTTCACAACTCCTGTGCCCTCATGAAGTCATTAACCAACAATGAGGCAGAATATGAGGCACTGATCATCGGGCTTCAACTAGCACTGGAGATGGAGATTAAGTGTATCAAGGCGTACGGGGACTCCCAACTCGTCGTTCGTCAAGTACTGGGTGACTACGACGTACGAAAAAAGGAGTTGGTCCCCTACCATGAAGCCGTTATTAGGCTTAAACAGAAGTTCTATCTATTTGAGATAAATCATGTGCCGAGAAGCAAGAACTCTCAGGCAGACGCGCTGGCGAAACTCGCAGCAGCATTGAAACTCCAGCCAGAGGGAGAGTTGAATATAACCGTCAGACACCGGAGGCTCATGCCCAGTGTGCTTGACGGAGAGTCGGGCCTCACTGTTTACGAGGTAAGACTCCTGAAGAAGAAGATTGGCGCGAGCCAATTATACAAATCAAGAACGGGTGGCTTCCCCCTGAGCGAGCCAAAAGGGTGCAGCTGCTACGCAGGGCCACATCTTATCAACTGGTCGATGGCGTTCTTTTCAGGCTTGTCCAAGAAAAGGACCATCCTGTTGTCTTGCGCTGCCTTTCGCCCAAAGAAGTTTGAACCGTTATGCAGGAGGTTCACTCTGACTTATGCGGGGCCCATCAAGCTGGAACTAAGATGAAGATGAGCATCAAGCTCAAGGATTCTATTGGCCCACTATGTATGAGGATTGCAACTAGTATGCTCGCACATGTCACCAGTGCCAAACATTTGGGCCGGTCCCTCGAAGGCCTCCAAACTCCCTGCATCCGACGGCGCCAACTTGGCCATTTGCGGAGTGAGGCATGGATATAGTAGGACCGTTCCCTCCCTCATCCCAAGGGCATAAATTTATTCTGGCCGCCACGGATTACTTCTCCCGATGGGCTGAAGGTATTCCTCTACGGGAGGTCACTGGCGAAATAGTCGCCCGCTTCGTCAGACATCATATTATATATAGATTCGGCACTCCTAGTCGGATCATTTCTGATAACGGCACGCCCTTCAGGAACAGGATAGTGTATGCACTGGCTTCCAAATTCCATATCGATTGGAGGACGTCTTCAGTTTATAACCCTCAGGCCAACGGATTGGCTGAGGCCTTCAACAACACACTCTGTAAGCTACTGGCCAAAGTAATAAATGGTCGCAAACGAGATTGGGGAGAGAAGGTCCACGAAACTCTTTAGGCCTATCGGACCATTTATAAAAATCTCACGGGGTGCTCCCCATTCTCCATGGTTTACGGGGCCGAAGCAGTTGTCCCTGTAGAAATTGAACTGGCGTCGTATCGGGTGGCAGTTCATGCTGGGCTACCGGGAAGACTCAGTTCTTCTGGGTGGAAATTTTTTCAGTGGAGGAGTCTTGGAGATGCCCCGTGATGCCCAACTTTCACCTGAACATCCCTTCGAGACAGGATGAGTTCACCCCAGAGGTGGAGAAGTATGCAGTGATCCTGTTGAAGCATCGCCAGTCTACGGAAGAGCTGGTGACCCCGGAGAATATCAAGCGATGCCTTCTCAAGCGACTGCGGCTGGCAGGTATGGGTACTAGGAATCGGCTTTCCCTTCGGATGAGGAAGTCGTTCTTCTTTCCCTGACCCTATCTTCCTTTGCGCAGACACCAGGCGGCCGGCTGAGGAGGAGGCACCTTCGACTAAGCGAGCAGTGATCGAACTAGATGATGACTCGACCGCCGTTGAGTCACGAGTTCTTGAGGGTTCTACCCGAGCCCAAGACAAGGGAAAGGGGTGGCCCAGGAAGGGTCTTCCAAGCAGCGGGGGTCCAAGCGCAAGGATCCCATGGAGAGGATGCTGCAGGACGCCGTGAAGGCTAAAAAGTGGGCCAAGAAGGTCGAGGCCATCCCCACGGTCGAAGATGGCTCTGGTTCGGCTCTCCCCTCTGCCGAGCTAGAAGGGGCTGAGGAGGCCACAGCCGTCCCTACGGTTGGAGGGGGAGTTAGCTCAGCTCTCCCCACCACCGGGCTAGAAGGGGCCAAGCCTATTCAGCTGGCTCTCCCGTCTGCTGGGCAAGAGGGGGCCGAGGAGGCCGGGGCCGAAGCGGGCGGCTCTAGGATTGTGGCCGAGACTGGAGCATCGAGCGAGGCAGGTGGTGTTCAGGGTGGAGACGCCGGGGTTGAGCCGATGGAGGCCGGGGGGTCACGAGTAGAGGTGACGCAGCCCCAACCGACCGAGGCAAGAGGGGTGGAGGAAGCAGTGACTCAATCTGGGCTAGCCGGTGGGGTTCCCGAGGGGGTGTCACTCGGAGGGGGAGCCCCTATTCCAGCTGCTCTAGAGAGGCTGGGCATCCGGGGCCCTCTACACCAGAAGTGTTGCCGCATAGCCACAAAGGTGGTGTGAGGAGGAGACAGGCAGCGCTCCCCGACCGTGGCCCTCGAAATGGTCATGGAAGGTAGCCTGATCCTGGCCCAGATGGGGGCCTCCCTGGCTAAAGCTTACGCTCAGTTGGAGTTGGACCGGGTGAACCTTGCTTGGACCCTTGGTATGTCTGACGGGAAGATAGCTCGGCTCACTGAGGAGCATGATGGGCTTCGACGGGAGCTCTCCTCGTTTAAAGAGCTGGCGAGGGTGAGTCGGGCGGAGGCCCGGGCCCTGACCGAGCAATTGGATCGAGCACGCGAGTCGCTTGAGAGGAAGAGCAAGCTTCTGGAGGAGGAGCGCGTGGCCCATGCCGAGCGAGATGGCCAGTCAGAGGCCGAGCGTGCCGAGCTACTAGACTGAGTGGAGGAAGCCGTGGGCCTTTGGTTAGAGGCCGAGGTTGATTGGGCCGAGGTGGAGAAGCAGATGGTTGAGGCAGATCGGAGGTTGGCCAAGGCAGAACGGGAAAAGGCCAAGCTCACTAGTAGGGTGGGATCGGTCGGGGTGGAGGCACTCGAGCAGTTTAAATACTCGGAGGCCTACCGGATCGACCTTAAGAAGGCTGCCCTCCCCTACTATGAGTCTGCGCTTTGCCGAGGCATCCGCAAGGGGTTCAAGCATGGCTATGGCCGGGCCATCTCCTGGGCGGAGGAACAGGCGCCAAGGATAATTATTTTCCCTTCTGGTCAACGTTACGACTCGGACCTAGCGACCTCAAGATCTTCTGGCTCGGCATCGGGGGAAGAGGATGACCAAAGGGACTCATCTTCATCCGAGGGATCGCCAACTCTGGATGCCTCGGGAGGACGTGCGATCGAGGCAGTTCCCACACCGGTGGGGTCAGTGCCAGGGTCGGCCATCGCCGAGGATACTGGGGGCAGACCTTCCGGGCCTTCAACTTCCGAGCCTCAAGGTGGCCAGGTGCCTGACCTGTCAGCAGGTGAAGGCGGAGCATCAGCGACCAGGAGGTGTGCTTCAGCCCTTGGAGGTCCCCACGTGGAAATGGGACCACGTGACCATTGATTTTGTGGTGGGATTGCTGAGGACTTCGAGTGGGCATGATAGCATTTGGTTGCTCATGGATCGGCTGACGAAGACGGCTCAGTTGTTGCCGATCAAGATCAGCTGGAGTGTACCAAAGCTAGCACATTTGTATGTGCAGCGGATCATTCCCCTGCATGGGATTCCCATTTCGATCGTGTCGGATCGGGATCTGCGTTTCACATCCGACTTCTGGAGGAGTTTCCAGAAGGCTCTTGGCACCGAGTTAGCGTTTAGCTCAGCGTACCATCCTCAGTCAGACAGTCAGTCAGAGATGACTATCCAGACTTTGGAGGACATGTTGAGGTCGTACTGCCTGGAGTGGCAGGGGAGTTGGTGTCACAACCTACTATTGGTGGAGTTTGCCTACAACAACAGCTATCATTCGAGCATCGGCATGGCTCCTTATGAGACGTTGTTTGGGCATCCGTGTCAGACTCTGCTTGATTGGTTTGAGGTTGGTGAGCATGTTTTGACGGGACCGGAGTTGGTGCAGCAATGTGTGAATGTGGTGCACCTGGTTCGTCAGAACATGTTGGCAGCCCAGAGTCGACAAAAGAGTTATGCTGACCGTAGGTGGCAGCCTCTCACTTTCGCTATTGGCGATCGTGTGTTCTTGAGAGTTTCTCTGATAAAGGGGGTGATGCACTTTAGGCAGCGTGGGAAGCTGAGTCCCTACTATGTTCGTCCCTTTCCCATCGTTGAGCGCATTGGTGAGGTAGCTTATCGGTTGCAGTTACTCACTGAGTTGGCATCGGTGCATGACGTGTTCCACGTCTCGATGTTATGGAAGTATATGCCCGATGACTCTCATGTGCTTGAGGATTCTGTGTGGCCCGAGGTGACTCCAGATCTTTCTCTCCCAGAGTTTTCGGTCCGCATTGAGGATAGGCGAGAGCAGCGTCTGCGGAACAAGGTCATCCCCTTGGTCAAGGTGGTGTGGCAGCGACACTTTGGTGGAGAGGCTTATTGGGAGCGTGAGGACGAGATGCGCCAACAGTTCCCTTACCTGTTTGAGTGAGTCACTCTCTCTTTGTAGACACGCCAAATTTGATGCTATGACGGTTAAATCTCATATTATTTTGTAATAATCAGATTGGACTTCAATATTTACTTAATATGGAGTTTTTAAATTTTGGTAATTAACGTCTTAGTCAAAGGTGTCGTTTCTTGAATAAACAAATTTTCCAGGGTCGTCTTTTAAGTAAGACACACCCTTTGGTAGAGGCGTCATTTCCTGATATTCTTGATTTTATGAAAATTCGTTTTGATAATTCTTTCAAATAACGCCCTTCAGGGAGGCGTTGTTTTGTAATAGCGCATTTGTGAAAGTCGTTGTTTTCTGTATTTTAAAAATAGAAAGTTTCTGAAAAATCAGGACTGACGGCTCTCCACATGGCGTTATTTTGAATAGCGACCCGTCTAGTGTCGTCATTTTAGTTCCGTGTTCGTTTCGCCCGCGACCTTCCCCAGAAGAGTCCTTCCTGATTTTAATTCTTCAGTTCGATTAGGGAAAAAAAGTTTTATTGGGTAAGGACAATCGTTGTTCCAATCCCATTGGAACTAGGTCTTTTTGAGGTTTCTCCAGTCTATAAATAGCGGCCTTTGTCCTCCGGTCTGAGGCTAATGGTTGAATCGTGCTGTTCATGCCGTTTAGTCAAGCGGAAGCTATAGCCTGTGGAAGTGCTGTCGCCGTCCTGCCTTAAGTTCTTTTCTTCCTTTACTGCTGTCAGGAGCAGCAGGAAGTCTTTTCTTCTTAGTCTATTGTTGTTTGCATTGCATCGTTGTCTGCATACCACCTTTTCTTTTCTTGCATACACATCTATCTCTCCCGTTTGCTCTACGCGAGAGAGTCCGCTCGAGTGGAGTCACCGGTCCGCGCATTTGCTTGCTTGCTAGGTCCGAGGGTCTTCGGTCTTATGGCTATCACCCCCAAGGTGGTGTCACATCATCTAAGAACAGATCCAGTGGCAGCAAATCGATGCCGAGGGAAACTCTATGGCGGTTCTGAGACTTTGACAAGCCGTAGAAGAAACCATGAGCATCGCCAGGAATGCACCAAAACAATCAGACCCTCCTCAAGCAAATGGGCATGGGCTGCCTTATCAACGTACCCCAGAATGGCTCGAGTTTTGAATCGATAATTGAGAAGCTCTCGAGTGATTGCGAAGGCGCAGGGAGCAGGATGCCAGTCAGGAGACTGAGCTGAGTGATTTCTCAATCAATGTCATCCATACTCCTGCCACCACGGCTCCTCCAGACTCCCAAACATTAACAACCAGCCGGCCTGCCCCTGCCACTCCGACCGTGCAATGGCGGCCCTGGCAAGACCTGGAGTCTCTCCCATTCTCTAGGGAGGATACTGCCAGGTTGCTCCGAGTCCTCCTCGGCTGAGAGGATATCCTAGTGGGCGAGACGACGATGGGCACCCCAAGTTCCTCTCGCTCTCCCCCTACCCTACCCCCATCTTTGGTATCAAGAGATAGGAAGGAGAAGCAAAAGTAGGGTGAGGTTCTAGCCTGATCGTGTCATGTCTCCTCGACTGGCGAGCCATTGGGTCCTCTCCACATGCCCTGCAACCCAGCCCAGATTATAAAGAAGACATCTTCGGAGCCTTCAGTGACTCTAGCCAGTAAGTCGGGCCCTCCATTGCGAGGCCCGGTCGACGTGCGAAGTTAGGGTAACTACCCTGAGCCGTAATACCATGCTGCGTCTTCAGCTGTCACCAGACCATGCTCCCAGCCAAATCGCAAAGGTAAGACTAAGGAGCGAGACGCCAAGCACGTCTCCCAGCCCGCATCTCAACAAAAGACATTGCCACCTCGGGTAAGGTATCAAACCGCGCATACGTCTTCAGACGCCGGCCCCAATACACCAGTGCATTAGGGAAGACCCTCTTCACCACCGCGGGTAAGGCATCAAACCGCGCACATATCTTCGGATGCCAACACCAGCATGCCAGCTCACCACCAACCTCCTCTGCCACCGCGGGTAAGGCATCAAACTGCGTATACGTCTTCTGACGACGGCCCAGTGCACTAGCTCATCAAAAGCTATCTTATTCACCACCGCGGGTAAGACATCAAACTGGGTATACATCTTCGGATGCCAGTCTCAGCATTCCAGCATACCAGCAGCTACCACCTGAGGTCATGGAGCAGGCGATCAACGTCACCTTCCAAATACAACAAGTGAAAGGTACCTAGATTGAAATCCGGGCAAAGAAAAGCTATCGACCTCACCCTGTCAAGACATCAGCTCGGAGATATCCCTGCAGGGATTTGTCAACTCCGACTCCAGCACCTCTCCCTCCTACTCCCCGAGAGGCAGCCATCGCCAAGAAACATGGGAGGAATAGAAGGAAGAATCTCAAGAGGCGACTTAAGAAACAAGCTGAGTAGGCAGTCGCCTTACAATCCCCAACCGAGCCAATGCCCCTCCAGAGGCTACAGTGGCTCATCGATGACCTGGAGGAATACATCCCTCCTCGCCTACCGGGGCTGTCCCACTTGACAGCTACATCCTGTGGGAAGAAATGTAGAAGTGAGCTTGCCTCAGAAGCTGGGTCCAAGACATGATCTAGAAGATCAAGGATGGCGAAAGACTCCTCATCCCAGAAGAGCTCTCCCTATTCTATAAGGACAAGGAGATCACAAAAGAGTAGCGGGATGAAATGCTTTAGGCTTGTGCCTGCAACATAGTGGCCATTCCACCCCCTGATAACATCAACACCTCTCAGCGAGGCGAGCCAGTGGCCTCTCGAACTAGACAAAGGGCCACCGCCCAACTCGGGCTACAGCCAACTCCAGAACAATCTCGAACTAACGATCCCATCAAACCCCTCCACTTGGAGGAAGTTCGACCTCGAACCTCATAGCTCAGGTTCCCAGTCTGATGGAACAGCCCGGATCCCTAAGCTCTGATACCATCTGATGTGACACAAAATCTCCAAACTTGTGATTTCTTTTTTTTGAACATTTCTGCTTTTTCTATTTCTCCTTTTTTTATTTTCAGAAAAATAACTTCTCTCACTTTTTTTTCACTTCCTTTCTCTTTTTTTTTGAACTTCTCACATGTTTTTAACACCTTTTTAATCTATTTTTTCTCACCATTTTTTTATAGAAAACAACTTCTCGTTTCTTTTTTTTCTGAGCTTCTCTTCCTTTTTTCTTAAAAAAAACTCATCAACCTTTTTTTTTCCAAAGGCATTCACGAAAGAGAGAGTGGGAGAGATAGAGCGAGAGAGAGGGGGAGGGAGAGAGAGAGAGTGTGTGTGGTAGAGTGGGGAAGAGAGAGAGCATGGGAGAGGGGTTCGGCCATTTTTTTGGTTACAAAATAGAATCCCATAGAGAGAGAGAGCAGGGAGAATGAGAGGGAAGAGAGAGAGAAGACGGGATGGGGATGCTCAGAGCGATTGGGACATTGCCATGCTTAGAGGGGACGCCGGTGCCGTGCTCAGACGGGCTGTGGTGGACTACTCGACGGTGGCAGACGAAGGCTCTGGAGGTAACGGTGTGGTGTCCTTGACAGCTGTTTCACCGAGGACGATGACGGTAGCTGATGGGTGCTTCACAGGCGGTGTAGTCCTTGCCGGAGGGTCCGCATGGTGATGGAGCAGGCCGTGGTGGACGTGGAGGGCGGCCGCGGCGGCTCGAGACGAGAGGGAGCAGAGAATGGTTCTACATGGTGGCGATGGTGGCTAGCGTGATGCCACAGCAAGGTTGCAGGCATTGCCGCGGTGAGGGCGGTGGCTCTGACGATGGTAGTGGCGAGGCTGTATGTAGGGTTGCAGCGAGGTGGAGGCGACAATGGCAACCTTGCATGGAGGGTCGCGGCGAGGGAGACGACTCCGCTGGTGCTGTCGACGAGGGTAGAATGGGCCGTGGTTAGGGAGAGGGAGGGCTTGCGGTCCTGCGTGTGGGGCTTTGATGGGATGTTAGTCGATGGAGGACGATGATGGCGAGATGTTGGTGAGGCAGAGGAGGGCGGGGTGCGGCAGTGGCGAGTGGGGAAGAGAAGCCAATGAGTGGTTGTTGTCGGTGCTGGCTGGCAGGGGGGGCACCACGGTGGCGTTGTTGCTGCTGCCTTGATGTATGGCGAGATGGGCTCGAGTTGCTGAGAACATTGCCACCGTGCTTCCGTGCCAGTGAAGACGACGTGGGGGTGCTGGATGTCAGGGAGGCCGGGTGAGCCGCGGCGGGACTGCTGGTTTGGTGACTGTGGTAGAAGGGTCCCGCGACGACGACGGCGGCCGATGTGTGCTCCACAGGTGGTGCAGTCACTACCGGAGGGAAGATCAGGGTCTGCATGGTGTTGTCGGAGTGCTTGGTGGTGAGCTCATGTGCATGGGCAAAGAGACGACAATGGTGGCGGCAGATAGTGTTGCCAATGGTGGCAACTGGCTCAGCATGGCAGCGCCATGGACGTGGGCAGTGGTCGTCACCAGCATGGTGGCTTGTAGGGGAGCTGGGCAGGCGGTGCCATGATGGGCGGGGTGGTGGCGGTGGTGGGCTCGCGACTGGCTCTGCATGGTGGCTATGACGATGGTGCAGGGAGGAGACAGAGGTGGGTTGGCTTTGCATGATGGATAGGAGGGAAGGAGGTGGCTCCAACGGTGTTGCAGGCGAGGATCGGAAGGGCCGGTAACTAGTGAGAGGGAGGGCCTGCTGACATGCTCCAAGGTGGGCAGGGTTGTGGCATTACTTAAGGCAGTGGAGGTGTATGGGGGGTGCTTGGCGATGGAGGGTGTATTGGTAGCTGGTTGGTAGGAGTTTGACAAAGCGGAATGGGGAAAACCCAAACAGAGAACGTTTTTCATTCACAGAAGAAAGTGACCATGACCGGCCAAATATATCGTATAGCGCCTCGAGGTGAAGCTACAGACAAAAGGGGAGAAGAAGAAGAACAAAAGCACGGAGGGGAAGGAGGAAGAACAAATGGGGATTGTTGGGGTTGAGAGGCGACTACTCCCTACTCCCCCAACATCTCCCTGTTACATACTCTCTCTCTCTCCATCTCTCTCTCTCTTTCTGCTGGCGGTCGTCGGAGAACTCCCAACGCCGGGATCCTCTTCCTCTTCTGTCTTCTCTGGCAACGTCGGGGTCGTTCCCTCCACTGGTGTGTGTCTGCCTGTGTGTGTGTCTTTGTGTGTCTTTGTGTCTTCTCTTCACCGTGGAGAAGGGGGCCTTTTATACCCTCAGCGGCGGAGCGTCCATGGCGGGAAGGACTTCGACGAGCATTGAATGGGAGTTGACTCCCTCGTCCTTGGTGGCAGGAGGTAGCCTGCGTGCCCTCGTCTTCGGTTGACACGTCAGCCAGCTCGCTGCGCGCCAAAGATCAGTAGGGGATGGGCGCCACGTTCCATCTGCCGGACGCACCGGGCGAGGAGGAACCAGCGTGTGCCGCTGAAGGGGTGGGCAGCTGTGCCGCTGAAAGACACAGCGGGCGTGCCGCTAAGGAGCTGCCCAAGTGTGCCGTCGAAGGGCTTGAAAGGCATAAACTGCCAGGGTGTGCCGTTGGAGGGCAAAGCAATTGCACCGCTGAAGGGCTTGAAGGCGTGCTGTTGAGGAGCTGCCTGGGTGTGCCGCTGAGAGGGCAACCAGAGTGTTGAGGGTGTGCCGCTGGGGGCTTGCAACAGCGTGCCGCCGAAGGGGTGTGCCGGTGGAGAAGCCTCCACCGGTGTGCCGGTGAAGGGCCAGCCCAGGTGTGCCGGTGAAGGCCTTTGGGCGTACCGCTGGAGTGCGGACTGGGTGTGCCGCTGGAGGGCCCAAGAGTGCGTGTGCCGTTGAGAGGCCACCCCGGTGTGCCGTTGAGGGGGGCACAGGGGGTGTGCCGGCCCGGGCACCGAAGGCGTGCCGTTGGAGGCAAAACGAGGGCGTGCCGTTGAAGGCACCTGCAGGGGTTTCCTTTTCTTCTTCTCATCTTCTCTTCTCTTTTCTCCTCTTATTCATTCCCTTGCACGTAAACGCATGGTGAGAAATTTTTAGTGTCCACAAATGCCCCCCACCTGCAGGTGGCCCGAGCGAGGGACGAGAGAGCGGGGCCTGCAGGTGCAGCTCGTTCGAGAGATTCATTATTATGGCTATGAGAGCGGGGCCGCAAGGGCCGAAGTTGAGGTCAAAAAAAACCAGGCCACGTAAGGCAAGGGGAGGCAGGCTGTGAAGAGCCGAGGTTGAGGAGCAGGCCACGCAAGCCAGCGGGAAGCAAGCCGCAAGAGCCAAAGTTGGGAAGCAGGCCACAAGAGCCGAAATTGAGGGCAGCAGACTACGGGGGCTAAAATCGGGAAGCGGGCTATGAGAGCCGAAGTTGAGATCAGGCTGTTAGAACCGGGAGGTATTGGAAGCGCGTTGAGACTGGGAGAAGAGTTTGTTGATTCAAAAGAGGTATTCGTCGCCCAGAGGGAAAAGAGTTTAGTCCTTAAATAATCTGGACGGAAGGTCCGAGTCAAAAGGGATTGTTCGTCACCGAAAGGGACGGAGAGAAGAGTTTGTTTATTCAATGATATGGACGGGAGGTCCAAATCAAAGGGGTATTCGTCACCCGACGGGACGGAGAGAAAAGTTTGTTTAGTTAATGATCTAGACGGGTGGTTGTTTTTGGTCACTTCAGACGAAGTGGGTTTTGCAGATACTCTGCTTTCTTTTACCCTAGACAACTTTAGGTATAAAACCTTGTGCGTTTTAGGGCTCAGGAGTTCCTAGGATCATGGGATGGACTCTCTCTGAGGAGATGAGGGCGTACATGTAAAGATTAATCGGGCTATCATGCTGTGTCAGGGAAGCTTCTGATGAAACATGTGGTACAACCAACTAGAAACCTGCTGGTTGGCTCTGGGGTGTGTTAGCCAAAGACCAGGTACTAGCAAACTGGCTATTGACATGTTTTTACCCAAAACTGTAGTTCACATTGGTCTGGGGAACTGGAGCTGGCCCTGGACCGACTGGCCATGGAAGGCATGGTAGCTGAAAACTGGGACTAGACCTAGAACTGGAACTGATGATGACCGACCCTCGAGGGCGTAATGGCCACCATTGTTATGAAGTGATGTTGAGCTTGCTGTCGGTGAAATGTCACGGTAGATGGCTTTCGCCAGTGAGGAGTAGAGAGGAAGAGGATTTTTCTTTTTGATTCTCTTTACCAGCTCTACCGCCCTTGCAGGTTTCCACCAGAGCTAGCCCCCTTTGGCTTTTTCGGTGTGCCCTTGCTGATTTTCACACCGAGGGGTTACCCGATTTTGCCTGAGGCGCTCTTGTGGGTTTTCACCTCAGCTAGGTTGATGAAAATTTTTACCATCAGTAGTCCCGTGGACAGAATTGACTGAGGCTGCCAGGGTATCTCTATTTTTAACCCCATTTTGTTATCTTTTTTTCTGCTTACTTGGGAGCTCGAGGGCTATATTGTTGTTAGTGCTAGGCATCCTCACTCTTGCGGTGGTAAGGAAGATGCTGAGAGACTAGCTGCCCCTAAGTGTAAGGCGGTGACGCTGGGAGGGGCCGACAGGCCATGGTGCTTTATCGGCCAGAAGGACTGGAGGAAGTGACTGCTCCCACGCTTTAGAGGGGGTGGTTAATGGGTGGCCGATGATGGCAGCGGGCTCGCACCCTAGTCTAGATGGCGCACGAACTCGTGCTCTGGGGTGTGGTACAGCTTCATGTGTTTACCATTGAGAGGTGGGAACAGTTTATTGCCCCTGTGGTCTATGACCGTGTAGTCCCCACCCTCGTAAACATCGTGGATGATGTATGGACCTCGTTGGTTAGGTTGTAACTTTCCACTGGAGTGCCCTACCATGACTTTCTTTTCCTTAATCATGACATGATCACCTTGCTTGATTGCTCGTTGTTTGATGAGTTTGTCGCAGGCTCGAGCCATGAGGGCCTGGTACACTTGTAGATGTTTGTAGGCCTCGAGCTGCTTGCCTTCTAGACCGGCGAGCTCTTCTAACCTTATCTGGTATTCATCTTCATCTGGTCTGGAAAGGCCAGTGTGGATTGCCACATGGTAAGATGCTAACTGGATCTCGATGGGGATGACAGCTTCTGCCCCGTAAACGAGGGAGAATGGTGAGCACCCCGTAGGGGTCTTATAAATTGTCTGATAGGCCCATAGTGCCTCGAATAGCTTATCACCCAAGTCACGCTTTCGGTGGTTAACAATCTTAGCTAGAAGCTTATAGAGAGTTTTGTTAAAGGCTTCAGCCAAGCCGTTAGCTTGAGGGTTGTAGACTGAAGAGGTTCTCCAGTCGATGTGGAACTTGTCTGCTAGTTGATATACGGCTCTATTCTTGAATGGTGTGCCATTGTTGAAGACTATGCAGCTGGGAGTACCAAATTGGTAGATAATGTTATGCCAGACAAATCTGGCTACCACTTCGCTGGTGACATCCCACAGGGGGATCGCCTCAGTCCATCGAGAGAAGTAGTCGGTTGCGTCCAGGATGTACTTATGGCCCTTGGAAGATGGCGGGAAGGGTCCCACAATGTCCATGCCCTACTCTACGAATGGCCATGTGGGGGCAGTTGGACGTAGTGGATTGGGAGGTCTTCTGGGTACTGGGCTAAAGGCTTGGCACT
This sequence comes from Amorphophallus titanum, assembly GCA_024336825.1. Classification (NCBI taxonomy): domain Eukaryota; kingdom Viridiplantae; phylum Streptophyta; class Magnoliopsida; order Alismatales; family Araceae; genus Amorphophallus; species Amorphophallus titanum. The sequence continues at coordinate 75,500 of JANBPO010002057.1, read as the reverse complement.
AATGGCATGTGCGGGCATACAGCGTGCAGTTCGCATACATGGTTGGCCAATGGAAGCCTTTGAGCTTGATATGATTCTTCATTCTGTCTCTGGCTTGGTGAGCACCACATAATCCCGAATGGACTTCACATATGATGGCTCGAGATTTGGCTAGGGAGACACATCTCAGAAGAACTGACTTGCCTTTTTCATGGACAAGTCTATACAAAGAGTCGCCGAGCAACTCCTATGACGTTGCCAGATGGAGTAGCTGGACCGTTTGAGCTCGGTCAAGAGGGGGCCACCCTTTCTTGAATTTGATGATAGGCTCACACCAATCATCTTCTTCTGGAGGAGTGTTCTGGTAAATGTTATGGACCTCGTAGATAGTGAGGCTAGATTTGCCTTCGAGTGTACTCGGCATCAGTCTTCTGTGCTTGACGGTGATGTCGATCTCGCCCTCCGGCAGGAGCTTGATGGCCGCAGCCAGTTTTGCCAGGGCATCTACCTGGGCATTTGTAGCAACCCTGAATTTTCTTGGATTTATGGGAATCTCTAGGATTTTAAGCCATAAATAGACTTAATAGGCAATTTAAAAGTTATAGGCCTATTTAAAATATTATCCAAAGGCCAGATATTAAGGTAGGCTTAAGCCCACTTAAATAGGCCCACAAGGCTCTAAACTTAACCTCTTAGGGCCTAGCCCAACTAAAGAAACATAATTAGGGTTAAATTTAGAATTAAAAGGGGGGATAAATAGACTAATTAGGTGATAAATATGAAAATCTAAAAATTTCAGATTAAAAGCCTGAAAATGGACTATCGCGAGACTACCAAGCTCACCCTAGCGGTTCGACTATGACCGCTAAACGGTCCCAGTTCCGTGAGTTGAAGAAACTTGAGAAGGTTGAATCTTTGGCAACCAAATCACCTTGGATCGAAGCTACCTAGCATGGAAGACTCTCTAGAACTCTCTAGGGATCAATTCTACCCCAATTTAGGACTCTAGGTTCGATCTAATCTCTTAAACCCTAGGTGAACCCTATAAATAGAGTGCAGATTTGACCTGCACGAACCCTTATTTTGGCTCATGTTGTTCTACGGTAAAGAGACATTATTTCAGGTTGATTCTTTGGAACTTCATGTTCTCCTTAGTTTCAACTAACTCCCCTCCAATTTTCGTGCTAGAAGACCCAGCCGTTGGAGAGTTAGGACGTCTGCAAGTCACTGGTTCGCTATTGACTGCACAGGAGGCAGTACGTCGACCCAGTGAAGATCAAGAGATAAGAAGCCCTAAACGAGGTTAGCACGAGTAGTGTCTTTAGAACTTTTTGTTCCCCTTTCTATCTTCTACCTACCCTCTAAATTTTATGGATTTAGGTCAAGAAATTAAGGAGAATGAGGGGCAAGAAGTTCCTGGTTTAGCACATGACGTGCAGAAACTAGGACCTTCTTCTAGTTAGAAATTTAATTCATAGGAGCACTTCCAGAGGTAGGTTATCTCATGGATGGCTAGAATAATATGTTATGAATAAGCACCCTATGATTTCATTTCGTTTTATGCTTTCTACTGGTAGCTGGCAGCCACCAATCCTTCTCTCATTCGGAATATCCATGGGATTGGCAATGTAAGGTCTTTTCGAAGCATTAAAAATCAGAGAGAGTCGAGCGCCACCGACCAGAGATCCCGATTGAGGTTGAGCGCCGTCAGCCATGGATGGCGTGGGGGGGAGCCTCCCCCCGCCATTTGCCCTGGAGGAGGTCCTGTAGGTTCTTCTTCATCGACGGAGCTCCTGGGTCCCTGCCACTTGTATGCACAAACCCTGCTATCGTCGCATCAGACATCAAAGGCTGCGGTTCCACTGAAGGAACCAAGCTTCACAGACCTAGGAGAGTCGGCTATTTTCTTCTCGAATGCTGATATTCAAGCTTCACTAAAGTGTTTAAGCTTTGCAATCATAGCCAAATGCTCGTATGGAAGGCTAGCCTTTCCGGAGATTAAAACATGCATAGCACAGAGGATGGCACTATCTATGGATTTTGTGATTAGTCGCTTAAACCAAAGGCTTCTCCTCATTCAGTTGGGATGGACGTCGGAGTTTGATTTTGAAGTGGACCATGCTACTGCTCTGGTATGGTTGGGATTCCCAGCACTGCCTGTAAATCTATACCATGAGGACTGTATGAGAACAATAGCTGGAAACTTTGGTTTGGTGCTGAGGATCAATGATAAAATAGTGGTGATGACAGATACCGTTGAGGCATTAGCATGTGTAGAATTGGATCTATCTGCGTCATGCAAGGAAAGGCTGTGGATTGATATGGATGGAGTAGGCTTTTGGTAGCCAGTGAACTATCACAAGGTTCCACAACTATGCACCTTATGTCATAAGCTTGGTCTTCTTGAAGCTGAATGCAAAAAGAAACTAGGTAAGCCTGTTAATCCTCCCCCTCGATCAGGCGTTGAGCAATTGCAGTCTCGAAAGATTTTTTTGCCCAGGAAACTTGGCCCACGAGCTACTCGACAGAATGCGCAATTGATCAATAGGTTCACTACTCTACAGGAAGATGTTAACATTTTGCGGGGAGGGTCTGAGGAGCCTAAGGGCGCTCTCCAGATATCTGATGAAAAACAGTTGAATGCCATTGGTTCGCCAGTTTTTAAACCATTGCTCTTGTCCAGTTAATGTTCTTCCTAAGCAGCCTTTCATTATATTCTTGATTTAGCTGTCTGCAATTGGTTCCTCTTTGGCCCCCGAAACGACCCCGGATCGCGCCGATCCGAACACGAAAGATGTCCGAAACGAAATTCCGGACAAGACAGAGCCGAAAGCTCCGAGAAAATCGATCCGAGACCCGATAACGACGATCCGGAAGGATCCGGGTCGTTACAGGAGTCAACAAGTTCTCTCCCTTTTCTTCTTCTTTGGATATATAACTTGCTTATTGTTAAGGGTGCAGGCTGGACGTAGACCTGGGCTGGTCAATCGGAGGAGCAATCGGTGGTTCACAGTTACTCTCTTGAAGGGAAGGTGACGTACGGTGAACCATGAATAACCGAGCTCCATCCGTGGGAGTGGTCAGTGGTTCACAGTCGCTCTCCTAAAGAGGAAGTGGAGTAGGGTGAACCATGAGTGAACAGGATCCAATTTTCGAGCAACGTGTTCGGCTCTCTCTTGAAGGGGAGGGTGCTCCCGTACTCACCTCTAGGAAGTACCGAGTCGGGTACACCTATAGTGTTATCGAGGGGCGTATTCGACCCACTCCTGAAGAGGAGGGTGCTTGCATGCCAGCCTCTCAAAGTTCTAGCCATGGACTATTGTAGAGTGGTCGGTGATCCACTATCGTACTCATGACTAGGAGGACCATGAATGACTTGTCTCTGATTTTGGAGGGAAGTGTTAGTCTCTTTTGAAGAGGAGGAGATGTCTCACATCATGGAAGCATAATGTCACCCTTAGTATTTTGGAGGGGAGCATACGTCTTCCTCTTGAAGGGGAGGAGATTTTTCTGCTCGCCTCTTGGAAGCATAAAAGCCACCCTTAATATTTTGAGAGGAGTGTACATCTTCCTTCTAAAAAAGAGAAGACTCTTACTCTCCTCTTGGAAGTGTAAAAGTCACCCTTAGTAAAAGGCATGCGGGATCCCAAACTGGCAAATGATATTGTGCAGGATAAACTTCCAAGATGTCTCCCCCGTGATCTTTGTGAGGGGTTCTGTCTCGACCCACTTGGTCAAGTAGTCATAGCGACGATGAGGAATTTCTTCCTCCCCTGAGATTCTAGGAAGGGACCTAGGATGTTGACTCCCCACCAGGCAAATGGGCAAGGTTCCATCTAGGAGTGGAGTTGCATTGTAGGTTGATGATGTTGGTGTCCATACTTCTGGCATTGGCCACAGCTTCGCACATACTTGATACAAACCTACTGTGGGGTGGGCCAACAATATCCTTGCATGAGTAGACTTCTGGCGAGTGCTCATCCCCCGATGTAGCTACCATAAAGTCCTTCGTGAAGTTTACAGATGACTTGCTCAGATTTAGAGGGGAATAGGCACTTGAGGACCGGTGAGGATAGCGAATGTTTGAAAAGGCATCCATCCACCAGGGTGAAGTGTGCCTCTGAAGCTCATACCACCTAGCTTCCTAGAGATCCTCAGGGAGTTGTTACCAATGAAAATAGTCCAAGACGGGGTCCATCTTGGATAGCTCATAATCGATGATGTTGACCTGAGGCTCAGGCTCTTCAGTGCTCAGGTGCTGGAGTTCTTCGATTAGGATCGACCGAGTGCTCATTAGTGTTGTGGATGAGTCGAGATGAGAGAGGGCGTTTGCTCGGGCATTCTCTACCCTCAATATATGTACCACCTTGAAATGTGGGAGGTCTGAAGAGACCTCTTTGATCTTTTGGACGTACGTTGCCATGGCTGGATCTCAGGCTTTATACTCCCCACGAACCTAGTTGGCGACCAACAATGAATCATTGTAGGCCCGAAGGTGCAGAGCTCCAAGATGTCTAGCCATGTAGATGTCGGATAGTAGAGCTTCGTACTCTGCTACGTTGTTCATAGCCAAAAAGTTGAAGTGTAGAGTGTACTGTAGCTTGATCTCATCTGGCAATAGGAGGACTAAGCCTGCTTCGTGATGCGAGTGGATGCTCGTCTTTAAAAATACCCCGGGCACAATTTTAAAATTTCACACTCACACACAATAAAATTAAAATTCATAGATTCCTCGGTTTCCCACATGGCCTCTTGTCCTGAGCATCTACTCCATTGCACCTTGACCACGGGAATTGTCTTATTCCTTAATGCACACACCTCACGATCAAGGATGTTCATGGACTTTTGTTCATATGTGAGATCCTTTTGTATCACCAGGTCTCCATGGTCTATGACATGTGATGGATCGTGCACATATTTTTTCAACATGGATATATAAAACACATTATGGACGTCGGACAATTGAGGAGGCAATGCGACGCGGTAAGTAACCTCGCCAACTCTTTCTAGTACCTCAAAAGGTCCGATGTACCTTGGTGTAAGCTTGCCCTTAACACCAAATCTCTGAATTCCTTGTCCAGGTGAAATCTTAAGAAAGACGTGATCTCTGACTTGGAATTTGAGATCTCTTCTTCTTGTATCGGCATAAGCCTTCTGTCTAGACTGAGCCACTTGTAGTCTGTCTCTAAGCAACTGAATCTTTTCAGAAGTTTCTCTAACCATGTCTGGGCCTAGTAGTTGCTTCTCGCCAACTTCATCCCAGCACAAAGGTGATCAACAACATCTACCGTACAATGCTTCAAACGACGCCATCTGTATACTTGCCGGGTGATGCGGGACGAACAGAGGGACCGACTCTAGGTGGAGATGCAACTAGTAACACGTGAACACTAGAGATGCCTTGGCCTGACACTAAGTGTTCCTATGGGCTATACGTCACTAATAGAAACGTAAGCTCACTCGTTGTCCCAAGCGAGGGATAGCGTGGATCTGCGCGGTTGAGAAATCAGCAGAGTCAAGGGTGGTTGACTCACTTCCGTGCTCGGATCGAGTCACGGGATGGGTCGCTCTCTCACTCACAGCGGTGACATGAACTCACGGGCTAAGATCCTATCGCACTCACAGCGGCATATGACCATATACTAGCTAAGCAAATGTAACGCCAAGAAGTAAGACCATTACCTCCACACTCCCGGCGTGGGGAAGACAACCCCGGCTAAATCCATACTCCCGGTTAACAAATATTACAGTGGTACAAAGTTCTAACCCACTCCACGCAGGGAGGTAACAGGTCACATGTAGGGCCCGGGAGTAACGAAAAGTGGGTTGATGGGCAGCATCTTGATGTCGCTCCGACGGTGTCGAAACCCGCATTTTGGTGCTGTCTGGATGGCGCGATCTGTGGGTCATGGGGGCCACGTACAGCTCAGTCCTCCAGAACTGACAGGGTGGGTCCCGCTGTGATGGTGACACCTGGTGGCTTGCTCCCCTGGACGGCGGCTGGACTGGGCACCGATCGATGGCTGATTGGCTCCGATCACCCAATATCGGAGTCACTGCCTGCAGATCTGAAGCTCAGTTTCAGACCTACACGCTCCGGCGATAGAAGCTGCTGCAACCAGCACTAACGTCAGATCGGTACGAAACTAGTGCTGTTGGAAAGCTCTCTTCAAATCCTTCGACCCTTTATGACTCCAGGAATTTTAACAGGGCCGAAATGTTGATGGCAGAGATTTGAACAGGGCTATTTGCAGTCTCAGATCTGGTCTGGCAGACTGAGATCTGACTGCCAACTAGGTGACTCTCTAGGGTCAGCCAATACACCCATATTTTGAGCAATCCAGTATGACTGTCCCTTTTTACTCAAGCAGACATGTTTCTCAGACACCAGAATCCCTGGTTACTCGGAACAGTTAACCTTCATGCCAGTATTGTAATTTTTTTTTATTTTTTTTCATATCAACATATTTTTATTTGAACACGGAGTATAGAGTTAACCAATTGAATCATGACATAGCCTCTAAGTTTCATTGACCTAGACGGCTAGTTTCTCATCAAATTAGCCATTGCTCTGCCATGGTGATGGAGTATTCCCTGGATTCATCCCTTAAAAGCTTAGAAAGAGGGTTAAATTCTCAATAGACACATCTACTCATTTGATAGCATGTTTACTTATGTTTTTCTGATTTAACACAGTCCTTTGGACAGGTTTCTCAATAACCATAGACATTGCTCTGACCATAATTTTACTTGAAGGCAAAATTAGATGGATTTAAATGTTTAAGAACAATACTTACATTATGCATCTCAACCAAAGAAAATCATGATTTTAATTTTTCAGATAACAAGAAGTCTTACATGAACTTACATGATGCAGTCAGTTAAGGTTTATTAAAAGACTGATTTAGATATTTTCAAGTTATTCAAGAGCAAACACAATGAATACATTAAACTTAAACTAGCTGAGTTATTTCTGACATTCATAGTTCCATATAATGGAGGATTCCTAGTGCAATTATTTTCAGAATTATGATCAAGATATACCCATAGTACTCTTCATAGATATCTGACAGAAGTGTTCCAGCAACAAGGAGTGAATATGATACCAATTGCTGTCAAATATGATCAAGGTTTAGCAGATAAGCAGTGTTCTGAAGAGCAAGTTCAAGAGCATGACGAATGTTCCAATCAGGATGGCAAGAGCAGAAACATGATCAAACGAACATCCATGAAGGTGTTGACTCTTTGTGTCGACTTCTGCTCACAAGATTCATGAAGCAGAGTCTTTGCAAAAATGATGACACACAAACAATGAGAATCAGATAGTACTAGAATGAGGAGCCAATGAAGAATGAAGTGAATTTTACTTCACTTGCATCGAGAGACATCAATGTTCAAAGAGCAGACAGATGAGGGAATAGCTCAAGACATGGATTCAGGTCAAAGACATGAGCTCCCCCTCACTAAATGCATTGAAACAAAAAAAATGGAAATTTCAACACTCATTTCAGATGTCAACATGAATTCAACCTATATGCAGCACAAGGTCTTATTAAACACTCCCCCTGACAGAATGCATGAGTTATCAAGAAGAGTGTATGTTGGAATGGAGAAATGACATATATGAACCATGAATATATATATCAATGCAATTCACTGCATGTATGCTATGCAACAAAATCCAAAATTCTAAATGTCACAAATGCATGACCATTTATGCATCTGCCCTCCCTGTCTCAATCCATTATTTGCAATGAAAGCTGAACAAATGATTTTCTGATGCATGCTCACGATCATCTAAACTGTTCTATATGCATCAGATTTGCAAAGAAATATACATCAAATGTCTGTGTAAGATTTACAATGTAATGCAGATAGCTTTCAAACATCATTCATATGCATTTCAGATTCTCATAAGGTGATATGCAATTCAGTTCACCTTTAGCTCAGTATAAGCACAGACGGTTCAGCATATGCATTTGAAGATGTGTCAGTTTTCATATTTGGAAATGTATGCATGAGATTCTGAATCACAGATCAAGCATGATATGCATCTTATAAGAGAACTCAAGTAATCAACCTGATAAGTATAGGGATGTTACCTGAGTTTGGCAGACACGGAGTTTTACCTAGTTTGGTGCCTTGGTTTGTTACCCCATTTATTTCTCAGCTCCAAGGCACACCTGCAAAGTAACTACTTATTTTGCACAAACAGGTACCCAAAAAGTCTTGGGTCCTGAAATGACAGTGGCACCTCTGAACAGTACTTTCCATAGCCTTTGGGCTTCTATATCATCAGATATCATTAAATTGCAGTCACTCATACAGTGCCCAAAGCCTCCACAGTAAAGACATGAAATAACAGATTTTGAATTCTTTTTATGCACTGTGTTATAAACATAGAATCAATGTGCATTAACATGAAGAGTTCTGTTATTTACATGAACATTTTATTTTCCATAACCTACCGACCAGCATTCAGAAGCTACATTCAAAACATGTAGGAATCTTTCCTTTAGATACAGACTTATTCCAACCAGAATCATTTCTATTTGCAGAGAATTTAACAAATTCAGAACTAAATTTCTTTTCCTGAGCATACCAGTAGTCTATAGCCCTATGGCTTGGCTTCCCACAATTGAAACAAGCATGATAATGTCAAGGAGGGATTTAGGGGAAGGTGATTAGGAAGGCTTGGGAGGGGAAAGGATCTCCCTTGCTGATGTGGCAAGAGGAAGAAGGGAAGGGGGGAAGGGGGGAGAGTGGGCCGTGTCCTAGAGAGAGGGAGGAGAGAGAGGGGTCGCCCCCAAGAGAGAGAGAGAGAGAGCGCAAGAGGGAGAGAGAGGGAGAGAGACTCAAGAACTATTCTCAAACTCAATTTCAAAATTCTTCAAATATTCATTAGCTCCACATGAGGCCCTGGGTCCCCTATTTATAGGAGAAGCCAAGGTGACAAAATTTAAAGAAAGTCCTTAATAAAGTAATAAAAGATCCAATTAACCTAAGAGACAAAAATAAAGCAACTAATGACCACTAGCTAGACTGTACTCAACCGTCCCTTAATGGGCTTTATAAGTTCAACCCATTAGGGAGTACAATTCAAGAATAAATAGATTCCTAACTGACTCAACCAAATAAAAGTACGCAAGAGAATGGATAGAAGCTCCTCGACATGCCGTGAAGTCCTATCGGGGTACTCTCAGACCTGACATTCCCTTTAATTCCCCCGGGCTGGGGAAGAACTCGACTCTGTCGAGTGTATATCTACGCTCCTTGCCGAGGACGCCGCCTCTCCAGCACTAACCAACGATCTCGTATCCGAAAGCGTAACCTCGAGACAGACCAAGTGTGAACGACTCTGAGTTCTTGTTGCTTGCTCTTCCAATATGAATCCCTTATGCCTGCGCCACTCTCGGGGATGTGGGGATCTCTTGCGGGGAGGGCTTTGCTCGAAAGGAGGGTCTAGCTCGAAGCGCTCATGAGCCCTTTGTTGTTGTGCCCCTTGGGCTTTGATGATGGTGTGTTATTTTGATGATAGCAACCTTCTAAGTCACCACATAAGATTGCATGTGCATTCATAGTTGTTCTGCATATGCTTGAGATGAATGGCATTGTTGCATGAATGGCATTGTTGCATTATTGCTGTTGTTCATTCATAGTTGATGCATATTATCTTGCTTGCTGCATTAGGTCTGTGCATGTCTTCATAAGTGTTCATGCATATGGGCTATCCAGCAGATAGCTTGTTTAGTGTTTGTTTGGGTAGGAAAAGGGTCAACCCATTGGGACGACACTTTCCTCTAGGGGTCAGAGTGGCTTGGACTCAGTGTTTGCCCATGCAAATTAGCTTTTATTTTATAAGCCCGTGCATGCTTTGGTAAGACCGTGATTGCTTGTTAACTTGCTTGTCAAGTCCGTGCATAATGTTCATGCAAGTCCTTGCATGTCATGCTCTATGAAGACTAAAGTCCGTACACGATGTCTGAGGACAAGTCCGTGCACGATGTCTACATGTAGAAGTCCATGCACGTACTGTAGCAAGGTCCATACATATTCGTGTTTCGTTGCACGTCTATTGGGCAACAAAGTCCATGCATACTGTTCATCTCCGTATATCAAGTCCATGCATGCTGTCAGGAATTCTTTCAAAAGTCCATGCATATTTGCATTAAGGTTGAGCCAAGTCCGTGGACAGACTGTCTTATGCATACCTTCATCTTAAGTATATCAGGTCTAAGTCCGTGCATAGTCTGTGCAAGTGTTGCACGTCTTACCTTCTAAGTCCTTGCATAGTCCATGCAAGTGTTGCACACCATACATTGTTAAGTCCGAGCATGTTCGGTCTTCCATGCAGGAAGTCCGTGCACGTCCGTGCATGTTTTTTCTAAGTCCGAGCATGTTCATGTTATTGAGTCTATGCATGAATAGTTGCATCCAAGTCCATATGCATCTTCAAGTCCGTACATGAACAGTGCCTATTTATCTCATGCTATGTCATGTCCGTGCATCTTCTAAGTCGATGTAGGTTTAATGTCTTGGACACACTAAGTCCATGCAGATTTCCTACCATGGCCATATCAAGTCCATGCATGTTTAGGTCTAAGTCCATGCATGTTCTTTTGTTGATTATTGGAGATCTACAAGGTCTACCATATAGTGCCTCGAATGGAGCCATGCCTATACTTGCGTGGAAGCTATTGTTATAAGCAAATTCTACAAGAGGTTGATGTCGCTCCTAATCGCCCTTCCAATCCAGAACATAAGCCCTAAGCATGTCCTCCAGTGTCTGAATCGTCCTTTCAGACCGACCGTCAGTTTGTGGGTGAAAAGTCAAACAGAGCTTGAGCCGCAAACCAAAAGCCTCCTGCAATCCTTGTCACAGCCTGGAAGTGAACCGGGGATCCCTGTCGGAGATGATCGACTTTGGAATCCCGTGAAGCCTGACAATGTCATCTACATATAATCTTGTCAAATTTTCCACTGATTACTTCACCTTCATAGGAAGGAAATGTACAGATTTTGAAAATCGGTCCACGATCACCCATATAGCGTCATTGCCCTTTGCTGATCTGGGTAACCCGTCACAAAATCCATAGTGATTGCTTCCCATTTCCACTGAGGAATTTTCATTTTCTGCATTAGCCCTGACGACTTTTGGTGCTCTACCTTTACCTGTTGACAAACTAAACATCTTGCAACATAGTCGGCTACATCCTTCTTCATTCCTTGCCACCAGAAAGGCCGTTTCAAGTCTTAATATATTTTACCACCTCCTAGATGAATAGAGAACACTGATCGGTGACCTTCCTCTAGGATCTGCCTTTTAAGATCAGCCATATTAGGTACACAGACCCGATGCTGAAACTGAATCACTCCATCTTCATTACGAACAAAGTCGGTCTTTTCAATCAATTCTTGGAGCTGGGGATCATCTTTTTGCACCTCTATCACCTTGTCAAGCATTGTTGACCTAATGGTAAGTTGAGCCACAAATGCCTAGCATAGCTGAGGCTCAAGCACAGCCATAAGTTGCGCTGCGTCTTCGATCATCTTCCAGTCCTGCTGCATCATAACCCTTTTTCTGCTAAGAGCATCGGCTACTACATTAGCATTTCCTGGATGGTGTCGTAGTTCAAAGTCATAATCTTTCAGAAATTTGACCAACCTTCTTTGTCTTAAATTCAACTCCTTCTGGGAAAATAGGTACTTCAGACTCTTGTGGTCAGTGAACACCTCGAACTTGACACCAAAAAGATAATGACGCCAGATCTTCAAAGCATGAACCACTACAGCCAACTCCAAATCATGAGTCGAGTAGTTTCACTCGTGCTTCTTTAGTTGACGAGAAGCATAAGCGACCACCCTTCCATTTTGCATTAATACACTGTCTAACCCAACCTTTGATGTATCAGAGTAGATGGTGAAGTCACCCGCATTGTTAGGCAAAACAAGAACTGGTGCCAACGTTAGCCTAGCCTTCAGTTCTTGCAAACTCTTTTCACAGCTCTCAGACCATATATATTTGACTCCCTTTCGGGTCAACTTGGTTAGTGGTGCCGCTAGAGATGCGAATCCCTCGATAAAGCGGCGATAGTAACCAGCTAACCCTAAGAAACTTCGAATCTCTGTTGGAGATTTAGGAGCCTCCCATTCCAATACTGCCAGAACCTTTGCGGGGTCAACAGCAACACCATTGCCTGAGATTACATGCCCGAGAAAATGAACCTCCTTCAGCCAAAACTCACATTTGCTGAACTTAGCATACAGCTTATGAGCTCTTAGCGTCTCGAGGACGACTCTCAAGTGTTCTCGGTGCGAAGCTTCATCAGGGGAATATATCAGTACATCATCAATGAAGACTACCACAAAGGTGTCAAGATAAGGTCTAAACACCCGATTCATCAAGTCCATAAATGCTGCAGGGGCATTTGTTAGACCAAAAGGTAACACCATGAATTCATAATGGCCATATCTCGTTCGGAATGCCGTCTTGGATGTGTCTTCTTCTTTTATCCTTAACTGATGGTATCCCGAACGCAAATCAATCTTTGAGAATACTGTAGCTCCTTGCAACTGGTCAAACAAGTCATCAATGCGGGGCGTGTAGTGAAGCCTCACCCGGTTGGGTGAGGGGTGGACGTAGGGAGCCCGTCGTGGTCCCGAACCACCTAAAAATCCTTGTGTCTCGTGTGAATGCCTGTGCGATTGCTCATTTCATCTACCTCCCTTCACAGGTTAATCTGATAGATTTTTACTGCACTACACCACTGCATACTGCTACATTTCTTATCTGTGTTAGGCATAGGTTCTATCTAACTGTTGCTTTGTTGTTCGAGTGAGATCGGAAAGATCAAGAGAGCAGTTTATATCTCACGTCTAATCTGGGTAACATTGTGTTCTATTAAGAAAGTTTTTAAATTCCGCCATCTCGGCTAGGGGACAATTCAACCCCCCTTCTTGTCCGTCATCTCTCTCTGGGCCAACACCCTACAAGAGCCGTTGGCCGAGGTTCAAGAGAAGTAAAGCAGGACATCACCTCCCTCGACAGTAGGAGTGGCAGTAGCAGCAGGAGTGTAGGGACGAGAGGAGTTTGTTGAGGGCATGTACCTATTTTATCTTCGATAGCATGGTAGAGTGGCTGTCCAGGGCTCGTCATCTCAAGGAGGTCACGGGCGAGCATTGAAGGAGTTCCTACAATTCCACCCACCTCAGTTCGAGGAGCAGTCGGATCCAGATGCGGCGAGAACTTGGGTGGATGCCATGGAAAGGGTGTTTCGCTCCATGGAATGTGCAGAAAATGAGAAGGTGTTGCTAGCTAGTTATCAGCTGTAGGGTTTAGCCTTGTCTTGGTGGACTACAAAATGTGAGTCGGCATTCCAGTCCCACCCTCTCCAGTAGATTTCGGGGCAAGAGTTCCTTGAAGTCTTCGAGCGTGTCTTCAGCCCGGAGCATGTCAGATTGAAGAGGATGTATCAATTTATGAAGCTAACTCAAGGGATATGATGGTGATGCAGTATCGGTCTAGATTTATAGAGTTTGGTTGCTATACACCTCACATTATGGCAGATGAGAAATTGAAGACTCAATAGTTTATCAAAGGTTCGAGGCCAGAGACTAGGCATCCTGTGCTCCCGACCCGTGTTGTAGACTTGGAGGCAGCTTATCAGGTTGCGGTAGACTTGGAGGAGGATTTGCCAAGGACTTAGGAGCAGGCCGGTGCTAGGCAGTCTCAGTTAGGTCAGAGTCAGCAGAGGGTTATGCAACAGTAGAGTGCTTTTCATCATTCTTCAGGCAGGTCAAGATCGTTGCCTTCAACATCATCTGCCGCTGGTTCTACATCCTTTGGTTCAAGACTCAAGCAGATATTTAGGAGGGGTTTTGGTAGGAGGTGCCAAGAGTAGAGACAGGCATCAGTGGGTAGTGTGCAACAGCCTTCACCACTCCAGCGCCAGAGTTCAACAAGAGGTCAGTAGGGGCCTTGTACTCGGTGCGATGACTTTCACCTTGGTAGATCGTGTCTAGTGCCCATGACATGCTTCAGGTGTGACCAGGTGGGGCACATGACACATGATTGTCCTCAGAGGCCATGCCCACCACACCAGTTCCAGCAGTAGTTTCAACCTCAATAGTTCCGGCCCTAACAGCCAATGTAGCAGATTTAGCAGTAGTAGTCTCAATAGCAGCTGCAGTTTTTGCCACTACCATGGTACGCTAGTGTAGGGAGGCAGAGATCTCGAGAACGTGTGATGCCTATGACCCACGCAGAGCAAAGGCATCTCAGTTGGTGGAAGGTACAGTTATGATTCTTGGTTGTACGGCTTGAGTTTTATTTGATTTTGATGCTTCGCATTCCTTTATATCTAAGAATTTTGTTCAGTGTGGTGGAGAGTCTACTACAAAGATGTCTTGTGATTTGGCAGTGGGGTTACCCACTGGTGATTTCATGTTCACTCCTTATTGTCTAGAGAGGGTGCCAGTGTAGGTTGAGGGGCAGAGTTTGGCAGTTAGACTTTATGCTTTGTAGTTGAGAGATTATGATGTGATTCTGAGTATGGATTAGCTTGAGACCCCAGCAAACAAAGACACATTCGGGTGGGGCCACCCTCTCCGGCAAAGTTATCGACGGCGACACCAAACAGCCCATCCACGCGGCCACCGTCGAAGTTTTACGCAAAGATTCCTCCGTGGCCGCGGAAGTCATCAGCCAGGCCGACGGGAGTTTTATGCTAAAGAATCTGCCCAATTCACTCGTGACCCTGGAGATCAGTGTGGTAGGGTATAAGCCCTATACCCGGACGATCGGCGTCGTAAACGGTGCTCCACAGAATACCGGCGTGATCCGTCTCGCCCCTGTTGCCACGCAGATGCAGGAGGTAGCCGTCGTCGCCCACAGGCCGGTGTTCCGCACGGAAGTCGACAAAAAGGTCTTCGACGTCAACCAAAGCCTCGCCAGTAAAGGCGGTACGGCAACGGATGCCCTGCGCCAGGTGCCCACGCTGAGCGTCGACGCCTCGGGTAACGTCACCCTGCGGAATGGCTCGCCCACCATCCTGCTGGACGGCAAGCAAACCGCCCTCACGATGGACCAGATCCCTGCCGACCAGATCCAAAGCATCGAGGTGATGCCCAATCCTTCCGCGAAATACGACGCACAGGGTAACCATGGGATCATCAACATCGTCCTGAAACGCAATCGCAAACCCGGTCTCAACGGCTCGGCCACCGGCGTCGGCAGCACCCTCGGCGAAACCTATGCCTTCGCCAACCTCAACGTCTTCAAACACAAGTGGAATTTCTCGTTCAACATGATGC
The DNA here is from genome assembly GCA_024336825.1 of Amorphophallus titanum. Taxonomy (NCBI): domain Eukaryota; kingdom Viridiplantae; phylum Streptophyta; class Magnoliopsida; order Alismatales; family Araceae; genus Amorphophallus; species Amorphophallus titanum. Next base: position 60,209 of record JANBPO010002057.1, on the reverse strand, counting down.
AGCACGAGCATCGTTCCGTTTCCAATACCACTACGACGCTCGACAACCTCGCCGACAACAGCACCTATATCCAGCATGGCCATAATGTCACCATTGGTCCTTTCCAGAGCTTCCGGGCAGGCGTGGATTACAATGCGGACAAATACAATACCTTTAGCGTTTCCGGCAATGTGGGTTTCGGCTATCACCCCACCGGCGGTACACAGACAACGGATTATTTTGACAAGGGCGGCGCTGAACTCGACTCCACCGGGTCCCGGACCTCGTATGACGCCAGTCACTTCGTCTTCACGCATTCCAATTTCGATTACGCGCATACCTTCGAAAAGGCCAGCGAAAAGCTCACCGCGAGCGCGGCCCTCGAGACCTATCATGGTCATGATCATGGCGACTACAACATGCAATACCTGGACAATACCGGTGCCGACCTCGGCAGCCCCTATCCCCAGGTCTACTCGGGTTTCGGCAATGCGCACAACCTGACGCTGCAATCCGACTATACCGATCCCCTGCTGGACGGCAACGCCAAGCTGGAAGCCGGCGTCAAGAGCATCATCCACGGCAGCCGCAGCTATCTCGATTTCCAGGACGGCCTAGATCAGGGCTTCGTCTTGGACGACGATGCGAACGCATCCTTTACGACCGCTGAAAGCTTGAACCAGCCGCAAGCCAGAGAGTTGTCCTCGCAGCGCGCCGATTTCGGTCGATCGGCCGGCCGCTTGACGACCGGAGCAGATGGGTGTTTCGGCGTCAATACCGACTTTGCGGTCTGAGGCCCTGCTCGCTGTTAGGGGTTGACCCGCTTGCCCGATCCCTTGGCCGCGGCCTTGGCGGCAGCGGCATCCGCGGCGGCCTGCTCCTCTTCCAGCTTCAGCCGAACCTCCTCGCGGTACCGCGAGCGGCGGATGCGGCGGGTCATGTCGATCAGAAGAAAGATGGTCGCGATCGCGACGATCAGAATCGCAACGAATCCCCACACGCCCGGCGTGATCAGGTCGGGATTGCCGGAGTAGCCGGGGTAGGGCGTGGGCGACGGGGCAGCGGCGGCCGCGTGAAGCACCGGTCCCAGAAACGCGAGCGGATTCATGCCAGATCCTCCTGGTCATCGTCGTCGGTGACGCCCGCGAACAGATCGCTCTCGGGCTCACCGGTCGGTGGGGGGTCGACGAGCTCGAAATCCTCGAAGGGCCAGACCTCGCGCTGAAGATCATTCGGCCAGAGGAAGAACGCGATCGCCTTCGACGGAACCGCATCCACAGCCCTGGATTCCACGATTCCTTCGATGCAGGCGGCTGACACGGCGGCGGTCACCGCGGCCGCGGCCTACGTCCCTGACAGCATCATCACGGTCCTCGAGGACTATGTCGCGGCAACGGATGCCAGCTATACCTCCTCGTTCCTGCGCTCCGGGGCGCTCCTGGAGGCGGGAAGCGCCGGATCCGCTCTGAGCGCCGCCGTGAATGCTTCCACCATGATTCTTGCGGCCGGCGCCGCGGCCGTTGAGGTCGTCTCCGCAATGCCTAAGGCCGTGCCGGCGGGCTCGAAAACGATTACCCTTCGGTCCGAGCTCGGGACGATTGACCTCAATTTCGGCATCAAAGCGGTGCCGGTGGAGCCCAGAAGCGAGGTGCCCTGACCATGGACACGGTCTGGATCGACAGGGAAAACGCGATCGAGAAGGCCCTGGTGAACCCTCAGGGCCAGTACATCGACGCGCCGGAGGTTCTGGATGCCGGCACCCACCTGCGGTTGAGGCTGCGCAACAGCCGCACCAACGCCGTCACGGTGCTGGATTCCGCTACCGGCGGCCAGGAGGGCTTTTTCAGCACCGATGAGGTCAGGGAAATCGAAGGTACCGAGGTCAGAACGATCCGCCTCCTCCTCGGGGAAGCCGATCTCGATGAGGGCCAATACGAGGCCACGCTGACCCTCTTCCACTCCCAGGAACCGGAGGGTATCGTCGTCGGCGAATTCCGGATCACCGTCAAACCGTCTTAGGAGAACTGCCATGGGCCTGCTGAAAAGACTGGTCACCACCCTCGGGGTCATCGACGAGTACCCGACCTTCGCCGGCAAGGTGCAGGACAACTTCGACGCCCTGGAGCCGAGGCTGTTCAACAAGGACGTCATCTCCGGTGAGGATGACACCGGGGAGCAGGTCCTGAAGCAGGTCGTCATCACGGCCGCCGAACTGGAGGACGCCAGCTACCTCGAGGTGAAGGCCCAGGTCGGGCGCGATGACGACACCGACGATATGACGTTCCGGATCCGGATCGGCGCCGCCGGCGACCTCACCGATGCTGTGGTGGTGGAGGTGCTGATGGACAGCACCAACAACCTGGCGGGGCTGGCCGCGGCACTGCGCTGGGAAAGCGCCGCAGCGGTGCGTCTGCTCGGCAACGGCGCCGGCGGCTGGGACAACATCCCGGTTCTGGCGTCCGCGGTACCTCCGGATCTGGCCGTGGACCTCAGCCCGGGGCCGCTCTACATCACGATCACGGGTGAGAAGGAAGCCGATGCCGGCGCCGGCGTCCCGATGGCAATGGATCTGATCGCGATCCTTCACCCCTAGGAGCTCGCCATGTATTCGAAACTTCCCAATGTCCAGTGCACCGTGGTCGACGTCTCCGTCGACGCGCCACCCGTCATCGGCGCCGGCCATCCCTGTCACCTGGTCGGGGTCTACGTCAATACCGTCCTCAGCGCCCATACCGTGGACATCAAGGACGGTTCGACCACGAAGCTGACCCTGCCGGCGAGTCTTGCCGCCGGCACCAACCTCCAGTTCCCGAATGGCGTCCTGTTCCCGAACGGCATCACGATCACCCCGAACGCCTCGAGCACGGGATCGATCGCAGTGATGTGGGCTCCGGACTGATGGATGCCGTCGAGATCTTCGAGGGGGTGCCGCGCCTGGTAGCCATGGCCGTGATTTCCACGGCCGCCGTGATGGCCTTCGGTATCAGCGCCATGCTCTGGGACCTCGGTAAGAGGTCCCTGCGCCTACCAACCAGGGTGATGCTCGGGGCAGTCGCCGTCCCCGCTGGCATCGCCTGCGCGGCACTGTGGGTTCACAGCACCACCACCCTGATCCTGCTGCTGGGCATCCTGCTTTAACCAGGTCGCAGGGCCGAGCTCGTCGGCGAAAAAAGTCCCGAACATGAACTCGCCGCGATCATTCACGTATTGCACGTAGTACGGGATAGCAATCTTCAATGAACTTTCTCAAGGACACATACACATAAGGTTTGTCATCATTGAAACTTAGCTATCAAAACCAACTAGGGGATCCAACACAGTGGATTTAGATGGACTGGCTTAAGTGTAAATGGCGGTCCTAAGACTACACAGGTTGAGGTACAAGTTAAGGTGCTTCTCAGCAAACCTATGATGTGTGTGTGAACAAGGTGTTTGTTTGAAACCCCGCCGAACTAGCTAGAGTGTATGCTATGCTGATTGACTAGAGTGTGTGTGTATGTAAGCAAGGTGATCCTCATTTGATGGAGAATGCTCCCTCGTGCCTGAGTGCAAAGATGCCGCAGGCAGCCAAGGGAATGCTAGTACCGTCAAAGGAATAGATGGTGTGTATACAAGAATGAGCAATCTGCAAAGCTTGAGTGTGTGATGGTGATGAACAAGATTACATGCAATGAAGCATACACACTAACCTGTGAATGGGGATAGAAGATATGGAGCAAACCCACAAGATGTTCAACCCATAACACAGAGAATTTTAAGGTGGTTCGGTTGCAAACCCACAACCTACGTCCACCCCTCAGCAAACCCGGTGAGGCTTTCCTGCTGACACACAGCTTGACCCAGAACACACCCCAAAATCAAAAAATAGAAAACCCTCCGTCTGTCTTCCTACACACAAAATCGATAGGGATGGTTCTCCATAGATCGGAGCACACCTCTGTCTGTCTTCCTACACACAAACCGGTAGGGACGGTTCAAGAATAGCCAAAAACATAAAAGGAAAATACTACAAGTGCAGTGGGAAAAATCACAAGGATAGTGGAATGTAAATAAACACCAGCTGAGTCTATAGATCAAGATTTGGAAGCTGGTGACTACAGCTACAAATTTCATATCTCAAGATCTGGTTCTTCAAGCTCAGGTAGACTGCAGGGCTTCTCTTTCACTCTCCCTCAAGACTCCTTTTTTCTTCTTCTTTTACAGCACTGGACTGAAGTCTATAGGTGCTGGGCTGCTCTCACTCCCTTCCTTTCTTTATCACAGGTTTTCTTCTTAGAGGCTCAAGGGCGTGGCTTTCTCTCTGGGTAGCAACCGATTCTTCTCTTGTAGAAGCTTGATATTTATAGCCGAGCCTTGGGCAAACGTGGTGAAGAACTTTCCCTCCAAAATCTTTTTGAGGAAGATACTCTGCCAGTAGTATGACTTGAGCTGGCTGGCATCAAGTCCAAGGATAGGACAGTGGCGGCAAAGAAGAAGGAAACAGACCAAATCTTCCATTAGTCAATTTTAGGTCTTCACATTATATGCCCTTTAAACATGTGGTCTTCTCATTGGCTGGAGTTTACTTTCTATCTTGCTAAGGACTGCTAGGACAGGAGTCTTCATTAGGTGACAGTAATAGTGGCAGATAGTGAGGTGTCCTTTCTCCAACTAGATTTATGACAAAGGTAGCTCCAAGAAGGTAGATTAGATGAGACATGATGACAGGGACAAAAGTCAAACCTAGGTACTCCATCCAGACCTCAAATCTGTGTATTTGGACACTTATGATATCTATTTTCTCTCTCTAGATTTCCCAATTGATTTGACAGTAGGTAGACTTGAAATGCTTCTAGGAGGTCATAGAGGCAGACCTTTTGTAAGACAGGTAGACCTTTCTTCTTCATTGAGGTCAATATAGTTGGATTGTGCTCACTGAGGCATTTCATCAAACAGTTCCTTCTTCTTCATTGAGGTCGATGCATATGAGGTCACTGAGGCATTTCATCAAACAGTATGCATGTGCATCGACCTTGGTCTCTATATATGCACAGACCCTAAGTATGCATAGACCTATATGTGCACAGACTCTACATGTGCACAGACTTGGACATATGCATAAACCTTGAATTCTGACTGTCCATAGACCCAAAGCATGCATAGACCTATATGTGCACAGACTTGGATGCTACATGTGCGTAGACCCTAGACATGCACAGACCTAGTAATTCACATACTTAAAACATGCATAGACCTATATGCACAGACTTTAAAACATGCATAGACCTATATGCACAGACTTTAAAAACATGCATCGACCTCATAGAAGATGAATGCAAATGTGCATCGACCTTATATATGCATAAGGCAAATGTGCATTGACCTTATGTATGCATGAGGCAAATGTGCATCGACCTCCTTAGTTAGAAACACGTATGTGCATCGACCTTCTAATGCACCAGTATGAACATGCATCGACTTGGTATGCAACCCTTGTGCACATGCATCGAGCTTAGTATGGAACAAGAGGAATGTGCATCGACCTGATAATGCTATAATGCAAATGTGCACCGACCTGATATGTGCACAGACTTGGTTCTGCAAATGTGCACAGAGTTGGTTATGCAAATGTGCACAGACCTTCTTGACCAACATGCAAATGTGCATCGACCTTATATGCATGACTTCTAAATATGCATCGACCTTATGTATGTATGAACAGGAATGTGCATCGACCTTAATATGTAAAAATAGTGAATGTACACTGACCTGATAATGCATAATGCAGATGTGCACCGGCCTCATGCAGCATGTCTTCTACATGTGCATAGACTTCATTCAGCAAGTTGTAACATGTGCATAGACCTTGTAATGCTGAAGGCAAAACATGCACCGACCTTCTCTTATGCTACCACGATGTGCATCGACCTTAGTTACTGTGCCTGCTCAATGTTCGTCGACCTTTTTTCAGCATTGGCAGAATGTGCATCGAACTTAGTTACTATGCTAGAATGTGCTCCTACCTTGATATGCAGCAGACTGAAATGTGCATCGACCTTTGTTCTTGAATTGCTGATGTACATCGACCTTTGTTCTTGAACTATGGCTCTGCACTGACCTGGCTACATGGACTTCTGTGAACCAGTTGTCTAGTTTTTTGTGCAGTAGTTGCCTAGATTTCTATGTACCCAGTATTATCATCTATCTTGATTTTTGTGCCTTACTTGATTTCTTTCTATCTTTGCACACACATTTTGTTGCCAACGCTGGCTTGACCTGAAATGCATGAATGTTGACATTATCAAATGCAGGTCAAACTCATCAATGAGTCATAGCCAGACATCATCAAAATAATAGAATTAAGCATCTTACATACATGCCCAACAATTGTTGTAGGTCTTACCCAGGCCCTCCAAATAATAGCCCAGGCTGGCGCCAGGGCTGGCACGGAAAATTTGCATTGGAATTTCTAGAGTCTAAATCCTCCATGATTCTCTAGATCCACCAACCATGACGAAGCAGAAAATTGGATCGACGAGATGAATCACATATTTGAGGTCATGCGATGCACCGACCAAGATAAGTTTCATCTCGCCACATTCCAGCTAAACAAGGACGCACGCACTTGGTAGAAGGCCGGCTCAGCACAACTCCAAATTACTCATCTTACATGGGATGGGTTTCTTACACTCTTCCAAGCAAAATATTTCTCTGAACATGTCAAAGAGAGGAAGGCTGTGGAATTTGGCTCCTTAAGGCAAGGAATGATGTCCGTAGCAGAGTACGAACTTCAGTTCTCTCGTCTGGCTCCATATGCTCCTCACCTGGTTAGCACTGATCTATTAAAGGCTAAGTGATTTATGGATGGCTTAAGGCCTATTTTTATTTCTCAACTTGGGCCTCAAAATATTCGTACTTATGTGGAGATAGTTCAACAGGTCCATTTATGTGAAAGAACCTTGGAGAAGGTCAAAAAGTACAAGGGAAAGAGCGAGGACTCAAGCCGATGGTCTGACAAGCGAGGATGGAAGGAAGAAAAATTTAGCATCATCGGGTCTTATAAAAACCGTGATAATAAGAAGAGATCCCGTATTGGCAACGAGGGTAACAATGGCAAGGGCATGAAAATCAAGGAGGAAGACAAGGCTATTACAACCGCCTGCACATTCTGTGAGAAATTTGGTCATTCGACTAAAGAATGTTGGAAGCATCTCGACGCTTGTTTAAGATGTTGAAGTAGGGAGCATCGTATGCCCAATTGCCCCTTGATGAAAGAACAACCCTCAAGGAATGACGACGGATGAAGGTGGTAGGCTTGTCTAAATGTTCTCATGGAAGAGGAAAATACTAAAGAAGGAGAATTGATTGGAGGTACCATACAAATTTACTCACATCCTGCATTTGTGTTATTTGATACTGGTGCTTCTCATTCCTTTATTTCTAGTTCTTTTGCTATAACTACACCCCTAGGTTCTATAACTAAACTTAAAATCTACTACCCAAATCGTGAGGTAACAATTGAAGGTCATAATCTACATGCAAACCTCATAGGCCTTAATGTGGAAGGTTACGATGCCATACTAGGAGTCGACTGACTCATGGATCATTTTACCAACATTAATTGGCGCAATAGGAGGATTTCTTTTCACAAACTAGATCTCCCAAAGTTTTATTTCCTTGGCATTAAGTATAGGAAGCATCCTACTCTTATTTCTTCTCTTCACGCTTGCAAACTCATCTCACAAGGTTGTGAAGCTTTTCTTGCTTCCATAATCATCACTGAGTCCAAGGGTGCAGAGCCCTCCAAAGCATCTTGACCCGGAGTGCAAGTTCCATATGTCTAAGGGACATAATACCAAGGCCACCATAAGTTATTGGCCTACATATAGCTTGCCAAGATTTCCAGTGACGTCTATTGCCTTGGGTAGAAGAGCCCCCAAAAAAAATTGGCAAAAGACCTGTCAAGTGATTGATGAATACTAGTGTGAAGAGGAGAATATGCCAGAGTATAAATGGGAATAGAAGTTAGAACATGTTTAATTAAAGTCAGCTTGGCTCCTTGAGTGAGTAAACTGGCATGCCATCCATTTATGCGCTTCTGAATGGAAGTGATAATGCCTGAATAATGAACCTTCTTACTCCTTCCAAATAACAAAGGAAACCCCAAATATTTGTGGGGGAAAGAGTGGCGGGAGAAACCAGTGATATCTTTAATACGTTTAGCAACAGAAACATTTGCTTTAGTGTGAATAAAGAAACCACTTTTTCTGACATTAATGAGCTGACCAGAGGCTCTTTCATAGAGTTTGAGCACCTTGATCAGATTTCTGACCGAGGCAATTGAAGCCTTACTGAAAATTAGGGTGTCATCAGCAAATAAAAGGTGAGAAATATTGGGACAACCCCGGGGACCAGCAAACCACTCCACCCGGCCAGTAGTATATGCTTCTCGCAAAGATCTACTCAATGCTTCCTCAGCAATAATGAATAGAGAGGGGGCAATAGGATCACCTTGGCGGATGCCCCTTGAAGATTTAAAGAAGCCAGTTGAATCTCCATTCAATAAAATAGAGAACCAATAGTTGCTTATCATATTTTCAATAAGGCTGATAAAGTGTAGACTGAAGCCAAACCTTTTCAAAATAGCAAATAGAAAATCCTATTCAAGCCGATCATAAGCCTTGGCCAAGTCCAACTTAAACATAACATTTCCACCTCTGGTTTTCCTGCCAAGCTCATGGACCAGCTCTTGAGCAAGAGCTATATTTTCCACAATCTGTCTTCCTTTTACAAAAGCTGACTGTTCCAAGGAGATAATTCTAGGAAGTATAGAAGCTAACCTATTATTAAGAATGGTAGAAATGATCTTGTAAAAGAAATTGCACAGGCTAATCGGTCGATAATCAGAGATATCTGAAACATTATTCCGCTTAGGAATGAGAGCAATTAGAGTGGAGGTCACACTTCTGGGGAGAGATTGCCGAGTGAATAAACTTCCTGAACAGCACTCACCACCAGGTAAGCAATGATGGGCCGAGTCTTTTGGTAAAAAGCACCCGTGAAGGTATCCGGACCAGGGGCACTATCAGTAGACATAGAGAATAACACATCAATTTCTGATTCACTCGGGACTGCATAAAGTTGCACATTGTCCTCCAAATTAATCATCTGAGGAATACAATTCAATATGTTGTCATCAATAAAATGATCTTGGGAGGAAAAAGCTTGTTGAAAATGAGCAGCAACAATTCCTTTCATTTTCTCATGATCATAAGTGAGATTACCTGTAGAATTTTGAAGCCGGGCAATCAAACATTTCCTCCTATTTGACATAGTAGTCATATGAAAGAAATTTATGTTTCTATCCCCTTCAAGTAGCCAACGAATTCTTGACTTTTGTCTCCAAAAGCATTCCTGCTAAAGATAATGGTCTGAGAGAATGGATTTAGCCTCATCTAGCTTAACAAAATTTGTTTCTAAAGGATTAATATCATAGGAATATTCTACCTTAAGCACCGCATCTTCAGCAGCCAAAAGGTTCATGTAAACGTTGCCAAAAGCTTGCCTATTCCACATTCCTAGCATTTTCATCATGTATTTTAGTTTTAAGTAAAGAGTAGTAATAGAGGATGAAGCAAGAGGGCTAGTGTGCCAACATACTTCAACATCAACAAGAAACTGATCATGCAAGGTCCACATTTTTTGAAAGCAAAATCTACTTTGAAACTTGCCTAGAATAGGTAACTTAATAAGAAGAGGAGCGGTCATGGGGTGGCCGTTTTTGGCTCACCCGACAATTCATGAGATCATCTCGGACTCTTCCATGGACGGGTCTCTATTTCTCTCCCCTATAATTCCTAGGATAAGGAGAGATGCTACTAAAATTTACCTATAGCATTCCACAGCTTTTCCGTCCAATTTGACTCTCCTACCTCAATTGGAGTTTAAAATCAACAATAACAATAAACTAATGATAATAGCGATAAGCATTGCATTAATGAATTATTTCTGAAGTTCATGTTATGCCAAGGCGCGTGAGCCCACTCTGAACCTCGCAAAAACTGTGCTCGAGTATGAACCTTGCATAAGGACTGAATAACTGAGCTTGCCTTATTTGAATATATGAGCCAAAGTTTGATTAAAATGACTAACTTGTATATCATTGACCCCTTGGTCTTTTCTTCTCTTTAAAAAAATAAAATAAAATAAACATGGAATTTAACAAACGGGGAACTAACTCATATGCACACTTGAGGGAGTGTGATACATGATGAAGCGGCCATGCATGACCCCTGAGCTTAACATTTGAGGCCATCTCATGAATAAAACATGGAGTGAAGGGAGTTGTCCCTGTTTGGGGGTGAGTGTGTCGACTCATCAGCTACCCTGCATCGACCCATCTTCTCTTCCAGTTAACCCTATGTTGACCCATCTTCTCATCCAGTTGACCTTGCATCGACTCTTCTATCTTCTCACATGGTCCTGTGTCAACGCCATTACGAGCCTGTGTAGACCCTTGCCCCTATTTTCTCACCCTTGGGTCGACCCCATGCTTCTCAATGTCGACCTCTACATCCTTTTGCCTAGTTGTTACATCAACATTAGGCCCATAGCATTGACCCTCATGTCGAACGCTTGGCATCCATTTCCTTCTCAAGTTGTTTTCTTCGAGGGAGGTGAATGGCCTCTATGATTCTCTCCCCTAAAATAGTGATCAATGCCTCAAAGAAGGGTCTACCCTAGCCCATAATTTTCCCACCATTTGGCTAAATAGGATCCCATGGTGGAGCATTACCTGAGTCGCCCCCCCCCCCATCTTTCCCAGGGATGGTGAATCGGTGCAAGGGAAATCCCCACTGTGCCGGTCCACCCCCTTCTCCATATTGTCCCCACTTCCCTCATGGGTCGACTCACTTCCATCACCCCTCTCCCTTCTATTCCCTCATGCACTGATCCACTCCATGCACTGGTTCATTCTGCCCCTACGCCGATTCACTTCACCGCCTTCTCTCTCTCCCTTCTATGTCGATTCACCTTCCCCACCATTCTATTCTCCCTTGCACTGGATCAATCCTCCCTTATCCCTCTCTCCCCTTTGTTAGCCCTATCAATCTAACTGTGCTCTCTCTAGGGTCTACCCATGGCCAGCTCACTATAAAAGACATAATAAATAAACAAATAAGTAAATAGGGATAAATAAATCGTAAAAAAAGGGAACCAACAATAACAATAGCAAACCCAGTGGACATGTTTCCATGCATACGTAAGCACATGCACACATGTATGAATATACATATATACTTAGGCATAGCTATCATATCATATGCGTGTCTGTTCTGATTCCCCGATATATCAAATGGTGATTTGCGGAAGGTCGGGTTAGGCCTGACTGGAAGCTCCCATTATGCGTGAGGCGATCTCCGAATCTAAGTTCTCTGTCGTGCATTGGGGTCGAGTTAATAAATAATTTTACATCGCATGCTTGAATGTATGTCTAAGTCCTACACTATATAAAGACATCTCTTAATTCACGTATTTACTTATATTCACTTAGCCCCAGTCACCCTCTATCTTGGCGATTAATCAAGAATTTTTCTTCTTTCAGAGGGATGTAATTAATGTCAAAACCTTTTATGGTTGATGGCACACGGACACTCGTCGTTAAAAGCACCACGTACTCAATTTTAAAAAAATATGCCAAACTCACAATAAAAATAAATAACGTAGCATGATGGAGATAAAACAACAGAAAGATTTGTGAACAGAGGACCCCGAATAGAGAAATATACAATAAAATTCATATCGCGGCCCCGTCTTTCCCCGTGACCCGGTGTCGAAGGAACAATAATGCTGCCCCTAGCAAGCCGGATTCGAGTCTCGGGAATTAGCCCAAAATGGCCACAACCCAGCCTTGTCTCAGGCTGACATTCTGATTAAACCGGACCCGTTTGCCAAACTGGACTCTCCTTGGGTCGCCATTGAAATTGTCGTGTACCCGACAGATATTTGAACGGATTCATCCTGGTTTTCACCGCATTTTCGCGACGGACCCCCGTTTGAATATGAAAGGATCTATGAGTGACTAACACGTCCCATTGCCCGTGTCTCGGCATAGGCTCCCGTGTGGCTTGTTCCTGCCCTTTTTTTTACAATCAGTATTATTTCTCTCGATCGCAGGGCCCCTAATTTCGGTAATTAATCAAGGGTGTTCCCCCCATATGGGGGATGTAAATGACATCATGACCTTTATGGCATGATGGGATTTGGTCCCGACCCGAGCTACAAAATCGCCTGACTAAGTCAGATCGAGCGCACCATGAGTTTTCCCGTGAAACCCGAATAAATTGTCACCTCGGTGACTGGCACGCCCTCACACTAAAATAGACCGAATAAACACCCCAACCAACAAACGAAACGAACGATATCCGGACGAACTCTTTTAGTGCGTCCACAAGTCTGGCACGCCCGGTGGGACGAATCCACCCTTCATCTCTTTGCCAAAATTAGGGGCCCTGCAGCCCTCTTCTTGTAGTGCTGATTGTTTCATCTTTGCAAATGCAGGAAAATCACATTTCAACTGCGAGAATGGCGATCTCCTTTGGCCCCCAAGTTGTGAAGAGCCACATCCGGGAAGGCTATCCCACCATCCCACTCTGCTTCAGAAGCTTCCCCCCAGTTGTGGGCTTCCCTAACTTCCTGGGAGTGGCCTTCATTAACATCCTGGACGTGGAGGCGTCCGACGAACCTGAATCTAACACTCCCATCTAGGGAGTCATTGAAGCTGCTACCGACCGAGCTGTGGCCGTGAACAATAGCAACGTCCCACCAAGGATGTTGGGTTGTAATGTGCATCATGTGGTGGCTTGGCCCCATGAGGGTGCCTGGTCGCTTAGCCGACCGCCTTGACAACTATGTATATGCAATGAATACATTGTACATATATTGTATTGGGTGTGTAGCCTTGAGTTGCCTTGGCAATTATGGATCTGTTGTGTTAGGTCTTGTAGTTTGGGCTGCGAGTCAGAAAAAAATAAAAATGGTCTTCCCATTTTCTCCATAGGGGGCTATTTCTGCAGCTTCATTTGATTTAGTGCATTCCAATACTTGGGGCCTACTTTCCTTGCGTTTTAGGATAGGATTCTGTTAATGGGCAGGTTTGTTAATGATTTTTTCTCAGTTTAACTGTGTTTATTAGGTGTGCAATGTTCTAACGTTGTTCACACACATCGTCAATCTTGTACCATGGTTCAATATTAGTTTCATTATCATATCAAAATGTAGTAATTGTGTTCGGAATTGTCTTTCCTCTGAGATATGTGAACTCCTTTCCTCCCACAATACCCTTCTGTCACTATCTTGCTTCACACTCATGAGTAGAATGTTGTCACCAAGAGGTATTACACGTCACATCGTAGAAATCATGCATGCTTTTCTCATCTTTGGCTCTATTCCTTGCACATTCACATGTCATATTGCAAATAAAACATCAAGAAGGGTCATACACCATCAAGTTTGATGATAGGATAGCGCCTGTAGATAAATTATGGAGTGTAGTATTGTAGAAAAGACATGGATCATAGGATAAAACATATACCTGGTTTGTCTCCTAAAAGAAAAAGGAAACAGCCTCAGTATGCCATTTGATGCGTTTAATCATAACCAGAGAGAGGCTCAAACGTCAAAGAGAAAATTTGAATAGCTTCCTGAAATTTGGGCCCTAAAGGAGGTCTTGGGTTGAATGATTGGGAATGGAGAAGGTGAGGGGTGTTGTGGTGGTTGGGTCCTTAAGGTGGTTTTAGAATCACCGGGAGGAAAAGGAGGAGTGGTAGTGTTCCTCGAATAGGAAGTGGAATATTGGGGAGCATAAATCTTTCTAAGTTCCTCCTGGGTCTCCGGACCTGAGTTCTCTACCCCGTACTGAGGTTCGGGTGTGATTAAATAATCCATGCACTATTGCTTTAATGTCTGCTCAGTTGAATGAGTCCTCGGTATATTAAATGATGTTTAGCAGAAGGACGGATTACACCCGACTGAAAGTTCTCGCTATGCATGATGGTGGTCTCCGGACCTAAGTTCTTTACCCCGTACCGAGGCTCAGATGTAACAAATGACGCTTGCCCCACATGATTAAATCAATAAATAAACCCCTCTCGTAGCTTCCTTAGTTTTGCCTGGTTTGTATTCTTGTTCGCATTCGCATAGCCCCGGGGCTTCTTATCTTGGCAATTAATCAAGGATTTTTCTCTTTCTTTGAGGATGCAATTAACGCCATGATCTTTATGGTATGGCGGACTTTCAATCCCGACCCGAACTTTACAATCGACTAACCAAGTCAGATCTAGCACACAATAAACTGTCACTCGGGTGACTGGCACGCCTTTTTCCTCTTTTAAACAGAAGAGAATAAATCACTCCCCCACAGCGCCCAAACACATAATCAATCAAATTGAGCATCCACCGCAGAGCGAGTTGTGAGAGATACCCCATAACCCACCCCCTCGGCGTGCTGGTCGCCCACGGAATTGGGTACCCCAACCCTTTAGGGGTTCAATCTGAGCAAAGCCAAACCCCGGAACGGCGAGGTCCCACCTCGGATCCTCTCCACTATCGCTGGTTTGCCTCCGGGCAAAGTGTGCGCTACGCGAGTGAGTTCGCTAGAGTGAGTCTGCCACTCCAAGTTGCTTGCTTGCGAGTCTAGGTCCTAGGTGCATCGAGTCACCCCCGTGGCATACCTGGCTATGTCACGTCAGTTGACCTTGACTAGAGTTGAGTTGACTGAGGTCAATTTGACTATCATTGCATTGGCTAGAGTCAACTCCCTTACTGTTCTTCTGGCTGCTTTCTTTCTTCTCTTGGTCAGCCCTTTGGAGCTATTTGACACCGTTACTCATTCATTTGTCACCGTTATTCTTTATTTGTCACCCTTGTGAAGGTATTTGTCACTGCTATTCTCTTCTATTGGCAGGTGACTTCTCGCGTCGACTCCATTGCAGTTTGAGTCGACTCTTCTTCTTCCAATTTTCATGCTTCTATTGTGCCAAGCTATTTTTCACCACTGACGAGTTATTTGTCACCACTGATGTGCTATTTGTCACCACTATCTCACATTATTCACCCTTAAAGTCGTCGCCATTTTCTTGTTCCAGGTAACTTACGTCGACTCTAAAAGCTTTTGGAGTAGACTCCAAAACCTCTTTTTTAATACTTTCACTCCTGATGTCCATATTTTAGCCTCAACATCTACTTTTCACCATTAGGATTATATTTGTCACTCTTAAGCCACATTTTTCTCCCTTCTGCAAGGGTTGTCACCACAAGGAGTATACGGGAGCTCCTTCAACTTGTCTACATTAACGTAAACGGGCTTGGCGTCAATTGCAGTGATGATGGATTTGAAAGCTTTAGCTCCGCAAGACAATTTTCACCCATGAAGACCTATTTGTCACCTCTGTCAAGTTATTTGTCACCCTTAACTTGACATTTGTCAATGATATCTTCTTCAGTTGGCGGGTGACTTTTGTTGAACTGGTATCGACTCCATTGACTTTTAAAGTCGACTCCAACATCATGAAAGCTTCTTCTTGGCCACTTTTCACATGCAATTACTTATGAAACTTCATTGATTCATCAATTATAGTTTGAAAATTATTGTAAAATGTGCAGAATATGAAGAACTAGACCATGACTATAGCTTTTCTATATTAAAAAAATCAAAATTGTTAAAATTTGCATGAATGCGGCACCAAGATAGACTGCGTCTATCTGGGTTCTGGTCCTATATGTTGTGTAGAAATGACTGATATAGAGGGGAGGGGTGAATAGATCTGCCCCCTTTTTTGCGATATACACAGTGGAATAAAAAGCTCTTCACACAATAGATGAACCACACACGGCAGATGCTATAACAGATATGAAGAACAAACCAAAGCAAACATCTAGCGTAAAATAGTCACACATGCAAACCACAGACACAGAGGGTTTTAAGGTGGTTCAGACTCTACCTAGAGTCCTATGTCCACCCCTCATTGAAATCAGTGAGGCTTCCCTAGTGCAAAGCACTAAACTGCTGATATACAACTTAACACTCGCTTCCTTACAGCATGTAAAGAGATTCTCCCCTCTCAAGGAACTGCTCCCACGCAAGGCCAGACTATAGATTAGAGCACACCAGCTCAGTCCGTCTTCCTACTATCATAGGTAGGGAAGGATAACTGTTGATACTCAACTTAAAGATAGATGATAAAAAAATAAAAAAGACAACGTAAAGACTCAGATAAAATGTATGAAACTTAGGCACAATGTAAAGATCCCTGTCTAAGAAACTAGAAGGCTTGCTTCGTTGCATCCAGATGGACTGCTTCCTTTTAGGGTAGCTTCTCCCATGGCAAAGGAAGCTGGTGAAGGGTGCTTCTTTTCTTCTTTCAGGAGGAAGAACAGGTGTAGAGAATGAGCTCGTGTGTTTTTGCTTTCTACCTTTTTCTCACTACCTTCTCAACATGAACTGGGCTCCTCTCTATTTTGTACTCTTGTACACTGGGCTTCTCTCCAAACCATCTAAGTGTTCCCTCCATTTTTGCATTATACCCATGCTTTCCTTTGATTCAAAAATGTATTCTCTTTTTGCATGCATGGTACAAAGGCCGTTGTCCCTGATCTGGTAGCAAGAGATCTTGACCATCCAGATCAACAGAAGCTTCCAAATTTTGAGAAGAGTGGCCACTGATTGGCTGGAAAGAGATAAGGTATATTGGCTTCTCATTAGTCTGTCGATCCTCTTCATGCAGGGCAAGACAGGTTTGATTCTTCTTCCTCAAGGCACAGCCTATTTCCTGATGAAACCCTCCCTAGGAGTTCTGTAACTGGTTCAGTTGTAAAGATGGAAATATTCTACATAAGAAATCTTCTAGAGTGTTGTCATGGCCTAGGATTAAGAGCGAGATGACTGGCCTTCGAACTGAATCATGAAGCTTACATTTCTCATAGGCCTGTCCATTTTTCAGCCTTAACAAGTCATTTCTCATTTCTAACGGCCATTTATCTGCCTTACAGCCCATTTGTCACTCTTGTCATTCATTTGTCACCCCTGAGGGGTATTTTTCACCCTTACCTCTCAAGAGCCGTCGCCGTTGACACTTTTCTTCTTACCTTGAGCTGTCACATTTGTCCATTTGTCACCGTTGCTCTTCATTTGTCACCGCTAGCTTCTATTTGTCACTGCTAGCTAAGTATTTGTCACCTGTATGGCTCATTAGTCACCTGTAGGCCATTTGTCACTACTACTAAGTATTTGTCACTTGTAGAAGCCATTGTAAGCTGAGGGTCTTGAACATGCCTGGAGCATAGTTGACTGAGGTCAACAAGACTTGATCACTATAGCTTGCCTTGAGGTTGACTTTGATTTTGACTTGGTCATCATGACTTGAGTCAACTTGACTGGTACTTGGCTAGAGTCACTTTGACTGAGTTGACTTTGATTGAGTCAAGTTCATTTCCAACGGAGTCGGCTCTCCTTCTTCATTTCCACACATATTAGCCTCGTTGTCTTCCAAGCCAGCCATTTTGTCTACCTTACGGTGCATATGATATTTGATTCTGCTTGACAACTATCCACAGGCTCCACTTGAATTTTGTTGAGACTTGATAAGCAGTATTTGGATGAGGATACTTGATTTGGAGCTATGAGAATCATCAAATATTCTCACACATCGTTCCCTCCAGATTTTCCATATGGCAAATGCGAAACAATAGTCTAACAAACTTGACTAGTTGACCTGATTTCTAGAATTGGGCTTGCAGCTGAAGGAGTTCATGGCGTAGTCTAATGCTCGGCTACCTATGAAGGTCAAATCTTTCTAGGATCTATTTCCAAATCCATTTGCTAAAAGTGCATTCAAAGAAAAGATGGTCTTGATCATCCCTACCCTGTTTGCATTGGGGACACATGCTAGGAAGGTAGAATCCCTTCTTCTACAGGTTGTCGACAGTGGGTAGCTTGTTAAGGACAGCTTGCCAAGTGTAGAGGGATGCTATTTGTAAAGTTGGATTTTTCCAGACCCACTCATGATGGGGAAATGCATGTCCTTTTGCCTAATCTCTTGCCAGATGGAACTAACTTTCTTTATTTGTACATTGTTCTTCCACATGATGACATCTGACCCTGCATTATGTATTCGGACTTGTTTAACAAGGTCCTACAGTTTAGCCATTTCCATGGAAAGTGCAGTGGGAAGAACCCACTGCCCTTCGTAGATAAACAGTCCTACATTTGCCCTTTTGTCCAGCTCCAAATCTTGTCTGATTTGGTCTCCATACAATTAGTTAATACTAGTTCCATTTAACCACGGGTCAAACCACAGATTTATGTCCTGGCCATTTGATATTGAGTAATTAATGTGGCTGCGGATCCAATTCCTGGCCTGCAGAACTCCCTTCTAAGCTGATGAATAAAAAGATTTGATTCTGAAATCCCAGATATTCCTATTTGCTAAATACTTATACTTAACCCAAGAATACCATAAGGACTATTTTTTCTGAAGTATATCCCATAGCAACTTACACATACAAGCTTGATTCCATTCCTTCAGATTTTTGATTCCTAGTCCTCCTTCAGTCTTGGGTTTACAGATCTGTCTCCAAGAGATCATATGAACTGCTGAATTGGAAGAATGTCCATGCCAGTAGAAATTGCGCAAGAGGCTTTCAATTTCATTAATTAACCCAGCAGGAAGCATAAAAGCTGCTACCCAATAATATGAATATGATGAAAGAACAGATCTGATAAGTTCCAGTCTTCCTGACCTAGAGAGTAGTCTATTCTTCCAAGCATCAATTCTTCTCTTAATTTTTTCAATAATAAGATAGCAATTTGCCTTGTTGACAAATTTAGATAGAAGAGGGAGTCCAAGATATGGAACAGGAAGCTCACCTTCTGTGACTCCAAGTTGACTGATTACGTTGGTTTGATTCTGTACATAGCCCCCTAGATAAGCTTTACTTTTCTCAGAATTCAAGATGAGTCCTGACATGCTAGCAAAACTCTTAAGCAATGGCCCCACAAGAGAAAGAGTCTGGGGATCATCATTCAAGAATAAAATCAGGTCATCTGTGAATGTTATGTGAGAAATTTTCAGATTACCTACTAACGGGCATCTGATATTTCCTCTCTGAACTTCATCCTCTATTAAGGATGAGAATCCTTCCATAATTATGGTGAAAAGATAAGGGGATAAGGGGTCTCCTTGTCTAATCCCATTTCGACTGGTGAAAAATCCCTGAGGTGTACCGTTGACAAGAGCAGAGAAGGCTGGAGTGTCTAAACAGTTTGAAATCCAATGAATGCAAGTGAGAGGAAATCCCCTCTGTTCCATCAAATAGTAGAGGTAGTTTCTATTAACAGAATCAAAGGCTTTCCTAAGGTCAGCCTTCATACAAATGAATTTCCCTTTTGATTTTGAGTTTAGATTCCTGATGATATCATTTGCCAACAGTACATTGTGGTGGATGCCTTCCTGAAAACGGCTCAACCACCGAACAATCGATTCCGAACGATACACATCCGAGTAAGCCATTTTAAGCGACTCATGGAAGGAACTGTTGTTTTCCGGGTACAGATAAATGGGCGTGAGACTCAAACACACTCAGTAACCAGTAGTACCACAAACTAAGGACTAGTTGGGGTCACGCCCACCGGCGCTATCTGATGCCCCCAACCTCGTGTACACACTCAGGCCATACGCCCTAAGCTTGTCCTCTAGCTGGTAATTTCCCCCGAGCCCAGACTCGACTGTGCGCAGGGTCCCTACGGTAACTAGCCTACTCACCGTCTCTCTCGGGTACGCCGCTCAGTCACTCCCAGGCGAGCCAGTACACGGGTGCCGAGGGAAAGCTATGACTAGTGGACGTGTCACAGAGAAGGGACACTAAGAACCACGCATGCACCCATTACGAGTAACACGGAGTAACAGGTGACTCGAAGTCACCAGGCTCTGGGTAGCCCACTAGACCTAATAAACTCAACGGTCCTTGAGTTACGAGGCTCGAGGTCAAGACTGTTGCACGTGACAGTACTAAGCCATTAATCCAGCCTAATCCTTAGGCACGAAATCACAAAGCGATGACTCACGAGGCAGTTCACAACCGCCGAGACTCTCCCCTCAAAAAGGGAACTTGAGAAACTTCCAATCCTAGGCTGGTCAATTGGACTCATAGTCTGAGGCCACATACGTGGCCCACCGACCTGGAAACCTCACGACGTGTGAGAAGGACCCTCCGCACACACACCGGCTCGCGAGGACTCACTCGAGTACCTCACGAAACCCAAAGTACACCCAGGGTCACCCGGACCCTCTAAACACATGGGCACGCTAAATGAGACAACGCGGCACCTCTGGACACCCCCAAAACATAAACATAGGTCTCACGGTGTCTGAAACATTCACGGGGACGAAGGTCAACCACTGGGTCACAACCGGGTCGACCGAGGACCAACACGACGCACAACAAACACAGTAACATGGAGAATCGCCTGGCGGTCCAACCTTGGGCCGCCACAGTCTCTAGCGGCCCAACTTTGGTCCGCCATAAGGGCTCTAGCAGCCCAACCTTGGCGCGCTAGAAGACAGGTCACATTGGCTCTGGCGCTCCCATCTCAGGCTGCCACAACGCTCCAGCGGACCAACCTTGGCCCGCCAGAAGCCCTCTGGCACCCATGCCTATGGCCGCTAGAGGCACATGACCCCAACGGTTAGAAACTCGCGCCCCGAGGTGCAACGGTCAAACTCGAAAGTAGCGGCCGAAGCTACAGTCGCTACAGCAATTGGCGATTTATCGTGCGGCCGCTAGTCGATGAAAACCCCTGCCGATAAAATAGTAACAGGTGGTGCACCCACCTTAGGCCTCCAGGGCATCTGGCGTGCCTACTCTGGGCCGCCAGTGAGTGTGGCGGTCTCTGGAAGGGCCACCACACTCACCCGAGAACGGGACGGTGGGAAGAATCCTAAAAACCCGTTCCACGCTTCGATCATCCACGGATGTGGGGGAAAACAAGGGGGAAGCTCCCCCGACACCCCTAGCATGCATCTATGCCCTCGAATCGGTCCGAAACGTGACGAAACGACAGATCGGCACATGTGAATGCACTTTTTATCGAATCGATTCTTTATTCGTTTATCAGTTTATTAAGTGCGTGGGCGTGCCAGTCACAAAGTGACAATTTATTCGGGCTTCATAGAAGCCCTTGGTGCGCTCGATCTGACTCGGTCAGACGAATGTATGGTTCGTGTCGGGACCAAAACCCGCCGCGCCATGAAGGTCACGGCGTTAATTACATCCCCTCGGAGAGGGGAACACCCTTGATTAATCGCCAGGAAAAAGGGCCTCTTGGCCAGAAAATTAATTGCATAAAAATCTATTAAGAAACACTAAAGTCCTTGTACGAGGGCGCGGAGAAACTATTTGAGCTCATGTCGGTCATGTGTTGACCATTTAATGTTCGGACGAGTGTCCGACATGAGAATAATGTAATTGTCACGGGAAAACCAGAGCATATGTATGTCGGGATATGACAAATTTATTGTTCAGAGGAACGGAAAACGTTCAGTTAAATCCTGGTTAAAGTGATCGAAAATCAATAAGTTTGTCGGCCCGGTGCCAGATCAAGCCGCAACCATACTGCGGTGGGCCCCCCGCGGTCGAAGTCAGGCTCACGTGGGCATCGTCAATATCTCTGATGCCATGGGGCAATAGGAGGATGTCCCGGGATCAGATCCTAGAACCAGAGCATGTTCAAAGATAACGGGCTGTAGGCCTAGGATGTGGGTCAGCCAATGACCATAATTAGGACAAACCCGACGTCCAAGCATGACCCATGAAGGCCTCATCAATATTCCCATGCAAAGGATCTAGGGGTGATGAGAGCCGCATCGTTCTATCCAATATTATTCTCATTATTTATGGCTATTATTATTTGTTAGTTTATTTATTTATTTTATATGGTGCTCATTGATTCTTCTTTTATTACATGTGTGTTATACCCTTTTTTTTAAATTACTTATTATTATTATTATTGTGATTTTCGTTATTATGTTTTTTTATTATTATGTTATTGCATTTTAGGTGAGGAGCGCGCCGGGAAGAGGCAGGCGAAGGCTGTGCCGGGTGGAAGCCAGTTGAAGGGCTAGAAAGCTTGCCGGGTAAGGGAGGCTTGGAGGTGCATCGGTGGGGAGACGCGCGGGTGCACTGGGTGGAAAGCACTCAACACTGTGTCGGGTGAAGGGCGCTCAGAGCGTGCTGGGTAGGGCGCAGCGGGAGTGTGCCAGGTAAAGGATTTGAGGAGCCCGCCGAGGAGGCTGAGAGCGTGTCGGGCAAGGGCTGTTCGGGCGTGCCGGTGGAGAGGAGCTGAAGTGTGCCGGGCTAGGTGACTGAGAGTGTGCCGGGTAAGGCACATGCAGGGAGATAGGTTGGTTCGAGGATTGGAGTGGTGGTGGCTGGGTCAGGGAAGGTTCCTCTATTCATGAAATGCACGTGATGGGTCTTCTTTTATTCATGAAATGCATGCATGGAACTTTGATATGATTTTCTTTTATTTATGTAGATCATGTTTGTGATTATGTTCGGTAATCCGGATGTATGTTTAATGTGTGTAGAAGGTTTGGTTTAACAAGTCCATACATAATTTCAGGCCAATACAAGAGGGGGGAACTAAGTTCGGGAAATGGCTCCGGGTACGAGGCGGAGGTCAATCCTTACGCATAGGGAAGGTTTCCGACCGGACGTGATTCGGTCTTTCACTCATCGCTATTTCATATACCATGGGGTTGTGACATGCAAGCTTGCGTGGAATGCGATAGTGCAAGGGTATGCAGGGAATATGCAACCTCTTTTATTTATGCAACGCATGTGAGAAATGTTAGTTAGGTCTCTTCTTCATTGTGTAGCTAATGCTTATGTTCGTGTTTATCAATCCGTCACAACAGTGCTCAAGTGTAGTTCTCTTCATGTATTCTACAGTTCTCTCAACTCACGGGAGCATCTCGTTGTTATTTCTTTCATTTGTTTGTTACTTCCTTTTATCTTTTAACATGTTGTTACTTCTGGTAAAAATTCGACAGCATCTCCCCTTGATCCGGATGCTAAGGGAGTGTAAGGGGAACCCGCCCACAAGGAGTGGCGTGACCCAACAAGTCAAGGTGTGCGCATATGCATCAACACCCTTAGAAAACATCGGAAAACCCAAAAGTCATCAAGTGGGAAAACACTGGGCTGAAAACAGGCTGAGGGTACACCAGGTGGAAGTGGCCCAAAGGCGTGCCGGGTAGGGAGGCAGGCTGGGTGTACCAAGTGAGGGATGGAAGGGACTGGGGTTGTGCCAGATAGAGGAGATCAAAAGTGCACCGGGCAGAGGGGTTGTGGCTGTGCCGGGTGGGTTGGTTCACGGGCGTGCTGGGCGAGGCACTAAGAGGAGTGCGCCAGGCTGGCTGGTCCAAGAGTGTGCCGGTCGAGGCACCAAGGGGAGTGCACTGGGTTGGTTGTGTGGCGACCCGGGATCCGAGTATCGGAAAGGAACCGGCGCGACTCGAACCTCGGCCCACCTCCTACGAGCCCGAAGACTCGGAAGGAAAAAAGGGATGGTGTGAGGGTGTGTAAGAAACTAAAGTAACTGCAGAGATAGCACAATATACAACAAAATAATAATACAAAAATTAAATAAATAAACTGTTATAAGGTCCAGTACATCTCATGTCCAAAATAAAGTACAGTCAACTGAAAGAAAAGTACAAGTACAAGGGAAAAGTACACGTACATGGGGCATACCCCGGCTCTGGCAACTGGAACTAACCTCGGCTACTGGAATCGCGCTGGACGCCTGCCGCACCTCCTGAAGTGCCGGCCTCACCTGAAACACGGTGAAACACACAGGGGATGAGCCTCCAAAACGAAGGCTCAGTAGGGATCCCTCGAACCCTACCTCGCACGAAAAAATCCGATGCTATAGCAGTAAAACTACCCCTACAAAGCAGTAAAGCTACTCTAGCTAACAGGAGTATGGTAGAACCAACGAGCTGGAATAAATAAACTAAAAATCATCTATTGTAACAGTACCGTACTACTGAACCTCGGTGTGGCGTGGGTTAGGGAGAGAGGGTGAGGGGGAGGAGAGGTTGCCGGCCAGTACTTCTGACGACTCCACACAACCAATGACTCTCACCTCAAGAGTCGAACCACAACCAATGCTCATCGGTCTTCACCAATACCCGTGGAGCGTCAGTAATTAACTGCTCGAGACATTACAATCCACCACGCATCGGCTGGGAAGAATCATCCACCAACCGCCAGTCGCATACCGACTAAGGATCCTCTAATCATTCTCCTCTTCTGCTTCCCTACAGAATCATCAGTCGATTCTCCGGGTGTTCGCTCACATCTGTTGGCCCGGATATCCACTATCTCTATATTTGGGTCACACATCATCTGGACACCATCCTAATCCTCCCTGCCTATCTAGCCAATTCCAACTTCTCAAAAAGGGAAGGACAACGAGATTACCCATGTGAACCTCAAACTCCTCAATCTCATTAATCTTGAGCACAATTCCTCAATCCCTTCTCAATGGCAAAGCCTCCATCTCAAATCCACACTTCGGGGAATTCGTTCATCGAGGAGATTGTTGTTATATTACAACCGTCCAATCGACACTAAACAACTCTATAGTTACACCTGGTCCGTCGACAGACCGCTCAGAGAGGCAATCTCTCCATTCACGCATATGGTCCCCTTGAACGGCTCCTCCTGAGCCAGAGTAAGCCTCTGACTTTAGCACTACAATCAAATCAGTGGCCCCACAGAAAGCACCAAGTTCCAAACTCTCCTGAGTGTTGACAAAAGCCATGGTCTCTATCCACGACCATCACATCATTTAGCTCTCGAACATCATGTCCATCGGACAACTGGTGCACTAAACCACACATTATCAAGGTGCTCAAATAACTCGATTAGCCCCTTCGACTACAAATGCCAGCCCTATAGAATCTTGTTCCTGACAACATCACCTTCGGCCTCATATCTAGATCATTCCCCCTGATCAAGGCTGGTCAACTCATCGTCTCAACTCTGAGCAACATACACTGGCACCTCACGCCTAATGGAAACCACTTAAATTCGAGGACAATGCCATACATCACATCACAGATTAAGCACATCTAATCAATGTCACAGTCCATGTCCTTTTCTCACAACCTTCCATAAAGCTTCCACAGAGTCCCCAATTTCCAGTACTATCGTCCACTCGGTGCACCAACCCGTAAATTACTAGGGTGCTAGAGGTCAACCCCACCGATACTCATCATACTCTTGCTGGGACCCAGAAGCAATTTCCTCAATCATATTCATCACCGGATGTCGAACCGACTTGGAGAACACCACCTAAATCGAAGTCGATCCATCAGTTCCTCACTCCTGAGAAACAAATACTCGCTTCTAAGATGACCAATTGCATTGCCCAAGCCATACACACGATTTCAACAGACCAATGGCCCCTCCGTAAGCCACACACGATGATTCAAGGGAAGAAACTAGGGCAACCATAGTCCTTACTCAAAAGCCTTTAAATCAAAAGCTCCTGATTCTTAGGCCCATTAATTTTGCTTAGCACAAAACCCTAAAAATGGCATACCGATCGATGCCAGCCTCATAGTCAATGTTGTTTAATATCGAAGGCCAATTTCTCAAGATTAGCTGAATAACCACCATAACTCTACGCATGACATAGATATCCTACAATCTCTCCTGAAATCGATCCTAGAACCTGTGGGTTAAGGGCCCACCACGCTTCCACTGCAAAACTTTGTACAACATGCCTCTCTAGAAAAGAAGATCCTAGTGCTCGCCATGAAGCAACCTCCAACTCCCACTACACTCACGAAAATTCACGAACACTGATTTAAATAAAGTGGAAAACAACAGAATTTAAGAAAAACATGCCCGAGGCACCAATCCATCATCTCGATATTATATCTGCCATGAGGTAAAGAACCTTCTCACTAGCCCAGCTACACATCTTGCAACCCCGAGAATCCAACCTCGCCATGCCAAAAATCGATCCGGTGGCTGGGACAGTCCCTCCGGGCAACCACATGCCAAACCCGGATCGGTTTGAGACCGGGCGATCCGATCCCGATCCCCGATTCTGCCTTCCTTGAAAAGAACTGAAGTTGGCATCGACAACAGACCTGTTTTCAAAGCAACTCCAGTATTGAAAAGCTTGGTTTCTCCTCTGAAGGATATTTACAGCAGCGGCACCACTGTCCCAACACGTGTGAGACCATAGCTAGTGTGCATTCATCGAGTTCACTTGGGAAACCTTTATGTGACTGAATGTGGGAACGAACTAAGTTTATGCTGACCATTTATTTTGTAGAGGGAAGAAAAAACTAGAACTACGAGCCTGGCGAATGGACCTCGTAATCGCATGAAGAGTTGCATAACTGCGTATCCCACTTAACGTTGGGAGTTTGTGGAGCAAGCTTTCATTGTGAAAGAAGACCAAACTTGCTTTATTCAAAATAAAACGACCAACCCTTGAGGAGGCAAGTCTACCATGGATCCTGGGGAGGAGGCTTCATCCTTGGGAAGCAAAAAGTGATGATTCCAGGAAAGCAGTATCGCTCATCAGCCCTATGGAAGCATGAGGTCAAACCCCATACCAACCTGCTCTAGGAGTGGCAAGTTTCACTGAGAAGGGTACTACACGACCTCTAAGAGAAGTTTACACTTTACAGTGAGTCCAACTACATGTTGTCTCGGTTTACATAAGCACACCTGAAATCTGAGAATGTGGCAAAGGGAATGTGGCAAAGCCAACATAGAACCTTTTTTTTTGTGGTTGGAAGTCTTACCCTACTGACCTTACATACAACCCTTCTTACAAATCCCTTTTTAAACCTGACCCCTGTGGGGTTTGAACCTGGTCACCTGGGTGTCCATGGAGGGCCTTCACCAACTGAGCCACCCCTTGAATACCCCAACATTGAACCTGGGATCTAGTGGTTATAACATTGTACAGGAGAGTAACTACAAGGTATCTGGTAAAAGGGCACCACAATGTTATAACATTTTACAAGGAAGGTGGCAAAAGATCACCTCAATACCACAAGGTTTCCGCCAATTGCATGGTGTAGGGAGAACCACATGTGCACTGCCTTACCCTGCTTTCCTGGCAGAAAGACTTTCCAGTTTTCAACCTGTGTCATCTAGGTCACAATGGAGCAACCATACTGCTGCACCAGCCCCGTGGCCCCAAGTGGAGATAATGATATGGGCGGCCTGAGATGTTAATAGAAAATTGAGATCACAAAAATGGACACAAATGTGTTGGATGTTTGGAGAAGGGAGCGAGATGTCGGCATTATTTCCTTATAGCTTGGATAAAGTCATAAAGATACTGTTTTTGCAAGGGAAGAGGTGACATTGAGGAAAGCTAGGTTAGTTTCATATTGTATAATGTTATGAATGGCATGGGGGTAGAAGAATGGGAGAAATGTCTAGTGGTAAGTCTAATTTATGATATGAGATACAAAACACTATCAGAAAAGATAAACAAGATAAGGATGCAGTAAGATGAATTTCTATATCACTTTCAGAAAAGATGAATTTCTATCATTGTCAAAACAAAGAATACAAATCCCACTTCCTAAGGTACTACATCAAAATTCTTGACCATAATGTAGACACGACTCCCTCTTACTTTTAAGGTGGTCAATGGCCACCGATTGGAATTTCAGGAAAAAGGAAAAGCCTAAAATGCAAGTTTTTTTTCAGAATATTTGATGCTGATTTAATCACTATGTCTTTGATGGTCTACCAGGAGCTAGCTGATGTCCAAGGTCTTAATACAATCTGCAATTAGGCCAAGTTATTACGTAATTTATGATGGTTTCAAGTCCAACAGATAATGGATGGACAAGTTGGTAACTGGTTAACTAAAAGAAGGTTAAACGCTTTCAGGAGGAAGAATAAAGGCCTCACGTGATATTAAGTTTCAAGGATTCATAAATGACAAGAAGTACAGGGCAACAAAATTTGAAAAATCTGGCACTGGTTTTCAGAATATTTTGCCAAATTCGTCCGCGAATGTGCCGACAAGGCCCCGAAACCGATCAAGGAGAATGCATAAATGTCCTACCTTCCCAAGCCGAATGAAGGCTCTTTCGAGCTTCCGCCCGCCGGCACGTTCCCTGCCGTCTGCACCAGGATCATCGATCTCGGAACACAGCAGACGACCTACAAGGGCCAGCCGAAGCAGACTTATCAGGTGATGCTCTCGTGGGAGATCGCAGACGACGACGCCAAGATGTCGGACGGCAAGCGCTTCATGACCTCGCAGCGCTACACCTGGTCGATGTCGGAGAAGGCGAACCTCCGCAAGCATCTGGAGGCATGGCGCGGTCAGGCGTTCACAGACGCCGACTTTGGCGAAGGCGGCTTCAATCTGAAGAACGTTCTCGGCAAGGCGTGCCTGCTCCAGATCGTGCACGAGGAGAACAACGGCAAGACCTACGCGAACATAGCTTCGCTCATGAAGATGCCGAAGGGTATGCCGGTCCCGACAGCGGAATCCGAGTTGATTTATCTGTGGCTCGACCCCGACCTGTTCGACCGCGAGGCCTTCGGGAAGCTCTCCGACTACATGCAGGAGCTTATCAAGAAGGCGCCTGAGTATTCCTTTGCGCTCTCCACGTCGAAGACGCAGCCCGAACATATCGCAGGAGGCATGGACGACGAGATCCCTTTCTAGGCGGGGGTGTCGGTATGGACGACATCCCATTCGCTCCTCTTGACGCGGAACCAGCATGAGCAACGCAGCAGCCATCCAGGCTACCTATTCCGACCTCAAGGTCATTCGTGGCCGTAAGGTCTGCCAGATCGTCATGGAAATTCCTCTGGAAGCTTCCGAGGCATTTGTCGCGGCATTTGGCATGCCGAACCCGGCGAAGGAAACCTGGGTGGCGCTTGCGCTCTTGGACAAGAAAGCCGTCCAGCACAAGGATGACGGCGTACAGGCACCGAAGAATGTCCGCAGAGCGTTCCACGAGCTGACGCTTGCTGAACAGTCGGCCATCAAATGCGGTGATCGTGTCTTCCAAAGGTTTCTCTTCGAGAAAGACATGATCCCGGATGAGGACTTCGAGGCTGGCGGTCAGAAGTCGGCGGATGCTGCCGCTACTGCGGTTCGTGTCGCGTGCGGTGTGAACACCCGTTCAGACATTCTGCCGAACACACCCGCTGGCGACAAATGGCGCGACGTGCTGCGCGAGTTCGAAATGTGGAAGAATATCTGATGAGCCAGATGTCTCCCCGCCGTTCGCCTACCCGCAATCAGCGCGCCGAGATTTTCTTGGCAGCGAAAGGCATCTGTTACCTGTGCGGACTTCGCATCAAGGCCGAGCGCGGCGAGAAGTGGGAGGCCGAACACCCGCACGCCCGCGAGCTTGGCGGCTCCGACGAGATCAGCGATCTCCGGCCGGTTCACGTCGCCTGCCACAAGGTAAAAACAGCGGCTGACAAGGCAGAAATCGCCCGGAGCAACGGCGCCCGTAACCGCAATCTTGGCATCAAGAAGCGTTCGACGTTCCAGACCGCGAAAGATGGCCCGTACCGTCAAAAGATGAACGGCCAACTTGTCTGGCGAGACACCGGCAAGCCTGTGAATGGTCCGCGTCCCCGTAGCGACTAACGATTGAGGCAGAGAGATGGAAGGATTCGGCTTCGGAGCATTGCTCGGCCTGTTCGTCGGCCTTTGGATCGCGGCGACGGGCCAGAACGGTATCGACGATCAGTCCGTTGCTGCTGGCGTATGGAGCCATGACGGCAAGGCGTATCGGCTGGAGGTCATCGCGCCATGAACCGCTCGCGGAACGCCGGAAAGATTGGTCAGGGAAATGGCCTTACGGCCCCGGCCCCTGAGTGAGTCTCACCATATACGAGACTCATGCAGAGCGAGCCCGGCCATACCCGTGAACTGCTCGGCGGACCTGAGTGAGTCTCACCACCACATACGAGACTCATGCAGACAGGGCGGCGTTTCGATATACAGACAAGGAATAATGATTTCAAAATTTTGACTGTCTAGTTTATTTACTAATTTGGTGTGGAATCCTAATAGAAGATTAGCAGGTTGGAAAGGGAGACTAATGTTATGGTCAGGTGGATCTTTGCAAACAAGTACTGTCAAGATTGCCAATTCACTTTCTACCCTGTCCAGGACCCCGAAATTGGTGGGCAAACGGTTTGGATGTCTCCCTATGATGGATGTAAGGTTAGACTTGGTAGCAAATGGTGTCATGGTGGACTACAGGCTGAGATTCCCCCAATTGCTGGAAACCCTCCAGCTGTCCTGGCAGAGGCATCTGGCCTTGGGGAAGTGGGGGGCGGCTGGACACCAGGTCTTAGGAGGAACATTCATGAAGATGGAATTTTGCCACATGTGCTTTCTACTAAGGTGAGCTCTTGTTCAGAGGCAAGGCTGTCGAAGGGCAGGTCTTAGGGCACGTTTTTATCTTTCAATAGATTTTCAGATTTGGCAGCCGCACTCCTCGCTAAAAGTGAAAATCTGTGGATCTTGCATGCTGTGCTTCCTACTTATGACTGGCTGGCTGGCCCAATTCATGGGAGACATTGGAACTTCTTGCTGTCTGTATGATGATCAGGATGAGACGCTGGACCATTATTTTACTGGGTGCTACTCGTCTAACACTACATGGGAGGAGATGCACCAGAAAGTGGCTGTAAGCTTGAACCTTCCTGAGCAGTTAAGAGGTTGATCATTGGGTGGAATAGGTGGACACTAAAAGGTTTGCGTAAGTTCCGAGGTAGCTGATCTTTCATTCTTCAGAAACGACAATTTTTAATAGGAAGAACTGCACTGTCGATGGGGTTGCCACCTTCATATGTTCTAGGGTGATTGAGTGGGGGTAGGCTTCTTTGTAGAGAGGAGGGCTAAAGATTCTATGTTTTGTATTTAGGGGGCTAGAGGATCACGCTGCCTTGTTATGGAGAGCTTTTTTTTCCCCTTTAAGAGTGTGTGTAAAGGACTTTTTGGTTGCGTGTTGACACTACACTAATGGTACTATCGTTTCAGAAAAAAGAATTTTTTGTTTATTATCTGTGATCATCAAGTGCAGTTGCCTGTATGGACGCCAGTTCCTCATTGTTTTTTTACCATATACTGTAGTCCAATATTTAGCTGATATGCTGTTTGCTGTCTACACTTTGCTTTAGTCCCGGTATCGTTCTTTTTAAACAAGTCTTGGTACCAATCTGCTACCTTGCTTGATCAGATACTTCCGGTGAATATCAAGAGTCTTGCTGGTAGTGTTGCGACGCTTGCCAACTGGCTCACTTCATGGGCTGTTACGATGACAGCGAACTTGCTCTTGAGTTGGAGCAGTGGAGGTCTCTCTCTCTCTCTAATTCTATCCACCGTATGCTTTGTACTAACTGCACGTGACTTGGAATGCTGCTGCTTGCAGGAACCTTTACTCTGTACATGGTTGTGTGTGCCTTCACTCTGTTGTTTGTGATAAAACTGGTTCCGGAAACCAAGGGAAGAACCCTCGAGGAGATTCAATGGTCCTTCAGATGAGCCACATTTTGCCTGCTGAATGTCTTGGAGTACTACGGATGAACGTCCCGTCATGAGAGATGGCACGTCGTGTGAAGCCTTTCATCTGCCAAAGCTGGGCGCGGACAGGGATTTTTACATGCTTACCTCCCTTCCCCATCCATCTCCGGGATTCATTCATGGCTTCCAAAGACTTTTGGTGCTACCATGCTATTTGTGTCCTGCTATTTTTGTTGTCTTTATTTATTTTTGCCCCTACTTGTTAAGTCTTTTCCCATTCATTTCAGAAAGTGAGCTACGACTTGTTAAAGTCACTGCTACATATGAGTGTTAGTTTGAAACATGGAATAGAGAATTGGTAGGCTTTTTAGGAGCCATGTTAGGGCATAAGAAGGGTGCTATGTTACATTATTACAACTTAGCATCCAGAAAAACTATACCATTTAATATTCGGTCAAAATTCATTCTCAGGTAGACCCCCAATCTATCCAGCCAGTTCTGTAACCTGAGCCAGAAAATCATGGAGTTTGCAGAGTTTTTCATTTCTGATCCTATTGTTGGATGGATTTGTAAAAATTATATGTTGTATCCCTTCGAGTCTAATTTCCAAAGGCACTAGTTTCAGTCTGATCTGCCGTCGGATTTGGGCGCAACAATTCTTTTTGCCGGGTCGCGCAAACTTGTTTCGTGAGCAGGCCAGCAAAGGTAGCAGCAAGTTATTCTTGCAAAATTACTTTGGCATCGATTCAGTCGTCGCTGACTTCAGGGATCGAAGAGGAGTCTTCCACCGGCGTTCTAGCTAGCTGCCGCGATCAAAAGGTGACCGGAAGTTGCCGTCCCACAAGCCGAGTTCGGTTGCTATCCAGCGAGTCGGAACAGTACCGAGTAAGACCAGCAGCCCGCCTCCGGTCCGAGAGCCCTTCCGACTTGCTTCCTGTCAACCTGAGACCGCTACTCTTGGGTCCCACTGTAGCCTTTTACCTCCCTGCGTGGAGTGGACAATAAATTTCACTTCTGTAATATTTAGCTAATTGTTGTACCGAGAGTACGAGTCTTGGTCGGGAATGTCTTCCCCACGCTCGGTAGCGTGGAGGTATCATGTCTCCTCCCCTCTCGGCAATTTGCTTTACTCGTATATATTTCTTTATGCCGCTGCTTGCATGTGATAGGATAAATTAGCTCTTATATTATTTCAATCATCACTACGAGAGTGAGCGAGTGTGACCCGTCCCGTGACGTGACACTAGCACGGAAGAGTCGATACCCTCGACTCATTACCGGTTTCTCAACCGTGCACATCCGCACGCTTCCCTCGCTTAGGGACGTCTGTGAGCTAGAGTACTAGGTTCGCATCCCATCCCGCATCACTCTGTATGCCCAGACCTCCTGGCTATTTATTTTGTTACTTATTCATTGCCTCTCCATAACTTATAAGGTTGAGGTGATGTTTGTTGCCTTCTAACATGCCGATGGATGGGGAATAGACCATCTTGGCTTATATTACAGTTTATCAACTCATGGCTATGGAGATTTGACACTTCTGGCTGAACATTGTGCCACTATTGGTGACATTTGCTGGCTGGTTTGGGAGGTGCGTCCCGGGACAAGGAGCCTCCATTGTATTATCGGCCTCTTTCTTCATTATATTTAGGCCCACTAGGTATATCTTGTTCCGTTCAGCCCATTCTTTATCTTGTTCATTTCTCCTTTCGACATATATGCATATCCTTCGCATTATCATTAGTTGCCCTCATTTCTTTACAGATTTCTCAAATTCCAAAACAACTTTGGAATACCAAAAGTTGATTTCCAAGGCGCAGAAGCTTGGTTATTTTGAACCCCCGATCGTGGCTCCGACCACTATGCCATTGCCTTCAAGAGGGTCTTGGAAGTGCGAAAGATCTCGGGTGAAGGAGGCCATTTCTCAGGCTAAGAAGGCCCGAGTGAAGGTCTCTGAACAAGAGAAGCAGGCGGCAACAGAACCCAACGTTCTATTACCAGTGGTCCCCTCCTTCGAGGAATTTGAGGCGGCACAAGAGCAGATGACCTCTTTGACATGTACACCTCTTTGGACTTCCCCATCTGGACATGGACTAGGTCTTCATTAGTTTATTTTCTTCATTCAGACCCAGCGGCCCATTCTGTTCCAGCCGTGAAGGAGGTCGTAACTGCCAGCAGTACTGAGGGGGTTGAACGAGCGAAGCGATGCGCAATGTCGAACAGGGTGGTGTACGTATCGACGGCACTCAGATTTCGGACAAGGGTCTCAAGATCGAGGCGGGCACGTTTGTGGTTCAGGTCGGCAAGCGCAAGTTTGCGCGCGTCACGCTGACGGCCTGAGCACGCATCGCAGAGAACGACGCGAGCGAAGCATGTCGGCGAAGCACAGTGGCGAAGGACACGAGCAAGTTATTCTTAAAATAATAACTTTTATCTTAATCGATCTCTAGTAACTTAATTCTACTATCAAAATCGAAAAAGAGCGAAAAGATGAAAGAACACATTCTAACCGTCTATTATTTTGTTAACAAATTGACCCCCGCAGAATAATATAATTTGAGAGTTATTTAATATTTTTAACGTTTAAATAGTACTCGAGTTATGGTCGGACATGGTTTTAACTAATTAAAAAGTATTAAAACATATTTTATTGACAATTTATTAAAATGGATAGTGCAAATATAATTACGCTAGAGGGAAGTGTTACATACAAAAAACCTTTTTTAGAGTTCGCTCGACTTTCTAACATCACACGACCCGGGATGGACAGGGGCCCATGAGTGGATTCGGCGCCTCACATCGTGTCTGGTTTTGCTTTCTCCCGTCCAGAAAACTGCATGAGCTGCGGCCATGGGTACATGAGCCGGAAGCGCGGCGTTCGCTACGCAACCCGGAAGGGCCGATGCATGGTACGCCATGGCTTCCGGCGCCCGCGCCCTCGGCGCAGAGAGGACGTAGACCACGTCTCTACGGTCTGCATGCCGAGCGCCGAGGTGGGAGTAACTCTGCAAAGTGCTAACTTCGAAGCACTTGCAATGTGCGGTCTTTTCTTCCTCTGCAAGCAGCACATTCACCGGGATGCCCGCTCTCGAAGCGAACGCTTTATACTCCGCATTGTCACGTCGCCAGTTGATGTCGAGAAAGAACCGGAAGGAAGCAGCGGTAGGAAGACCGGGCAGAGCAGGAAGAAGAGTGCAGAAAGGAGCAGGGAAAGGTTGCAGCGAATGAGGGCGTGCAGGAGCAATGGTTCGTATTAGAAGGACACCGCAGAGGCGGGACGGTGGGGACGCTACCCCTGCATGCCCTTCTCCAGCTGCTACTTATGCCCGACGAGTACAGGGGAAGGGTAGTTCCACACCGACCCCCGCGATGGTGGAAGCCGCAAGGAAACATATCGAGGAGATCAGGAGGTGTAAGTTCTCCATCGGGGCGTCGGAGCCGAACCCCCTCACAGTCGACCTACATCACGCGGTCCGTAACCTCTCGGCGGAGCTCTACACCAAGGACGTGCACTTCGTCATGGAGCTCATCCAGGTTAGTTCATTTTTCATCGATCCCTTTGTCACACTCTTGATGCGTTCCCACGTTTGCTTAAATGCTTCACCGCTGTGTCCGCAGAATGCGGAGGACAACGCGTATCCGGAAGGCGTGGACCCATCCCTGGAGTTCAGGATCACGTCCAATGACATCACAGACACCGGCGCTACGGCTACCCTTCTTGTGTTCAACAACGAGGTGGGATTCTCCAGGAACAATATTGAGTCCCTCTGCAGCGTGGGCCGGTCGACCAAGAAGGGCAGGAGGATGGAAGGGTACATCGGGGAGAAAGGTCACTACTTTTCCTAGAAATCTGCATTTTCTATGTGATTTCACTTTGGTAACTGTTGTCTGCACTGCTGTGGTCTTTCTGTCGGCGTTTTCCACCTACCGGTGTTCCCGACGCTATATTTTCTTTTCTTCTCCTTCCTCAATAGTACTGCTACTGTATTCCTCAGTGGTTGTCCGTTCTGGGAGTGAAGTTTATGTCTTCTTATGTTTTTTCCCATGTTACTAGACTGCTAGCGTCGCCGGCGTTTGATCCTGTCAGTGGTTTTTTTCCTTCTAAACTAGGTGTAGTTTCCACTTGTTCTCTATTTTTAAGAGGGACGTAAATTGGCAATAGCTATTCTAAATCAGCCTTGTTATTATGCATCTAATTCGTAAAAATGAAAGGGCATATGACCTGAGAACAGCAACAAGACCGAATCATGTCCCAGACGGTGACCTCGTGGATGATGAAAATGACTAAATAGGTAGGATACAAATAGAAATTCCTCTCTCCATTCTCGATAAAATTATCGGCAATTGTTGAAACAGACATGGTTCCAGAAATAGGAGTAGGAATATTTTGAGCATTTAATGTTTTATGAGCATAAAGTTCATTTATCCAAGGGTTTGGCATCAGTAATATCATTCATGCGTGTTGGAGCTCAAAAATTTTGAAAGAAAACAAAAAATGGGGGGATCTGCCCTGATAGGGGTCACCCGGCCCAAGCAAGCTCCCACGGGAGAAGACCCAGTCCGGGTTAGGCTCCATGGCAGCCCACCCAAAACCGGACAAGCCCTGTAGGGCTTATCTGGGCTAGATAGGCTCCCACGGGAGCCTACCCGGTCCTGGTAAGGCTCCGCGAGAGCCCACCTAGACCGAACAGTCCCCGTGGGCCTTGTCTTGGCAGGATAGCCTCCCGCCAGAGGCTTATCCGGTCTGTATAGGCCATTTGTGGCTCGTCCAGGCAGGGGGAGGGCCGCGCGGCCTTGTTTGGACCGGACAGGCCATCGACATCTTGTCCGGGCCCGGTGGAGCTCTCAGGGCCTAGTAGGACAAGAGGGGGCACCCGCGGGTGCTTACCCGGTCCGAGTACGCTCCCAAGTGAGCCCATCCTGCCCGAGTAAGCGCCAAAACCCCTTATCTAGTCCGGTTAAGCTATTTTAGCCTATAAATATCCGCCTAAGGGTCCTCATTTGGAAGCGGGAGGAGAAGAAACAATCTCCTAGTTTTTTGCGCCGTGTGTTATTTTTGAAGCCCAACAAAGGTGTGTTGCATATATGCCCTTGTGGCTATACCCCTTGTGCCATTTCTTGGCATTACTTTTCAATCTCGTCTACTCTGGCAAATTTCGTGGACTGAGTTCGTCACCACATTTGAACTTACTTTCAGTTTGGCATATCTCAGGATGGATAAAATGCACCAGTTCTTGCAGCTCGTCCAGGGAGAAATGTCGGTGCTTGAATATCGCAACAAGTTCATGGAATTGGGCCGTTATGTGCCCCATGTGCTGGCGAGCGAAGCTTTAAAGACAGAACAGTTTCTTCATGGTCTCCGTGCTGAATTGAGGCAGCCATTGATTGTTGCTCATGTAACTAATATGAATGAGGTGTACCAGGCTGCGGCAGCATTGGAGTTGGACTTGGCAAGATCCCAGACTCCTTCTCAAGCAGTGTTGGTTCAGCTGACAGTTCAGCTTACATTTTGCTATCCGCCTCCTATTCCAAGTTTTCCTTCTGTCACTCCAGCTGCTAGTGTTACTGCTTCTTCAGGTAAGTCCCAGCTTAGGAAATTTAAGAATAAGAAGAGGTTCAAGAAGTGATTTGACCAGCAGGCATCGTCTGGCGCAGTACAGTAGTTAGCTCCTTCTTTCCAACAACGCTAGAGTTCTACTAAGAGCCAATTTAAAGGTTGTGCACGGTGTGGTGGTAGCCACCCAGGCAAACCATGTTCTCTGTTGGTGGCTTATTTTCGATGTGACCAGTCGGGTCACGTGGTGAGAGACTGTCCTTTGTGAGCGATCCCAGTGTAATTTACTCCGGTGGCTCAATCTCAGTAGCCTCAATCGCAGTTCAGGCCTCCACTTCCACCACCGTCGCCATCCCAGCAGTTCCAGCAGTTTCATCCTCAAGCTTCAGCAGCATCCTCCTTCCAGTCCTCTACAGCTGCCAGTAGAAAGCAAAAGGGCAAGGTGACTCATATCTCACCAGCTGAGGCTATAGCTTCAAATCTCGTTGAAGGTACTATTACTATTTTTGGTTGTGCGGCCCGTGTTTTATTTGATTCAGGTACTTCTCACTCCTTCATTTCTGAGGATTTTATTACATATATCGAGGAGCCCATGGTCGAGATGGCTTGTGATTTGATTGTTGAATTACCATCTGGAGATTTTATGGCTACCCTGTTATGTCTTGAAGACTCGCCTATTGTGATCAGCGATCGGTAATTGCCAGCGAGACTTTATGCCTTATAGCTGGCAGATTATGACATCATTTTAGGTATGGATTGGCTGGAGCAGTACGGGACTATGGTTGATTGTAGATCATGAACTTCTTCCATTTTTGAAACTTAATCAGACTCAGCATCTATGGATGATCATTAATCGTCTTCTAATCGTGAAAATCTACGTACCGAGGGAAAATGATCTTGGTAGACTCAAGGATGGACTCTGCTTGCATGGATAAGGTATCAGAATCCTTTTCATCTTCAGACACTCTGCGAGTTTTCTCTGAGGCAGACGTCCGGCGCCACTTCGCTAGTGCTTCAGATACTTTCTCTTTGCCTTTAGCAGACTTTTCTCCACGCAACCCAGAAATGGTGCCCTGATCATGTACAGGCTTTGATCTTCTTTCCTTGTGAGGAACTTCGATGGGTTTCTTTGAAAGAACATCTATTGGTTGCTGCTCCTCTAGAGCCTTTCGCTTCCCCATACTCTTCGTGGCTGGAGAAGACATGGTTGAAACAGAGGATGATGGCACAGGTTAGAGAAGGATGGAGAACAAGGATGGAGATAGGAAGTTTCCGCATGGGGTGAGAGAGCACAGACGACTAGGGTGCGTCGATGCGAGGGGTTTTAGAAGAAGGGTGAAACCTCGACCTGGATGAATTGGGTTTCAACGGTGAGGTGAACGTTGATATAAGGTAGAGTTAGACAGAAATCGATCAACTTTACCAATTTCAAGACTGATTATCAGACTGCCCTTCATTTAAGATGAAATGCCTTTCTTTACACTTACATGGTTTTCTGCTTATGAGGATTATATCATAATGCATTAATTTTCTAAAATCAATCCTTTGATGCAAGAGCAATGGAAGTAAAACAATCTAATCAAATTACTATGCCCAGTCAGAAAATCATCAATCTTACTTGTCATTTTTATTAGACAAAACTGATTTAAATCTGTCTTATATTAAAATTATATAGTTTTAAGTCTTCTGAAAAAGGAACACAAAGTCAACCATATTATTTTTATTTTTCTTTTTGTTTATTTGATGGAGCATTCTAGTGTGACTACACCTTTTTAGACAAGGAGACATGTTGACTAAACACCAGAATCCCTAGTTACTCAATGCAGTCAACTGTTATGCTTCAAGTTATGAACAGACATAGCACCTTTTATCATGAAATGACCTCTGAATTTTATTGAAACAGATAGTCAGTTTCTCCAAAAGATATGCCATTGCTCTGCCTTTTTCTTATTTTATATAGTGACGTATTCCCGGGCCTTATATCAGATCTTACCTTAAAATAGCTTAAGAACAATATAAGTACATGATTCTTAACCAGAATGTCTTATTACTTGTAATTTTCAGATTTCTGGGGATCAACTAGACAGTTCCATTTCTTAGAATGTTTTAAGACCATTGAAAATACATTCAAGGACAATCTTGAGCAATTAAGATTAGATTTAATCTTCATAGACAGAAAATCACATTTCTGTAAAGTCAAGCCGCTTCTTTTAGATCTGGGTGGTCTGATAATTGTGTTTCTTGATTAGTAAAGATAACAAATTTCATGACATACTCCCCCTGAATGATAAACTCTAATGGCAAACTCCCCCTAAAAGAATGCATAGATGGTTAAGAAGTGGGAAGGACTTGTCATAGATAGTACAGATGAAAGAACAAAGATGGAGAGTTCAATGAAAGTAAAGATAGGTAAGAGAAGTAGAGTAGAATGCCACATAGAAGCAAAGGTAAGACTAAGGTCAAATTTGTAGATAACCATAGCACAGTATCTCACAACAGCCAGCTTATACCAGGTGTAATAAGGTCAGGGTTCCCTTCATGTACATCGACCTTCTAACATAGTGAGGTCGGTGCAACTGTCTTATGCATCGACCTGTCAGTATAGTGAGGTCGGTGTTCTTTTCATAATTGACGACCTACTAATATAACCAGGAAATGCATTCCAGCAAGAATAACCTCAGCAGCAACTCTACACATCTCACAAGACTAACCTCAATGTTAAACACCTAAACCTCTGCAAAAGGTTAAGGTTCCTCTCATATGCTTCATATTGGATGAAGAAGGATAAAAAGAAGAGAGACGGGGGCTAGAACTCCCTCGTTAAGGCACAGAGACCCTAATAACAAGGAACTCGATACAGAATAAACAGAGATTAGCTGGGATCAAGGCGGACTAAAGTCTTGAAAACAACATGAAAAAGGGTGATGACCCCGAAAGGGTGAAGAGGAGAGAATGGAGAGATGAGAAAAAAAATCATCCGACGTGGTCGGAGAAAAGGAATGAGAATCATCCGACAAGGTTGGAGAAGGAGAATGAGAGTCACCTGATAGGGTCGGGAAAAGAGAATGAGAATCACCCGACATGGTCAGGGAAAGAAAGTAGGAGACACCTGACAAGTTCGGGGAAGAAGAAGGAGAATCACCTGATAGAGTCGGGGAAAAGAATGAAAGTCACCCGATAGAGCCGGGGAAGGAGAAGGAAAACCACCTGACGGAGTTGGGGAAGGAGAATTGGCGATGGAACCTGGAGATATCAGAGGAGAAGGATCAAAAGAAGAAATCCCTAAATTGGGACGAAAGGATGACATGGGCCGAGGCTTAAAACAGTAAGAATAGGGAGAATCCAGAGAACCTGGATAAGAAGAGTGGGGGTTCGCAGACCCAGGAAGAGAGGAGAAACGGATGAAAATGAGATCAGAAGGAGAAAGATACACCACCCAAGGGTGGGAACTAAGTAAAAGAAAGGATAATTGAAAAGACAAGGAAGACGAAGTGGACCCCTGAGTGCACAATCGATGGCCCATGAATCGGCGCCGACTCTTCTTGGCAGAAACTTCCTTGAAATGAACCCACCAGGCGCGGACTCGGGCCTTCGGGCTTCTTGATCTGTAGTGTCTTCTCAAATAACAGCCCCATCTAGCGGACGGCCTGGCCCGATCATGAACATGCAGCTTCATCGGGGCAATTGCCCCTAGACACCTGGTGCTAACAATAGGCCGATATTCTTGGACAGGTAACTCCTCAAAATGTTGAACATCATGGAACCATAGAGTTTTATCACTAGGCACAAGAATCATAAGGTTCAGAAACTCCACTCGATAGTTAGGCTTGAAGCATAACTCTCTTGACAGATGAGAATGAAGTTGAGGGAGAGTAATACACGGTGTTAACGTAGCCAGCT
Organism: Amorphophallus titanum; assembly: GCA_024336825.1. Taxonomy (NCBI): domain Eukaryota; kingdom Viridiplantae; phylum Streptophyta; class Magnoliopsida; order Alismatales; family Araceae; genus Amorphophallus; species Amorphophallus titanum. The sequence goes on along the minus strand of JANBPO010002057.1, from coordinate 19,182 downwards.
TGAGAAACTAAGAGAGGTTGCATAGAATGTGCTGAATGCCCTTAGATAATGCTGAAGATACGACAAACTTCCCCTTGAATATGGAATTCACCAATCCTTTGGCAGCCGTATGAGTTACTACAATATTGGTAGAGAATCCCTCTTGGCCAGTGAACTGAATAGCAATGGAGTGAGAAGTAATAACAACATCAATAATCAAACCTCTGGCAAGCAATGGGATTGTCACCGGCCTCGCTGGAGAAAAAATTGGCACTAGTGCAAGAGCACTCTTCTTGGCAGTCATTTGCATTGGAAGTGTAGGCTTATCATCACCGAAATGGCCAAGGACTAGGACCCAGATCGACATTCGGCAAATAAATTCTTGAATCTTGAAATGCACAACCGAAACCTAACTTGGCTCATCATCTCCTTGGGGACCAAACCCAAGAGGAACCGAAGGTAGCGCACACCCGCTCCGTGGGGTGAAAGTGGATGGAGAAGTGGAGGTAATAGTATTGGGAGGCGCGGAGGCTTCAAGCGAGGAAGGAATGGTGGCAATGATAGGCTTAGGTGTGCATGTGGGTAAAGGGGTGATGGTAACGATAGGTTCGGGTGTAGGTGTAGGAGGCAAAAGCATAGGCAAAGGTGAAGCTTGCTCAGGCTCAGGCAAGGAAGACAGCAGAGATAGAGACGGCGATGGTGTAGGAGGGGGTAAAGGCGAAGGTGGAGGTGTAGGTATAGGTACAGCCTGCTCAGGCTCGGGCAACAATGGCGAAGGGGATGACAAAGGCGGTGGAGATGGTGGAAGTGATGGAATAGGGGTCTTTGGGGGAGGGGGTGGTGGTACTGGTAGTGGGGGAGCGGACGATCTCGATGCCCGAGCCCTTCACGGCGATGACGCCGCTGAGCAATTTCGCGCGCTGGCCCATTTTCGTTACATGAAGCATGGCAGAGAACCCTCTAGGTGGGGACTTAAACTAGTTATCCAGTAGCCAGCATTCGCAGTAGGTTACCCTCAAACATTTTGTTTATAGACTTAGCACGCCTTAAGTATGCCCCGATAGTTCGATATATTCAACAGACCTTTAATATGCCCAAATAGCTTTACAGGTTCAGCGGAGCCTGGATATGCCCAAATGATTTTCCAGCTCGAGATGCCCCTAGGCCGGGGTAAAGCTTCTACTTTGATGCCCCTCGGGTACATGGAGGAGCTACTCAGAGCATGTCCTTACATTGGGTAGCTTGTCCTCTTCATGAAAAGTCAAGTACACAGATAATAGCGGGGAAATCTAGCTATTAGGTTCCACCATTTCATCTTCTTCATCTTCAGCTCCCTGAGCGGAACCAAGGGTGACAACTTTTATGCCTTCTTGTAGTGGCCGCCCCAGGATGGGTGTATGTTGAAATAGCCTTTGTTGCCCTCTTTTTATAACCTATGAAGGGTTGTGGAGGGCAGGATCATATTCCTGTTGAAACGGGCTGTAGGTATTCTCCACCACATATTGGAGTATGTCTTTTGATATCTGCCCCAAGGCGGGGCACCATTCATCAATTCTTCTAGCTTGTAGCAACAGCCTGTGGAGCTTGAAACACCCTTTAGTGCCTGTAATACTCTGGTCGATATAGAGAGGCCCTGTTGGCTGCCATCTTAAAGACAAGCATTTGATGAGGGCGCGGTGGTTCCACGTTATACTCGCCCATTTGTAATTCACCTCAGCTGATCAAACCTTCTATGATGTCATTGAATATGTAGCAGTCCTTAATAGAATGCCCCAATCCTCGATGGTATAGGCAAAACTAGGGATCATGTTCTCTTTCGACCTCATTTGGTCTCTTCGGCTCTGGGAGCACCACCTTGCCATATTCGCCGGCCCATTCGAAGAGGATTTGAGTCTGATCTTTTGAGAAGGAGTAGGCTTTCATCATTTTACCCCTTAGTGAGAAGCGTCACTCAAAGGGCTTAATGGAGGAAGAGTGTAAGGCCCGTGGATTAACGGATCATTACTGGTATTAATCTAGAATTTATTTCATGAATTTGGGCTATTTTTATGGATTTTATGGGTATTTTCTGGCATCCCTTCCGAGCCCTTTGGCTCATGGGCGGCACACCAGAATTCGAATGGTATCGAGCTCCTCCCAGTATCCGGATCTTAGGTCGTTACAGGCTCTGTTGGCGCAAATCAACGAGGAAGGCAAAGAGTAGCCACTCTACTACCTCAGCTGGAAATTGATCGGTGCCGAGTACTGCTACTCCCCCTTGGAGAAAGTCTACTTGGCATTGGTTTTTGCGGTCAAGAAGTTGTGGCACTACCTCTTATCCCATCGGGTCAAGCTCATATGCAAACATGACCCCCTCAAGTATCTCCTCAAGTAGCTTGTCCTCTCAAGTCGACTAGGGAAATGGGCTCTCCTGCTCATGGAGTATGATATCACTTACATCCCTAGAAAAGCAATCAAGGGGTAGGGTATGGCTGAATTTTTGGCAGCCCATCTAGTACTGGATGATTCACCTCTCAACACGGAGCTCCCGGATGAGTAGTATCTTGCCCTTCAGCCACCACAACTGGTTGAATAGAGCGGAGATGTCTTGCATTACTGGCAACAAGACACCCTCACAATCAATCTACCTTCTTGGGAGCTATACTTTGATGGCGCTTCCTGAGGCAATACTCGGAGCAATCAAAGCTCAGACGTCATGACAGGTGCCGGCATCGTCTTCTTGATGTCTCAGGGTGGAGTTTTGTACAACTCTTGCGTCCTCATGAAAGCTCTAACCAACAATGAAGCCGAGTATGAAGCTCTAATCATTAGACTTTAGATGGCTTTCGCGATGGCCCCTGGCTGGGCGGTCCCGGGGGCGGCGGGGTGCTGGTCGGCCTCGCGAAAGGCAAGGCGGTCCTTGATCATGAAAGCTATTTGAAGATGGAGCCCAATTTTGAAAGAATTGATCCGAAAGATTTTGATAAGGGAATGGATGAACTGTTGATCTAGAGAGGGGGTGAATAGATTAACCCCAATTTAAGGATTCTACAGCATCAAATAAAACGTGGAATAAAAGTTCTGCTGAGAAGCGAGCAGTCAATTCAAATTGAAGTAAGCAGCGAATGTATCCGATGCAAAACCAATGTTAATTCTAGAAGAATTAGCACACACAAATGCAGCGAACAACCCACAACCAATTCTAGTACGAGGCGAATGTTCGATCTAGGATCTCCTTATGCAAGAGGTGACATTCCAGATAGGCTTAACCTATCTTTCCAGCCACGTCTTTTTATATACTCCTTGGTTGAAGGTATATGTAGATCATATAAATGAAAATACCACAAACATCAAATGCCTACAGAGAATGGTCCTAGGCATGCATCTAAACGAAGTAATGAAGAATTAACCAATCACACATACGCAAAAGCAATTTAAAAGTGGTTTGATCTCGAGCTTGAGATCTACATCCACCCCTCACTCAATCGAGTGAGGCTTCCGTTGACAAACAACTTGCCAATCCGCCGATCCACAGCTTCGGGGATGAAATTCCTACAAATTCCTTGTCTGAGGAAGCAATCCTCGCCGCTGCCTAACAGCTTGAACCGTTGATAACACAGCTTACAATTGATCAAAAGCAAATGAAGAAACACGAAGAAAAATAACAAAGATAGAATGCCAAATGTAGCTCTCACTCGAGGAATTGACCCTAGATATGATCCAAAGGTCAAGACCAACACCGCGTCTTCTCACCCTCTCTTTTCTCTCAGACTTCTTCTCCTTCTTCCAATACTCTGTTCGCTCTGTTTCTCTCTTTTCTGCACCCAATCTGCCCTTGTTTCTCTCGAGCTCTTCTACTTATCTCTTCTCGAACTTGAATGCTCGATCCCTTTTTATCTTGGTGAATGCGAATCTTGTGGTCCCCACAGGATTTCAAATTGGGCGCGTGGAAGGAACGCTCCCGCCCAAGAATTTCTTCTGAAAAGTACAATTTGAGGGTCCACGTGTCAGGTGCAAACATAAAGTTAATCCATGTGGCAGATTCTTCAGTTGAGCTGTTAGCCTTGGATCATGTGTCAGATAAGTTATTTTCTTGAATCACGTGACCAATTTGGTCTTCATCAATATCTGTACTTTAGGTGTTTGCTCAGGTTGCAGAGATGATTGATGCTTTCTCTTTGACGTTTCTGTAAGATACAAAGTGTAATTTCATCATACCATTGTCTTACGTAGATCATAAGATATCCAGAAAAATGCTTGAGGAAATGTCAGCTTATGCATTATTTTATAAAAATAAACATGACTTAGCTTAATACCATAAGGATCAGATAGTCACATGACATACATCATGAGATCATACACAAACATTGATGCACACTTCATCTGCTACGACCTTGCTTTCTAAAGATATGAATATATGCAACAGACTAGGATTGATAGCATTGATGCATAGTTAAATGCATCGACCTGCTAATACACGCAACTAAATGAATGCAGTAGACCAATTGCAATTGCATCCCTCTGTGTAAAACACAGGTAGACCTGTTATGCATAGTGAGAATGGACAAACACAAGAGGTTGTGAACATGCATTGACCTGTCGAGCTAAGACAAACAAAGCTGCATCGACCAGTCATACAAAAATAACATAAATGCATCGACGTATGGTATGAATGCATTGACCTTATGAATGATAGCCTTTATCACATCGATCTTATATTGCAATCGCTGGCACATTGTGCATCGACCTGATAATGTAGCAGCTAGCATATTGTTGTAAACCTTGTTTTGATGATGGCCAACATTGATCTAAAGTGATGGAGTCATCAATCCGAGGCAATGGGTACTTATTCTTAGCAGTCGCCTGGTTCAACTGTCGGTAGTCGATACACAACCTCAGACTCCCATCCTTCTTCTTCATGAGCAACACGGGCGCACCCCAAGGGGAAAAGCTAGGATGAATATACCCTTTGGTGAGTAACTCTAGCAACTGCGCCTCCAACTCTCTCAATTCCATTGGTGCCATGTGATAGGGGGCCTTCGACATAGGTGCGCCGTAACCAGAACCACCTCCATCACGAAATCAATCTCCCACTGTGGTGGCAACCCTAGCAACTCCTTAGGAAAAACATCAGGAAACTCACACACGATAGGAATATCCTCCACTTCCTGACGCTGCTGATCGACCATGACAACCGAAGCGAGAAACCCTAACACCCCGCATCAAGCAATCTATGAGCCTTAATGGCTGAAATAAGAAAACGGGGAGAGGAAGACTGGATACCTTGGAAGTAGAAGGTGGACCTACAGGGATGTTGGAAGTAGACCCTCTTCGATCTGTAATCCACCCTGGCACCGTGGGCCTCGAGCCAATCCATACCCAAAATCATATCGAAATCCTGAAGTGACAATGCATAAAGCCTGGATAGCAAATTCTGCCCCTCAACCCACACAGGCACCTTCTCGAAACAATACGGGGTAAGCATAAAAGCATCGGTGGGTAACTCCACTACTAAATCACATGACATCTCAGCCACCGGCTCCTCAAGACTCTGAGCAAAATCCTCCAATATGAACGAATGAGACACACCAGAATCAAACAAAACTCGAGCCGCACAACTGAAAATCAGAATAGTACCTTCCACTAACTACGACGCCTCAGCCTCCGCTCTGGTCATATGCGTAACTCTACCTCAGGATCTCTGCCTCCCTACAGTAGCTGACCGCAACAACTACAGAAACTGACCTTGCTGCTGGTACTACTGCGACTGTGGTGGTAACTATTGGGGCTAGATCTATTGCTACTGCTGCTGGAACTCGTGCGACTGATGTGGTCTCTGAGGATAGTCACGTGCCATGTGTCCCTCCTGGTCACACCAGAAGCATATCACGGGCGTCGAGCACTGCCTACCTGGATGAGAATCGTCACACCGAGGATACGCTCCTCGAGAACCACTCACTGAACCGTGGTGCTAGTAGGGTGTGGGCTGCTGAACACTGCTCGCTGACACCTACCCTTGCTCTCTACGGTCCTTATGCCTCTTGCCAAAATCGACGTCCCTGAACAGCTTCTTGAGCTTCGATCCAAAGGATGTAGAATCTGCTGCTGACGCAACGGACGGAGATGCCCCTTTCCTGCCTGCTGAGGGCTGGATAGTACTCTGCTGATTGAGACTTGTCTCCATCTGACTGACACTGCCCTATCCTCAAGTCCTCTATAAATCCCCCTCCAACGTTGCTGCTGCTCTGCAAGCTGTATCCAGGTTGGCCATACCCGCCGCAAGCAGGGGATGCCTCAGCTCCGGCCTCAAACCCCTGATAAACTGCTCGGTCTTCAACTCCTTGTCTGCCATGATGTGCGGCGCATAACGGCCCAGCTCGATAAACCTGGATCTGTATTGCATCACTGTCATATCTCCCTGGGTCAACTCTAGGAACTGACGCATCTTCTACGATCTTATGAAGGATAGACAGAAAGCACGCTCAAAAGCTGCGACGAACTCCCGCCACGTAATCTACAGAAGGGGACGAGACTGGAATGCTGCCCCCCACTCTGCCGTCCACCAGGCCCGAGCTGATCCCTGCAATCGATGACTGGCCAACATCACCTTCTCCTCCTCGACACACTCCATAGAACTGAATATCCTCTCCATATCGTCCAGCCACTCTCTGGCCACCTCAAGGTCTGACTGCTCATTGAAAAGGGGTGGTTGAAACTGTAAAAACTCCTTCAGCACACGACCACGACCACCCTGAGACGATGAGCCCTCGCCAGCTTCACCCCCTTGCTACCGTCTTCTTGGTGCTGGAATGAGTTCTGGTGGACTGCTGGCTTGGGCTATGGAAGTCTGTTGCCTTCTTGCTGCATATTGCGCACTGCCATTTCACTGAATGTGCTGCTAGCTTGTTCATGCTAGCAAGAGCTGCTTGATAGATAACCACAAATTCTATTTAAACTTTGCTAAACCTTGATGAGCTGCTACTGCCATGATTGAAGACTTGAAACTGTTGAACACCATGGATTGCTCCTCAGAGAACAACTCTTGCTGCTCCTTCTCGATCTCATCATAATAGAACCGTAGGAACTGAAGATTAATCCCATTTCTTGATCTTGAAAGAGGTTAAACAATGTTGTCCAAGGCTTGAGAGAACATCCAATTCAAGATAACAGGGTTCGACAACTCATACACCATTGATTCCTTCAAACAGACTTGATAGCTTATAATATTTCACTGCTAAGAGCTATTTTTCACCCTTATGGCGCTATTTGTCATAGATAATAGCTATTTGTCATCGTTAGACATGTATTTTTCATCCTTATTCTATCGCTAAAGCCCTTCTTTCACACTTGAGAATTTCATTCTACACGGAGTCGACTCCAAGGCTTCATAGAGTCGACTCTTCTTCTTCGCTCTTCAAGTGTTCATTCTTCCATAGCCATTTGTCACCCTTAGGCTAGTGAGCCATCACCTTAGCTACTTTTCATTTGGTTTTGATTCATTGCTAATATCTATTTGTCACCCTTAACCTTGTATTTGTCACCCCTGTGTAACTATTTTTCACCACTAAGCTTCTTCAGCTGACGAAAGGCTTGGGCTTGACTTTGTTTGAACATGGCTAACTTTGACCTTGATTGCTGTAGCTAGTTTGACTGGGGCACTATAGCTGGACCGAGCTTGACTTGTGTTGACAGAACCTCTGAAGCTTGCAAAAGCTTGACTTTGACTTCTTGACTTTGACTAGGTCACCATTACCTTGGTCAACTTGAAGTCTAAACTTGGCTAGTTACTTTGACTATTGTTGACTCTGACAAAAGTCAACTTTGATTGAGATGGTTTGACAATGGTCAATACCTTTTTGGTAAATGGAGTCCAACTTATTCTTCTCCTTCAACTTCTCAGCCTTTTCTTCATATCAATCGTTTTGTTACCACTATCCTCCTACTTTTCACCGTTATCAACCTATTTGACACCGCTGATAGGCTATTTTTCACCCTTAAGAATCCATTTGTTACCCTTAGTCTTCAATAGCTGGCCAAGGCATCTGGAGTCGACTCCAAATGCTTCTCGAGTCGACTCTCCTTCTTTAGTTTTCATGTTTTCAGCACTGCAACCTATTTTTCACCGATACTAAGCTATTTTTCACTGATACTGACCTATTTATCACCGATACGGCTCTATTTGACACCCTTGGCTGACCCATTGCAATGTGACATGACCCCTTGGACCTAGATTCACAAGCAACCAAACCGAATGACGGGTTCACTCAAGTGGGTTCACCCGTATTACACCCACCCGTGTCCGTAGGTGGACCGGCGATGATGGTGAGGGCCCAAAGTTGGACCTTGGGGTTCCATGGGTATGGCTAGCTTCGGGAGGACCCCAATGGGCCAGGGATGCCCAATTCACATGTGGCCGCCACGCCAAGGGTGTGGGATGTAGGATAGCTCTAGCAACTCATCTACGGTGGCACTTAATTAGTTGGAAATTAGATTGGGCACTCTCTTACCACTGACGGCACTAAGATGCAGCACTAAGCAAGCAAATGTAATTCCAGCAGAGAGGGGTGTTCAGTTGCTCACCTGATCGGCGTGAAAATGTCGATCCCGACCGGAGACGAGGAGAGTGGGGAAGCGTGGGTAGAACCCGCACGCTGCACCGGTGTAGCTCGAACCTGAAATTTCAGAATGATACACCACTACGCCTCTCGTAGGAGGGGGATCTCGGGGTGGGGGTTAATTTCAGATTACAAGTAAACACTACCTCCGTGCATGTACAGTCTTTGCATAGCAAGTCCGTGCACATTGCATCCACTTCAAACAAGTCCGTGCATGTACAGTCTTTGCGTAGCAAGTCCGTGCACATTGCATCCACTTCAAACAAGTCCGTGCATGTACAGTCCTTGCATAGCAAGTCTGTGCATAGCAAGTCTGTGTATGTCTTGTTTATGTCCGTGGATGAACTGTTCTTTGCATAGCAAGTCTGTGTATATCTTGTTGAAGTCCGTAGATGAACTATTCTTTGCATAGCAAGTGTGTGCATATGAGTCCATGCATGTTGTGGCCTTGGTCAAGAAGATAAGTCAGTGCACATTCTCTTAAGAAGGAAAGCAAAGTCTAAGCATGAATAGTCTCTTGCATATCAAGTCTGAGCATTCTAATTTTTTTTTCTGCCTACGTGCAGTTAGTAAGTGTGCCCACTCTCTTTTTCTTAACAGGTATCTTTTCTGCTGCTCCTATACACACAATGTTGCCCCTAAAGGGAAGTTCATAGCATTTGTCTCAGCTGAAGCTGAAACTGATAACCCCCAAACAGAGTTGAAGCCTGGAATTGATCTTCTGGGTCCAGTTGATGAAATATTTTATGATATTTATGACAGATACGAACCTGTCAATGAACCATCTCTGGATAATTGCTTCATATCAACTGTTAAGTGTTTCTCAGAATTCTTTCCGTATAGTTTTCCCATACTGCGGGTGCATATTAATGCGAAAGCGGTGTTTGCAGAGCTATGACGCTACAACACACTTTGAGACGACCGTCACGGATGTGCTTGGGATGTATACTATGATCACTGGAAAGGTAATGTAACCGTGTGCTTTTTTTAAGCAAACGTTTGTATTGGGAGTGACTTTTCGATAGTGTACGATCTTCTTGAACAATTTGTAGCCCTCAAAGTAGGTTTTTACTCTCCCGAGATTCGACTCATTGAAAAATGATTAAAAAAATGAAGGCCTAATCATTAGTAACTGATTTTCTTTTCATTTTTTTTTTATGCACAGACTCTCGATCTGAGTGTGGATCTTAGTGCTGCGAGTGCCGCCGAAGAATGATGACACATCAAGATGATAGGTTTGTTGATCAACTTTTCTGTATCTCTGAGGCTTTATCTGTACCAGAAATGTGGGAATGTGACTCTGCTGATTGGGTTGGCTAGTTGTCGTCTCACATGTGGGTAATTCCAAGCTGGTGACTTGATGCTTCTTTGGGTTATCTGGCAATCAACACATTCTAATATTTAGATAGCCCATCATGAGTGAGTCTCTTGTTAATCTGATAGTAGATTTGTGATCCTCAAACTTTGTGAATACGGAACATGTAACCGTTCATCCGGATTCGTGGTGCATGTTTTTACAGCTGCATGAACTTTGTGACGATGGAGTGTTTTACCGTCCGTCAGAGTTCGCGATGGATGTTTTCACAGCTTTATATTTCTCCATTGGTGACCCAGATGGTGACTGATCCCTAGAAAAAAAAAAGCTTTCATTGGCTGAAACTTGATGGGCCCATTGGAAACTAAAGCTTCGATCAAGGAGAGCTCTTGGTGAGCATGATGATGCTACTCTTTCTTGGTTTACATGATGATGCTACTCTTTCTTGGTTTAATTTAGAATCCCATCTCTTCTTGAAGACTCCCCCAACTTGAGCATTAGCAACAGGTCTATGCCCGAAGTGGTTTAATCGGCGATGCTGCTGGTACCAAATTCTCCCGAGGATGTTGGTCTTTTGCTCTTCGTCAATTTAGCTAGGTTGTTTACGTAATTTACGGGAGCTTTTGTTAGTACTTGTGGAGATAGAGGGGGTGTGGTAACTAACGATATTAGTATGTTTAGGATTGAAGTAACTTGACATCGTAATGGCGCGCGCGCGCGCGCGCGCGCACACACACACACACACACACACACACACAGAGAGAGAGAGAGAGAGAGAGAGAGAGAGAGAGAGAGAGAGAGAGGTTTGTTCATCGATATTGGTTAGATGTTGAAGCAAGGATGAGTATACTCATTAATGGGGATGGAAGGTCCGAGTTAATGGTTTATTAATTGACCTTGCTGATGGTGATACGAATCGGCATCGATTTGGTCATCGACATCGACCAAATGCCGAAGCAAAGCTAGATTTGTTCATCAACACAGATGAGAGGCCTGGGCTGACGGTTCATTGACTGGCCTTGCCGATGATGATGAGAATTAGCGTTGGTTTGTTCTTCGACATTGGCTAAATGCCAAAGTAAAGATGGGTTTATTCATTAACGAGGATGAAAGGTCTAGGTTAATGGAATACCGACCGGTCTTGCCGATGATGACAAGGGTCAGTGGTGGTTTGTTCATTGAGATTGGCTAAATGCCGAAGCAAAGATGAGTTTATTCATTAACGAGGATGAAAGGTCTAGGTTAATGGAATATCGATTGGTCTTGTCGATGATAGTGGTTTGTTCATCGACATTAGCTAAATGCCGAAGTAAAGATGGGTTTATTCGTTAACAGGGACAAAAGGTCTAGGCTAATGGGATACTGACCGGTCTTGCTGATGATGATAAGGGTCAGTGGTGGTTTGTTCGTCGATATTGGCTAAATGCTGAAGCAAAGATAGGTTTATTCATCAATGCGGATTAAAGGTCTGGGCTGACCATTCATTGAGTGGCCTTGCCGATGATGACAAGAAACAACATTGGTTTGTTCATCGACATTGGCTAAATGTCGAACCAAAGATGGGTTTATTCAGTAATGAAGACTAAATGTCTAGGCTAATGGGATACCGATCGATCTTACCGATGATGACAATGGTCAGTGCTGCTTTGTTCATCGACATTAGCTAAATGCTGAAGGAAAGATAAGTTTATTCATTAACGGGGATGAAAGGTCTAGGTTAATGGGATACTAACCAGTCTTGCCGATGATGACAATGGTTAGTGCTGGTTTGTTCATCGACATTGGCTAAATGACGAAGTAAAGATGGGTTTATTCATTAACGAGGACGAAAGGTCCAGGCTAATGGAATACTAACTGGTCTTGTTGATGATGATAAGGGTTAGAGCTGGTTAGTTAATCGACATTGGTTAAATGCCAAAGCAAAGATAGGTTTATTTGTCGGCGGGGATGGATGGTCCGAGTCGATAGTTTAAAAGAAGCGGCTCTCCGGTGGGACTCATGGTGAATATCCTATCCGGAGTTCCATAAGGGTGAAGGTAAAGTGGAACTTTTAGTTACCACCTTACTGACCCAAGTGCCCTTTCGGGTTTTCCCAGGGGCTGGCCCCCTCTTTCTTTTGCCCGCACATCCTTTCGGGTTTTCACGTGGAGGGGTACCCGATTTTACCTGTAGCACCCTTTCAGGTTTTTACCGCAGTTAGGTCACAGTCATTTTTGCCCTTGTCTAGGATGTTTGAACAAGGCCGGTGAGGCATCTCTATTTTAAGCCTCATTTCTCTCTTTTTTTTGAACATAATAACAAGCCGACGTATGGTGCTCCATTCTGACCGTTTGGTTTAGTCGTTCAGTAGCAATGTATAGTTGTTGGCCAGGGCACAAAGCCTTGCACCGAAAATATTTATTCGTTGACAAGAAGATAAAGTCAACACAAGGAGGCAGATTTCTGTGTCGATTCAGACGTAAGGTCTGCAATGGCGATAATGTGTAGATACGGGCTAGGGGACAAGGCCATGCACCGAAAAGGAGTGTATTCATTGGCAAGAAAGCAATGCCAATGCAAGGAAAGATCTATGCGTTGATTCGGACATAAGGTCCGTAATGACGATCATGTATGGATACATCGACTGGGAATAAAGCCTTGTGCCAAAGAGGGTTTATTCATCGGCAAGAAGGTAATGCTAACGTAAAGGAAGAGTTCCTGCCGATTTGGACGTAAGGTCCGCAATGGCAATATTGTGTAAATGTCGGCTAGGGCACGAAGCCATGCACTAAAAAACTGAGAGTGAATGTTCGCATGTTGTCAACTAAATTATCTTCGTGAGAATTCCACTTAGTCCCAATAATTGACTATACACAACCACAAATTTAAGATTCCTATGTTGGTAATCAAATACTCAATAGTCCTCGAGCAAGGCATCCTTAATGATTCGGGTTTAAGATCTAACTGTGTTATTGAGACAGTAGAAGACCCTAATTGACATGTAATATGATAACTATTTAGGAATTTTAAGTCGGATCAGTTCAGAGCTCACTCTAGTAATGGACACCAGCACATGTATCCCACTGTCATCACACTCATGACTATAAGAACAGTCACCTCATCATATGAGTTGGTATCATATGCACTAGTCTATTCGGATCTTCAATATCCCATCTCGAAGTCTCTATAATTAGGAATATTTTAAACACGTATTTTTTGATGACTGATCTCATGATCAGAATCTCATTGTGATTCAGTTATCATCGTATATGTTCAAATATTTCATCACATCAAGCGATCAATGCACATACAATGATAAGATATACATAAGAAAAATGTCATTATTTATTATTAAGAAGAATGAGATAATACAAGAAATGATGTCATCACAACTCTTGTGATTAGCTTGGATGGCATACATCTCATTCAGTTTCATTCCACTTTTTGTTTATGAAATACATGATTCTGTAGCCTGAGTGCAATTTGAAGAACGGCTCGCAATTGTATGATTTCTCGATGTGCAATTATCTGCGTTGTGGGCAGTTCATTTGGTTCTATATATGATTTAGCCGTAGACATAGATGTACTTAGGGAAGGATTATCCTTTCTTGGAAGTTGAAACACTGCCTGTTGCAAACTTTGACATTGGCTACGCTACCCATGGAAGAATAATATCTTGAGCTACTGCGGTCTGTTTCGGCGGGATGATGGGCTCCAACAAGATGGACCTCACTCTGTTCTTGAACGCTGTCCCCGGGTTGCTGTGTCCATCCCCATGTTGGTACAGACAGTGGCCCAACCGAGCAGTATTCGCTGCAGCGGCCGTGAATGCTGCAGGCAAGGAAGACTCCACAATCTCTTTGTTCATACTGCTCCATGTTTCGTCGATGAGATCTCTGATGTGCCTTCGAGCTGCTTCCTCTGTAGCATTATTCTCATTCATGTAACATGCTATGGACGAAGGTGTGTCACACCCCTCTCTCTCTACCTGAAGAGGAGAGTAGACCCAATTGAGTGGATCGATGTAGTGAACATACGGTGATGACCATAAGTTGATGTATATGGGTTATGGGAAGATGAAATTACCAAGTCATTGCATAGGCGAAAGATTGTTGCCGAGAAGCGGATGAGAGGTGGGTATTGCTGCAGATGTTCAAGTTCTTTATCTGTTATGTCCAGATTCATGAAGACAATAGCATGAGCAAGTATCACATGAACCGATGCTGACATCCATCCATTGCACATGTACTGCTCGAACGTTGGCATGTATTTGTCATTGCACCATTTAGCTTCCATCAGGAATGATCTGCAGAGATCTGCCCACTGAAGCATGCAAGGAATGAGCCCATAATTAGTTCTACGGATAAATGAGGAAGGAAACACCTGCATCAATTGGATAGTTTGGGGGAGAAGTGAGGCTTGGAATATTAGAAGAGAGTACTCAACGGCTTTCTTTAAGTATGGGAGGACATCCAAGCCTTTTTCCTTTTGTACCTCCTGGCTCATGTGGCCTACCGTCCAGAGAAGTGCTAGATAGCATGGTTGCATGTACCGGGGAAGATCGTCGATTGCAGTGACGTCCCATCTGCAGATTAGTTGGAGGAGGGAACATGACGTAGGCAATAAAAACTAATTGAGAAATTGGTGATGTTTATTAAATATTCGTAACAATGTTTTCTAGAGGAACAGTGTTTTCTAGAGGTGGGATTCCACGCTTTGTCAACGGTAACTCTCTAAAACATTGTTAAAGAATAAACATGTATGATGGTCTTGTATTGACTCTATTCCGCTGCGAATTATTTTTAAATTTGTCAAATAGATCAACCTATTCAGGCCTCCCCCTCTAGCTTGATCTCTGAATCTCCCAACAGAACCGGCGGCCTCTGCGGCCTCTGTTATTGGTCGTCCAATAACCTTCCAACGCGGCGTCGATCTGGCAGTCTCCATCTATTGGCAGGCACACCCGGCGGCCCTGCTACTCTGACGGCGCGAGATGTGAGCGGATCAACTTGCACGTTTTGGGGTAGCCTTCCGGAGCGTACAATCCGGCCACCAACCCCCTGCAGTCACTAAATCCAGCATGGCCTCGGCGAAAGCAACGAAGCATGGAAGATTTGGGCCGATTCATTTGACCATTCCTTCTTCAACACCGATGGGCATCTCCCATATAAATAGAATGCCTGGAGATATGTAGAGGAGGTTCAGAAGTTGGTGGCAAGGAGAGTTCCCCAGAGACTTGGTCTTCTCCCCCCCTCTGTTGGCTCAGGCTCCGACGAGGTCAAGAGAGGAAGAAGAAGAAGGTAAAGGAGAAGGGAGAGTGCAAAGGGCCCAAGTCCATGGTCCTCCATCGTGTTTTCTGTATCCCGTTGTTTTCTTCTACTTCCTCTCCCCCCTTGTCTTTGTTTGGGTCCTGGAACCCTTAGCTTTGTATGACCCGCCGTGCTCACCCGGTTGTCAAGAAGCAAAGAGACCATGGGTATCCATACCCTGTGCTGAAGTCCCCTCCCCGGTCGTTGTCTCCTCCATTTCTCTCCCCCTTTCTGCTTTGCCTCCTGAGGTTTTCTTTCCCATGGTGTGGACCCTGACACTCTCACCCGGCGATTCTCAACTCCCTCAGCTTCGACCTTCTTTCCACCTCCCTCGACGACATCATGTACTCTTTACACGGCGGCCATGCCACTCTAGTAGCCCGACAGCTCGAACCGTCGGCCTCCATCTCCCTCATGGTCCAGCGGCTTTGCCGTTACAACACTCTGTGGCTACCTCTCCCGTGTAGTATCTGCCTCCCCTTTCCATGACCCGAAGCAATGGCACTAATACCCAGTTGATCCGGCCGTGTCTTTTCTTCCACCCATCCCCTTCCTCGATCAAGCGGCACTATCATCCACACTTCGGCGACATGGCCGATCCCCCCGATCCGGTAGCCTTCCGTCTGTCCGGTGCCCCTTTGTGCTATCTCGTCCTCTAGCTGACGATGTCCCACTGTCGCTCGGCCCGGAGGCCACCCTACTCCTCGATCCGACTATGCACTTCCTTTCCTTCGACTCGGCGGCCCTCCCTTGTCCATTCGATCCGGCAGTACCCCTTTGGACATCCGATCTGGCGACGTCCCGATCCGGTGGCACCTTTGGTCTGGCGTCAATTACCTATATCTAAAACTCCCTATCTAATGTTTTACAGCAAACCATCTATTCTACATCATGTCTTAGAGGCTCTCAACAGGGTGTTACCGCCGTGGTAGACCCCTTTACTTTTGGGCCGTGTCACTCCTTGTGGACGTGTGCCTGCTCTACCCCTTCCGTGTACGGGTACGAGGGAGATGTTGCCAGATTTTTGCCAGGAATATACACATCAAAAAATTATAATGATAATAGTAATAATGATCAGTAAATTAATAAATAACAGCTAAACACTTTAAGCGGGTTCTTGGAACTTTAAGGAGCGTGCATAAAATCTGGATGGGCGACCCCATATCGCCTTGACGAGCGTAAGCATGGGCTTCTTTGGTCCGGGCAGACAGAGTGTACATACATTTAGTGAGTAAAAGACCGCGTCCCTTGGCATACGACCGCATCGTCACTTCACGTAGTCGCTACATTTGGAAGGTATACTTCCTAGGTCATCCGTTCCATGATAACCCATGTACCAACTCCGAGTCTTCCATACACCTTCCCTGGGGATTTAAGAAATCATGAGAGAGCGCGACCCGGACATGACTCTACGGGTGACCAAAATCGAGTACATTAAATTAGCACCTCTTGGTGAACATCCTCGGAGATCTTCTTCTCCCCCTTTAAAACTCTATGGTGGGATATCAACGTTGCCCCGAGGTTTAGATATAAGCCCCGAGGGTCACCCCCTTGACATGGTTCTAGTCCGGCTTCCCCCGGGTCGACATCTGTTTCGACGAGACCCCCATAAATTTAATATTAAACTTGCCGTCCTCTGGCAGACACTTCATCGGGTTTGTTCCATGGTTATCGTGCTTTTCGGGCGGACAATCGTGTGAGTACAAGGCGGTCCTTGGGAAGCTGATGCATTTAAGTCATCCCTCCTGACAGCATGGAGTCTCACTACATCATCCAAGATTTCTTTAGTCTCATTCAGTCTACATTTGTGTAGGACATAGGGCCCTCTTTTCCTAGCGATTAATCAAAGGTCTTCCTCCTTATGGAGGATGTAAATAACACTGTGCCCTTCATGGCACGGTGGGTTTCTATCTCGACACGAACTATACAATCGTCTGATCAGTCAGACGACGCACAACAAGGCTTCCATGAAGCCCGCATAATCCGTCACTTTGTGACTAGCACGCCCACGCACTTAATGAATGAATAAACCCATCAAGTAAGCTAATAAATAGACAAATAATAGTTTATTTAAAAAGTGCGTCCACAAGTCTGGCACGCCCTGTGGGACTGCAATTACCTTTCATCTCTTCGCCTGGATTAGAGGGCCATGCGGTCCCTCCTTGAAAGACTAATTGTTTAATTTGCAAATGCAGGACGTTTCCGAGATCAAGCAATGCCGGTTACTTTTGGTCCCCTCATCGTGGAGAGCCATGCCCGAGATGGCTACCTCGCCGTCCCCTTGCACTACGGAAGCTTCTGTCCCGTTGTCGGCTTCCCAAATTTCCTCGGGGTGGCGTTCGTCAACCTCTTGGACATGGATGCATCCGATACTGCTGAAGTAGGCACCCTCGCCCAGGGCACCGCCAAGACTGCTGCTGGCTGCCCCTCGGCCCAAGCTGGTAGCCGCACCCCAACTGGGGCGCTGAGTTGCCTCGTGCACCATACGCGTGCCACCGTTGGCCCATCCCACCAAGGGCTGGCGTCACGCCGGGGAAGTTGCCGTAGGGGCTGGACACAGGCTGCTCCTTCTGGGAGGTTGATCTCAAACTCTAGCAATTCGATGATTATCGGTAGCATCCGAGTGCACCTGAATGGGCGAAGGGTGAAGCTAACCCCAGACTGGGTGATCCCTAATGTGCCGGTGCGTAACTCCTTCCAGGCATTGACAGGGAAGTACAAGAAGAGGTCGAGCAAGGTTGAGAGGTTGGAAGATTGATCGACCTCTCGGCCGGTGAAGAAGAAGATGGTGTGGGTGCCCAAGGGTGCCCAAATTACTACAATGGCTCAGCTGAAGCCAGAACAAGTCCACCGAGAAGGATGAAGAGTGAGGGGCCTGACTGGGCCAACTGATGCAGAAGACCACCCGGGGCCAGCTACCCCGCTACGGCCGAGGGACGGCCATCACCAGCGCCCTCGACACTAGCACAATGCCACCAGATCAAGGCATCCATCCCACCGGTCACACGGTGGTGACAGAGTCATAGCACTCACCCCCACCCCTTTCCACTCACAGGAGGGGGTGAATGAAGTCATGAGGGCCTATTTGTATGGCCCGGCAAGCACCCCACTTGGGCGCCAAAGGCTGTTACAGGCAATGGCCAGTGTCTCGGAAGAGCAAGAGCCTCGATCCCCACCAACTACCGAGTCTAGAAACATGCCAGAAGATCGTCATCTGTCCCCACCGTGGGAAGAAGCATGACGGCGGAGGTCATTCTTTGACAGGTTGACTCTCCCTAGTCAACCGAGCAGAAGGGCATCAAGAAAGAGCAGACACATGAGGATCTACTCTTGCAACATGGCCGGGGTTTTTGGTCGATATGGGGCCTTACCCACGGAGCCCGAAGAAATGGCCAGGCTGGCCAAAAGACCAGGCCCCCTCACTAGGAGAGGAAGGGCCGCAACTAAGGTAGTATAGGGCCGTGCCAATGATGCCGCCCCTGAAGAACTCCTGACAGCCGTCGCCGTAAATGTCATCACTGCCAGAGACACCAGCGGCATGTCGTCAACCTCATCTGAAGAAGTTCCACCAAAAGAGAGAGGAAGTACCCTGGGCTCTGCTTTGAATGACCCCACTGTGTTGCTCATGATGCAACAGTATCAGCAGGAGATTGAGTCGTTGAAGAAGTAGCTGAGTGAGAGAAACTCCCAACCCTCCGACTCCGAACAGACTGAAGCACTACCTGAAGTCCCTGGGGGCAATGGGCAGACATCAGAAGCATCTCCACAAGCTACGACACCTTCGCCAGTACTAAACTATGGAGGAAATGCTCCTCCACCTCAATCATAGCCCACTCCGGCCTTCACCCTCTAAGGCTCCATCGCCGTGCCCCAAGCCATGGTGTTGACCACGCCATTGGCTCAGCCGGCCCACTTCTACCCAAGCCTGGCTAACCCAGCGGCCATAAGTAAGCTGATGCTGGAACAAATGATAGAGATGAAGCTTGCGGAGAGGGGCGACAGTGAC